>OU015751.1:81797438-81875908 GCA_907169655.1 Acomys percivali | reverse complement strand
AAAAAAATAAAGGTCACTGCAGGATAAATGAATAAAAAGAGAAAATGCAAGAATGTGCAGCAATGATCAGTGTTAAATTGCAGCAAAATTTATTCAGAGCCCTAAATGGTACAAGATGGAACTTCTGTAGTTTTTATACAGAGAGAGAGAGAGATCTTGAAACATTCAGTTCTAAATGTTATGTCTCCATCAAAACCCTCCCCTCAGAGCAGAGAGAACCCCATGGACGGAGAGGTGGAAAAAGTGCAAGAAGGCAGAGGGGATGGAAGACGCTAAGAACACAAGAACCTCCAAATCACAATGATCAGAGCTAACCTGAACTAACAGAGGCCGAGGGAGCATGTGCAGGATCATAACACGTCTGTACCAGATCCCTTGTATACATTATCTGGCTTCCATCTTGAGTTTATGAATGAGTGATGGTTTCCAATTAAAGAGTCTGTAGGACTATGGAGCTTGTGAATGAGTGAGCTTCTCTGTCTTCTGCTTCTCTTGGGCTGATGTTTGTTTTGTGCAAGTCTAGTGTGTTACATTTTTAATTTTATTATAATTCCTTTATAAAGAATTTTTCAAATACATTTACATTTCCTTTTATACATATATTTATAGTAGAAGTTTTTAAAGACACAATTGTTAGAAACTACTTTTTTATGTGATTATTATTGTTACATATATACATACATACATACATATCTATATAGAGGCTATTAACTTGAGAGATGGTACAGGGAGGATTTGGAGAAAGGGTACCTGGGAGGGGCTAGAAGAAGGAAAGGAAAAGTGAAATAGAAAGTTGCACGATTCTATTTCAATTAAACACTCACAAACATGAACACACAGATATGTGGATATATGTATATGTACATATATCCAATATAATGCACATATATATCCAATAATATATGTTATATTGGTTGATTAATTGTTTACAGCTTCTTAATTTACTCTTAGCTGCCATGTATGTCTATGGGGGATATCTAGATTAGGTGACCTAAAGTGAAAAGACACATGCGACTTCACATGAGCTGGGTGCTTGTCTATATTAAAAAGGGAGGCAGGCTGAGCACCAGCGTACATTATTATCTGTTTCGTGATTGGTTACAGATGACGGCTAGAAGCCTTTACTTCCTGCTATCTTATCTCTCCTACCCAGATGGACTCTATTCTGAAATTATAGCATACAAACGCCTTTTCACTTAAGTTGCTTTTGTCTGAATATATTATCATAGCAACAAGAAAATTAACTAACTCTGACTTTGGGTCAGAACTTACAGGACACTTCTCAGCCTGCGGGACACTGACATCCTGTATCCTTCATGTTCCAGCACCAAGTGCTTCAATTGCTGTCCTCATCAGAACATGAGAGCTCCCAGGACACTTTCAAAGAAAGGTTCCAGTCCCAATTCATCCAGCATTTCAGACTGTCATACACAGGACTTTAATTAAGCCTGGAATTACTCAATATTTAGAAACTGGGCCACAAATGCAATTCCTAGCTTGTTTAACCATTTCTTCAATTTTATTCAGGCACCTAATAGGTATTATTTGTCCCAAATCAGCCAGAGAAAACCTTAAGAGAACGATGTCCTATTTCCTTTAAGGGGGGGTCAGGTAGGTTTTTGGTTGCTCTATTGGTCTATAGAGGGTTATTATCAATGGATGTTAGTTACAGGTTATTATTGGTCTTATTTAGAGAGAAAAGAAGTTTAGACTCAGAGATGCCTCTTTTCCCCTATCTTACATTCTTAGGTTTGGAGAGAGGGACTGAAAAGAAAGAAGGTGGAATATAGAAATATACAGGGAAGATAGAAAAAAAAAGTAGATTAGTGAATCTACTACTCAACCTAATGCCTCAAATGTCGCTCACAAGGTTTTTTAATTCACTGATATGGAATTATGTAAAGAGATGCTAAATAAGTTTAATTCTTGATACAGTGTTATAGAATTCAAATGTAAGTTTATACTTTGTACACATTATATCTATACTTCCTCTCTAATATGAGGTATTGTACCCATAGAACTCAATTATAATACATGGTTTACTTGCAATAATTTGAAAGTGCTGTTGCAGGTTGCTTAGGATTAGTAAGTTATACAAGTTAATTGTTAACTAACAATCAAATCATGGTCATGTCAATTACTAGACTACTTTTATCACAATAATATACATCTTAGGTGCAGTAGATAGATATGATACTATAGAAAGATAAGGCAAGATACTTAGCTGAGGTCTTCAAAAGCCACAGAGACATGCAAAATACGGCATTTAAAATGTCTGGCACAATGATGATGCCCGATTAATGGGGAATATAATCTTTGATCATAGAATTAAGGTAAACAAAAAGATATCTCCATTTATAAAGTTATTAAATTCCTTTCATGTTTTCAATATATTATAGAAAGTGTCTTTAAAATTATAGATATGTTCTGTCCTTCATTATTTTGTCCCAGAAATTTTAGAATCCATTAGTTAGTTCCTATGGACGCAGGCTGTAGCGTCTGCTGTTACCTTCTGTTTGAACAACTTTTTACACATTTACACTGTATAATTACAATATAAGTAAAAACCCTCCTTCATCCATGTATTTAAGCCATTTTTAGACTGATTATATATATCAATATATATATGCATGTATATATACCACATGTATGTATGTGCACCAATTGCATTATTGGTACATGCAGAGGTCAAAAAGGGACACTGGATCCTCAGGATTGGGTTTCCTGACAGTTATGAGCTATCATGTGGGTTCTATGAACCAAATGTGGGTCCTCTGCAAGAGCAAACAGTGCTCTTAACTACTGAGCCATCTTTCCAGTCTCAGGCTCTATGCTCTAGTATTCCAACCTGTGGATGCACTGTTGTTTATGCAATCACTTTCTATGTAGGACCATAAGGTTATTTTGAATTATAAAACTTTCAAATGATAAGTCTTAATCATTTTCCATTTTTACTTTCATGCTCCTGAGAGTGTGCTTTCATGCTTGATGGGAGTGGGGAAAAATTAATATATAGATATCAGAACATTAACAAAACCCCCAATAAAAGGTTTGTTGCATTTGCTCTTTCAATTCATGTTTCTCCTTGAGCTCCAGGAGTTTGATGTTTTTTCTTCTATTGAAAATTTGACTATGTCCCCTGGAGGGGAAGACCTAGTGGCACTCAGAGGAAGGACAGCAGGTCACCGAGAAGAGACTTGATACCCTATGAGCATACACAGGGGGAGGTAACCCCTCTCAGGAACAGTCATAGGGGAGGGGAATAAGGGGGAAATGGGAGGGAGAGGAGAATGGGAGGATACAAGGGATGGGATAACCATAGAGATGTAACAAGAGTAAATTAATAAAAAAAAAGAAAAAAAAGAAAATAATTTGTCCAAATACAAATAGCCAAAACACTAAGAATGTAACATTTATATAATATCTGATTGTGTCATGTTTTTCTCTTGCTATAAGTAGTTTATATAAGGGTGTGTGTGTATATGTGTGTGTGTGTGTGTATGTGTGTGTGTGTGTGCAATGATATAAATTTACATGTGAAAAATAAAAAAAATGTTTAATAATAAAAAGAAAAAATATTCAGCTGAAAAAAAGAAAATATTTTGTTCCTCCATAATATATCCTGATTATAGATTCACCACCATCTGTTCCTCACTGTTCTTCCACACCTTACTTCCCATCAGGATCCACCCTTTTCTGTTTCTCATTAGAAAATAAAAAATTTTTTCTAAGGAATAATAAAAATAAGCTGAAATCTAACACATTGTAATACGACCAAAAGAAGAAGAAGAAAGGCCTATGAAAAGACACAGGAATATATATGTGTGTTTATATGTATGTATGCATATAAAAATATATACGTATAAAACAATATAAATGTAAAGAAAAGAAAAGGCCACAACAAAACATTATAAGACAAATAACCTCCAATGATGCCGTTGAATTCATCTTCCGTTAGATACTTATTGTTGTGCATGTAACCTACCTTAATACTAGATTGTTTTCACTTGCAAGTAGCAGTCATATGGAGATAAAATTCTTATAGTCTAATTGGACTTTTCTATATTATTATTGAATTTGTATTTTATGTTAATATGATTAGACGATAAATGCCTACTGGTGGAAATTTAAGAATTTATTAATGCTTTCATTGTGAAATGCAAATTTTTTAATTTATAATACAATAATTCATATTTATTTTCAGGGATGTTCTTAAATCTCAGAAACTATTTTATGACTATGTGCATTTTCTCATGCTTTCTGTTTTGTGTGAATGTTGCTGTTTTAAAAAAAAACGCACATTTCCTTATATAGCTAAGCATCTTTACAATGGAAAGATAAGGGTAAATCATGAAGAAAGAAAAACAATGCTATGAGCAGAGAGGCAACTTTTAGAGACTCAAAGTTCTATTTGGTGGGGTGGGGTGGTTATTTCCAATCCATCATCTTAAACCACTGGCAGAGGAAAACAAATTATATTCATGGAGTACTCCAATGTTAAGCCACTTCTTCTTGCTTCCTCATATGTTCTTGGTTATCCAAATGACTGTGTTTCACGTGACATAAATCAGAAAGACTCAGTATGAAAACTATACAGAAAGGACTAAGGCACTATATTACCATACGTAAATAATATATAGAATATTAAAACTAGCCACCACTGAAAACAATGAGTGTAACAAAATGGCCTAAGTGTTTGAGAAACTAGGAATGCACATGGTGGAATACATAGCTTTCATCTAACAGTTGTCTATGCTGTGACGGTATATGGATTCCTTTAAAGTAGCTGCGTAGTTAGCTTAAATTACATTAGATTTAGCACTTTACCTTGCTTTTTTGCAATGGATATAAGTTTTTAATCTATAAAATGTTTGTGTCAACCCATGTGTGTAAGCATTTATATGTTGAGTTTGAGCAATATTAAAGTTTAACAATTAATATCTGAAAATATTTTTTCTTTAATTTTTTTATTAATTTATTCTTGTTACATCTCAATGGTTATCCCATCCCTTGTATCCTCTCATTCTTCCCTCCCTCCCATTTTCCCCTTACTCCCCTCCCCTATGACTCTACATGAGAGGGACTTCCTCCCCCTTTATATGCTCATAGGTATGAAAGTCTTCACTTACCAGGAAACTGGGACATAGGGGAGGACATCCTACTGGGACTCTAGATGAGAGAAGCATGGGAGAATAGCAAAGTAGAAGGATTCAGAGGATCCTAGAAACCTACAAGAAGAACAATATGATAGGCAGATTTGGGCCCAGGGGTCCCGCTCAAACTATGTCACCAGCCAAGGACAATACAGGCCATAAACTTCAAACCCCTACCCAGATCTAGCCAATGGACAGGACATTCTCCACAGTTGAGTGGAGAGTTTGGTATGACTTTCACACGTACTCTGGTGCCTCATATTTGACCATGTCCCCTGGAGGGGGAGACCTGGTGGCACTCAGAGGAAGGATAGCAGGCTAACAAGAAGAGACTTGATACTCTGAAAATATTTTGAATAAATATACAAAGTAATGGTAATTATATCATAGAAAAATAGTTTAAAATTATTTTATGAATGTTTGAAACATTTACTATCCTTCCTTGGCTCATTAAGGGATGTTTCAACTGAGAACTAGAGGTCTTGGATTTATCTTTCCTGAAAATATCTTAATGTTTTATACAAAAACAGATAAATTAAAGCATATATGAAAAATATCTCTACCCAGACTGATAACAATGTGTTACAAACATTATGTAAAATATGTTTTTACTGTTTTTTATTAAAAAATTTAATTCATCTTAATTAAAATATTTAAAATTAATTTTAAATTTTAAATTGGAATATGCTATCCAGAGAACTAATAATCACCTGTCCAATGACATTGGCAAAGAATCCTATTATAGCCAGCCAGTGCCCGTTCATTCTACTTCCTATATTCCAGTTCACTTGAACAATATTATTAAGTTCTGAAGTTGATTATATGGGTCCTTTGTGAACAGGAGCTGGGAACATTTCAGACAGCTAAAAATACGGTTCTTTTTGGCTGTAAGTGAAACACTTGTACCTCTTCTCCCCTCTTTTAAATATGCAGAGTGTTAAAGTGCTCAATTGTAAGTATATTCTGGAAATTAAGATTTAGCTCCATGACAGTTAGAATGTTAGATACCAGCTTCAAACGTTTGAATACTGTACCTTCCCATTTCCAAAATTAGATTCATTTTTTTCCTATCTTAACTCTTTCTTATGAGTAGAGGAATAATGCTTTCTTCTCTTTTCTTTTATGGAATAAACTATAATACTCTTGAATAGAAAAACACTTTTTCTACCTGCTTGTATCCTGAAGAAAACTTGAATGGGATTTGATTTTTTTTTAACTTTCAATTAATCATAACCATATGATTAATTAATTAATTATATTATTTCCTCTCTGAGGCAGGGTTTCCCCATGTAGTCCTGGATATCCTGGATCTCTCTATATAGACCAGGCTGGCTTCAAACTCACAAAGACCCACCTGCCTCTGCCTTCTGAATGCTGGGATTATAGATATGCACCACCATTGCCAGCCTGAGATATACCTTTTTAATAGAATAATATTTTGCAAAATCTCATCTATCACAGGGAGTGATAAACCACTGTTTCTTGTTCCTTCTCTTGGATTCTTTTCCTTCTGCTTGAGTTTTCCAACTCCAATCTGTCAAGTTTTAAAATTTATATTTTAGTTTACTATACTTTATTTTAATACTATGCCCTATAGGGTGGTTTATTTTTAATGAGAGACAGAATGGAAATGAATCTGGATGGAACTGAAGATAGGGAGGAACTGGAAAGATTAGAGGGAAGGTAAAATGTTGCCAGAATATATTATGTGAGAAAAATATTTTAATAAAAGACAGGTGAATAAATGCTTATATTTACAATTATTATATCAAAAATAATCGAAAAATCTTTCACAAAATTTAAATCTCAAGATACATTGTCTGATATTGTGAGTTTTAAGCACAATATCATTTTTGTATGTTCTTATTTACACAGATTGCTCTTGTGGTTTGTTTCCAAGCAGGTATTCTGAATTCATATGTCAAGGTATGAGGACAAGCTTAGTCTTCATTTCCTGTAAGATTCACACTGGGATATGTGTCGCATTTTCCCAAACTAGTATCAGTCACACTATTCTGATGAAGATCCCTGAAACTACTCCTGCATTCTGACACATGGGTTGTTCCAGTCTTATATCAGCTAATGTGATATTATTTAATATGATTTCAGACCCATGACAGTTTGGCCACACAGTTCTTTTTTTTTTTTAACCATTATTATTTTTGACATTTTGCTTCCTACTTCCTGGTTGGTAATTTAGCTCCCAACTTAGAAGTAACTTTGCTCAAAATATCCTCAAATCTCTGTGATAGTTGCACATTACAGGGTTTTCAAAGTACATCATCCCACCTCTAGTCAAACACCCTTTCCCATCCTTTTCCTGTCTAGGTCATGATACTGTCCCTCTATTTCCCTAATTATTGTGTCTGAACACAGTTTCCAAATATTTATGAAGCATAAAGTCCAGATTTCAGAAAGCTGACAGATGATTATGATGAGAAAGTAATAAAAATACTATTTATGTGTAAAAGCAGGCAGGGAGTCAATCATCAGAGTGCCTGACAAGCAACATGAAAATGAATAGTAGGGATGTTCAGCTTAGAACAGAGTCAAAGATGATGGAATAGAGGCAACAAGGGAAGGAAACATAAAAGAACACCCTGTAATCCTATATTCCCCCTGTGAGCTACACTAAAAAGAGAGGAAAAAAATCCCAATGCAGGATTCTGGAGAAACACCTGGAAAAAGTAATTTCCTGTCAAAAACTTTAGACTAAATTAATCTTAAAAATCATAGCCAACCATAGCTTATAATAATTTACAAGGTATCAAATGGTGACCAAATTGGGAACATATACTAATATCAAATCTAAGTAGCTAAAAGATGTAGTTAGACTGTATGAAAAGTAAACAAATAAATAAACTCAATTACCTATAGAGAAACATTAAAAGTTAAGGGGAACTTGATGTAACAAAGACAAACTTCTATCTGCTTTATGATTGCCTTGGGCTTTCTTGATTATCTACTTCTGTAACAAAGTAATGTGTGATCCAGCAAGGGAGCTGAGCCTCCTGGCTACGTGTCTGCAGACTCTTCTTATTAAACAGCAAAGTAGTAAATATTATCATTGTTACTTTTTAAGAAACAAGAAATTCTCATTATACAGAAAAAATTTGAGGTGACTATTAGGTCCCTGTGACACCCATGTAAAACTATTTTTCTTCATTAAAAAGAAATTTGATCATGGTTTCTATTAAAATCACCTCTCATTTTGGAAGCTGTAACACTTACTTTAGGGAGCTATGGTTTAAATCAATACTTTATTAAGCAAATAATTGTCTATGTTTCACTAGTGACAGTGAGAATCTCATGTTGTGATTCCATACAGAAAGATTCGTTTTTTCCTTTTTTATTTTTTAAATAATTTATTCAGATAACATCCTGATTGTTACCCCTCATTTTTATCTTCCCGTTCTCCCCTCCCTTCCTCTTTCACCCTATTCCCTTTGCCTAGACCTGTGACAGCGGGTACCTCCTCACCCAACATATCAGCCCACTGTATTAGGTCTCATCCCGATTGTCTACTTCATTTTCCTCTGAGTGCCACCAGTCCTCCCCACCAGAGTTCATGTAAGAAGCAGTCCGTGTTTTATCCACAACCATGATGAATGTTCTGTCCATTGGCTAGATCTGAGTAGGGGTCTATGTTTACTGCAGGTATTGTCTTTGGATGTTACAGCAGTGTGTACAGGTACCCCTAGGTCCAGATCTGCCTCCTTGATGGTCTTTTTGTAGGGTTTCCGGACATGCTGGGTCCTTCTATCTCCCCATTTTTCTAGACCAGTCTCACCTGGAGTTCCAACAGTGAGTGCCAGCATCTGTCCGAGTTCCCTCCTGAGTGAAGTCTCTCAGGGGATATCCATATTAGGTTAATATCCACTTATGAGTGAGTATATACCATATATGTCTTTCTGGGTCTGAGTTACCTCACTCAGGATGATCGTTTCTAGTTCCATCCATTTGCCTGAAAATTGCAAGGTTTGCTTGTTTTTAATAGCTGAGTAGTATGCCATAGGGTAAAGGTATCACAGTTTCTTTATCCATTCTTTGACTGAGGGAGATCTCGGTTGTTTCCAGATTCTGTCTATTATGAATAAAGATGCAATGATCATAGTTGAGCAAATTTCCTTGTTGTGTGGCAGAGCTTTTTTCAGGTACAAACTGCCAAGGAGTAGAAGACCTGGGTCTTGATTTAGCCGTATTCCTAATTCTCTGAGAAAGCACCAGATTGATTTCCGAAGTGGTTGTACGAGTTTGCATTCCCACCAGCAATGGAGTTTTCCCCAATCCCAACATCCTCGCCAGAATACCTTGAACTCATTGACACGGGAGACAACTTCCTGAACAGAACACCAACAGCCCAGGCACTAAGGTTGACAATTGAAAAATGGGACGTCATGAAATTAAGAGCTTCTGTAATGCAAAGGACATGCTCAATAGAACAAAGTGACAGCCTGCTGACTGGGAAAAGATCTTCACCAACCCCACATCTGACAAAGGGCTAATATCGAAAATATATAAAGAACTCAAGAAATTAAACACCACCAAGCCAAATAAACCAATTAAGAAATGAATTCCAGAGCTAAATAGAGAATTCTCTACAGAGGAATACCGAATGGCTGAGAAACACTTAAAAATATGCTCCATGTCTTTAGTCATTAGAGAAATGTAAGTTAAAATGGCTCTGAGATTCCATCTTACACCAATCAGAATGGCTAAAGTCAAAAACTGAAGTGACAGCACATGCTGGTGAGATTGTAGAGAAATGGAAAAAAATTTAAGTGGTTGACATAATGCTTCCACAATGCAGATCCTATGCTTTGTAACTATAAACAGCTAAGGAACTACTTTGAGACATATCGAGGTTATACAAGACTATAGAGAAGTCAAGACACATACTATATGACTTAAGAAGAATCTCTATGAAGAGCAATATACAAACACAATATTGATGATTTTAGAAATCATTATAAATTATTAGCTCATGAACCTAGGATAATTAGTCCCATCAATGACTGAATGAAAGTTCAATTCAATCAGAATTTTAAAATTTACCATTAAAATGTATATTATGTGTTCCAAAAAATCCTTAAATAGTATAGTATCTCTGGAAATTTTTCTCATTTGCTTTTACATATATAATCCTGCATATCATTTTATTGTGCCACAGAAAATAAAATTTTACAAAGCAGGGGCCACATAACATTTAGAATTAGTTAGAATAAATATAATATGCAAAATACACTGTAAAATAAGGCCCTTATTATTCTAAGAATAGATATCAATTTAATGTAGCTTAAATAATGCTTACAGTATACTATCACTAATTCTAAAATACCTATTATGTTTTTAGTATAAGACGCTGAGAAATGTGACTCATTGTGTCTGCAACTGAGTACTGGCAAGTGTATGTCATGTATATGTGCGCACGTGTACCACAGTTTTTAGTAACTCAGGAGGCTCTCCCCTGTCTCTGCTTAGCCTCTAGGGCTTGCCAGTTATCCTTGGTGCCCCTTATCCTGTAGATCTGCCACTACAGTTATAGCCAGTATCTCACACTGTCTTATTTAAGTGTGCTTAGTATAAGCATGACAGTGACAAATTCATTTAAACCTCCTTTATAATCTAAGTTTAGTGGCTATTTGCGGTGCTTGTGTCATGACCTAGGACTCTTTAGTGTATTTTCTTAATTTCCTTACATTTTAACTCTATATTGATTCTATAAAAGCAATATTACTGGAGGTCTAAAGTAGGCAACTCTTAGTCTTGCTTTCACAATATAAAAATATCTTTTACTCTGACATGCTTTTAGGCCAAATTCTGCATTAAGGACACTTGAAAATGCGGGAGAAAATGTATATCTTTATTCTCTTTTATTCCTGACAGCCATATTTCAAAAGAAGTGTTTGTTCTTTATGATCGTTTCAACCCAGGATTCAAACTTTAGGGAATCTGAAGCTGGAGATGTTCTACCTTAAATGGCTCCAAGCTGCCACATAACCAACACATGATAAGCCATCCTTGGTTCTGACAGTAGGGCTTCAGCAAAACTCCCAGCCCACTCTGCTCCAGCCACACTTCTACAATTCTTTATCACTGTGTGATTTATAAAAGCCCTTACCCCACCCTTGATAAGAATTGGTACACAGAAAGCCTGGTATCTGCCAGAACCAAGTAACTACATAGAATTGTGTGTACCATCTCCATAGTAAAAGAAAGTCCAAGTCAATATCTTAGTTTCAGAAGGAGGGCTCAAAAAGACGAAAGAAAAAGAATTACCACTGTATTTCAATACCCTTGTCAGTAATGTGTATATTACCTCTAATACTACGTATATAAAAAATGTAAACACATCAATTCCTCTTTTGAGACATAGTCTATCGCTGTAGACAAAGGTGTCTGGATTTGAACATTTCATCCTGTATCCTTACCTTCTCCTTGGCCTGGGTTACATTTCTGTGCAATCACATCAAGCTAGATGTGCTTTTAGTTCCCTAACATGCATAAATAATAGTCACAAACAAGGCAAATAAATTCCAGAAAGACATCTATACAACTAATAAAAATTTTAAATAAAAGATTAAGGTAAGAAAAATGTGAGAATAGCAATGTAGAAGGATCCAGTGGGTCCTAGAAACCTACAAGTAGAACATTATGATAGGCAGATTTGGGTCAAGGGGTCCCGCTCAAACTAAGGCACTAGCCAAGGACAATACAGGCGGTAAACTTTAAACCCCTACCCAGATCTAGCCAATGGTCAGAACAGTCTCCACACTTGAGTGGAGAGTGGGATATGACTTTCTCATGTACTCTGGTGCCTCACATTTGACTATGTCCCCTGGAGGGGGAGACCTAGTGGCACTCAGAGGAAGGACAGCAGGTCACCGAGAAGAGACTTGATACCCTATGAGCATATACAAGGGGAGGTAATCCCTTTGAGGAACAGTCATAGGGGAGGGGAATAAGGAGAAAATGGGAGGGAGGGGAGAATGGGAGGATAAAAGGGATGAGATAATCATAGAGATGTAACAAGAATAAATTAATAAATAATAAAAATTAAAATAAAAATAAAAAAAAGAAAAATGTGATGCTTTAACATACTGGTGCCATAAAATAGAATATTTTCCTCCAGTTAATCAATAGTAATATTTGAAATTCTGTTAGGGAAATAGTTTAAATTGTACTTTTGATCTGTCTTAACTGTTCAATAACCCTAATTTACATATATAAGATATCAAAACCTGTTTTCTAAGAGTGATATTAATTTCCAAATAAGAAATTTAGTATGAACATGAGCCAGAAATATGATGGGATTTTAAGCATATTTAATTATGAATTCCATCACTCTATCTACCTACCTATGTACGTTTGTTTCAATCTGTCTCTCAATCATATGTATTTATTCATGAACACACTTTATTATAATGTTAATACATATTAAATAAGTGGCTAATTAAATTTCTAACTTTACAATATTATGTATTTGTGTTTCCTTTATTTTTGTTTAAACTAACACTATACTCTATTTCTTAAGTCTGTGCATGTGATTCTTCATTGTGCTAAAAATATTCATATCTAACACCATTAGATTTAATGATTATAATTCATTTTTCAAATTCATATATCTACTATGCATGCAATCATTGGTATGTATGTATGTTTGTATGCATTAGTCTATATAGGTATCCATGTTTCAATGTATATCTCTACATATGTCTGTCTGCATGTATGCATATATGTATATATGTATGTATGTATATACATTTGTAGGTATCAATATACATAGATATCCATGTTTCAATGTATACACCTATATATGTATCTCAGTGTGTGTATATATCTCTGAATATAAATATATGTGACTATATATGGATATATAATAATTTTCAATTTCTCTTTCACTAATTTTAGTCACTGTTTCATTATTTTAACTATGGTATCCATGATAGTCTGTTTAAGAGTTTGTATATTTCATACAGAAAGATGTATTTTGTTCTTTAAAGTTTTACTACAATGAGTTTTAATATAGTCTCAATATTCATCGTAAATGAACTCTGAATAAACATGGTCTTCAATTTTATTTGTCATTCCCTGTTGGTAAAGCAACATTATAAACCAAAGGCACAACATATAAATCAGAGGAGAGCTATAAAATGAGTAAGCAGCAAACTACCTCTTAGGGATGAGGTTAGAGAATCTCACACAGCACTGATGAAAATGTGAGTTATTATAATTGCTACATTCTACACAGAAGGCAGAGTGGAAATGGCTGTGAAAATGGAAACTATAAATATACTGAAATTAACTTCTTAGATGCCTTTTCTATCTTACCTAAAATAAGGTCAGCATAATCAAATTATTTATAGGTGATAGTTTAATTATACCATTGATTATATGTAAAATAAGGGCCTAATCATAAGACTAGAGTTTAAAAAATGGAATAAATATTATTTATATAAAATAAATGTAAAATATGTACATAGAAAATATATAAACAACACATTATAAGTCTAGTAGGATGATGTTCACACATTAAAAACTCACTCATGTTCTTTGAGATATGCAATAAGGAGTCTGTTAAAAGAAAATGTGAAATTTGCTTCATGAGACAAAGTCACCCATATCTGCATTATTTCTTAGATTGTATTCCTTCACTAAATAAGTGTCCTTAAAACTATACTGACTCACAGTTGCTAGAATAGTTAATGAAGGTTTAGAAGGCATAACCATGTGTAAGAAAATGTATCTCTGAGGGGCATCATTGAGGTTTCAAAAAACCATGACAGGCCCAGTCTCTCTCTTGGTGCATCATGCTTTTGCATCAAGTGTAACCTGTCAGCTTCTGCTCTAACACTGTGGCTCCCTGTGTGCTGCCGTTTGCCCCACAATGATGGTCATGGACACACCCTATGAAACCAACTCTCCAATAATTATTTTCTCCTATAAATGCCTTATTTATGGTGCTTCTTCACAAGAATAGAAATATAGCCAAGAAAATAACTTAATTGTCATTTAGTTAAGGACCATAATTGCTTTACTGATGGCTGACTATTGTATGATCAGGTTACAAGAAATTGATCCTCCGTGCAGCAAGGCTATAATTACACTAGAATATAAAATGTACTATAATGTAATCAATCATACAATCTGATGACTAAAGAAAAGTGTACAACTGCAGATGGAAATTCAGGACTATTTATTCGAATAAATATAATGGTCAACTTTCTAACCAAAGTGAATAAAATCCAAGAAAAATAAAAGGGAAAATTCAGGCAGAGAAGTAATCTCTTCATATATTTATGTCACACGCCTGTAGTTGATTTGCTTCTTCCAAGATTATAATATGACAATGGTTTTTCTCTTCTTCCTTCTGTCATATAATTGCATAGGCTCTTTCACGTCCTTCTAGAAATATTGATTAAAAACTATAGCAAAAGAATGTAGAAATAAGCATAGCATTTATTGTCATTTTATAACTGGTCATATGACTTATTTGATATCCACACATTCTAATTCTTAATTCTTCAGCAAGTGTTTTAGCTGCATGGTTCTTTATATAGTTGGATGATCAAAACTCTCAGTTGTAGAATTTTTTCATTTGGTTTCCATACCCTGATTTTGCTATTATAGTCCTTTCTATTGGTTTAAGTCACAGGCACACAACCCTAAAACGCAGACTGTACATATGTTCCAGACAAGCCATCTCCCCTCATCCGTATGAAACACTAACCCTCCTCTCATTAGCCACTAGTCACTAGTCACACCAACACCATAATTTCTGTCCTTGGCTTCCCTTGACTGTGAGTGGCAGGATGAGCAGTTATCACTCTTAACATCAAGCTTAAAGCTATCACTGTTTCCTGTTGAGGTATGAATTTCTCTGAAATTAATAGTCCATATAAGTGGGAATAAATTCCAAGCAGAATGAATAAAGGGCTTAGAAATGGTTGCCTTCCCATGTTTACACCATAGGTCAGGGTCTGTCCTTCCTATCAGAGAGGCAGTGTTATACATTGAGTATGACTCCAAGGAAAATTGTTACAGCCCTGAAAACATTTTCACAAAACTCAGGCTGTAGCTAAGGCCTTAAGAAGCTATTTTACTTTTCTATCAAGGCAGCTGCTTCAGGACATTGAAGAATGTTTCAAGATGAATGGTATTGATCAATCTCTGTTGAATTCAAATGAATGATTTGAGTCCTTTGAATAATTTCTTTTGCTACAAAGTGATATTCTTGTTTAAATGAAAGACTTCTCAGGACATCAAAATGATGGATCAGACAAATTTTAAGTCCATTGATGGTAATTTTGATAGGACACTATATGGAAAAAAGCCAGTTCACATCTCACACTTCTATCCTAGAGACAAAGCTTTGCATATTCCATGAGGGAACTAGCCCAGTGGGGAAAAAAAAACTGTCATCAAGAAACTCTTGGAGGACCCAAATCACTTTCAAGCTCTGTTTTGGTAAAAGTGACCATCCAATTGTAGATATAACAACACATCTTTGATTAGTGGTTTGTTTTTGTTTTTGTTTTTGTTTTTGTTTTCTTTTGTTTTTGTATTGCCAATTCAACAAATAACCTTATTCTGTGCCATGTAGTCAGTTATTTAATGGGTATTGTCATACAACCAGGAAAAGAGGTTTGTAGCCATAGGACGGGTCATCTATATCCATTCAGAGAACATTCACCTTTGACAGACAGCCCTTAATGAGTACACTCACTGGACATAGAGTATTCTCACATCTTTTGTCCATCCAAATAGATTTATTCCCATCCTTCCCCACATATTGAATTGTTATCATTTTATTTATTTTTTTAATTAATTTATTCTTGTTACATCTCAATAGTTATTCCATCCCTTGTATCCTCCCACTCTTCCCTCCCTCCCATTTTCCCCTTATTCCCCTCCCCTATGACTGTTCCTGAGGGGGATTACCTCCTCCTGTATATGCTCATAGGATATCAAGTCTCTTCTTGGTAACCTGCTGTCATTCCTCTGAGTGCCACCAGGTCTCCCCCTCCAGGGGACATGGTCAAATGTGAGGCACCAGAGTATGTGAGAAAGTCATAGCCCACTCTCCACTCAAGTGTGGAGACTGTCCTGTCCATTGGCTAGATCTGGGTAGGGGTTTGAAGTTTACGGCCTGTATTGTCCTTGGCTGGTGCCATAGTTTGAAGGAGTAAAAATTATATTCCTTTTGAGAATTTGACCATCTTTCTAAGTGACTGGACAAAGGTTGAGAATCTTAATTGTAGCCTAACCAATTGTCTTTAAAATAAAAATGAACAACGTGGGCGCGACTCGATTTTTGTCTGCTGGCTGAATTTATTTCACTGTTCTCTTTCAGGGATATCTCACAGAGTCTGGGGTGTATACCCCCAGGATCTGGTAATATATGAAATAATACAGAATCATCTTTCAGTCTGACCTTATTCTTGTCCTCCCTACTGTTTTTTTTATACTTTTTTAAATTAATTGATTTATTCACTTTGCTTCCTAATCATAGCCGCTCCCTTATCTCTTCTTTGCCCCATCCCCCTCCCTCTTCCCAGTATCCACCCTCCTCTCCTTCAGAAAAAAGGAAGGTCCTTCACCCTACCCATGCAGTAGGTCAAACCACATCAGGACTAACTGCATCCCCTACGATGTATGCCTGGCAAGGGATCCTTGCCAAGAGGAAATGATCAAAGGAAGTTCTTGTCAGAGGCCACCGTATTCCCCATACTAGGGGATCACATGAAGGCCATGCTGAGCATTGACTATGTCTGTGATGCTGACCTAGATGCAGTCCATTCATAGTCTTTGGTTGGTGTTTCAGCCTCTGAAAAGCCCCTGCACTCCAGGCCCAAATTAGTTGGCTTTGTTACTCTTCTTGTGGAGTGACTGTTCCCTCTGGGTCCTTCTGTCCTTCCTCCCACTCTTCCACAAGGTTTTCTGTGCTCTGCCTAATGCTGTCCTCTTCTGTTGGTTGATTTTAGGGAGTTTTCTATGAGAATATAGTTGCACGTTGAGAGAGAAAGGACACCATAGCAAGAATGAATACTATGGAACCTTGGCCTGTTGAAGTGGTAGCTACCTGGTAATTTCATAGCCTTCCACGACTGCTCAATATTGAACCATTACTGTGTACAGCCAACATTTTGACTTGGTGGATGGGATAACATTCCGTTCACTACAAGAAGAGCAAGAAGTTCAAGGTCTAGAGGTTATCATGTCCAGTGGCAGACAAAGAGCCTTCCTCAAAAAGTAAATTTAACTTCTAATGCTGGGAGAGACCTGGTAAGCAAAAGCCTATGCTCTTCTGAGAGGTATTGTGATATGCAGCCTCCAACTTTATCCTCGTACTCTAAACAAAACCTGTGACACTTAAGTTATCCTTGGTGCATCAGACACACTGATACCCAAGATTTTTGTCCAGAGTACTAGTTACTTATGAATAGAATAGAATAGAATAGAATAGAATAGAATAGAATAGAATAGAATAGAAACTAAAGAAATGTAATATTTTTCCAACTTTATATTTTTTACTGATACATTTTATTTCAACAAGCTAAGTTTTTTTGTTTTGTTTTTTGAGACAGTGTCTCACTACACAGCTGTGGTATACATGGAACTCACTAGAAGAGACCAGGCTGGCCTTGAATTTATAAGGATCCATCTGCCTTAGCCTCTAGATTGCTGGGATTAAATAAATGGACTCCAAAGTCCCACTTCAAATTATTTATTTTTGTTATTTTTTAACCTTTGATATTATAATAAACATGTTTCCCTTTCCCACTTTCAAACCCACTGATATACTTCTCATTTTTCTCTTTTAAAGTAATGGTGACCCTTTTTCCTTATCAATTGTTATTTCATATATATATATATATATATATATATATATATATATATATATATTCTTGTCAATAAGTTTTACCATATAATCAATTAATTCCAGAAACAATTCCCAGAAGTCATAGTTCAAATCTATTTCTCCTCCAACTGCTAATGTTAGGGTTCTCCAAAAGCAAAAGGTAAAATAATGTGCTCATTAACACGATTGTCCTTTAAGGATGCAATCCCTGTTATTGCCAGAGTCTAGAAGGCCTCTAATCTACATAACAACTCAGGAAACAGTGACTGCTACAGGTCAAACTCAAATGTCCTTCCCTGGCTAATTCTTTCTTTGTAGAGTTTTTATTTTATGTTTTTGTTTTCTTGGAATTATAATTACATTTCAAACTACACACACACACACACACACACACACACACACACACACACACACACACACACACACACATAATGATGACCGGTTATTGATTACTAAACTTATGTTTATATTTCACCATTTTTGTTATTCATTGAGGCTTATTTTTATTTCAAAAAAATAAAAACCGTGTGTTCTACAGAGTATAGTTCTTTTCTCAGAAAAATGTATGCCAACCCTCTCCACTTTGTTTTTAATCTAGAGTTGATTAATACTTTGATTGTCAATGTCATATAATTTTGCTTTCAGGCAGGATGTCCTCTCTTGCTTCTAAGCAGCCAGTACACAATACTGAAAACACATTGCAACTATTCTGATCCCAGGTATCTATTATAGACATTCATTGGGCATAGAAGATTATTTTGTCTTTGGCTTACTGCTCATCTGAATAATCTAGAATCACAAGGGTTTCTTATGTAAACATCTGAGATGGTAGAGAGATGTCTGACAGGTCGAAAGTGATTGAGGACATCCTATTGGGACTCTAGATGAGAGAACCATGTGAGAATAGCAATGCAGAAGGATCCAGTGGGTCCTGGAAACCTACAAGTAGAACATTACGATAGGCAGATTTGGGCCAAGGGGTCCCGCTCAAACTAAGGCAACAGCCAAGGACAATAGGGGCGGTAAACGTTAAACCTCTACCCAAATCTAGCCCATGGACAGGACAGTCTCCACACTTGAGTGGAGAGTGGGATATGACTTTCTCATGTACTCTGGTGCCTCACATTTGACTATGTCCCCTGGAGGGGGAGACCTAGTGGCACTCAGAGGAAGGACAGCAGGTCGCTGAGAAGAGACTTGATAACCTATGAGCATATACAGGGGGAGGTAATCCCTCTCAGGAATAGTCATAGGAGAGGGGAATAAGGGGAAAATGGGAGGGAGGGGAGAATGGGAGGATACAAGGGATGGGATAACCATAGAGATGTAACAAGAATAAACTAATAAAAAAATTTAAAAAAAGCAATGCACTTGTTAAAACTATTAGTCATGCTTTATTAATTTTGTTGATAACACAAATACATTTCTGGCATAAGTTCTCATGGTACAGATGCTCTATGTATATAAAATATGTTTGCCATATAAAAAATAAACGTATAATATATAATATAAATGAAAATATAATCTATAAGCTTTTCGGAGCCATCAGATGATCTTCTTGTCTGTTTATCAATTTTTATGTTCAGTCTGTATAAGAAATATGCACAATGATTACCACAGTTTCTAGTGAGTATGGGGGTTCTAGGAGTTCTGCAACAGAGGCTGACCACTGGCTCTGCTTCATCTTCTTTCACCTCACATGACAACAACCTTTATATTTTCTCAAGACATTCGTGGATGAAGGACATCAATGAAGGCCCTGGATGGAGATCCACATGCTTACCAACTGTCTCATTCTGCAGGGTTTTAGGGTTCCTTTAAAGCACTTAATGAAGAGAGAAAAGGCAGATATGTTTTGTGAGAGAGAACATAATGAGTCTATGCTATGGTGTCTCCTACATGTGTGTAGGCTTGGGTGGGTAGACAGCACTGTAGCCTTCTCTTCAGAGCCAAGGGCAGAGTTTGAGCAGATGGAGGCTAGTTAAATCAGAGAGCAGAAGGAATGAAGAGTCAGATTGCCAAAATGCTTCATTTTATTTCACAAATACAGTTTGATTTTTAAGACCTTAAGAATATTTGAAAATCCATGACTGTAAAAAATATAAACATTTTGGCTATATACTTGTTGGAAAGGAAAAATATAATAGGTTGTACATGTCCAAATATAAGCTTCTTAATTTAATATTGCTTCCTTTATATAGGTTTAAATATAGATTTCGTATATTTACTAACAAAAATGTGTGTATAAGTTTCATTACTGGCATCGAATCAACTGGTTGCACTGTAAATTTAATATGAAGAAATAGAATAAGTTCATAAGTATGTGTTTCAGTTCATCTGATGTTTAAATCCTAATTAACTATACGTTTTGGCGTGTAAACACTCATGCAACTTGATTCTCAAGTTTCCCTTATGCGAAGCATGTTTGTAATTATATCCACTTATATATGAAGGAAACATGCGTAAAATTCTTATCTATATATTTACATGAAATATTTAATATTTTATTATAAAATAAGGTTTATATTAAAATTTTTATAAAAATAAGAACAAAAAATTTTAAAGATAGATAGAACCTTTGAGTTGTTGGCATGAGCTATCCATGATATAGCTAAAGAGTACAGCCTATTGCTATTACACTTGGTTATTCCCAGAACTGGAACATACGTTCCCAGCGCAGAAGTCAGCACCCACTTCAAAAACAGGGTCCAGAGACCACTGAACGTGAATTGATCTAAAATTCCTTTACCTAAGGACTAGCTTTGATGGAACCAGATGCCCCCATAAACTATTTCAAAAGAAGGAGTCAGCAAAAATGCTACCCAGCTATAACACTTATAAAACACATCAACAACCAGCACACAACAGTTTATTCTAAGGGTGTAATGATGTATCTCGAACCTTGGCAGTAACCAAAATTGAACTTAAGACCAGACCCAGTCAGCGAGAGGAAAAACATGAGAGATCATGGAAAGCTGGCTAACTACTCGATGCTGGTTAAGTCATGGTTATAGAATAACCTGCAAACATTGATTTACTCAACCATTACAATCCTCAACAGTCTATCAACATTTGTCCTAATTGTACAGATAATTATTCTTCAACCCTTATCATAGAAATTTTCATTAGCACCAGACAGAAAATACTACAGAAAACTACATCCAATTAAAATTCAGAGCTATGGAGCTCAGTACCAATGGATAAATCTACAAAACACTTCAGCACCTAAAGTTTAGGGAACATTGCGGATTAAGGGACAGGAAGATTGACAGATTCAAAAAAAAAAAAAAATCAGTGACTTTGCCAAGAAATTCTCTCTTGGTAACCTACACTCCATGAAGTCTTATCGAAGTGACTGATCAAACATGAGCTGAACAAAAATACCAACAAACATGCCAAAGTACATAAATGAAAGCACATAAAAACTCAACACTACATAAAGCACTACAGGCAACAAAATAAATCTGGGACAAGAGAAGTGGTCTTCCCCCATGAGAGAACACCAGTAGGTTTTCTAGTGTTAGCTAAACTGTTATCCCTGAAAACATAAATATAAGTAAAATTTATGGACTCAACAACTTACATTTAGGAATATATTTTTATACAAATATGATTGAGTGCAATAACAATTAATGAAAAAATCCACAACAAAAAAGCAGAGATGAGTATATGAGATGGTCTGGATGGGGGAAATGGGAAGAGGGAGGAGTTGTAATTAAATTATATTCTCGGAGCTAAAGTAAAAAAAAAGAACATATAAAGATAAGATATATTCCATAGGAAAAAGTTCACACATGAGTATATTAAAAACTTGATGAGACAACCAGTATTCAAGAAGGAAACTCTAATTTTAGGAAGGAATGAAAAAAAATTCCCAGACTAAAAAAAAATTTTTAAAAATTAATAATAGACATACTACAACCAGAGTTTTATTTTTACGAAACCAGACAATTTTAATTTGTATTCGTGAATACGAATATTAGGCCTGCATGTATGTGTAAATGGAAAAAATCTTACTGTGAATGTATTGGCACCAAATATGTCAAGCTCATGATGACTTAACTTCCATGAATCAGAATAAATTCTTTTCCATCTAGTTACTACAGTCAGAATATTTTATCGCTGAAATAAGAAAAGAAATAGAGCCCTGGGTGGGTATATGAAATCTAATCTGGACTAATGAAGCTGTGCATCTGGCATGGGAAGTGCTATTACAGATAGAAGGAAGCTCAGAACTAGCCCGTCTAAACTGGACATTAATTTTCAGAAACAATTCTTCTAGAGGCATGAGCCTCACATATGAGAATATGCATAGCAAGTCTCCAGTGTTCTTCCTCTGACATTATGGAAAGGTAAAGCTATACAATATTATAACTGTAATGCACTTGGGCTATGACTCAACATCTTAATCTCCATAAGGCTCCAAGCCAATGGCACATGCTTGTCCTCAGTAAATCCTCGCTATGCGAGCAATAGTGACTGTGTTTGTCTGATAACAGCACTCTACAGCGCCCACAGCATTCATGCCACGACATTTCACAGGGCCCTTTTTCTGATTCTGAACAGTTGTCACAGAGCAAAGGAAACACCTTTTCTGGTATTCACAATGTATACCCTACAGGCATATGACATGGCACAGCAATTGGAAGAACCAATAAAAAGCAGAGAGAGCAAGTCACACAGACAGAAAAGTGCTTGAGACCAGTAAATGTGCGGGATGCATATGAAAAACTAGTCCCTGTAAGAC
Source organism: Acomys percivali (assembly GCA_907169655.1). Lineage (NCBI taxonomy): Eukaryota > Metazoa > Chordata > Mammalia > Rodentia > Muridae > Acomys > Acomys percivali. The sequence continues at coordinate 81,853,146 of OU015751.1, read as the reverse complement.
CTGAATCCGCCAGTGTTAGCAGCACAGGAATCAAGGTCAGAGCTAGTCACTACTTCCTGTCTCACACGTGCACCTCTTGATATCCCAAGATGTGGCAAGCAAGAGCAACAGAGGAGACCATTGACATCAAAGCTTATTACTGTCCTGGTACAGCAATCTCAAGTTCGTCTAATATGTTAACTATACCATAAAGTAAAATACTAATGTTGTCAACATTGGGATTTAACGTGTTTTGTTTGTAAGCATTTTTTAAAAAAGTCATCCTACTTTATGTGAATGATAAGTTTTCTTGATGTGGTGTTTGAATAAGAACTGTCTCCCATAGGCTCATATTTGAATTCTTGGTCATGAGGGAGTGGCACTATTAGAGAGGGATTAAGGTGGCTTTATTGGAATAGGTATGGCCTTGTTTAAGGAAGTGTGTCACTGGTCATGGGTCTTGACAGTTCTAGTGTTTTCCCACTTCCTGCTGTCTGAAGATTCAGATGTAGAACTCTGAGCTATTTTCCCAGCAACATGCCTACCTGCCTGCCATCATGTTCCCTGCTATGATAGCAATTGATCAGACTTTTCAAACTGGAAGCCAGCCCCAATCAAATGTTTTTCTTTATGAGAATTAGCGTGGTCATGGTGTTTCTTCAGAACACTAGAACACTGGCTAAGTCACCTGCACAGATGTCCATGTGCCACATGTGTGCCTGATATCCATGGAAGACAGAAAAGGACATTGGACCTATAAATTAGAATTATGGGTTATTGTGAGCTGCTGTGTATGGCACAGGTAGCTGATCCAGATCTTCTACAAGAGCAACAGGTAAGTCTCTGAACTATCTCTCTAGCCCATGAACCGTTTGAAATGTTTTCATTGTTCAGATTTCAGCTTGGTGCCTGAAACTATGGATAAAATTATATATTTTTCTTTTTACTATACATTTTTATCATTCTATATCTTGATATTAAAAATATATCACTAATGTGACGACATAAAGGCCAGTGGGTTTTAGTACTAAAGCAATTTAGGTTTCTTGTTTGTTTACTGATAATCAAATTACAACCACAAGGAAAGGCAAAGGGAAATTATTCCATCTAGCACAGCAAGGACAGTGAGAGTCCTGACCTGAGGGGAGAATTCTTTTTATCCAGGCTGTTTTTTAGGTTTCCTTCTATATTTGGAGTTTAATTGCATTTGTATAAGAATTTCTAAATGCTCTCCATCTGCATGGAGAAGATAATTGGATAAGTTAGACAAATCAATGTAACTGTTAAAGGTGATGCTTGGCAGTTTATAAACTAAACTGAGAGATGTTCATCTTTCAAGTCAGTGGAGTGTTACAGATGTAATTAATGCATTCTGTATCTGTGGTGAAGTATTAATTAGTCATTTATCTGGACAGACACTAGCAATTTACCACATATGTGATAACAGTGACACTGGGATACAACAGGTGTCAAACTCTGCTATGTGGGAATCTTCTAGCTTACAGAGCAATAAAGTTGTAATCTAATGTATCTGAAGATGCCTCTCCTAATCAACATTTTGTGTTTTGTGTTTATTTCTACTTTAGTTCTTTAAAGCATTTTAACCATGAATATTGATCAATTATTGTATTATCATGTAGTGTAATACTGTTAAACGCCAAACTCCTGAATATAAAATTACCACCACCATCCTCATCTTCCTCATCCTCATTACCACCACCATCACTACCATCATCATCAGAAATAGCACTAATTTAAGACCCCTTACGTATGCCTCAGAAAACAGAATAGATGGTGTACACCCCTGAGTAACATGTGCCCGAAGTAAGGAATCTAGTCTCAGTTACCACATAGAAATTTTTTCTACCTTGTTTTTATATAGTAACTGTAACAAAAATTACTTATTCTTCCCAGTTCATAAACTTGCAGTAATTACTGCATGACAACAAACAAAACAAACTGTAAAAATAATGCTTTACGCACATGTTCTTTGAATATGTTTCCATATGAAAGTGTATGGTGTATTTTACTTTAGCTATTTTTCTGTCCAACACAGAAAATATATCCTGCTACATTTCAATGAGAAATGTTTAAAAATGGCAAAAGACAATGGGCTACTGTTTAATGGCTTGAATGTGGATGAAAATAAGTAGACTCTTTCAAAGAATTTAAATCAATAATGAAAAAGTAACAATTTGTAGTGGTACATTTGCGGTATTTAAAATTTAGCTTAAAATACATAAATTTACATAATAACAAATGATTGATTGAAAGACTATGTCTGGTTTGTGTGGGACGTTTTGGAACTTATCCTATTAAATTGTATTAAGCTTACTTGGTTTTTTTTTAGTTTTATGATTACTGAAAATACTTGAGCCTGAAGTTAAAACCAATACATGTATATTGAGGGAAACTTCTATGAGCCCAAACTTCTCAATTATTAGGTGGAAGCTGGAAACTGATAACTTAAATTGCTTTTCGTAGTTGTATTGGTTCTTATATTTTCAATTCTCTTCCCTGGAATGAGTGGGTGTGGTAGGTGGAGAGGTCAGCATTCCCAGATCTGGTTGATCAGATTTTCAATTTTGCTGTGTAGTCTTGGACCCTGTTATAAACAACAGAAATTGCATCCCATCCTCCCCTTGGGTCACCCTATTTCCCCCTGGAGGTTTTGACTAAGTGAGTCTGTCTCTTCAGAGCTTATGGTGGGAAGATATTCTATTTCTCTGAATATGCTGTAGGAATGAAACTGAGTTTCCATCCAATGAAAAGAGATTAAATCCTTAAAATTCACATGTATCTCGTTACTATTTATCATTTGGTGCCTCTATCTTCATCCACACCCTGTAATTCTTTTCTCTTCCTTCTAATATCCAAACATAGCATCCTATCTAACCCTGTTCTTTTGTCAACTTGTATGGTCATAGCCATTGTGTTTTAAAAACTAAGGAAGATGATTCAAGTTGATGAGAAATAATATACTTGCTCCATTCTTTGAGGCACAGTAGAGAAGAAACTGTGAGAATATACTGAAAAATGCAAATGGCAAACAGTCCCTCATTCCACATAATTATACTACAGAACATCATAAAAAAATAATTGTCTTACATTCATCAATAATTTTTACTTAGAACTTTTCTATAAACAATATTTGGCTTGAAGGCATATTTTGTACACTGCACTGTATCTCTCCGAGTATGCATATGAATTTCCAGATCTAAATTTATTGATTATGTTTATATGAAATTTTTATTTTATTTAGACATTGCTAACTATAGTACGCTATTTTGTGTGACTTGATGAGTTCAAGATTTGCTGTGAATATAGTTGCAATAACCAGGATGCATTAGTTCTAATGAAATAGTCAGTTTTTGTGCTTCCTTTACCACACTGCAACCTTCCTTTTTCTTTCAAGGACCCTAAGGTCTTAGTGGCTACTGTGAAAACATAACTAAGTCAAAAAAACAGACTATACATAACCAGTCCAGAGAGTGCCACAGAAATGGCATCAAAAAAAAAAAAAACCTACCAGAAAACAGATGGGGATATCATAGATAGTCAACCCCACGTTGAGTAGGATTACGCATTTTGTCAGCAAGACCAACACGAAGGCCCTAGAGAAGAAGCAGAGAAACAAGGCATAAGAAATGTGTTCAACTGCTGATACTGTAACAACACTGGTAAAGCTTAAAAAGAATAAAGGGTCACAACCACATACTCTGTCAACTTACTTGTAACCATTCTCATATTACCAGTCTTATCACAAAGATAAAGATGTCAAAATATGCATAGTTGTGGGAACTAGTGTGGTAGCTCAGCAGATACAGGCGCTTGCTGCCAAGCCTGATAATTTGAGTCCAACTGCACAACACATGCATGCTATGGAGAACCCATGTATATATACCCAAACCCACATAAGAGCAAGCACACACATACATATAACCTATGCATGCTATGGAGAACCCACACATGTATGTATGCCCACCTACACAGGAGCATGTGCACACATGCACATACACAAAACTGCAATAAATATTTAAAAGTAAAAATAAAATAATAATGTGCATAATTCTGAAGAATAGATAACTATGATTCTCACAAGCATTATTATCACATTTATTTTCATTCATCAAACTGGCTTTGTTTTTTATTTATATGTATTTAATTTATATGTATGAAGTTAAAATATGAGCAAATTCATATCAGAAAACATTCAGAGACTGATTCTTGACTCTAATACAGTATGTATTTATGCATCCAATTAAATTATAACAAATTTTTCATTGTTTGTAGTTTATTACTCATCATTTTTAGGGGGAATTTTCAAGACAGAGTTTCTCTGTGTAGCCTTGGCTATCTTGGACTTGCTCTGTAGATTAGGTTGGTCTTGAAGTCACAGAAATCTGCTTACCGTTGCCTCCATGAGTGCTTGGACTAAAGATATGTACCACCACACTTGGCTTGTAACTCATATCATATATATATATATATATATATATATATATATATATATATATATATATATATATATAACACAAATATATAATATATATATTTGTTGTTGCTTATTGAAAACAGAAACACCTAGTTAGGAATCTGTTGTAGTTTGTACAGGGAATAATCCATTAAATGAGTTATGGCTATAACACAATTAGTAAAAATAAACAAACAAGACAAAATCAAATAAAACAAAACAAAAAAAACAGAGTATAATTGAGCTGTTAAGAAAAATGTAGTGAAATGAAAGATGACTCAGTGGTTAAGAGCACTCCCTGCTCTTGCTATTGGAGAGGACCCAGGTTTGTTTCCTGGCACCCACATTTTGGCATATTTGTAAAATTACCTACATGTAATTGGACCTCTCTTTTGTCCTCAGTGAGAACTATACATGCATGCAGAACATTTATTTGCATAACACAAAATAAAATAATTAAAAATAGAATGCATTCATGGAATTTATAATAAAGATCGAGAAATTTGAGTTTCTCACATAGGTTAGAAAGAAAGGAAGGAAGATAGAAAGAAAGAAAGAAAGAAAGAAAGAAAGAAAGGAAAGAAAGAAAGAAAGAAAGAAAGAAAGAAAGAAAGAAAGAAGTAAGAAGAGAAAAAGAGACTCTCAAATAGGAGTACCATATATTTCTCTAATCTGGGACTTTATCACAAGTTAAAAAACATTAAATAAAAGAAAGGCTTCTGGGTTAACTCACTCATTATGATCATTTCTAGCTCAATCCATTTGTCCACAAATTTCGGGAATTCCTTGTATTTAAGAGCTGAGTAGTATTCCATAGTGTATATGTACCACAGTTTCTTTATCCATTCTTCTACTGAGAGACACTTAGGATGTGTCCATGTTCTGGCTATTATGAATAAGGCTGCTATGAACATGGTTGAGCAAAGTTTCTTGTTGTGTGTTGGAGCCTCTTCTGGTCACATTCCAAGGAGTGGATAGCTGCATACTAGCTCAAGGGACATGTCCCATGAAAGTCTTCACTTACCAGGAAACTGGGACAGAGGGGAGGACATCCTATTGGGACTCTATATGAGAGAAGCATGGGAGAATAGCAAAGTAGAAGGATCCAGAGGGTCCTAGAAACCTACAAGAAGAACATTATGATAGGCATATTTGGGCCCAGGGGTCCTGCTCAAACTATGGCACCAGCCAAGGACAATACAGGTGGTAAACTTCAAACCCCTACCCAGATCTAGCCAATGGACAGGACATTCTCCACAGATGAGTGGAGAGTGGGGTATGACTTTCACACGTACTCTGGTGCCTCATATTTGACCATGTCCCCTGGAGGGGGAGACCTGGTGGCACTCAGAGGAAGAATAGCAGGCTATCAAGAAGAGACTTGATACCCTATGAGCATATACAGGGGGAGGTAGTCCCCCTCAGGAACAGTCATAGGGGAGGGGCGTAAGGGGAAAATAGGAGGGAGGGAAGAGTGGGAGGATACAAGGGATGGGATAACCATTGAGTTGTAACAAGAATAAATTATTAAAAACAATATGATTCTTTAAAAAAAAGAAAGAAAGAAAGGCTATACATTTTTTTACAAAAAGTGGTGAGTAAGAAGAGAGGTAAGAGATAAAAATGGACACTAATCATCTTAGTACTGAAAATGTATCTGTGAAAATGCATAATAAAATACATAATTTTACATAGCCAATATATATATCAAGCATTAAAGTTCATAAGAGATTTAAGAATAAATTAATATTTTTCTTATAATATATTTTATGAATAAAATATACCTTATTATAAATAATAAATTTATACGTTGAACAATTTTATTTATGTATTTTGTTTTATTTTTAACACAATACCTAAGAGATATTTTGTCATCACTGTGTTTCTAAGGATGGTAGTATACAACAAATATATCACTAGAGATGTCATGACATCTCCTTTTGATCGACTACCATAAAGACCATATGTGGTCACATTGAAAATGTCTACTTTGATTTTAATCATCAATATTATGACCTCCAACAAAGTAAGATTATGAATTTATAAGTAGCTTTCATTATTGACTTCTTATGAAAATAAATGAAATTTCATACCACAATGTATATTTCTCATATATATTTGTTGATTGTTCAGTTGTTTGTTTGTTTTATTTTGAAATATTCAGCTTCTTGACAAATAGGAAACTCTTCTTGCAATGCTGAATTGATTGTGAATCACAAGATAATCTTTAAATCCTATCCTGGTTAATTTTGTGCTTTCTTGAAATTTGAATAAGACACCAGTCATTCTTGACCCTCACTTCAACTCAAGAAAAAAAAATATATATATATAATTTTTATTAGTTCATAAATGATTTTCTGTATTCTCTCAACATATGCTCTGTCATACACTTGGGAATATGTTTCTTATAAGCATTTTATCTTACTCCTCTTCCTGTCATACTCCTTGAATATCACACATTCATTTATTCTCTTAGGGTTTAACTACAGTGCAAGTACTAAACACAGTCTTTGGAAAAGTTAAATAAGACAGGCACTTTCCTTCATTATCTGAAATGTTTAGGTAGAAACAGACTAGCATCAGATTAAAGGCAGTTTAAAATTTACTGGAAGATATACATGTGGAAAATTGTATGAAGTCACAGAATTATCATCTCTAAAAGTGGTAAAATCGGGAAAATCCAAAATCAGGAAGTAATAATACATTGATGGGATTTTAGCAGTTCTCCAGGTGAAAAGAAAAGACAATGTAGGCATAGCTAATTGCAAATGAAAACAAGGCATTGTGGTAATGGCTGAGATTAGAGAGTATGGGTAGAGCTTGAAGACTCAGGAGAAAGAAAACGTATAAATATTGTACATTTAAACAGTATCAATGCAGCTGTAAATTTTAGAATCCCAAACTTTGGCCGGCAACTCCCTTGGGATTGAATGACCTTTTTACAGAGGCCACATATCAGATATGCCACATAGCAGATATTTACATAATGATTCATAACAGTAGCAAAATTTCAGCTAAGGGGTAGCAACAAAAATAATTTTATGTTCAGTAGTTGCCACAACATGATTAACTGTATTAAAGGGTCACAGCATTAGAATGGTTGAGAACCACTGCAAGACATTTAAGTACAATGCATTTCTTAATAATAAATCATATAAACAATTAAAAAAAGACTAATAGGCAAAATACAGGTAACAACAGTGATGGGCAAAAGTATTATGCAACTAATAGAATGCAGGTGAGAGACTTTGAAACTTGATCAACACTTGCCTCATGGATAATATAGTTGGAAGAATGTAATGGTCCCAGGTAGACACACTATATAATACTTCATGACTAATTTCTTATGATAGATTTATATGACAGAGCAAATGGTTAAATAAGTAAATACTTTTTCAAGCAAAAAATAGATAAATTCAGTTGATAAATTAATGCAATAACTGGACATGAAAAATTTAGTATCTTGGGAAATTGAAATTTTTCCTTGTGAGAGTTGTATTTGGCTTGCTGGCTCAATTTTGTGAACAATGCTTTTGAACAGGATGGAGTTTCCATTTGCTTGAAAATGTGAATTTCACATTCTGGAGAGAATTTGGAAATTTTCATTTCAGCTTTCATTTCTTGATATCTAGTTGAAGAATGTTCCCCTATGCTGGTCATTTAGTAGTGATCACCTGAGCTCTGTCCCAGCATGACACGGATACTGCATTTGGAAATACCCAGCAGTGAACAAAGTAATTGCAGAAAAGTCAAACACGGCGACATGCATTGAAAAAAATGAGTAATGTTATAAGAACATAATGAATCAATTAAAGGATGTTTGATTGTTGTGGTAGTGTTATGAGAACTGAGACCAAGATAACAAAGACAGTGGGATGCATCTAAACAGAATCAAGTATGAGTGAAAATAGTTTTGCAAAAGACAAGAGAAAAACCAGAGTGTAGTAAGAGATTGGACTGTTTCTGTATTTCACAAGCAGGTGCCTTACTTCCAGGTCTCAATAAACAAAAGAAAGTCAGTTTTTACGTAGAAGAGTTGACCTGATTTATAACAGATCAGAGAACTAAGGAAAGTAGAACAGGTTTGGCAGAACTCTAATAGACGAAAGGAGTTTGTGGTGCCCAAGAGCAGGTGGTGTCAGACATATGAAGAAGAAAAACTGACAGGGCATTTACATATACTCTAGACACTGCAGTGTGGTAGCTCTTCCTGGATGAGGGGAATTTCTGATGATGAACTAAAACTTGACATGTAATAGATGAATTTTACTAACTAACAGAGATCAGGTTTTGTAGGGTTCCCCCATTAAATTTTATATGGAATTTTTGTTCTTGAGATAATGGTACAAGTTTAAGAGGATTGTGAAACTTTATGAGGTAGGACCTGGCAATAGTAAGTTTCTAGAAGTGGGCGTTACATGGTTGTGCTTGTCTCTGTGTTCTAATTGGACTCTTTCTTCTTTATGCTCTAACATGATGTTCATAAATCTATCATATGCTTTTGCCTCCATAAACTGAGAATCTCCAGGATGGGCTGAACTCTCTGAAAACATAAATTACAATGAATCTTTTCCATTTAATTGTTATATTCTGGTATCTTCTTATACTGAACAAAAGAATGGTGCATAAAGCACTGTGACATATATTGACACAGGCAAAATATATGCTAAGGGGCAGGATGCAGCACTTGATAGAATAGAACCTATGTATATAATTTCAGGGATATTTTCCTATGTTTATTTATAGTTTTGATCTATAAACATAGACACTTCAGAGATGTTCAATATAGGTGATAAATGAGAAATGAAATCTCAGAGTAGTCTAGTCATAGAATAACTAAAACACAGACAATAGGCGGAATTCTCTGCGAGACTTTATAATCCAAAGAAAGCTAATGTTAGAACTTCAGAGAATAACATTGCTTGACACACTCTAAAGGAATCAGTAGTTAAAAGTAAAAGTATATCAATAGTTACAAGTTCTGCTAAGACAGAATATAATCATTAAGCACAGGTGACAAGCATAATACAGCAGATCTTTAGTGTTTCACCAACGATAAAATATTCATAGCAAAAGCTCCAAGGAGGCCCCTAAAGAACAAGCTGAAATTTGTCACCTGTTGAGATTCCTCATGGCAATGTCACCTGTGTGGCCAGATGTGCAAGAGTGGAGAGGAAACAGGTAGTAAGATCAGAGTAAGAATCAAATGGTTGTCTCCATGCTAACCTGTTCTCCCTCTTCAACTACTTCCGCTGTCTGTTCTAGTCTCCCCTTCTGAGTGAGACATAAGCATCCTACTGTGGTCTTCCTTGTTACTTATCTTCCTTGTGTCTGTGAATTTTAGTATGACTACCCTGTACCATGTGTCTAAAATCCACTTATAAGTAAGTGAATACTATGTATATATTTTTGGAGTTGGAGAACTGAACTCAGTATGACTTTTTCTAGTTCCTTCCATTTGACTGCAAATTTAAACATCTCTGTTTTTAGTAACTGTATGATTTGATCACTCAGGTGGGTGGGAAGGAGCGCCCTTTTCTGAGAAGTTGGAGAGGACGGATAGGGGAATTGGGAGAGAGAGCAGAACAGGAATAGATGAGGGATGGTGCTATAATCTGGATGTAAAGGCAATAAATACATAAATAAATGAAAAAGAATGACTGAATGGTTATAAGAAAGCAAAGAGGATAGTCTAACACGAAAAATAGATATAAGTGTAATTTAGAGTATATTGATTAATGGGTTTTAAAAATAAAAGTGTTCTCATCTCATGGGGATGTAAGCATGGACATAGACAAAGTGCACAGAAAGAAAAAATGAAAATGAAAACTCAGAATACAACGATGTGCTAAAAACAAGGACAAGGTTTTGAGTGTTGTCATGAAAACTGGCTTTGATTATGTATGTGTGATAATGGAAGGACTCGAGTGTGAAAAGCATGCCAAATTTTCCAAATTCCTTACAGTAGTGAGTAAAGAGGAAAAAAAAAAAAAGAAAATACTACAAAATGATCACTTGCTATAACTTAGAGTTATAGCTTCCAAATATATTGATGTGGACATTGAGTATAATTTTAGATATTTTATCCTGAGATTTGCAACAAAATATCTTCATGAAATAGCCAGCTTCAAGAAGGTAATATAGATAGATAGATAGATAGATAGATAGATAGATAGATAGATAGATAGATAGATATGGATATATTTATATTTCCATATACATGCCTTTATTTAGTAAGATATGCCAGTTATTGTTAAAACTTTTATGTAATGGTAAATGGTAAAAAGCCATTCAAAATTTTCAATCTGCATTTTATAAGCTTCCTGTTATTGCTTGTTTTACTTTCAGTGTTCTGTTGTCACAATATATATAAACAAAATAGGACATGATCACTTCTCTATGTAAATGTGCTGGTGTCATTTCTGCAGTCATTGCATAAATTTCTGGTATTTAGAATAAATAGTTTGGTTAATATATGCTCATTACACTTAGAGTAGCTGACTTGATTCATAAAACAGAGTTATATCTTAATGTTTTTCTGAATTTCATTTAAATGCCTGAGAGTTTACTTATAATGAGAGATATGGACTCATTGTAAAGTGACATTTTTATTTTGTAATATTTTTAGGAGAATGATTTTTTCCTTAGGCATAGAGCATATTGGAATACTGTATCATGAATTATTACAAACATAATAGTTAACTTGAAAAAAGCAGCAGAAACAAATGTTAGAAACTGCATCCATCTGCTTCTATTCATATAACCTTCAGTGAGCTATTAATGAGAAATGAAAAACCTGCTTTGATACTTTCAATAAATTCTGAGATTAGAACTGAATCTCACTGTGCTATGTACAACATAGAGGGTACCTTGTTACATAAGCAACTTGATTATCAAATATTAAAAATTAATGTTACAATGTGCAAAACTGTCAGAAAAAACATTACAAAGTCTATTTTGGAGATTATAATAGAGATAAGAAGTTGCAATTTGGCTTAATGAGTTGCAATTAAGAAACTGTTCCAAGAGGTACATGTGATTTCTCTTAATTATTAGTTATTAGTTTCTCCTACAAAACTGTATTTGAAATTACATTATATTAGCCATGTTAAATGATAAAATCTTCTTCAACATGTTAATAAGCTATATATTATAGGTCAGTAAAATTTAACAGGGAATATAGTATGAATTTCTTTTTTAAAAATTTAATAATAATCAGGAAAATGCAATCATTTTCAAGAGTCCTGTTCTTTATGGTATGATAAAGGCCAAGATTCAGGGATGTGACTTTTAGGCATATTTGACCAAAAAAAAAAAAAAAAGACTAAAATACTAAAATACTGAGGTTAGCATATTCATTTATGAAGAATAGTAACTGTATACTTCAGTTCAAATATTCAAGATAATTTGCATTATTTGCTTTACTATTGGTTTCAGGATTACAGAGACCTCGCACAGCCCAGTTGGCCTAAAATGAATGCTTTCAGAATTCTAGAAGCTAAGCCAATGGAATAGTAAATGTCTATCCTGAGACATCACTTACTTTTCTGTTGATGTGATAAAACACCATGACCAAAGCAACTTTTAGAAAGTAGAATCTATTTTGGCTTATGTTTCCAGGGTGCTAGAATCTGTGTTAGGTGGCAAGATTGAAAGAGGAGGCATGACTGCAGGATTAGGAAGCTGGGAGATTATATCTTCAACCATACTCATGAAGTAAAGAGAACAAGCTCAACATGAGGTGAAGCTATAAACTGTCAGTAGCCACTCTCAAACAGATACTTACTTCTTCAAGTAAAGCTGCACTCCCTAAACTCACCACAATCTCCCTCATCAGTATCACCAATGGGAGACATTTCTTATTCAAACCACTACTCTTGGTAAGAGCTCTCTTGTTGGCTTACTATTTGTTCATTGGTCTTTCTTGTTTGTTTGTTTGGTTTTTTTTTTTTTTGAAGCTGTGTTAGTGTCTTCTGACAGAAGTGCATATGGTTATTGGAGAGATGCTTGGCATCATGTCCTCTTTTTTTGAGGAAAGCAGGCTCAATAGGTTAGAGCCACTCTCTGATGTCAACATTTAAACACTTCCTCCTTACAGATGCTATCTTCAAACAGGGATGCTCCAGGAGTTAGGACTTCAACATACAAATGTTGGGGAATACAATTCTATTTATAACATTCACTTACCACACAATAATTTTTCCAAGTTAGGACTAAGAAAATTGTGTTCAAGATTGCCAAACACTTGGAATAGATAATTTTAGTTCATGGAAAAGCAAAGTGATATGTACTAAAATTAGTTTTAATAGTGAATTTTAAAAATATAATTTTTTGGAAATAGCTCACCTTTGGAGATCCAAGATGGTGGCAAGCATCATGGATCATGTTTAGAAGCTCCAGTAAACGATTCAGGAAATTGCACAGAAACACCTAAGAGAAGTAGACATCTGGAAATAATCAAAGTCAGAGATGAAATTAACAAATTAGAAACAAAGAAAACAGTCCAAAGAATCAACAAAGCCAAGAGCTGGTTCTTTGAGAAAATCAACAAGATAAACAAACTGTTAGCCAAACTAAATAAAAGGCAGAGAGACAGTATTGAAATCAACAAAATCAGAAACTAAAAGGGAGACATAAGAACAGACACTGAATAAATAAAAAGAATCATAAGATCTTCAAAGGCATATATGCCACAAAATTTGAAAATCTAAAGGAAATGGATAATTTTCTTGATCAATTCCACTTGCCAAAACTGAGTGAAGAACAGATAAACAAGCTAAATAGTCCCATTTCTGTGATAGAAATAGAAGCAATCATTGCTAGTCTCCCAACCAAAAAAAAAGCCCACAGACAGATGGTTTCAGTGCAGAATTCTACCTGACCTTCAAGGATGTGCTATTACCAATACTCTACAAGTTACTCCAAAAGATAGAAATGGATGGAACATTACCAAATTCATTCTATGAGGCCACAGTCACATTGATACCTAAACCTCACAAAGATCCAGCAAAGAAAGAGGATTTCAGAGCAATATATCTTAGGAACACTTATGCAAAAATATTCAATAAACTACTTGCAAAACAAATACAAGAACATATCAAAGATATCATTCAACATGAACAGGTAGGCTTCATTCCAGGCATGCAGGCATGGTTTAATATATAGAAATCCATCAATGTAATCCACCATATAAACAAACTGAAAATAAAAAACCACATGATCATCTCCTTAGATGCAGAGAAAGCATTTGATAAAATCCAACACCAATTCATGTTTAAAGTTTTGGAGAGATCAGGGATACAAGGCACATACCTCAACATAATAAAGGCTATATACAACATGCCAATAGCCAAAATCAAATTAAATGGTGAGATACTTAAGGAAATTCCTCTAAATTTGGGAACAAGGCAAGGATACCCATCTCTCCATATCTCTTCAATATAGTACTGGAATTTCTAGCCAGAGCAATAAGACAACAAAAGGAGTTCAAGGGGATCCAATGGGGAAATGAGGAAGTCAAATTATCCCTATTTGCAGATGATATGATAGTGTACATAAGTGACCCACAAAATGCCACCAGAGAACTTCTACAGATGATAAACACCTTCAGCAAATTGGTTGAATACAAAATTAACTCAACAAGGTCAGTAGCCTTCCTATTCACAAATGACAAGCTTGCAGAGAAAGAAATTATGAAAACTACACCCTTCACATTAGCCACAAGCAATATAAAATATGTAGGAGTTACTCTAACCAAGCAAGTGAAGGACTTGTTCGAAAAAAATTCAAAACTTTGAAGAAAGAGATTGAAGATGACATAAGAAGATGGAATGATCTTCCTTGCTTGTGGATCAGGAGAATTAACATAGTAAAAGTGTCCATCTTACCAAAAGCTATTTACAGATTCAATGCAATCCCTATCAAAATACCTACACAATTTTTAAAAGACATTGAAAGTTCAATTCTGAACTTCATATGGAAAAACAAGAAACCCAGAATAGTTAAAATAATTTTGTGCAATAAAATATCCTCCAGAGGAAGCTCCATACCTGATCTCAAGCTATCCTATAAAGCAACAGTAATTAAAACAGCATGGTACTGGCACAGCAATAGGCTGGTTGATCATTAAAATTGAATTTAAGACCCAAATATGAATCACACACATATGGTCACTTGATTCTTGATTTTTGACAAAGAAGCAAAATCTATTCAATGGGAAAACGAATGCATCTTCAACAAATGGTGCTAGTCTAACTGGATGTCTACGTGTAAAAAAATGCAATTGGACCTATATTTGTCACCATGCACCAAACTCAAATCCAAGTGGATCAAAGATCTCAACATAAAACCAGAGACACTAAGTCACTTAGAAGAAAAATTAGGGAAGAGCCTGGAACACATTGGCACAGGTGATAACTTCCTGAAAAGAACTCCAACAGCCCAGGCCTTAAGGTCATCAATTAATAAATGGACCTCATGAGGCTGAGAAGCTTCTGTAAGGCTGGAGACACTGTCAGCAGAACAAAGTGACAGCCTATAGTCTGGGAAAAGTTCTTCATGAACCCTACATCTGACAAAGGTCTAATATCCAAAATATATAAAGTACTCTAGAAATTAAACACCACCAAACCAAATAATGCAATTGAGAAATGGGGCTCAGAATATCAAATGGCTGAGGAACACTTAAAGAAATGCTCAACCTCCTTAATCATCAGGGAAATGCAAATCAAACAACTCTGGGATTCCATCTTATACCCAACAGAATGGGTAAAATCCAAAATTCAATTGACTCCACATGCTGGCAAGGATGTAGAGAGAGAGGAACACTCCTTCATTGCTGGTGGGAATGCAAACTAGTACAACCACTTTGGAAATCTATCTGGTGCTATCTCAGAAAACTGGGAATAGGACTTCCTCAAGACCCAGCTATTCCACTCCTTGGAATATATCCAGAAGATGCTCCAGCACACAACAAGAAAATTTGCTCAACCATGTTCATAGCAGCCTTATTCATAATAGCCAGAACATGGAAACAGCCTAAGTGTCCTTCAGTAGAAGAATGGATAAAGAAACTGTGGTAAATTTACACTATGGAATACTACTCAGCTATTAAAAACAAGGAATTCTTGAAATTTCTGGACAAATGGATTGAGCTAGAAATGATCATAATGAGTGAGTTAACCCAGAAGCAGAAAGACTCAAATGGTATATACTCCCTTACATCTGCATACTAGCCCAAGGAGCATGTCCCACGAAAGCCTTCACTTTCCCGGAAAGTGGGACAGAGGGGAGAACATCCTATTGGGACTCTAGGTGAGAGAAGCATAGGAGAATATCAAAGTAGAAGGATCCAGAGGGTCCTAGAAACCTTCAAGAAGAAAATTATAATGGGCACATTTGGGACCAGGGGTCCTGCTCAAAGTATGGCACCAGCCAAGGACAATACATGCAGTAAACTTTGAACCCCTACCCAGAACTAGCCAATGGACAGGACATTCTCCACAGTCGAGTGGATAGTTGGGTCTGACTGTCACATGAACTCTGGTGCCTCATATTTGTCCACATCCCCTTGATGGGGAGGCCTGGTGGCACTCAGAGGAAGGATAGCAGGCTGCCAAGAAGAGACTTGATACCCTATGAGCATATAGAGGGGGAGGAGGCCCCCTCAGTCACAATGATAGGGGAGGGAAATAGGGTGAAAACAGGAAGGAGGGAGGAATGGGAGGATTCAAAGAATGGGATAACAATTGAGATGTAATATGAATAAATTAATAAAATATATTAAAAATATAATTTTCACAAAACAGGCAATAATTATATATGTTATATTCATAGTGTTTTGACTATTTGTATTTATCAGCCTTAAAGAAAACATCTTTCTTATCTTGGTGAGTCTAAAATTCTGAATGTAAATCAAGATCAATCTTATCTCATCATTATGAACTTAAAACATCTATCTATACCTAAAAATATATTAACCCTTAAACAACTAAGCTATGAATATATATAATTCCTAATATTATATATATTTATATATATTTCCTAATTGTTTCATGGTTCTTTCTGGTGTATATAGTTTATTGTCTATATGTGTAATAATATAAATGCATATGTAAAAAATTAAATAAAAACAAGGAAATGGCAAAATAAACCCTAATAGCCAAAACATCTTGAATGTAACATTAATATAATTTCTGATTGTTTCATGGTTCTTTTTGCTGTTCAGTTTATTTTATATGTGTGTGATAATATAAATGTAAATGTGAAGATATTTAAAAATAAAAAATATAAAAATAGAATTTTCACCTTTCATGTTAGAAGATATAGAAGAATATTTATTTGAAAACTTTAAGAATATATAAAATATAATAATTTAGAAGGTAGTTGCTTGGTTTCTTTTCACAGAGTTTAATCACTTATTGTAGTATTCCAAAAACAAATTAACAGGGTCCCAGAACTGTGATAAAAGTACATACCCACCAAATCTCAATACTTTCCTATGCACTGTAATGCAAGAGTTTTCAGGGCCCCTCAACTCTACTTTAATATTCCCTCCATTTTTTTAAAATCTTATTCTCTTGTCTCTTGATCTTTTTCTTTTGTTCCCCGATGCTTGGAAGACTTATCATCTTGATAATATTTTGTGTGTTTCCCCATATTTTTTGTAAAATTATTTAGAAGCCTTCCATTCACCATAGTTTAAAAAAACAATTCCTTGATATATCTTTAGCTATATAAACCTATTAAAGACTAATTGACTACTAGTACTTCATCTTTAAAAAAGTTTTTTCTAATATTTCTGTACCTTACAGTTTTTAATATTAAAAATTACATGTGCTAAATTACGGTCTGTTGCAGCTCCCAAGTCCTTTCTCTGAATTACAGTTCTTAGAAGATGAATATCTACTGAAAATAATATAATTATACTTAAAAAATTTTTTTTAAAACCACACAATAGAATCCAAGATGGCGGCGAGCAGTGTGGACAGTGTTTGGAAGCTCCAGTGAACAATTCAGGGAATTGCACACATTTCTGAGCCAGGAACACCAAGGTCCCGACACCACAGCAGCAGGAGTGCTCCACAGTTTGGAAGGACCAGGGTGCGGAGGACCTGCGTGCCCCTACACACAGGAGGAGTGCGGATTTTCTCAGATCAGAGCAGCAGAGGTACAAGCAGCATCAGCGGCACCAGCGGCAGCAAATGAGGTTTGCAGCTCAGAGCCTTCCAGTGGAGGTGGTTAGTGTGGTGGCTGGTGGGAGTTGCTGCGGGAGAGGGGACACCGGACAGGATTTGGGTCGCATGGTGCCTTGTGACCCAAACTGGACTCAGCGGACAGTTCAGCCCCAGAGTCCCGGGTACAGCTCAGTGCGCAGTGCTGTGGAGATGCTGGCTCACCGCAGCAGACAATTCTGCCCAAGGCAACAGCTAAGCGCAGCCTCAGCTCCCCTGCTGTGATGCAGGCTGGGCGGAGGGCTCAGGTCCACCGAAGGCGCCAGATCAGTGAAGCCACAGTTCACCTGCTGTGACACAGGCTGGGCGGAGCGCTCAGTCTCACGAAGGCGCCAGCTTAGCGCAGCCACAGTTCACCTGCTGTGATGCAAGCTGGGCAGAGCACTCAGGTCCATCGAGGGCGCCAGATCAGCACAGCCGAGGTTCACCCGCTGTGATGCAGGCTGGGCATAGCGCTCAGTCCCACCAAAGGCACCAGCTTAGCACTGTCGCAGTTCACCTGCCATGACACAGGCTGGGCAGAGCACTCAGTCCCACCGGAGGCATTAGCTCACATCAACAAGCAGTTCTGCCCAAGACACTAGCTCACCTCAGCAGGGAGTTTTAGGGCGCTGATGCAGGCTGAGTTCAGCACGCAGATTCAGCCCAGAGGCCCTAGCTGGACTTGCTAGGCAGGTTAGGCCCAGAGATTCTAGCTGAGCTGTGCACACAGGCTCAGCAGCCCCAAGACTCTGGCTGGACCATCCACGCAGTATAGGCCCGGAGTCCCGGGCTGAATTCAGCGTGCAGTGTGTGTCCATAGTCCCTGGCTGAGCTCGGTGCACAATTCTGCCCCGGAGACTTGGGTGGATCTCGGCGTGCAGTTTAGGACCAGAGTCCCTAACCATGCTTGGCAGACAGATTGGGCCGAGAGACTCTAGTAGAGCTTTTGGCACAGTCGAGGCTCTAAGACTCTGGTTGGACACAGTGTACATTTTGAATCCAGAATTCCTGGCTGAGCTGGGCAGATGGTTCGGGCCAGAGTCAATAACTGACCACAGCACGCAGTTTGGCCAAAAGCCCCTAGGTGAGCTTGGTGTGCAGTCCCAGCCCAAAATTTCTGGCTGGACCCAGTGTGCATTTTGAGCCCAGAATTCCTAGCTGAGCTCGACAGATGGTTCAGGCCCTGAGATTCTAGCTGTGCTCAGGGGGTGGTTCAGGCCCAGTGTCCCTGGCGGGCCTTGGCAGGGAACCCAGAAGGCTGTAGATACCTTGGCCTGACCCAACGCTCATCCAGAGACCCTAGAGGGGGAGACCTAGTGGCACTCAGAGGAAGGACAGCAGGTCACCGAGAAGAGACTTGATACCCTATGAGCATATACAGGGGGAGGTAATCCCACTCAGGAACATTCATAGGGGAGGGGAATAAGGGGAAAATGGGAGGGAGGGGAGAATGGGAGGATGCAAGGGATGGGATAACCATAGAGATATGACAGGAATAAATTAATAAAAAAAAAGAAAAAAACCACACAATATCAATTTATTCAAAGGCAACCCTATACAAATTACTTTGTCTGATAGACAAAAACTCAAAGTAGTTCAGAGGATAATTTACCTGGAAAGTGAGTGAATTTTTGAGAGATTTCATGAAGAAAAGAAGTTCCATGATATATCTAATCAAGTATTTCCTATTTGGATGTACTTCCTTTTTAAGCCATATATAATATCCCAATTAATATACAGTTTAGGGTAAAAATACTGATATATTTAAAACTATGATATTGAATGAAACAGTCATTTTTGTATATAAAGCACATAATCACTTCACAATTAATCATTTACAAAATAAAAATAAGACAATAGTTTTTTTACATAATGCAAATACAAGGTTTAATAGTCTGAGTTATGAGTAACAAAATCTAATTTTGATTTTTAAAAATTCACTTTAATCTTTTTGAGAAGAAACAATCATAAATTGGCTGTGCATTAATTGGAATTATACAGTGTGCTAAGAAGGAGCTCTCCAGAGGAGATTTAATGTTGTCCTGTATAAGAGTATTAGTGGTAGAATGAAACAATTCAAAATTTATGATATGAACAATATATGTAGATAGGTACATGTATGTAATAATTTTGAACTATTTTGTTGAAATATAATAATGAAAGAAAAATATTAGTATGCCTAGGGTTTCAGTAGTTATATTTGGAACAATGAAAAAATGAAAGAAAAAACAAATTAAGCATGGGATTTCCAACCAATCTCACATGGAAAACTGGGTGAAGGGAGGGAGAATTCAGGTGAATGAAGAAGCATTGCAGAGAATGAATAGGTTCATTTTTTAAAAAATCTTTTTATTAATTCTTTCTGAGTTTCACAAAATGCACCCTAATCCTACTCCCCACTCATCTCCATATTCCTTTGTTTCCACTCTTGGTCCTTGTGATCTCCCCCAGAAAGCAAAACAAAAAACGGAAATAAACAAAACAAATGAGAGAAAATATCTTGTTGTAGAAGATATAGCATGTCATAGTGTGTCCCACAGTATACCTTTTTTTTCTTTTTTCTTTTTTTGCACAAGCCTTTACTTGAAAATGAAAATTAAAATGAGTCATTGGTCTGGTTATAACACTCTGAATCCTGCTGCACCATCAACACTGGATATTCAAAAGGACTCTTCTTGGTCATCCTTGCAATGTCCTGTGTCATTGAGATCCTGCAGGATCGGCCCTTTGACATGTTCCAGCAGTTCATAGATGAGGTAGATCTTGGGATGGGCCAACTCAAAGCCTTGGATTTGGGCCTGGGTGGCAGCTGAGCTCATCAGCATCCCAGATCCTCTGCAACTGCAATAGCAGGGTCGGCTCTTTAGCACTGTCCCCAGTGTGCTCACCCAATGTTGCAGTCAGTAAGGGGCTGGATCAATGCTTCTGCTCTCATGCCCATGGGGCTGGCTTCCTCATACCCATGCTACCATTAGCTTCCACACACCCATGCCACCATTAGCTTCCCCACACCCATGCTACCATTGGCTTACCCACATGCATGCCATCAGATCCAGCTCTACTGTGCTGTACAGTCAACGTGTGGGTCCCATTATCCCAAGTGCTGTAGCTGGTAAGGGGCTGGGCCAGCTCTCCCACTCTCACACCTCAGAGCTGGATCTCCAATGTGTTATCGATCAGGACAAGCTATATTGTGCTACCCAGGTGATGTGCAGTTCTCACTCTCCCACGTGCTGCAGCAGGTGATGCACACAGAGGCAGAGGCAGGAGTATCTCTGAGGTCCAGGTGAGCCTGGTCTAAAGAGTCCCTGCAGCATATCTGGGGCTACAAGGAGAAACTCTTGCATGCTCCCCCCAAAAAAACCATAAATACATGATAGATATAAGAGTAGATTCTTGAGAAGAAAATTGGAAGGATTGCTATAACTTAGCCAATCATTTAAGGAAGAAATTTCTATCACAATCATATGGGAATATATGAGAATATTCTCATGTGACATCATGCTGCTGCTGCTGCTGCTGCTGCTGGAGATGGTGATGGTGATGGAGGAGGAGAATTATGTGCTTACAGGTGCACTTGGCCATACATCCCAACAGAGACCAAACATCAATGTTGATCGTCCTTTCACTTTCTTTCCACCTAAATTTTAGAGACAGTGTCTTTTCACTGAAGGTGTCTCTCACTGATTTAAGTAGACAAGTGAGACAGATAATCCCAGGTATCCTATTTCTGAGTAATCAGCTCTGGGATTAAAAGTGTTTCTCACTCTTTCATGGATGCTTCGGATCAAACTCAGGTCCTCTTGCTGGCAAAACAAGTGCTTTCCCCACTGAGCAATCCTCTAGCTGTAGGAAATGGCTTTCAACATCTCTATTAGATTACAATATGATTATTCATATGTGGAAAATATGAAAGAGCTCTTCTAATATTATATTTAAAGGAATTTCTCATATGTGATGATTCTATAAACAGATTTGCATAAAATTAAAGTGAGACTATCTAGATGAGATCAATAAAGCAATATTTTGTAGTGAAATAATTTGTTGTATGTTTCTATATTATATATGTCTATTGATAATTGTTAGTCATTTGAATATTTGTCAGTGTGACAGAAAAATGATTAAGGACCTCCTTACTCTTGAAATTTAGTGATAAAGACAAAAAAGATATTCATCAAAAGAAATCATTACTGATTTCATAAGAGCCAATTACAGCAAGCACATTTCTTCACTGTGTACGACAACAAGGCTTTGCTAAGGGGAGTAGGAGAATGTAGGACGGGTGAGAGAGGAGATGGAGCGAGATCTTGGGAATATTCCACAGAACGAAGTGTGAGTTTTGCATGATTCACAGAATTAGAAGTTTGTGCATAAAAGTACTACTTTCGGAGGCTGAGGAGAGGGTGAGTATATCACATGTTAGGTGTTGTGCAAGTCTTGTGTATTAAAGCAGCAAAATGATTGGAGATGATTCCACAGGAGAGGAAAATGGGGGGATTTTGATATAATGTAGGCAGAAAAACCATTGCTGCAATTTTGCATGCTGTGCAACTTACTCCTTACTTCCTTAAGGGAAAAAGGTAATGCTCATTTTAGTGTTCTTTGTAGAGACTAAAAAAAATATGATGACAGGGTCCCTTATATTTCTTTTTAAAAGTAAATTCCTTGGTCTTGAAATGTAGCAATAAAATTACTAATTAATATTTGGCAAGGAATTTAGAAGGTGTATATTCCCAGACATGCCATAAAGCATCCTGGTTAGAATGTAAGATCAAGGCTAGAGCACACCTATTAAAATGATTTATAACTATGTTTTAACTCAAAATGTAGATGGAAAGAACAGCAGACAGTTGGTAAGAGGTTGGAAATAGAATATATATTTTGCTATTCATCAAAACAGGCAGTTGGGATATAGAATCTATTTTAAAATTATGAAAGATGTTGAAGAATGATTGTAAGAATGAAATTGATATTTGGAATTTAAGTGTACTTTGTAATGCAATAGATAATCTACTATGATAAAATTCTATGGGAGTTTGCAATGGAGAGGCCTATTTACGAAAAAGAATGAAAATACCATGTTTCAAAATTTACACCATTATATGAAATTCACAAAGAAGGGAGTTCACTTGGAATTGTATACTAAAATCTAGGACTTGAAACTATGAAACAACCAGAGCAAAAATAAGAAACATTTTATTATTTTGCCTATGGTATATATCTTTTAAGTTGACCCCAATATCACCATGAATCAAAAATAAAAATTAGTAGCTTATACTTCAGTAAAATCTCAGCTCAAACTTTGGATCACAGAAGGAAAACACATAATGAGTATTATATAAATCTTGATCACATCTCTCTGGTAGAAATTTAGGAGTTGGTATACAGGACATCACTGACACATGGGAGAGAGACAAATATATATTAAAGCTGAGAATTTCCATGAATTTCCCTTATACCAATTGGCCAACTGAGAGGGTAGCATTATTATTAAAAGCCTCATTTTAGTATATAATCCATCAGCATTTGAGCTTGCATGACTATGAAATTTTTTAGACTATGGATTACGACATCAACGGGGTGACAATATCTGAACTATAAGATCCAGCTATTCAAAATGCATTGTAATTTCCAAAAATCAGCACTAAATGTTCTTCCCAGAAAACATAGATCTGAACATAACTGTATGAGACTTATGCTTAATATGGTATATTTTCCATGATTGTTCCAACACATTACTAAATCTTGACAAGACAAGCAACATAAACTTATTATGTTCATTTCTGGAATCTAAAAGTGCAAAATGAATACAACTGGGCTAAGATCAAGTTTCTGTCATGGCTTATAGTCCTGCTGAGCACGGGAAAGACAGCTAGGATCCGTCTTTTTTGATCCCCATTGTTAGTGTGTTTGTGTGTGTGTGTTCATATATACATATGCATATATTCATGTACATGTGTGTGAGTATGTATGCCTGTGTGAATGCATGTGTATGTGTGTGTGTGCCTGTGTGAATGAGAGTGTGTGTGTGTATGTGTGTGTGTGTGTGTGTGTTCAAGAAACCCTAGGGTGTTTTTTCCAAGCAATAAATCAAATCTCTCATTACACTATACATTAAACTGTATCATACTATCTATGCAGTGTCCGTAGCAAGGGGAATCTCACTCTGTGTTTTGACACTGGGGTGGTTCAGATTAATCATTCTTGTTACATAATTCTAAGCAAAATTCATTATCAAAATAGATGTATATTGTATAAGTTCAGACACAAACATTGCCAAACATGTAGATTACTAATAGCCTCTGATATATCTCTGATTGCCTCAGATTTCTGGATCTATAGTGTGGACTTTTATCCAAACCAGTTGAAGTGGATTATTTATTTTATACTGTGGGCCTGGTACCTAGAGAACAAAACTAGAACCATGTGATGGATAATTACCCTCACATCATTTAAAGAGCAATTAATCTAATGTCTTGTGAAGGATAATTAATTGAGGATCATGTGAAGATTTTTAACCTAGTACCATATGAAAGTTAATTAACTTAGATAGTTAGTGCATATTTCTACTGTTTAGTATCTTATGAATCTGATGGGTAGTTAACTTTATACAATGTAAAGGAAAATTAACTTACTGGCAAGTAGAGGATAGTAATTTAGTACCATGTAAGCATAATTACCCTAGTAGTATATGAGGGGTAATTAGCCTAGTATCATGTGGAAGTTAATTAACCTATATGTATAAATGTGATGTCAATTAACCTAAGAACCATGTGGACAATAATTAGCATATTAGCATATGGAGAGTAATTAACCTAGACCAAATGAAGACCCACTAGACTCTACCTGCCACTTACCCAAGGGAATCATCAGGTTTCTAACAAATGCACAAAATATACACAAATGAACATTTGTTTTCTCATATTTCCTGTCACTGATCCTGGTCACCTAGCCTGTCTTTAAGAATCACCTTTATGATTTTTCCCTGTCATCACTGAATATTTTCTCTTCCAAATCCATGCTGAGGTTCCTTCTTCCATAGTCTCCACGTACCCCAACCTCTCCTGAGCAAGACGAACACATCATTTCTATAATTTAATAAGGTCAAACAACAAAATGTAGAAAACAATTTCTGTCTCACTTTCCCTTGGTCATTTTCATCACTTTGTAGATTCTTTGAAATGAAAATCCTCAGAAATTCCTTAAGTTCTGGCTTTCATTATATTCTTAGTGTTCTTGAACTCCAGTCACTAGCAGTTGTAACAAAAATCTCTCCTCTGTTTCTCACCATTTTCTCTCCATTGTACAGCCACACTAGCCTCTTTGTTGTACATAGTACCCACTAAACATGATTGACCCCAGGACACTGACACTGGCTACCCCATCTGCCTAAAGTGTGTTTGCACATAATTTCTCCTTCACTCATCACAAGACATGTTTGATCACCACACCGAGAGAGATCCTGACCAATTTATGTTTCAAAAGTATCATCTTTTCATAATTTGATTTGATCTATATGGCATCTAATCTTTAAGATAACACATTTAAATATCTATTCTAATTGAAATTTTGTTAATATATTTTATTAAAACACTCAGATTTAGTGGTATTCTGTTTTCATATTAAACTTTGACACCCGTGAATCTTATGACTGTATAATTGTAGTTTCAAAAATTCCCATTCATCATGCCTGTTTATCTTTTATAATATATTTTGCAAAAATTGCCCATAAACATAGCTTTTGTTTTCCAGATGCAAATACGCAGGTTATATGTGTATTCTGATGTTTTATTTAAAGTAGTTTACCAGAGGATCATTAATACTATAAACAGACATATTTTAGTCCAGTATCTTATTCAATTATTTTACACTTATTATGATTGTTATAAACTATTTATTGTGTTTTATTATTTTATTATTTTATTTAACTTATTTTTCCTTTCACCTCTTTTTTACTTCTTTAATAGTACTTCAATTGTAATGATTCTTGAATCTTATTGTCTCGTATATGTATTTTGTACCAATATTTTGTACAGTATAGAGGTTTTATACTGTATTTTATGTAGTTTTTATTAGACAAAATCCACTTACTTTTAAAAATATACAACAATCTTATATATTCAGTAACATTAAACATGAGTTTGAACTAATTTTATCTGTAATGATTTTATTAATAAACACTTTGTTGCTGATTGTTGTTAATATTCCTTTGATTTTATTCATAATTATTCCCTGCTTAATTATGAACTTGACTACCTTGCTTAAAACTTTAATTTGAATTTTCATGTTGCATATTCCATTTGACTTCTTTTTTTCCACCACTTTGTTCAAGTCCTATCTGTTTGTTTCAAACCTTTCCTGGAGATTCCTCTAACTATGGATGCGCATAAGTTCTTTATAACAGCTATTACATCATGACACTAGATTTATAAATTTTAAATACACAAATATAAAGCAGTTTTCCTCATGTTTTCTTATGCCCAAGCTTGTTGAATATGGATTTGTAAAGTGGTGGAGTCTGGTGGTAGTTGCCTGTAGTTTCCCATGATCATTTTGGTAGAGTAGAGAACAAACTGCATAGTCATTTTTTTTTTTTTTTTTTGGTTTGGGCTATTAGTGCTCTAAATTGTTTACAAAAGAAATTAGCATCCATGTCTAATTTTTGACCCATGCACATGCCCTCAGTCTACAGCTTAACATTGCATTTCTAGCCCATAAACTTCATTTCTTACTTTAGGTGTTTGTCCTTCCTTTGATTAAAAATAGTCACCATTACAATTATTAATGCAAGTTGATTTAATATTACCCACCATGGAGAAGCTCAAATTAGTTTATAAATTCTGTGTCCCCTTGTTCAATGTGTTTCTATGCATATGAACAAAATAATACCTGTTCTGTGTCCAAATTAGAAAATATTTCCAATTAGCTGTATTGTCTCTATCATCCTGCCTTGCAATGCATTAAAAAAGAAGATTAGTGAGTACTGGGTCTCTGTTCAAGGAAACGATAATCCAATTTGTAAAATCAAATTGATGCCATAACTGTGGCAAACAAAATATAACAGAAAAACTTGAGCGAGATTGGGAGCCCGGCTGGGAAGAACATGAAGGATGAATGTGGAATAAATACTAATTCCCACACAGACACTAAATAGACACCAAGTGAAAACCATGGCAAATCTTGCCATGAGGAAATAGGTGACACAAACATGATAATAAGATGTTTAGCCATTCAAGTCTTAGTCAGGGCATCTGATCCTCAAAACCTTTGAAAATTAGTGTGATCAGAGGTGTTTGACATAACAAAGAAGAACTTTATAAGGATAAAAAGTCACTGAAAGTAGCTAAGAACATCAGAAGATATCACAATTAATGAGAACCTAAGTCCGGCAAGTTGGTAAGTATTCTTTGCCACTTAAAAATAGTAATAATAACAAATTATTATAATGTTTCAGATATTTGTCCAAAATCATTATTGAACAGGATACTATAAAATAGAACAACTAGAGTTTTTATACATTTTCTTAACTAGTATTTATGAAAGATGAGCTTGCCATAAAGATGACTATGGTAGTGTGGGTGTTGGTGGCCTGACTTCAGGAACTCAGGTGCAAAGGTATCCACAACTCCGAGGAGTGGCAAGGTATCCCGGGCCTCAGGGAGGACAGTGTCCATGGAAATCCTGAGGCACAGGAGTCCACAAAGCTCACAGGTCTGGGAGGAAGCCTCCCAATACAGCTCCCAGGCAAGGGTTGCCCCTTACCCTGAGGAACTGAGGAGCCTGAGACCCACGCTTTTTTAACTTCCCCTCTTCTTCATTTCTTATTCCAAGGAGTGAGTCACAGAAGGCAGTAAATCTCTTAAAAGAGATTTATTGGAGGAAGGAATCCAGGAGTGTCTGCCACTGCTCCTTGGAGAAGACAGCAGGGAACTGAGCAGTCACAGCGTTTATACAGGGTTTCCTGTGGGAGGACAGAGCTTTCTGGAGCAGGGATTTTTTGAGTCTGGATTGGTGAGATCCCAAGCTTGAGCTGGGAGAAACTCAGAGATTGGTTGATTTTTGTCCATGTTTCCCATCCCAAGTTAATATAATCAGGGATGAGTACTACTGAGGGGCTGGCTGGAGATGGCAGTTACAGAGGTCTTTGTCTCTGGAACTGCTACGGGGTGTCTAGACCCAGACCTTGACTCAGATCTTGGCCTCCTCCTACCCTTTCTGTGCCTGCACATCTTGCTCTCTGAAGAACTGCTCGAAGATGACCGTCTCCCGTGTTTATTGCGGCTTGGCATAATAAAGGAGCTATTCAAGTCATATCACTTCTAACAGTCTTGGGCATTACTGCTGGTGTAGTCACTGGGGCAGCAGGACTGACGACCTCAGTAGCTATTTACTATGAGCTATCTATCTTCCCACTTTATCCAGGATCGCTAATGAGTGGCTGAAAACATCGTTAGCATCCAAGGCCAGATAGACTCTCCGGATGCAGCAGTATTACAATATCGTCCAGGATTAGATTTATGAACAGCTGAGAGAGGTGGGGTTTGTCTCTTTTTTGGGGGAAGGAATGTTGCTTTTATGTTAATCCCTCAGGAATAGGAAAAGTGTAAGATTCATTTCCTTTAGCAAATCCTACCAGCCTGTGCCTCCACAACTAGGAGCTACATCGGCAGGAGAAGGAGTGGAAATCAGGTTCCAAGCCTGCTCAGTTCTTTCCTCCCCTGGGAGCTGCATAGCCTATTTTGAAGGGAAGCCACATTCCAGAGGTGTGAGTTTCCAGAGCTCCATTGCCTCAGGATACACTTGGGACACTATTCCACCCCAGGACTGTGAAGTTCCTGGGCACCTGTGCCTCAGGATACCCTTGGACACTGTCCCCATCTTCAGGGCTGGGATACCTTTCTAGACCTCAGAGTTATGGACACCTTTCCACTTTAATACAGTGAGACAGGCCACCCTACCCCCCCCACACACACACACAACAACAATGCCCCCACCCACATTTTTTTTCTGCAAGTCTTCTTTCCTTCTGCCCTACTCTCCCAAGGTGTGATCTCCACTCTTACATTTCTCTATGTTCCCTCTCCTACCTTTTTCCCACTCTTAAACCACTGCCTTTATTCTATTCACCCTTTTCAGGGAGATTTAAGCATCCTCCCTTGGGTCCTATTTATAAATTCCCCACAATATGTATGAGTATGTGAAGTTCAAAAGTTTTCTTTTAATAGAAGTGAAGGCTAACCAACAGTTAGCTTAGGATGGTTGGAAGCTAATTTATCCCTGATCTACTCTCCCCAGGTGCATGGGCCACATTTGGGAATGTGTAAAGTGACGTGGTATGTTTACACTGTTTGTCTTGTTACTCGTGTTGTTTTCTCCCTTGATTTGAAATACTGAGAATTTATTCTTGTAAAACTATACTAAAATATATAATGATAAAAATGAACATTGAATAATTATGCTTAACAAGTGGGCTCTTGGTAGAGAAATTTCCAGTGAATTATGAGTCAAAAATTATTCTTGAGTCTTATAAGTATGGATCTACATAGAATAGAATGATAATGAAATCATAATGGAAGCTACGGAGCTATAATTGAGCTGATCCTTACTCTGCTGTCCCTCAGGTTAATTTGTCAGACTAACTTGCCAGGACAAAAGAATGGAAAGTGGCTTGTCTGGTGGGCAGTGCATAATGTACAAGAGTACATTCACTTTAGTGATCCTGCTTGACATTTACCTATTAGATACCTTTTTGTCTTATGATATTCAGTTTTGCAAAATGAAGTGATGTTTAAGGAATGAAGTAAACTCTAGCCCTTGTATCTTTCTGTGTCTGTGTAGCTGGATTCATTCATTCTATTCCCTATTACAGACTATTATAGTACCCATTTTACTCTCTTGACACTAAGTAGGTTCTGTAATTTCTGCCTACATTATTTTCATGAATTTTCACTCATACTTATTTTGACTTTATACATTTAAAAATTCATATATTTCACTCTAAATAAAATGCCTCATTTTGTGTTATGCAATTTTATGTGTACTTTCTAAGCAAAGCTAAGTGCCTATCACATTGCTGGCATATATGAATAACATGGGTGGGATAACTTATAATGTTCATTTATAGGCTGGGGAGATAACACAGCAGGTAAAAGTACATGTCGCACAAACATATGCACCTGAGTTTGATTTCCTGAATCTACATAAGACTTGAAGATAACACAGATATCTGAAATTCCAGTGTTACGGAGGGAAGATGGGTAGTGAAGATAAGAGATTCCCTAGATGTTTTGGCCTTATTTATTCATGGAAA
This sequence comes from Acomys percivali, assembly GCA_907169655.1. Taxonomy (NCBI): domain Eukaryota; kingdom Metazoa; phylum Chordata; class Mammalia; order Rodentia; family Muridae; genus Acomys; species Acomys percivali. The sequence goes on along the minus strand of OU015751.1, from coordinate 81,823,169 downwards.
AAATGAAAATATATTTTATCTCAGAAAGTAGAAGGTGAGTACAGATGCCCAGGTACTTTTTTCTGACTTCAGCATGCACCTGAAGGCGTGCTTACATACAAACATATGGATATAAACAAACAAACACACATGATTAAACCACACACAAAGAAAAATGCAGTAATCCTGGAAAAAAGACAGCATCATTATGAAATGCTGGATATAGAAGAATTCAAATAGATCCATACTTATAATTCTGTAAAAAACTAAACTCCAAATGTGTCAAAGATCTCAGCATAAACACAGTGAACCTGATGGAAGGGAAAGTGCAGAATAGTGCAGAACTCCTGGCACAGAAAAAGTAATTTTAAACAGAACATTGTTAGAATGGGAACCGATTAACTATTAATAAATAGGACCTCATGACTGAGAAGCTTCTACAAAACAAAAGACCCCATCATTCAAACAAAGTAAGATAACCTCAGACCCAGAAAGACAAAAATGGAGTATATTCATCTAGATGTGGATATTAGCAGTTAATTCAATGATAATCAAGATGCAATCTATAGAACCACAGAGGATAGGTGTAGAGTAAGGGACTAAAGGAAAGACAAAGTTATAGCTAGTAAAGGGAACATGAGTAGGTAGATATGAATAATTAGAGGGGTTGGGATGTAGGATCAATACACAGGGGGGAGAGAAAGGAGGTTGTAGGAAGTAGTACAACAAAAGCTCAAAGCAAGAGCCATTTGAGTGGTAATACAGAGTCCTCATATAACTGACACTTTCTAAAATAGATACATATATGAAGTTGATCTAAATAAAATCATCAGAGGCTGGAGAGAGAGGGCCCCAACTGATCATCTCTTTTCATCAAATGAAATTTCTTGTACCAGAATTGTGTAATTCATTTGTTGTCCAATGAGGCGCCACAGAATCCCCAAACAACCCAGGAAGTTGACGACACTAGAGGTTCTCTCCAAAAACTGACAGCAAGGCCCCATTGATGAAGACAACACCTACCCAAGTCATTGAAGGCGGAGATATCAATCTGGTGTTTACAAAGAGCCTTCACACCTACATTCCAGGGCATTTTCTTAGAGAACATTGTTTGCAATCAAAGGATAAATGTAAGCAACATACCAGCAACATACCTTTATTTATAATGGTTTACTACCTGTAAGATAGGCTAGGACAGTGGTGGCATAAAGCTTGTGGAGTAACCAACCAAAACTTAATTTGATTTAACCAACACTGCTTGCCTGATCAAGAACCAGAGAGTTCATAGCCCAGGGACCTAGGGTAAAAACAAGCAATATCTTTATGGAACTCCTGAGTGTGGGAGCAAGTAGATCACTGATTATTATGCTTTCTTTCAGATTTCTTTCCATCTGTTTATTGGTCTTTCCAACTCCAATGTGATAGTTTTTATTTTGTTATTATATTTTATTTTGCTTAAAAATATGAGTGGATGAAAACCTAGCTTAACAATGGAACTGCCATTTATACCTGATGGGAAAGGAAAACCAGTTTTCTCCCATGAAGTGACACTGGGTATATGAATTACTCAAGGGCAGGCCTTATGTTCAGCGATATTAGACCAAGTTATAATAGACTCAACAACATATTTGTGGGATTGTATTTGGTTATAATCTTGTAAGATTTTGGGGGTATGTGATTTTATTTTGTTTCCTTTTTGTTAGAAGTTTTGTTGTAATTTTTACTTGTTTTGTTTAATTATTTTTTATGAGAAAACTTAAAAATTCAGTGAGTATGTAAGGAAGAGGATAATCAAGAACTTCTAGGAGAAACAGATATGATAAAATATGCCCATTTTGAAATATATTTTAAATAATGAAAGTATAATAATAATAAAAATTTTTTTTTTGATTTTCTTTTTTTTAATTTTCTTAATTTATTCAGAATACAACTCAACTGTTATCCCATCACTTGTATCCTCCCATTGATCCTGCCCCTTGCTTTCACCCTATTCCCCTCCCTAGGTCTATGACCAAGGAGGACCTTCTGCCCCACTCTAAGGTCTTAGGCTATCAAGTCTCATCTTGGTAGCCTGCTTATTCTTTCTTTGAGTGCCACCAGGCCTCCCCACCAAGCGGAGGTGGTTAAATATGGAGGACCAGAGTTCACGTCAAAGTCAGTCCCTGCACTCTACATAACTGTGGAGAATGTCCTGTCCATTGGATAGATCAGCATGTTGTATACTCACTTATAATTGTGCACTAGCAGCAAAGGTATGTCCCATGAAAATTTTCACTTACCAGGCGATTGGGATAAATGTGAGGACATTCTACTAAGACTCTAGGTAAGAGAATTATAGGAGATGAGGAAATAGAAGGACCCAGAGGGTCCTAGAAACCTACGAGAAGAACATCATGATGGGTGGATCGGTGCCCAGGGGTATCTTCTCAACCTATTGCCCTAACGAAGGACAATACAATAGTAAACATTGAAGCCCTACTCTTATCTACCCAATAATAATAATTTTTAAAAAAGAAACTGGAGAATATAGGTGGAAAAAGTAATTGGATTGTATCTACAAAAGACATATCACAGACCTAGGTTCTACATGTATGCCATGAGCTGTGCACCTTTGCTTCATTAGGCACTTTACACCATGATGCTTGGGTCACTTCAGGCGCAAAGCATTAAAACCACTGACTATGGACAAAAACTCTTAAATCTGAAAAGAAATTTTTTTCCTTGAAACTGCCATGCTTCTATATTTTGCTAAAGTGAATAAAAAAGTAGCAGATGTACTTTCAGTTCCATCAAGAGTTACTATTTATTGAGGAAGTGAAGAAACATATAAAATATAATATTTATTACCTTTTCCTAAACAAAATCACCTCCAATTATAATCTAATTCCACAGGACATTCTGATTGTTAAATCTGATAACAGTATGAATTATTTCATTGATAAAAAATGAAACAGAAAATAAGAAAGGCAAATGGAAATTTAATGTACTATATGATATTCATTTAGGGAGAATTTGATTTGAATCAAAGCTATCATAATGCTTATTAAACTATTTTTATTTTATATATTATCTGATAATTTCATAAATCTGTTTTATTATATTCTCTTTTATTCCTTAACACCTTTCAGGGTTACTATATTATTTTCTATCCCTACTCTTGTATTCAACTTCATGTCCTTTCTCTCCTGTACAAAATAATTAAAAAGCCACCGAGAGTCTATTTTGTATTGACTATCTGCTCTTGAGCACAATATCTCTTCTGGTTAGTGGTTGATAAACACAATGTCCTTCCATTAAAGAAAACATTTTTCCTCATTTGACAGACACAATTTTAATGAGTTTCATGGCTGAAAGTATGACATTTAAAAATACTTTTATTATTTTAAAGATTCACTGACAATGAGACAGGTTAACCCCTGGCAGCATCCAGCCTACCTGACAGAAGAAGAGGAGCATCAAAAACCTCCTTATAGAGATGGCTTCAAATTTGACAAACAAGACACTGGAAAAAATGTCCTCTTTTCTACTACAGACAGAATTTTGCCTAAAAATAGAGAAAGTTTGGATGCAGGCAGAGTCAATGACCAAACTCTGCCTAGACAGGGTAAGCAAGTCCTCAACAGTTCCTGCCTCACAAATATGTCTGTAAGATATAGTGGACCAGAAGCCTGAAGAAGATGCTCCAACATAATAGAGAGTTTTGAGTGGCTATTAGGATAGAAAACTGTCTCGGTAATCTTCTCATTTGGAAAGCTACTAACCTGCACTCCTGGCATACTCAGGTAATCAAGTTTATTCTTTCTCAAGTCTCTGATGGAGTTGAAGAGCAGATAGCTTAGTTTTACAATGACGTTTAGTTGTTTAGGGGTTAAGATGTATTTAGGTCTAGATAGATGTTTTAAGTTGATAATGACAAGATGTGATAGAGATTGAATTACATTCAGAATTTTAGATACACCAAGATTGGAAAGATATTTTCTTCAAGGCTATCAAATACAAACAATGAAAACAATAAGAATGTAACAATTATATAATTCCTTATTGTGTCATGGTTATTCTTGCTTTAGGTGGTTTATTGTACATAAGTGTAATAATATAAATGTAAACAATAAAATAAATTAATTAGTTAATTATTTTAAAAAGTAGACATTATGTCAACTTCTTTTTCTCCATGCCAGGATACTGCCTGTCATGAATGTGTTTAAGTGTCATGTATGCTGTTACAGGTGCTGTGATTTGATATGAGCTTTTATCTTTCCTGTCTTGTGTGAAACCTGTTTCTTTAAAAATCAGCTACCACCTCTGGCTCTTACAGTCTTTCCTTTACCATGTGCACAATAATTCCTGAGCTTTAAGGGAAGGAATATGATAAAGGTATTCCATTCAGAACTGAGCAATCCAAAGATTCTCATCCTCTAGATAATGTCCAGTTGATGGTATCTCTGTTAATTATCATCTATTTTAAGAAGCTTCTTTTCAGATGGGTGATTGTTGTACTGACTTATGGGAATGTAAATGCGCCATTAGAAATTGGTTTATTACCATAATCGTTTAGCAGAATGTGCCCATACCTATCTAGCTATAGGTTACATCATTAGTAATATCAGGTGTGGGGTTTACCTTATGAATTGATTCATAATTACAGTAAAAAAAATTGTTGGTTACTACCTAAAACTCCAAGGCACCAGTGTATATATCTGGAATGCTAGTCATTTTTACATCTGCCTGTTTCATAGCTGGCTAAGAATGATGAATTCTTTTCTCTTCTACATCCATGAATAGCTCCTTCTAGTACTGTGGATGCTATCCAGTAGAGGTAAAGCTTTCAGTTGAATACTATCCAGATTTCTTCATGTCCTATGTCATTAATATGTGGTGTCTTCAGTAATTGGGTATTACTGTCAAATTGCAAAGGGTAGACAATAGCATTGGTAATAGCCTGTAGTAGTTGGAGGTAAGTGATCTATTACTGTAGAATGTTCTGTTGTCTGACATTATTAGTGGAGAATAAACTAATACCTACTCATGCTAATAAGGACAATACAGGTGGTAAACTTTAAACCCCTACCCAGATCTAGCCAATGGACAGAACATTCTCCACAGTTGAGTGGAGAGTGGGGTATGACTTTCACATGAACTCTGGTGCCTCATATTTGACCATGTCCCCTGGAGGGGGAGACCTGGTGGCACTAAGAGGAAGGATAGCAGGTTACCAAGAAGAGACTTGATACCCTATGAGCACTTATAGGGGGAGGAAATCCCCCTCAGGTACAGTCATAAGGGAGGGGAAAAAGGGGAAAATGGGAGGTAGGGAAGAATGGGAGGATACAAGGGATGGGATAACCATTGAGAGGTAGCAAGAATAAATTAATAAAAAATTAAAAAAAAATAGATGTCTCCTGAAATTTAAAAAAAAAAGAAATTAATGACAGACTTAACTAATGAGTTTAATTGAGTTATAGAAACAAATATAGGTAAGGGAGCTGTTAACAGAAGCAGAAGTTATTCAAAGACAGTTTCATCACCAAAGCCCACAACAGCATAAATGGCAGATAACCAAAACTGAAACCTAGAAAATACTGAGCAGCCTGCAGGCTGATCAATAGTTGACAGGGTGTCCTTCCAGTTTGTCTAAGCCTCTTCCAGACTTGTCAGCTGACTTTGCTTTTCCCAAGCAACTGTGTTTAACTATGCGTGAATCTTAGCCATCTTTCCTGCTAATAACACTTGGAGGTGGTAGTCCTAGAGAATTTGGTCATTTACAAGTATTTCCTTAAGCTGTTACCATTTGTTTGCTCGTTGTCATAATGAATTATAATGTAGAATGGAATGTTTTCCCTTCCCTTGGGACATCTTTTTGTTTCAACTTGTAAGCATCCCATCCTATAATATACTGTTTTTTTTTACTCCCATTTTACATCCAATGTTTTAAGATCTTTCTCTCCAAGATGAAAAGATTTAATATTGGAGGAAACTGTTACACCATATCTTCTTAAAATATACATATATATGAGTAATTTAAAGGAATTCACCATCTATTGAGGGAGATAATAACTCAGTTAGTCATCATATGCTACCAAATAAAGCTCACAGTACTAGAAGTGTGTTACATCTTTAGAGACATTGACCAATGGGCACCTGTAAAATTAATTTCATTTTCCTTTACTAAACCATAATAGTACAACTATAGTTGAAAATATAGACTAATTAATTTTCCATGTAAGAAGAGAAATTTATGAAATATGTCAAATTCTCTGTAACTTGGAGGCATATATTAAAAGTACTCAGAATAAAAAACATTGAGTGACAGTGAGAATTATATCTTATGTATTAAGTACAGTGTGAACATTCTTTGGTTCTTGATTCAGCAAACAAGTAGTGATGCAAATACAAAAATTCCATGCTTTGTACTTAGAAAGCTAACCCTCTTGGTGATAATAAAATTTCATTAATACAATGGTTGCTTTATCTTAAAATCCCAGAGGAACATGAAAGGCTCTGTTAGCTAAGGCTGCTAAAGGGGAAAATGAAGGATCCTAAGCAGATACAATTGCATGGAGCATAAAATAAGGAACTTGCAGATTTTTACCAGGGACAAAAAATTTTGGGAATACCTTATGATTTTTTAATGTAACTGGCTTGAATGTCAAAATAAGAAGCTAGGTATTTATGTAGGAATATGACTTATTGATAGACTGAGTGACAATCACTTTCAAGGTACTATGTTATATGCCTAGTGACAGAAAAACAGACATTGTATATTATAGGATCATGCAAAATAAAGCTTATTATATTATTGTATTTTCACAGAGCTTCTTTTCAAATGAATGCAAAATATTACATATGTAATACTGTGTACACACATGAGAAGTATTAAATAGTCTCACCATCTTTTAAAATCAGAATCTACTGAATTCCAGGCATGCTTAAAGCATGCTGTTCAGTGTGGAAAACTGAGAGGCTATATAACCTTACATTTCCAGGGATGTAAGCCTTCATATCTGTAATTGTGCAGATGAAAGTAAGAAAATTGAATGAGCAAAGTAGAAGGTGATAAATGCTTCTGAAAGAACAATCAAGGGAGGTAGGAAGTACAACATTCTTTTTTTTTTTAACTTTTTTTAATTAATTTATTCTTGTTACATCTCAATAGTTATCCCATCCCTTGTATCCTCCCATTCTTCCCTCCCTCCCATTTTCCCCTTATTCCCCTCCCCTATGACTGTTCCTGAGGCGGGTACAGAGGGGAGGACATCCTATTGGGACTCTAGATGAGAGAAGCATGGGAGAATAGCAAAGTAGAAGGATCCAGAGGGTCCTAGAAACCTACAAGTAGAACATTATGATAGGCAGATTTGGGCCAAGGGGTACCACTCAAACTAAGGCCCCAACCAAGGACAATATAGGCAGTAAACTTTAAACCCCTACCCAGATCTAGCCAATGGTCAGAACAGTCTCCACACTTGAGTGGAGAGTGGGATATGACTTTCTCACATACTCTGGTGCCTCACAATAGACCATGTCCCCTGGAGGGGGAGACCTGGTGGCACTCAGAGGAAGGACAGAAGGTTACCAAGAAGAGACTTGATACCCTATGAGCATATACAGGGAAGTACAACATTCTTATCCTTAAATAAGGTCATGAGAATCATCCTCAGTGAAAATATAATATCTGAAGAAAAAACAGACATGAGAGATATGCTAGACAGAAACAGAGTCAATTAAGGACATTAAATACCAGGATGGCATGTGAACATAATGTTAAGAAGGCATCCCGAGTTGACATCAGATTGACAGAGACAACCAAGAGATAGCACCAAGAAAATAAGGACCCAAATCAGATGAAGATTTACTAAAAATTCAACTGCTTGACTTCTCACTGGCCTGACTGAAGGGGCAGAGGTCCCCAAAAGAGGAACAATGATCTGAATTTACTATAAATGAAAGACCTTGCTCTATATTAAAATATAATAAAGCTAGAATTTGGGACGAGGGCAAGGTTCGCTTCATGATTTCAAGTAAAGGAAGTACTAGTCCAATGTTAAACAGAAGAGGATTAGACCAGACTTATCAGTGAAGGTGACAGATGGCTAGATTTCAGGATGTATTTTGAAACAAAAGAAAGTTAAGTTTTATGGAGGGAAAGAGAAGTATTATTAGCTTAATATGAGAGGAGACACCATTGTATAAACTTAGTGGTCAAGTAGATGCTTTTGGTTTTGTGTTCCATAAATGTAAATACAAATTACAAATAAGAAAATAGTTCCCATTGAAAATAAAGGATGCCTTCTTTTACTGGATTATATACTTTGTAAAACTTATGTATGCTCTTTCTTTCTCAAATACACATTAATCTCGTTAAAGGCTAAATAAGCCTCTTGCTAGCTTCTAGACTGAATATTAGTTTGCTTATGGCCTTGAGAATCACTGCTTTGAGATGTAATTGTTTTGAAAAATAGTGCTTCTGTCTCTTGATTTTTGTTAAAACTCTGGGATTCTCACTTCAGATTTGAAAACTACTGCCACAAAGATAAAGTATTGACTTTTTCTTTGACTAAAGTGTATTAGATAACACAAATGATCATTTTAGTTACTGAAATGAATTGAAAAAAGAAATGACCTGTGCTGCCTCATGTTGTGTCCCCTTATTTAAGCAGCAGTGTTAACGTGAGAATTTGTGCGCAATGCACTGTATCTGCCCAACTATTTGATTCTGTGCTTCTTTGGTCTCCTAGTACTGTGCAGCTATATGAAAAGGAGCAGAGTATCTGTCTTGGGTCTACTGGCCAACTGCTCAAACCTGTGAAATAATACAAATATACCTCTGAGTTCAAAGGAGACTACTCAGCTATATGAAAAGGTGGTATTCCTTCTGTAATATGTTAGTTGATTGCTCAACTATGAGAAATGACAAAACTATATCAGTCTATGATCTCTTAGTAGACTGCTTCAGATGTTCAGTCCACTCCAGTTGCACTTATTAGGACTCAGATTGTGTATGGAACATCAATAATGAAAGACAAAAGAACAGCTGTTTTTGAGAAGGGATTTTCACAAGCATGGTACAGCAACCTCAAGCTGCTAGTGCAGGATGCTGCACATTCTCGCCAGAGGGCTGCATCACAATGGCCTGTCACCAAATGCAGGAGCTGACTTTGGTCTATCATGACTGCCTATATTTTCATGATTATTTGCATGGAATCCTTATTGAATGATAGAGATTTCACAACAATACATTATGTACACAGGTGCTCAGGGTAACAATAAAGAACTACATTCCAGACAACCTAGAGTGTACTTCTTCACATACAAGAAAATATTAGCCAAAGTATGCATACCAAAAATATCACACTGACAAAAAAATACTTCTCTAAAATAGAGGACCATATATATATATTCAATGTTTCTTAACCTAGGGCTGTAACCTTTTAATAGATTTCTTCATGTTGTGGTGACCCCAACATAACATTAGTTTGCTGCTTCTTTATAATTTTAATTTTGCTGGTTAGGAATTGTAATGTAAATATTTGTTAAGCAAGATATCTGATATATAACTTCAACGGAGTCACAACCTACTGGTTGAAAACCATTGCTGTAGATGTTACTATAGTCATTGTCAAGCCCAGTGTTCTCTTATATTGAACTCAGTACATTATTTACCATATTCTAAAGTAAAGCCATTCATTATCTTTCATACTGTTTTTATGGTAGACATCAGCCCACTAAAATGAGGAGCTGAAACAAGCTGAGATGTATATACAAGCTGAAGATCTTACGTGAGAGACCTAGAAATATTGTTTCCTGAATAGATAGTTGTTACTTTTGAATATCAGCTAAATGGACCACATTAATGGATTCAAGTGTTATTCTCCTAGGCCATTATCATACTGCTCAAAGGGAAACCAGAACTTATTCCTATTATTTCTATTTTAGTACCCATTAAATTTTCTCCACATAAAAGAAATGGCCAAGAGATGAAAATGCTAATCACTTAGGTTCCATTTGTGCATCTTGTACACATGTGTTTAAATGTCACTCTGTATGCCAGTAATGTGTATAATTATTGCAAGTTAATTAAAAATTGTTTTAACGTATTAAATCAGTCCAGTGTGTTTCAAAACCTGTGGAATTAGCATATAGTTAAAAATAAGAAAAGTCTGGAATTTTGCCTTTAGTCTACCTCTTTTCTGCTAACAATTCTTTGACATTTGGAATAAATAGATAAAAATAAAATATTATCATGTCCCAATGATACTTTGGCTCTTTAAAATGATTTTTGATGAATATATGCTCAGTTTCTAATCTTTCAAATAAAATCAATAAAGAAAGGAATAAAAGGGAGGAATGGAGGGATGAGGAAAGGGAAGTTGGGAAGGAAATAAGAAAACAAGGAAGGGAGAGACAAAGGAGGGAAGAAAAGAAGGAAGGAAGGAGGAAAGAAAGAAGGAAAGACAGTGACTGAACAATAGGAGGTAAGATTAACATTACCAAAAGAAATCAAATGTTGAAAGATTATTGTAGAGGGAGATCTGGGTGATACATTTGCTCAGAGATAAGAATGAGAATGTCTAGAAGGAATAATGTTTTGTCCAGAAAATGTTAGATAATGATTTAAAGATAGGAAAATGAAAGAATATCAAAAGTGGAAATAGTTAATTATGCCAATAATGTGTCCTATATCATATTTTTAAAGAGATACCTCAATACTTCTGATTATGTAAATCTCTCAGCAATGTTCCTAGTGCATTTGGTGACAGATCAATGAAGGATGGGGATAATTTGCATCATTCTGAAAGAACCTAGATGTCCCTCAACTGAAAAATAAATAAACAAACAGTGGTACATTTACACTATGGAATCCTATACATCTAGTAAAAAGCAAAGAAATTATGAAAATTACAGACAAATAGATGGAACTAGAAAAGATCATCTTGAGTGAAGTAACCCATACCCAGAAAGACTCACATGGTATGTACTCACTGATAAACAGATTTTAGCATTATAGTACAGGACAACAATGCTGTAATTCACATACCCAAAGAAGGTTAACAAAGAGGACACAAAAGAGGATGATAACATCTCAGAAGGGGAAATAGAATAGAGAATGGAAGTGGTTGAAGAGAGGGAACAAAGTAGGAGAGGAAACAGAAATGAGTATGGAGATCAGATATGGGGAGGGCTGGAGCAGGAGGACTGAAAGCCTGAAGAGAAAAGAGGAACTGTCGGCAGGGGCGTCTATGTAACTATCTGGAGACCTAAGACAGGGTAGGCTTCTGGGAGGATAGGGGAGTGACTCTAGCTGAGACTCCTAGTAGCAGAGGTCATGGAGACTGAAGAGAACACCATCTAATATTAGAGGACTCATAGTGGAGGTAAGGGAACACTAACACACACTCAAAATTTTGAACAAAAATTTACTCTATGTACAACATGTTCAGAGAAAAAGATAGAGGAGAGATTGAGGCAATATACAAACAATGTCTGGCCCAACCTGAGATTTATCCCATGGCTGACAGTCAAGCCCTCACACCATTAATGATATTCTGCTATGCACTCAGACAGGAACCTAGCATAGATGTTCTCTGAGATGCTCTACCCATCAGTGGATTGTAACAGATACTGAGACTCACAGCCAAACATTGTTCAAAGGATAGGGAGTCTTGTGGAAGGATAGAAGGACCTGGGAGTGACAGAAGTTCCACAAAAAGACCAACATAGCCAACAAACCAGGGCCTATAGGGACTTGTTGATGCTGAAGCATCAGCCAAGGAACATTTGTAGACTAGACTTAGGCCCCCTACATAGATGTAGCCAATGGGCAGCTCAGGCTCAATATGGGTCACCTAGTAGGGGAGCAGGGGCTTGCTTTGGTATGGACTCAGTTGCCTGCTTTTTGATCCTTCTTCCCTGCTGGGGCTGCCTTCCAGGCCACAGAGGAAGAGGACCTACTCAGTCCTGATGTAACTTGATGAGCTAGGGTGATTGGGTAGAGAGGATTTCCTTTTCTGAGGAATAGGGGAGGAGAAATGGGAAAAGGAAGGGAGGGTGACACAGAGGGAAGAGGAGTGAGGGGCTACAATTAGAATATTAATTGAATAAATAAATGAATTAATTTTTAAAAAGATAGTGTGCATTATCACTCTATATATTCTTTTTTCTTTTTTCATGGCATATCTCCTACAGATAGTCACTGACTGAAGATTGGAGGTGTTATTTCCCTTTGAATGTACTTTGAATAATTAGAAATGGCAAGCTGTGAAATTTAAAACCTATTATATTTTTCCTTCAGACAGAAAGCCTCTACCTCCTGGGCGTGGAGGAAACACAGTTTTCTATAATACATGTGTTTTCTGAACAAAGAAGGATTTGGCAGAGAGGAAGATTCAAAACCCATGATGGAAAAGTACCTGCTTGAAATAATTTGATGCATTGCTTCAATACAGGGAAAATTTATATTGGTTGAATAAAATGTAGAATCAATAAAAATGTAACAGCTGAAAATGAACCCATGGGCAGAGAGAAAATAATATGATTAGTGAAGAATGCCATTCTAACTAAAAATCCTTTGATAATAACCCCATACAAACCTAAAACTACAGAAGTTTTCTAAAATTTATGCTTATATAAAATAGCTTAAATGAACTTAACATATAACAGGGGATATGCCTCCTCTAGACATTATATATTATATGTTAAAAAAAATCCTCAAGATACAGGAGGCACTCAGAGGAAGGATAGCAGGTTACCAAGAAGAGACTTGATATGCTATGAGCATATACAAGGGAAAGAAGTCCCCTCAGGAACAGTCATAGGGGAGGGGAATAAGGGGAAAATTTGAGGGAGGGAGGAATGGGAGGATACAAGGGATGGGATAACCATTGAGATGTAACAAGAATAAATTAATTTTAAAAAATTTTAAAAAGATATGAATGGGATACCTGTTTTGCAGTTTGACAAGTGAGAATTTCCAAATATTACAGCTTATTGCCACTGCTCTTGTATGCCGTGCAGACATTGTTGGTGATGTAACCACATACTTAAGTCATAGAACATATCTAAATGTACATAGTTTTTTACACAGAAGCTTCATCTCTACTGACTAATATTCAAAGTACTGGAAGATAGGATGTGTGCCACCAGAGAATAATAATAATAATCAATCTCATCCAGTTGTGAGGCATGTGAACTATAATAATTATTGTTTAAAAAAGATTTACCTACTGGCACAGTTGTGACATGAATGACAAGAGAGCAATCAACCACGTTATGACTGGATTTAAGGCATGATCCACAAGACTGAACCCATGCTAAATTAATGCTATCAAGTACCTGTGACTAGACTGTTCATGGTCTTAGGGTAAAATCTACTATTATTTTACTAAAGAGAGAGTACTAAGCCAACTTCAAAGGACTGATTGTTTAGACATATCTTAGTATGCCTCTCAGCCCTCACCAGAGAAGCATTCTTTTTATAGTAGCTGACAATTTACACAAAGATGTATGATCAATCAAGATCCAGAGAATTGCAGACTTCAGGGTGGTAAATGGGATATATATACCATATCCCTACACCTCAAGCACAAGAGATCATTTTAGAACATGGAGTGCAAAGATAGTAAGACCTACATGAAAACAATGTTTCCTGGACACACAAAATCCTTGGAATATAAACTCATAGCAGTTATGAAAACATTCACAGAACCTATAAGAACTAAGCCAGAAAAAAAATACTTCATCATGAAACAAAACATAGACTCATAAACTCTCACCTTTAAGAGAGAAGGTATTTATAATTAATGGTCACAGTGAGAGGAAAAGTCTGTTTTTAAAGGATGTAGCCTTAAAGAGGCTACACGTCCTAGTTGTATTTTGTCACCTTGGCACAAACCTACACACATCTGGAAAGAGGTCATCCTAAAAGAGAAAAAAATCTACATTATTATGAAATGTTGGCAAATCTTGGGGCATTTTCCTGACTTGGAAGCTCCCAGTTCTCTAGAGGCAGGGTCAATGCTGGAGACTTCGTTGGTCCTTGGCAGAAGAAGAAGAAGAGGAAGAAGAAGAAGGAGGAGGAAGAGGAGATGGAGGAGTAGGAGGGGGAGGAGGAGGAGGAGGAGGAGGAGAAGGAGAAGGAGAAGGAGAAGGAGAAGATGAAGAAGAAGAAGAAGAAGAAGAAGAAGAAGAAGAAGAAGAAGAAGAAGAAGAAGAAGAAGAAGAAGAAGAAGAAGAAGAAGAAAACAAGTGTGCAAGCCGGCAATCACTTCTCTTTCTCAGTATCTGCTTCAATTTTGCCTTCGGTATTCTGTTGTTATTCCTGCCCTGACTTCCCGAAGTGATGCAGCATAACATGACAGTAGTAAAATGAAATTAATCACATATTCCCAACTTGGTTCTGGTCATGGTGTTTTGTCACAATATAACTCTTACTATGAAAGTACCCATGCTCCAGAAGAAGGTCTTATACCCATGTTAGTACTGCCAGCAATAAGTAAATTCAACAAGCTTTAAAAACTAAGCACATGAAATTGGGAGGAAATAGTGATGGCATACTGGGGGATGAATCGGTGAGGGGAGAAAACAGTATGGACTTCACCAAAATACATCATATACATATGTAAAATTTCCTATCTAGTTTTGAATTACAAAAAGTTTTGCAACTTTAATTTCAAAGTTATGTACAAATGCATAATTATTCCAGATAGGGTACAAAAAAAAAAAACAAGTCTAACTTAATGAATAAAGGAAAGTGTTGGAGTTACTTGTAGCTATGTAAGGGTTTGCTTACAATAGCATTGATGACTCAAGGGTAGTGTGTCCCTGGCACAGGCAATAGTTCAGTAAAGTTGTATTTCTGGAACTTTCTACACAACTTAAAGGCAACTCTATTTGTGGGAAAGTCTCATCTCCTAAGCTATTGAAATACCTTTTGTAACAATGAGGAGGGCCCTTGTCAAGTTTGTAAGCTTTGGAAACTTCATGAACTTCGTTGTTTTCATTACTTCTTGAGTCTTAAAGAATCTTCCTCCATACCAAAATGTTTCAATTCTCAATTCTCATGAAACTCTTTTTATGATATTGTATTCCTTCTTTTGTAGAATGAACAAAATCTCCAACACAACTACTCATTTATTGTCCAGATGCCAGTGGTAGGCAACAGAAACTGAAGAGGCTTTTTAAAATATAGTTTATTAAATTATTCATATTACATCTCAATTGTTAACCTATCCCTTGAATCCTCCCATTCCTCCCTCTCTCCCATTTTCCCCTTACTACCCTCCCCTATGACTGTGACTGAGGAGGACCTCCTCCCCCTGTATATTCTCATGGGATATCAAGTCTCTTCTTGGTAGCCTGCTAACCTTTCTCTGAGTGCCACCAGGCCTCCCCATCCAGGGGATGTGGTCAAATATGGGGCACCAGAGTTAGTGTGAAAGTCAGACCCCACTCTCCATTCAACTGTGAAAAATGTCCTGTCCATTGGCTAGATCTGGGTAGGGGTTTAAAGTTTACCCCCTGTATTGTCCTTGGCTGGTGCCATAGTTTGAGCAGGACTCTTGGGGCCAGATCCGTTGGTCATAATGTTCTTCTTGTAGGTTTCTAGGACCCTCTGGATCCTTTAAATAAGGAACAATGGCTAAAACTCTTTCTTATTTTAGAGAATTCCAAATATAAAACGTCTAATATAGTATGCCAACTATCATTCTTAATAGGTACATTTGAAATTTGGCTGTGTTCATATTGAAGAAAAATGAGCCAAATAAAGTCTTCTGTGTTCACTTATAAACCCTTTAAAATCCATGTTTAGTCTAGAATTAAGCCTTTAAAATAGATAAATATGGTATTTGTCATGTAGATGGCCATAAAATATGTTTTTCTCTACTACAGGATTAACCAAGATATGACTAATTGACAGCCTATTGTCACAGATTCAGGTTAGTCATTCACTAGGCAACTCATACATGTAGGCAGCATAAGTTTGTAAAGATAACTGTTTGAATCTGCTTCAAAACTGAGTAGTATATTGGGCCATTTGTCAAAGATGAAATGCACTATTATAAAATCCCTTTCTCTGTTTATAAGTGTGCTTCATAAAAGTAAAACAAAAAAAAAATAGGAATTTTTCTTCCTGTAGTAAGCTAACTACCTATGATTAACTACCATGCTTTGGAATCTACTTATCTTCTTAAGACTTTTGTCATCAACATCATATATATGAATTAGGTAGAAATTTAAACTTCTAAGCCTAGTTGATAAGAATGAGACAAATTATTAAGACGTATCAAAGGGATGTGAATTTTACAACAGCACTCATTACAGTCTATCTCCAGGATGAACATCAGGATCCTTCCTCCATTTATGACCCAAAGACAAGGACATAGACTCAGTACAATAACTACTGACTAATTTCAAAGACAGAGGTTTGTCTGATTATGTTCTGTTTGATATCAAGTGGTGTGAAGGCTATCTAAATACCCAATTACCACTACTGGGATATTTACACTGAATAGGAAGGAGAGCAGAATTTGATATCTACTATTTTATAGGAATTACAAAAAGATTGGCAGGTTCTTCATAACAACTAAGGGACTGAGGCAAACTTTAAGTCCTTATTGCGAAGCTGGACATTGTGAGTATGGCTGGAAATGGTGGACACCCACATACAGACAAAAAGCTTAAATACATATGCAATACCTTTTGGAAATTAGCAGGTTCAGCAAAATGGAAAGCTAAGTGAGAAGTGTAAAACTAATATTCCTAGAAGATAATATGGAAAAAAAACTTAGCGCATAAGACAGCACAGACTAGGATAAACTATTTACAATGGATAATTTTTGTAAACATACCCTTTATCCAAAAGACACAAAAAATTAGTAAAATATTAATGTAAAAATAAATCATCACTTATTTTTAAGGGATTCATATTTAGGACAACTTGATATATCATTGCACACCACTTTGAAGAAAATTTGAAACTGGAGCAAGGCCTCAAAGAGAAATATGGAATTTTATGCTTTGCTTGAGACAACAGAAAACTGTAAAGTCACTTTTTGAAAACAGTTTGACATTTAAAAGTAAAGATATAAATAAATAGGCATGAAATTATCTTATTCCTCGTCACTTATATTTATCTAAATTAATTAAAAATGAATGTGTACACAAACCATATAAATGAATGTTGATGTGGATTAAACACAATTGCCAAAACTTGAAAGGAATATGCATTTATTTAAGCAAGTATACAACATATATACTTAAGCAAGTTTATGGATGTCCTATCATATGTTATGTAACAGTATATTATTAGGTATAAAAAAGAAATGAAATCTATCCTAAATGTATATGGACATAGAAGAAAGCCAAATGGATATATTACTAAGTGAAAAAAGAACATACAACTTGTCTGCATGCTATTATTTTCATCTCAGTCACATCCGGTATGAATTTATCTAGGCAACTTATAAAGAGATGCAAGGGAATAATGGAAAGAGTGAGCCTGCACAGTTGTTCAGGGTCATTAAACTATGCTACATGATACTCTAATAGGACACATTTCTCAAATTCTATAAGATGTACAACTCTAAAATGGTGAATTATGGTAACAATAATGTTTTCCCATCTTAGGTCATTGAATATAACCAATTTTTCATCATGATGTGCCAATCTGAGTGGAAAAGGCTGCATACTGGAATAGGAAGAGAGGCCTTTGCATGTAGCTTCTGATGAACGTGAGAATACTAAATAAATCAAATGCTTTATTACTACCTTCCCTATTACTTTTGTTCTTAAAATCATATAATTAATTGTAAATAACTACAAGTCTGTCACTTTAATTTTTTGTTGGAAGTTGATGAGACTGACACCATATCCTTGTCCTTCAGTAACTGAATTAATTTATGATCACATATGTTGGGTACTTATAGAAAGTGGTACTTCTCACCTAGAAATCTTGAGATATGATCCTGGGTAACTCGACTGGTACCCCAAAAGAAGTCTAGCACACCTAACTGATGCCATATATTGTGTTATTTGAAAGACGAGTTTTCACATTATATGTCCTCTTAATTGCTACAAAATATAACCCAACCTATACCAAATAAACAACTACAAAAATCACACAAGACTGATAGATTCTAAGTTCTTGAGTGAACTCAGCCTTTCAGGAAGCTTCCCCTATGATTTCCAAAGAAGTGAAGGCAAGTTTTCTAGAGATATGTAAGAGAAGAGGGCTTCTGGCCAGTATATGACTAGTTTCAAAAACTAATTTGATATCTTCTCCACAGAATAAATCTTTCAGTTTTTAAGAACTGTATTTTACTAGTAGATAAGTTGGTTGCTTGTTAAACAGGGTCTGCAGTTATAAACCCCAAAATCTTTTAAAGAAATTGGGCCATCTTCATTAGTAGTTTTTGATAATAAAGTGAGTCATTAATATGTATCTAGATAATCAAGTGCTAAATATTCTACATGAATATCTAATGAATTGATTATTAGGAAAGATGATTTAGAAAAGAAAAATTTCTAATTTATGCACAAATAAATATCTGACGGTTCATGTAGGAACTGCAGGTAAGACTCAGTATTATCAAGTTACTTTAAGGATGGGGATGCTGTCATGTCTCAGTACAGGGTGTGATATAAGGTTATCATTTGCAGGCATATATATGGGTGGCTATTAGCTCAATGCAAATGGTGAGGAGGGGGCGGAGCTTGAGGATGATGATTAGGTGGATGATAAATAACAACTTCTAGTCCTAACTACTGCACTTTTCATCTGTCACTTTCACAGTTTGATTCATAGTCATTATTTGATATTAGAATTTCAAGGTCACGGGCATGTTTAATTGTCACATCTGAGAATATATCTGTTGGAAAATATAATTGTGTGTGGTGGGGTGCAAGTGTGAGTGTGAATAATCAGACTATGGGACAAAGATTCATAAGGAGTAGCTAAATTCTAAACACTTGATATTTAAAGTAAAAAGGTACCATAAAAATATAAAAATGAATATGCAACTAAAAAGAATATTTCTAGACTAGAAATCAACTGTGTTAGCCATTTGACATACATATACTATGTTCAAAGGGTTTTTTTTCCCGAATCAAATAATAGATTAACTTTAAAATTTACTAATTATGTTATTGGAATTTTGGTAATGAAATTTTATTTACTTGTCATTTTTCTAAAAGTTTATTAAGATATTTAGAAAGCTGCAATAGATAGAGGAAAACTAACAATAAAAATAATTACAAACATTGTAATGTTACTATAAATTCAAAGAAAAATTAAGAAACAATTTCTCTAGTGAAAATAAAGAAAGAGACTTCCCTGTCCCTGCCCTGGAAAAATTGGAAGGAAAATTATTAATGTTGTTTTTTTTCTGTCTCTCTTAAATGTATCCAAATCTCTTTTATAGTAAAATAAGCTCCTTACCAGATCTCCAAACTAAGAGTGCTTCTCAGAAAGACCTGGAATCAGCTTGAAAGAGAATCAATACAAACAGCACTGGAGTCTTCCTATGTGTGTGACAGAGTAGGCTCAGAAGCCTAACCTTGTGAGCTTCTTCATTTAAATTACAGCTCCCTGTCAAATCCTAATGACAAGCAGCAGTGCATCCTTAGTGTGACTCCAGTTAGCTTTCACAAACTAGCATCTTTTGAAGTGTACTAGGAAGAACTTTTGGTAAGTGGAAGGGTCAAGTTTTCTTTCTTGAGACCCTTTATATCTTAGTTTATCTGAAGCTCATAAATGAAGTAGAGTGTATCTTCTTGGCCTTATGAAATAAGGTCATTCACTTCACCTTAAAATTGCTTAGTGGATTTCCTGTAGTGTTTATTACAATTAGTTGTAATAGTAACAATGGTAATAACGGCTTCTTTATCTCTTACAATTCTAGAGAAGCTTTTAGGCTTGGATATTAGGGTTTTGTTGTTGTTGTTGTTGTTGTTGTTTGTTTTGTTTTTTTGTAATTTTCCTTCTCCTGAAAAGTTGTACAGTGAGCAGTTGTGTAATTAAAGTGTTGAGAGTGAATGATATATTACAAATTAGATATAGAAACAGCACATAGGGTAGCTGAAATAAAACCCAAGGATTTGACTCATTTTTGGTAGGATCATCATGAATTAAGTCATGAATTTCAAAAAACACTTCACATCAGAGCTCTGTTCTTCATAGATGAAATGACTAAACATTCGCCACCCTAATGCTGAGTGAAAATCATGTGAGAAGTGAGTTTAAAAGATAGGCAGAAAAGACATGGAAGACTAATGAAATTAAAATAAGATGAAATTAAATATGGTTTGGAGAATTTTGTGCTTGGTCTTTAATCTGCTCATTAAATATCATATGCAAAATATTAAGTACTTTGATTTGTAAATGAAGAATATAAGATACAGGAGAAACAATACTTTTTATAGTTATTGTGTGTAGTGTGGGTATGTAGGTGTGTGTACAGACATGCATATATGCTATAGTGTGCATAGAGAAGTCATAAGACAACATTATACAATCAGTTCTCTTTTTTTACTATGTGGAATTGATGAGTCAGACACAATTTGTTAGGCTTGGAAGTGTTCCTGCCAGGTTAGCCATATTTCCAGCCTTTAAGAGAATTCTATTTTAGTTGTGCCTGGGACTATATGAAGAGGGAAACTGATGTAGTAATGTGTGGCAATAGGACGGGATAATATCAGACAGATCTTTGGATACTCATTGACACGGGGGACAGACATAGTATCTGAAGACTCATGAACACATATAAAGAACATCCTCTCTGAATGGCCTTTGTTATTTCATTAAAAGTAATCCAGTCCTGAAGATACCTCATTAAATACAATGTAGAATGAAGTAGGCAGCCATAGTTGAGTTAAAAGGTCTAAAAGCTGAATAAAAAGTTATTAATTAAACCAATTAAATGAATATGCAAGAGAGAAGAAAGTATATTTTACATTGATAACAAGGCAGGGAGATGTTTATCTAGACAAGAGAAGGCAGAAGATAAAGGAGAACCCACTATAAACAGATTCTTTTTAGACACATCTCTCTGGTCTATGCCCATCTATTTATCTCATATCTGTATGGTATCATTTATTTATCACAGGAACTTGTTGAGTTGTTCCCAGTAACTATGCAAAAAATAAGGGCCTCTAAAATAATACGAGTGGCGTCCATTTCATACCCTTCACATGAAATCTTCTAGGATAATAAAAACTAAATTTCCAATCTACTGACTCAAACACACATTAAAATATATATTAAAATTCTAGCTTACTCTACAAGGCTTATATGTTTGAGTAGACAAATATTCCACCTCCCTAAATGGCACATGTGGGATAGTGGAGGGGCATGTATGTCATCCTACTTTTGTGTGGACTTCAAGAGATGTATCATTAACACCAGCCAAGACAAATGTGATATGTTCTCGCTCCACGTTAGATTTTAAATTTGAATATTTAGATTTTGTGCTGAGTTCAGAGTACATAAAGAATTCAGGAAACAAAATGGCACCAGTAAAGGGTGGTTCCTTAAGGAAGGAGTTGGCAATAAAACATGGGCAATATACAAGCAGTCTTGGAAAATATTAGGGATGGAAATGATTAAGCAGAGATGAAGGTTTAGCATGCTCCTGATGAGGGAAGGTTGGAGGTTGTCTGATCATCCAAGCCAAAGGGCTAAGGAAAAATCATATAGAAACCTGTTATTTGGTAAGCAATGAAAACATAAATAAACAAAAAATTCTTAATGTCACACTAATGTTGCTTTTAAAAGCATGGGCCATAATAAAACAAATGAGCAAACCCTCAGTGCAAGGTTCAGGATATCTTGTTAAGCGTTGATAGGCAGACAAGCTCAGGGGGCCCCTAAAAGAAGCATATCACACTAAATATATGGCTGTCCTTCTGAACTAGATGTGAAGATCCTGTTGTCCAGGGTGGGAAATATGTCTCAGCAGTTAGAACACTGGCCGTTCTTCCAGAGAACCTAAGCTCAATTCCCAGCACCCACATGGCAATTCACTCCTGTCTGTAACTCCAGTTCCAGAGCTTCTGATACCCTCAGACAGGTTTACAACTGGCAGAACATCAATGCACAACAATATAAAATATTAAAACTAGAACTCATCACTGAAGACACCACACACCATGGTCACAAAAAATGGAAGTCAAACTGAAATTTAGCAAAAAGTTTCCTCAATATTCGATGCTAGGAAGGCTTATGGGAGAAAAAAATACCAGTAGTCTTCTGCAGCTCTAAGGTTTTCTTTTTCCGTTTTCTGTTTTCTTTTTTTAAATAAATGATGATTTTTATTTAATGACAAACAAGCCCATTAAATATATAATAGATAATCTGAAAATCTGCTTTTAGATTTATGAAAGAGCTGATTGTTTTGAATTGGATATTAAATCTAATATCCTATGCATGTTGTTTGTTTGTTTATATGTTCATTTTATTGAAAATCTATTTTTCTTATATACTATATCCTGATTAGAGTTTCCTCTCCCTTTGTTTCTCCAAGCTCTTCCTCACATTCCCTCCTCTCTAGACCCAACTCTTCTGTCTCATTTTAGAAAGCAAACAGGCTACATAAGGACAATAATAAAATAAAATGTAATAAAAATAAAACAAAGTAAAATAAAACAAAATTTCACACATGAGAATTGATTAAAACAAACAGAAGGAAATGAGTAAAAGAGAAGCCATTAAAAAACAGAGACCTACTCATTAGTTTACACACTGAGGAATCCCATATAAACATTACATTGTAAGCCATAGTATATATGCAAATGAAGCTTTAGGTAAAATAGAAAAATATGTATATAAATAAAATCATCATCATCACCATAATAATAATAATAAACCTGGAAGAATGCTGATACAACATTATGAGACAAGGATCCTCTAAAGATGCTGCTGAGCTCATTTCTGTTGGATGGTCATGAAGCCCACTGTTTCTGCCTCCTCTTCCATAGACCTACCTGATCCCTGAGGGGAGAGATTTGATGGAGACATCACCTCTAAGGATTAGTGTTCCAGGATTTCTCACTCCCTGCATAATTTCTGGCTGTGGGTTTCATCTGCTGTATGATGAAGCTTCTATGATGATGGCTCAGCAAGGTGCTGATGGGTATAGCAGTGTATACTTAGAAGTCATTTTTCTGCTGCTTTCTAACATGTATTTATTTATTCAATTTACATCCTTTTAAAAGGCCCATCCATCTTCACTTCTCAGTCCCACACTACCTCCCAGTCTCTTGTCCCCTTCCCCGATTCCTCAGAAGAGGGAAGCCTCCCCTCTCATCAAGTCATATCAGGACTGAGTGTGTCCTCTTCCTTTGTGGCCTCGCAAGGCACTCCTGCCAGGGGGAATTAGTTGAAAAACTTTCAAGAAAGTACATTTCAGAGAGAGCCTCCGGTCATCTAAATAAGGGACCCACATAAATCCTGAAGTGCGCCTCCACTATATCTTTGTAGGGGGCCTAGTTTCAGTTCATACAAGATCCTTGATTGGTGTTTCATTCTCAGCAGGCCCCTCTGGGCTGAGGTTGGTTGACTCTGTTGGTCTTCTCGTAAGCCCCTGTCACCTCCACATCCTTTTCTTCTTCTGCTCCCACCTCCAGTTTTCCACAAGGCTCCCAATGCATTGCATAATGTTTGAGTATGAGTCTCAGCATCTGTTTGTGGTCCTGCTGGGTGGAGGCTCTCAGAGGACAACTCTGGTTGACTTCTATCTGCAGGTTTAGCTGAGTATCATTAATAGCATCAGGGGCTGGTTCTTTCCCATGGGACTCTAAAGCCCTGAGCTATCTAGTCACAGGTTTTGATAACCAATGCAGTGTCAGGTATGACACCAACCACGGACAATATGTGCAGTAAACATCAAACCCCTACCCAGATCTAGCCAATGTATAGGACATTCCCCACAGTTGAGTGGAGAGTGGGGACTGACTGTCCCATGAACACTGGGCCCCATATTTGACCACATCCCCTTCATGGGGAGGCCCACTGGCAATCAGAGGAAGGATAGCAGGCTTGATACCCTATGATCATATAGAGGGGGAGGAGGTCCCCCTCAGTCACAGTCATAGAGGAGGAGAATAGGGTGTAAGTGGAGGGAGGGAGGAACGGGAGGATATAAGGGATGGGATAACAATTGAGATGTAATATGAATAAAATAATAAAAAATGAAAAAAGATTAATGATTCCAATTTATTAATTTTTGATCTTAGCATTCTGCTTAGATAGAAGGTCTGCTTTAATAGAAGGTAGTATGGCTTTTTATTAAATATTTTATGTTTTACATATACTTTTATATTTTCACAGGAGTTCAAGGCTATTCCACACTCTATTTTATCAGGTTCAGTATATCTGGTTTATGTTGAAGCCTTTTATCTATTTGGAATTGAGTTTTGTGTAGGGTGATACATATGTCTTTATTTTTATTCTTCTACATGTGGCTGTCCAGTATGACCAGAACCAAATGTTAATGATGCTTTTTTCTTCCAGTGTGCATTTCTTTCCTCTTTATTAAAAACATGACCATAGGTTTGCAGATTTATTTCTGAGTCTTCAGCTTGATTCCATTGATTGACAAGTCTATTTTGGGCTGACTGTGAATTCTACAAAGTTCTGCCTAGTATTATCTTGTATGCATAACCCAGCCACTTTCACCATAAAGTCACAGGGCTGAACTCTTCTAGATAATTCCTGCAACAGACATTCAGAACTGGAGGTATCAGCTGAAATGTTGGCTACTGATTCTTGGGGTGGGAGGGACATACTTTTCTTCATTGTATACTCACTTCTGAACCCACCAAGAATCATTGTACGAATGCAAATTAGTGAAAATGCTGAGGGTTCTGGTTAAATTCAGTGAGTCAAAATCAACACAACAACAACAAAAACATGAACAAGACCTCAGATTTGTAGGGAAGAGAAAGAATTGACGGGGTGGGAGGGAGATATGTGTGGGCAAGGGTAAGGGTAACAATAATAATTAGTGTATTATTTTAATTATGAAATTGTCAAGACCAAATTTAATTAATGAAAATATGTGAAAAGGAAGATGAAAGATGAAAGAAATAAAGAAAAAAGAAAGAAGGAAGTGGCATCAGTTAATTTCTAGCCACCTATCATTTACCTTTAAATAAGTGCATGCTTTTGTTTATTTCTCATCAGCGATTATTGGTTGTATATTTTATTTGATAAGCTTTTATGAAATTATTAATGCCAAATTATATGTCACTTAACAGCAGAATTTTTGTTTCTTATTTGTACTATATCTATATATATAATTATTAACAAGAACATATACATACATACATATATAATATAGTTTATGAACACACACTTTCACATGTTCACTTGATGTGCACATACAGACTCTTTTTTTCTCCTTAAAAACGTTTTACATATATATATATATTTATATTATTACATATACATATAATGAAATATGTATATCAAGAAGAACCATGACACAATGAGGAATTTTATAAATGTTGCATTCTTAGTGTTTTGGCTATTTGTATTTGGCAGCTTTGAAAAAGACATCTTTCCTATTTTGGTGCCTCTAAAATTTTTAATGTAAATCAGAATCTATCATATCTCGTCATTATCAAATTAAAACATCTATCTTAAATGAATGAAAATAGCCCTTTTTAAAGTAAAATTCCATAATTAATCTACTCACTGGAATGATTAGATACATATTTTTTTATTATATGCTTTCACAGTAATGCTAAGTAATGCTTTCA
>OU015751.1:81762886-81797428 GCA_907169655.1 Acomys percivali | reverse complement strand
GTGTGTGTGTGTGTGTGTGTGTGTGTGTGTATTTGAGTCTGTAGGAGGGGAACCAAGAGTAACAGAGAGACAGAGACAAAGAAAGGGGGATGGGATAGGCATGGACATTTTTCCACTAAGCCATGTACATGTAACAGGACTACTTTTTGGCAGTCTCCAAGATGTGATCTTTCTTCTGTCTGTAGATACCACGCACATCCCATCTTTAGGTCAATTCTCCTTCCTACATGTTGAATCTCATTAGAATTAGAGGTAGAAACTGTGGTATCTGGAATTTTATATCAATTCTTGGGTCTTCATGCTCTGTGGCAAACCTGGCTAGCAGGTTTACCTTTTAAGACTTTTTGTTGGCCCCAATTTTTCTTAACCTTTTTGGTAGCCATCATATGACACATTTCAGTATTAGATTTTTTTAGGTTTTTTTAAATGGTTTTTTCAGACAGGGTTTCTCTGTGTAGCCTTGACAGTCCCGGACTCACTTTGTAGACCAGGCTGGCCTTGAACTCACAGCAATCCACCTGCCTCTGCCTCCCGAGTGCTGGGATTAAAGGCCTGTACCACGACGCCCAGCTTCAGTATTAGAATTTTTGATTTGCTATTTCCAATTACAGATTGGTCTAGATTTTTAGTTACCTTCTTGCATGTGTGCACAACATAAATTTACTAATATCTCATAGTACTTAGTAAATTCATTTGGGAAAAAATTTTTAATGCAATGGATAATAACAACTACACTTATTAGATATGTTGCAAAGTGAGAAATCCTCAGGTTGACATTGTCTGACAGAGATCCAACAGATACTTCTTTGGTTACCTTTGATCATGCCTGTTGTCTGTGAATATACAGGCCCCTTAAAACTAAAGAAAATAAACACACTGCTTTTCTTTTCTAAATAAAGTAGTCCCAGCAGATTCTAAGCAGACAGCACATGTAGCAGTCACTTTATTCTTCTTTAAGTTATTTATCCAGATGTATGTCTACTAAAGAAAATAAGTGTTAAAAAGGAAGCCACAAAATCACTCTGGCTGTGTGCAAATAAAATCATGCTAATATTTTAAAAAGGCAATCTACTGTAATATTTTTCTTTCCATCTAAAATGCATTGTCTTGGTATCCATGAAAAAGCGGTGAGGAAGATGAAATTGTATTTTCTGATTTATCTGGAGTTATTCATGCAACTGTCTGGTGACATAAAAAAATGTTGTAATAAAGTAGATGGAAAATGTATTTCTTACCAAATTTTGAAAGGAAAGATAAAATGAGGGTAATTGTTTTGAATAATATTTTGTTTTCTGAATTAAGGGACCTACTGGAAGATTTTTGACAAGACTTTGAAATCAGTAATATCAGTACATTTTTGTTAGTGGTTTAAGGAACGGTCTGCTGAAGTGAATGAACATGAAATGTAGGCTTATCATTCAAGAAGCATGTAATAAAAGGAGCCCATCTCTCAAGAAGTGTGTGATGCTATAAAGATACCTTATGCAATGGTCTTACAGTTCCTTCAAGTTTGACATGTCACTAGGCACTTTGTTACCTGTTAGTGAGGAAGAATTGGCTGAGAAAATAGTCTGTCCCCCCAGCAAGTAAATATGGTTGAAATATGAATTATGGAGGGTTCACAGGAATCTAATCAACTTCAATTGATCTACAAATACTGAGCATATTTCCAAGCTACATACATTAGCTCTCCTGGAGAAAATTCCTCATAGGCTCCAGGCTTTAGTGTCCTGTACTCGATGAGTCCCTAGGTCGGCTTGCAAGGGTCTTACCCTTCTATTACCTACATTTTAGTGTCTGCTTGTCCAATGGTTGTAGATTACCTCATGCCTTGCCAATAACACTGCTATCTTTTGAAATGCCATGGAATTTCTACAATGAGTTATGTTTACTAAAATTCTCAGGAAGGAACTGCACATACATGGAACATTTTTACAGGGTTCCTTGACTAATTAGACCTTCAGTGGTTTCAGAGAGGTTGGAGTGCTGCCAGTTCCAAACTCTTTGAATAGTCATTTGTTGTCTGCCTCTTTGTGACAATAGTTTCATGTGTATTAGGCAAACTTTTCAGAATGTACACACTTCTAGATGTTCCCAACCCAAAGTAGAAGGTCTACAACTTGTATCTGAGATTTCTCTCTACTAGAACCCACTGCCTGAAGCACATGTTTTTTTGATTTATGGCTTTCTTTATTATATTGCTATAAAAGGTTCATGAAACTGTGCCCATGTTGGAATATAATATTTGTGGTTGCTCGAATCAGGATTTCCTGGCTATTATCACTCATATTTTGATCTATAATAAAATATCTAATTATTTCTGATGAGATCTGTGGTGTTTTTGTTTGGCTTGTTTTGCAAATTGTGCTCTTGACCTCTTCTAAGCATGTCCTAAAGTGGACACTCTCACTTAGACTTTAGGTATCACATGTAGTTTTCTCATAAGTTATAATTACAATTGTAATCATAACGTAGTAGTAATTATTTTATTAAAAGGACTAAAGTGTTTCCATTTAAGCTAATATGTAGTTATGAACTCATCAGACTTAGCAGACATTGGTAGGTATTGTTTTGTTTTGTATTTAAGCCTTCACTCGGCTTCATTCTTCTGCATTCCATGGAGATGTTCTTGCCTCATGATTGACTTTCCATGTGTGTACAATAATAATGTTAATATTAAGCCTGTATAGTGGATGAGTATACTAAAAGAGAATTGACTATAAAATTATTAGGCACAGCACAGGCCTTGACTAAAAGTCAAGCTTCGTTTCTCACTAGTCAATTAAGTGAAAACTATATTAGTGAACAAACAGAAATCTACTATTGAGGACTTCATGATATATATAAACTAAGGTACAAAAACCTAGCAATATTCAAAAATTTAGAAAATAACTGTCGAGGATTAAAGCAAAAATATGATTCTCAATTTCACTAACACAGAGAGTAGGGATGTGCTGCCTGGGTTATAAAAGGTCAAACTTTGCCCAAAAGACACCATTTCCTAATAGAATACTAATTTCACTGTATAGAATTTACCTTCTGTACAAGGCTCTATGGCAGATAAAAAAAAATGAAACATCAAAAAGAGATTACTATACCTGTCACTATCTGAATAATATTTTCTTATGATAATCATACATGGTATAATAACAATTTAAACCTAAATTTGTTACATAATATACACAACTACTTCTAAATCTATTTGCAAATAAATTTATTCCAAGAAGGTAGAACATTTTAGAGTTCTGTTGTATTTCTTATAAGACCAGGAAATATTATATAGAAAACAGAATATTTATTTTCAGCCGTTAGATAGAATTAATTCTTGCCTATTATTTACTAGTAAAAACATTCTCATAAATGTTCAGAAATTGAAAGTGATTTCAACTAATTTTTAAAAGGCGTTTTCACATTTCACAATGGTTTGTTGTATATATTTAATCAAGTCGTATGCTTTCCCTTTGTTACCTTCACATACAATCTCAAGGACATTGATGTTCAGATGGCACTAGATTCAGATGGCTCTGTGTCACGATGCTATTTTTCATCCTTGTCTCATTTAACAGCTGCATTAGACCTAAGTATCCAGTAGGCTAGTTCCTTATGGATTGCTCAGAAAGTGTGTCAGGAAGCAGGCTATGTTGCCTCCAGGAAAGAAGCCTTCTCTTATCAATGCCATGATTTCCATCCCGGTCAATATCAACTAATTGAAATACCCATGATTAATGATCTCTCCTTTCAATGTCTTTTCTTATCTCAGTGAACTTTGAAAACATGCCTATGAGGTCCTCATCTTTTTTGCTTTTTTTTCTTCTTTTAATTTTCATGTCTTTCATCTTCATCAAAACTGTCCCTATTCAGATGTCCAAGCTACATGTGTCATTTATTTCTTTTGTCACAGTCTCTATCCTCCTTCATATCACCATATTTCTCTCTGTCCTATGGCATCTATCCTTTTTAATAGTGCATATTTATCATAGCATTTTATCCCTTCCTTCTTACTAAATATAGTTATAGAATGGGCACCCAGAGAAAAGAAGGCTGATTATCTAGTGACAGTTCTAATTGCCTGACTGTTAGATATTTATGGTGTTGCAGAAGGTGGTTTTATCAAATAACCTCAACCTGGCACATTTTATAGACAGACAAAAATGCAAGGACAGTGAGCATACACTGTCTGCTGGCTTTAATGTATACCAAATATTATTTTTATTTGATGTCATTCTTGTTGATACTGTATCTGCATCTGTTTTGGTCTATAAAAACCCCAGGACAGTAGTTTAACAAAATTCCAACTTCCTGCAGGTCTTGACATTTAAATAAACAAGCGTGCACAGTATTGTCTGGCACTGCATGGTACTCTACATGATTAATAAATACTTAGTGAAGAGTTAGGACCAAGGACAGCAAAGTCACACTTCGTCTCCTTTGTCTCTTTTCTGTAGGCAAGAAGGTAAAGTTAAGAAAAATAGACAAAGTTAATAGCTTATGGGGGTTACCTCTTCAGTTTGTGTGAGAGTTTGAAAACAATGCTGAAATAATACACGGTGGTATGTAGTATTCATATATTACTTTAGTCTATTTTTACATTATCTTGGTATTTAAATAAATAATATACACAGTGAATGAACCAGTTCAATCCTCAAACACTCACCGTCTGTTGTCATTTGCCTGTTGTATGCGACAGGCTATGAAAATATATCATTTCAGGTACTATACACCCAAAATAGATTATAAACTTGCAATTATTAAACATGTAAATAAACCAGTCTTACAATGCTTAAAATCTTCACGTGTTGAGGGAAAAAAAATATTCTGGTTTGAGATCAGAGGATTCTTCTTTTTTATTTATTTAAGTAATTTATTCAAATTCCATCTCGTTTGTTATCCCCTCACTTGTATCTTCACATCCCCACTCCTCCCTCTTTCATCCTATTCCCTACCCCTAGGTCTGTGACAGAAGGGGGCCTTATTCCCCACTCTAAGATCACAGCCTATCAGGTCTCTTCCTGGTAGCCTGCTTACTCTTCTTCTGAGTGTCACCAGGCAGGAAGAATCTTCTTTTCATGATTAGAAGATAGGATTTGATGATCTGGGGCGGATGGGAAGGAGGGACTCCCCTTTTCTAAGAAATAGGAAAGGAAAGGACACATGGAAGGATGGGGAGGGAAGATAGGACTTGGAAGAGTGGAGGGAGGGCTCTACAACTGGAATTTAAAGTGAATAAATATTTTTTAAGGATATATAAGATTCTTTGCTCTATAGGGCTAACTCACCAGACTTCTTTTCAGGCAACGGCTTAGAAACCACATTTACATCTGTAAAAGCAATATAAAAAGTAGGCATGGATTTGAAAGACAACAAGAGGAGCGTATGAGATGGCACGGTGGGAAGAAAGGGAAGAGAGAAGTGATATAAGCTTAAAGAATACAAGAAATACTTTTAATGACATATTGTCCCATTACGATTGGAGCCATTAATTAATTTCTTGTTAAGAATTCCAGTTATGCATCCTATGTGACCTTGTGTAGGAAACTTGGCGTCTTTGATCCTACTTTATATTAGCGAATGCTGACAGATGCTGTGACAGATCCAAGATCTGGTGACAGGCAGAAAATGCCTGACAACATTACAAAAGCAAACAAATTAAGTGCCTGAAAAATAGTCTTTACATTTCTATTTTATAATTGAGAAGTAAGAAGAAAAACAGAATTTTCTAGCAAATATCTGCTAGGTTTGTGTGTTTATCTTAAATAATTCATTAAACTGGTATTTAGGTAGTTATATGCAATTAATCATGTGTCTTACCATTTTAAACGAATTGTGCTTGAATTTTAGACTCACAGTGTAAAAACACATCTATTAGGATAGTCTTTGAAATCAACGTGAAAATATTTAATCACTGGAGATATTTTCAAGGAAAACTCTTGTGTTGGTTTTGAGAAATGTACTCAAATATTTTGAAATTATTGCTACCTTTCAAAATTCTAAAAAGAATTACATATAAAGATAATTGTTATTAATAATTTATTATTTTTAGTATATTGGAATTATTTCATTAATATGATTACCTGTTATCTACTTTGTTTGTTATAGTTCCCTTCTTAATAATCAATACACTATGAGTCACAATAACATTTTTATCCCTGTTTATTGTCATTTGAACATTGCAAAGTTACAAATATACACCATAAATTCAATCATATTATAAAAAATATTATAAAAAATTATTATGTACTGAAGAATCAGATGATTTTACCAATGTTTTACAGCTTACACCATCAATTCACCTTCACCAAGCTTCTGAGACTCTCCTGATTATCCTACTGCAGACTACACTTCACCAGAGAACCTACAGTCTGAGGCAAATTGTTGATATTGATAAATAGAAGTGACCTTTAAACTTCTGTTCCATATCACTACTTTGTCCTCTTTATCGCCTTTCTTCTCTTCCTCCTTCTCTTCTTCCTTTCTTTACTTCTTTCGCTTTCTCAATAAACTACAGATATATGGATTCCTTTGATGACATTGTTCAAATTCAACTCATAATGCGTTAACAAAAGATTCAGACAGTTCATACAGATTGGTAATATTAGCCTCTGTTTTTATTTGTCTGTTTATTTTAGCAGTTTTCTTTCTGTTCTTCCTGTGTTCTCAGATAGGGCATTGTAATTGTACAGAGCTCATCCTCATGAGTCATGGAGGCTGCCCAATCTCCTGAAATTCCCTGCAAGAGCCCTGGGATTACTGTTTAAGGAGTATGGTGATGGGTCCCCCAACATCAAGTGTATAGAGTGTTGTTGGGCCATGCTTGGAGAATACAGTAGAATTTAGTCCTACCTCAAAACACACTGAATTGAAGAAAACAGAGTATGGTAACAGAAAAACCTTGTAGTAAACAAAGCCTGTGTCAACAGTATTAAACCTGGGATGTTTCCATCAATACACTTTCAATGCATGTATAACAAAGTCTAAGAAATGATTTGTGAAATTTGACCTATAATTCTAGAAAATAATATCAAGGAAAACATCAAGGATATTATAAAAAGATTAATTTGATTCCAGAATTTTGTATAGGTTCCATGCATCAATGCTAAGCATAAGACTTGTAGAGCAAAAACTTTACATTCAGAACCATCATGCTGTATCAGGTCCAAAATTTTAGAAATGGTCTTATATTTGTAATTAGTATATATAATTGATACTATATCCATCAATGTTTGTGTGCATTGATATGTAATAATGTAGTTTACTATTTTAAAACAAAATAATTGACTTTTAGTCTCATTTGCACAAAATGGAACTATTTTGATAGAGTATATATAGGTTTTATGAAGTAGGAGAAATAGTCAGTAGCAGAGTCAAGATTTCAGCCAAGTTCTAAATGTACTTTAAAATATGAGTGTTTTATATTATTTTGCAGTGTCTCCAGTAGAGCCAGAATTAACTTGAGGGAGGTAATGAATGCATGAATAAGTAACTGACAAAGATAAAGGCTATAATTTCCCTGAAGGATGCAGGGTAAATGCCACTACAACTATGACCTGCTCAAAACCACTTGTTTGGCCACGCACTGTGTGCCCTAGAAAATGCCTTCATGGTCCTCACAGCCCTGTCACCCTCACAGTGACTCTTTGAGGTGTGAGAACAACGATTTAGTGTAGTGCAATAAGCAGTACAATTCCCCAGTGACAAACACCTCCTTGTGACCAAAATAGCTCCCTAGTTCACAAGCTTGTGGATATATATTCACTGAGAACCAACTATGAAGACATAATTTCGTTATACCAACTCTCTGCTGGCAACATGAACTTAGAACTGCACAGTGATCCTACCAACTTAATGCAGAGCAAATGAGAACAAATACACAAGTTTCGTATTTTTTGGTGTATGTTTTATTGAACCATAGACTGGCGGGAGCCATGTTACATCTCTTGAGAAAACTTCTTGAGTCTTCTATGAACTATCTCCGGTGGCAAGACCCTTGGAGCTTTTTTCCCACTTGGCAAGATCCAGAGGGAATGATACCCAGAATGACTTATGTCAACCCTTGGAGATGGAGCCATTATTTCTGCTTATGACCCCTGTTTATTTATTAAAGGTGAAGTAAAGACATGATTGGTCAAGACCTCTATAATAAAGATTCTTTACTAGATGATCATTAATATTGATAAAATATTTGAGTAAGAAGAGGAGTTTGGAAAGGACAACTACTTCTTCTGAGGACCTAAGTATGCTAATACATTAGAGTGAGAGAAAGGTCAAAACCAAGAGAAGATAGTCTGAAGACATAGGACCTACTGAGAGGAGGCCCTAAAGGTCAATAGTGAGGGTTTATTCATAGGTCAAGTTAACTTTAGGACAAGGTAGTAAGTAAAGGTTTTTCATGATCTTAAAAGAAACTGGATAGATTCATTCCCACCTTGGACAAGGTAGAAAATAGTATTGGATAGAGACAAATTATAATTATTTCTTCTCAATCAGAAAGTTGTAGTAGAGTAGGAGGGTATTGTATAATTACGTTAAACTGACTTTTAAACTTAATACATATTATGAATATACTTAGTCAGATCACAAGATGTAAAAGTTATTTGTACTGTTAGAGGTTTATTCTTCGATTTTAATTGTTTTTACTTTGGAACTGTATGTTTGTTTCCAGCATGCACACAAACCAAACTGGTTGTGCCTGGCTAGATATAATCATTTGGCTTGCAATACATAGGTGTATTTAGTTATGAAATAGTCATTTGGGTTGTAATACTATACTGTTTAGATATGGACAAAGGTCAATCACTAACTAGTAAGGAACAAGAAAAACTTAATACTGAGATTGTTGGATAATAATTAAAGGCTAATCTGATTGCATATGTGTAATGCTTCAAATTTCTGCATAAAAAAGATGTCTCTACCTATTCAGAGCCACTTGCTCAAACTGCAGTAAGTGGTCAGAGTTTTCCTTTTTTCTGACTCCACATCTCCGTTCTGGCTTACTGAACTCACTGGATACAGACTCTGGCAATACACATCACAAGGCATGTTATGTTTTGATCATTGTCCCTTGTACTGTGGACACACGTCTACATGTGTATGTTCATGTCTGCACATGTATGTCCTGGTGCATGTGCGTATGGATGCAGGTAGAAATCGGATGACAACTTCTGAAGTTTCTTAAGCACCATCCATCTTACTTTTTAAAATGTGTTTTATTTTATACATGTGTTTGCTTTACTGTCTATATGTATAATCTGTGCATGCATGAACCTACAGAAGTCACAAAGTGCATCAAATACCCAGGATATGGTGTTATGAGCAATTTCAAGTCACAATGCGGATGTTGGAAGTAAAACCAAGGTCTTCTGCAAGTGCAACATACACACCTAACTACGGGGCCCTCTCTCCAGACCACCTTACTTTTTGAGACTAAATTTCTCTGTCTTGGTATCACTGATGGCCTGGAAGTGGGGCTGAATATTTGACCTGTCTCTGCATCCCCTGCTGAAAGTTTGCAATGCATCCCATCATAGATGCAAGAGAGCAACATGTGTCCTCATGATATTGCAGCAAACACTTTTCACACCCCTAGTAATTTCTTCAGTATGTAAAACCAACAAAGAATCATTTGTGGAGGTAGAGTTTCTGTGACTTGTATTTATATAGCTTTGTGCTATAGAGGATTTTGTGGCAAATGTTTCATTTACTGATGCAAACAATTATGAGGCTTTATCAGTACCTAGCAAAAATGAACATGTAGAATTGCACAGTCACTTAACTTTTAATAGTTTTTAGTATTTGTAATATATTCAATGATTTTTTAAAGATTCACACCAAAGTAAAGCACCCATGCATCATTTTGAAACAAATAACGTGAATCCTCCAGATGCCTACAATTTAACTCAGTCATAAGATGTGTAAAAGGAATCCAACAACACAATGCTAAAAGCATCAGCCCTTCAGGATGGAAGCTAACTAGGAATTGTGGTCTTCCTATAAAAGCACAATCAACCCTTAACTGCATGAGGCACTGCCACTGAATGTGTGGTCATTTAGATATGGTGCATAAAGCCGAAGGTTTACATACAGACTCATGTGGACCAGTTGTATGATCTAAGAATAACTGCTTCCTTTGGTGCCTTTTAGTTTCTCATTACTAAATAGAGAGTCATAACCATCAATGGCATAACATTATAAATATTAAATCATATAATAAATGAAAACAAAATTAATAGGAATCCTCAAATATAATCATTTCTTAAATTACATATTGATCTGTGTGATAACTGTTACACCTTCATAAAGAAAAGTTATGGTCTACAGATATTGCTGAGTGGCTAAGAACCCTGCTCTTGGAAATGTTCCAGTTTTTTTTCCAAACACCCATATGATGTCTTATAAGCATCTATATCACCAGTTCTAGAGACTCTGACACACTTTTCTGGCATCCATGGATGACAAGCATACATGAAGTACATACATACATGCTTAAAATCCTTCATATACATAAAATAAAAGCAAATCAATCATTTAAAATAAAAATATCAAATGAACATTCCCTTCAAAGCATTTAACATACTCTGTATGACTTAATGTGGTATTAGACCTAAGCCAACTCTAAATTCTGTTGAATTACCCAAATTTCTGCAACCACAATTCTTCTCATAGAAAAAATAATATTATTGATTACCTTAATTATGTGTTAAATTCTAGGAGCTCACAAATAAATTTGTATTTACTTGGTATTTATCATTAGTATTTAAGTAGTACTTGCTGAAGTGTTAGCTAAGATATACCTTTGTGTAGTTACTTTCTGCAATAAGGGCAGTAATATTTGTCGAATTATAATACTATGAGTGAATCAACTTTATTACAATTAAGCTTTTCCGTAAGCAAAATGTAAAGTGGATGAAAAATTGTTACCTTGAGAGGTAACTATTACAATCTGTTAATTGTTTGAAATCCTATTTTTTCCATATGAACTCTATGTCACAAAGATTTTATATACCACATAAGGTATGACTAAAAGGATTATCAGAGAAAACAATCAATGAAGTTAGAAGTTGTCAATAAATTTAGACAATCATACAACAAATTCAGGAAAAGAGTGTCATGAACCTTTGAAGGATTTTAATAGTTTGATTATGGGTTTTTGATCCATTGGCTTTACGTACACAACAGTATAGCTGGGTACAATGGCACAGACCAGAAATCCCAATGCTGGTTGCAAGAGTTGTGAGTGCAGTATGACACTATTTCCAATAAAGATACACAGATGTTTAACCTCTTCTCACAGGAAACCAATGACAAATGAAAGTCTGGCTCCCTAAGACAATGCATGTTATCGGAGTTTTTTACAGTATTGTGGGTGAAGGGTTAATTATTGGGGCATGAATGACTCAAAGGCAGCTGTATCACCAAAGCCCACTCAGCACTGAGGCTCATTCACAGAATCTGGGACCCTGGAGCACACTGTAAAAGTTACAGGTAGTTCATCAGGTCAGGTTAGAGGGTAGCAATTTTTAGGAAGCTCAAGTGCTCTGAGCTCCTTCTCTATATTTCTGGAATAGAGGGGAGCTTAGTTAATTTGAACCTTTTCCAGAATTTCCTGGAGATTAAAGACCTAACAGGCTGTGATCATATGGTGAAGGAAGAGGTCCCCTTCTGTCACAGACCTAGGGGAGGGGAGTAGGGTGAAAAATGGAGGAAGAGGGGAACGGGAAGATACAAGTGAGCAGATAACAATTGAGGTGTAATCTGAATAAATTACTTAAATAAAAAAAAAAAAGAAAAAGAAAGTGCTTCCTTACAGGATGGACTCTAAGAATAATTTGCTACCCTATAAGAGGGTCAGGAACTGAAGGTCAGACATGAGACAATATTTACTTACCATATCATTGATAGATAATTTATAGATTGTTTTAATTTTGAACACAAGTATTTTACATAATTTATAGCTATATAATTAATATTTAAACGTCTTTTAGAAATATAAAAATATACATATTTCTAGATATGTGTGTTCTCATTAGTTAGTATATATGACTATATGCATCTCAAACAAATAAAAAGTCTAAGATGAGAATATTTTAATAGAAAAAAACCTTCAGCCTCCTTGACTGAGTTTTACAATTAATTTTCATATTCCTCTACTGAAGTAATCAGATCTCCTGAAGAGATGGGTAGTTTTCGGTCATAGAGAAAATATGTACAATGTGAGTCTGTCTTACTCTCTAATGTTGCAATGTAAGGAATCAGGATATATATTCATACACACACTGAGTAAAAAAGATGTACAGCTGGAAGGTTTTTCCTGAGGGCCTAAAATAGAAACTTCTGATCCAGCAATAATGGTTTATGAAATTAGACCCAAATGTGTAAAATACATAGGCTTTAGTCTATACTAATTAAAGGGCTAAAAGACAAAAACCTCAAGTAGAAAAATTTCAAATACTGAGACATATTTTCTTCCAGAGGTATTTGTTTCCTGTGATTTTCTTTTCCAAAATATGAAACTCTAGTATACAAATGGAAGAAATGTCAGGTAAGTTCAAGTTTGGGATAATGTTTTAAAACATATGACCATTGTGTCCCAAAAATCATCATACTTGAAAATGTAAGGAATATTATGGGGAAAAACTCATTGCAAACTAACATAATACCAATGAATTATATTTTCTTCGTTTGTTAATTTTATTTGTACGTATATGGTTTCAGGACTGACTTCTTAGTACAGGATAAGCAATTGGGGGACTTTTCCTTGGGAAGACTATTTTCCTCTTTAGTTTTCGTTGTTGTTCATTTGTTTTAATTCACTTTACATCCTGGTCATAGCCCCCTCTGCTCCTAGTTCCGCTCTCCCTCCTTCGACCACCTCTACTCTCCTCTATTCCTCAGAGAAGAGGAGCTCTCCTTCCCATCCACCCAAGTTTATCAAATCACATCAGCACTGAATGCATCCTCTTCCCCGTGGCCTGGAAAGGCAGTCTTGCCAAAGGGAAGTGATAAAAAAGCTGACAACAAAATCCATGTCAGAGACAGCCTCGGCTTCCTATACTAGAGAACAGAGAAGAATCCTGAGCTGCCCAGCTGCTACATCTTTCTAAGGGGCCAAGGTTCAAAGCATACAAATTCCTTGGTTGGTGCTTCAGTCTCAGCAAGTCCCCCTGAGGCCTAGTTAGTTGGCTCTGTTGGTCTTCTTGTGGGGGTCCTGTCCCCTCCAGCTCCTTTCTCTTTACCCCCACTTTTCTGAAAATCTTCGTACTCTTCACCCAATGCATGGCTGTGAGTCTCAGTATCTGCTTCAAAGCACTGCTGTGTGAAGCCTCATAGATGACAACTCTGCTAAGCTAATGTCTGCAAGCATAGCACAGTCTCATTAACAGTGTCGTTGGCTGGCTCTCTCCCTAGGGGTGGGTCTTGATTTGGGCCAGGGATTAGTTGGACCTTCCCTTAATCTCTGCTCTATCTTTATCTTTGCA
Organism: Acomys percivali; assembly: GCA_907169655.1. Lineage (NCBI taxonomy): Eukaryota > Metazoa > Chordata > Mammalia > Rodentia > Muridae > Acomys > Acomys percivali. The sequence continues at coordinate 81,783,956 of OU015751.1, read as the reverse complement.
CATCTTGTAGGCAGGGTGACTTTTGGGTCAAAGTTTTTGTAGGTGGGTTGGTGTTCCCCTCTATCTACTAGGAGACTTGCCTAGTAAGATGATGTCTACATTGATCTCTCTGCTCCCTGCTACTGGGAGTCTCTTCTAGATTCCACCTCATAGCCTTCCGTGAGCCTACTACGAATTAGTTCACCAGTTTGTCACAGAAATGTCCTCACCCATTGTTTCTCATAGCATCTTTATTCATAATAGCCAGAATCTGGAAACAGACTAGATGCCCCTCAACAAGAGAATGGATAAAGAAACAGTGGTACAATTATACAATGGAATACGATCAGGTATTAAAAGCAAAGAAATCATGAAATTTGTAGGCAACTAGATGGAATTAGAAAAGCTGATCCTGAATGAGGTTTCCCAGACACAGAAAGATATGTAGGATATGTGCTCACTTATAAGTGGATTTTAGCCATATAGTAAAAGATAAATGGTACAATGCACAGAGCTAAAGAAAATAAGTAACAAGGAGGATCCAAGGGAGGATACTTAAATCTTACTCAGAAGGATAAACAGAAAAGACAAAGGTAGTGGTTGAAGAGAGGGAACAAAGTAGGAGAGGGAATGCAAAAAGATGTGAGGATGGAGATCAGACCTGGAGAGAGTGAGGGAGGGAAGATGAAGGCCTAAGGTATTGCCCCTTTATAGTTGTAAACTCTTAAATAAAATAGAAGTAAGGAATCAAATGTTCATTTACATATCCAGGATAACAATTACAAAAAATAAATACAATATTAAAAATGATGATATGATGAAAGAAAGCCTTGATTTAGAAAAAATAAAATAAATGAATTATGAGGTAGAAAAATCATGCAAATAAATGTCCATATATATAAAATAAAAATAAATAATGAAAAGCAGAGAAAAGATGTTTGGAATGATGGGAGATTTATAAAGAAAAAGGAGATATTTCGTATTTGGATAATAAATTTTAGGAATAAAAATGTACTATCTAATGTGCATATATTTGAAGTGAAAGAAATACACAGAACTAATGCATTGTGCCCTGAGCTGTAATTGAAATGTTCTAATTTAACTACATTTGCTGATTATGCATATTTATGATGCAGGAATAGATATTAATAATGCTTACATGTTTACTTAGCCTATATTTCTTGTACTTATTCAAACATGCATTTAATAGTGATTATTGCTTAATGTATATCAGAAAATTCTCTAGGTCTTTTAAGTTCCTAAAGTGAAAAAGACAAAGCATCCTTTCCTTTAATGGCAACATACCACATGTATGATGTGCAAGACCTGTGAGGCTAAGAAGCAAACAGAGACCATTTAACAATAAAAGAGAGTTGACATAGATAAAATGTGACAAAAAGCCTTTCATCAGTCTGGAAACTGATAGGAAGGCCATGAGGGCTAAGAATAGGTATTCTCATGAGTAATTAAAGAATATTCTAGAACTGTTTGTCCTGGTGCAACCTTGTTCAACTCTGCTATTTTTGTTTCTTGGATGACAAAGGCTGAGACAGACATCATCTTAGATATTCCAGTGCTCTTAGTAGAAAGCCTTAGTATCATTTCTTGTTAATTGGTCAATGTTATTACAGGATTTTATGTTTGGTAATTTTCTTTTTCTTTATCAATCCAAAGTTGTTATAGAGTTTATTCATCCTTCCAAAAACATGTAACTAACAAAATTGTTTCTTACCAGAAGCTCAGGTTCCAGCTGGATTTGAATTTGCATTTCTAATTTTGTTACACAAGCTCATAGAAATTAGGCATAGATATAATGCTCACTCTTTTAGATAGGAGCAAGTTTCAATCTGAGTGTTTGATCATTGTTTTTATTATTTTTCAATTCTTGATTTTGCAACAAATTTTCTTTCTTTCTTTTTTCTTTTTTTTTTTTTTTTTAATTTTCTTTCAAAAACAGAACCACGCTGTGGGGAGCAAATATATATAGATTTGTCTAAAATTTGGTTCTCAGTAAGTAGTGATGATTTCTTGAGTTGCACATGTGGTCACTTCCTACCCATAGTAATTAACTATAAGAAAATAACTTCGGCTATCTGATGGTAGAGCATATCTGGCAAAGAATACATCAAAGATTTTATCACTGTAAATGACATGTTCTGATATTTTAATGTGATTGCTCAGTCAGTGTGACAGTCAAGAGCTGATCAGTGGTGGCATTCCTAGATTCAGCCACATAGCTGAATTATGTTAGCATTATGCCCTGGAAATATGTTTTTGAAACTTAATAAAAAATCCTGTAGTATTTAGCATTGGGGAAATGAATCAGTAGTTAAAGAGTTTGCCTCTTCAGAGGTAGTTCCTGAGGTCACATTGCCAGAACCAATGAGGACTCAAATGCAGGGCACGATGAGAGGTGATAACATGAAAGCAAGAAATATAAGAAGTAAACCCTTGGTGGTCAAAGCATGGACATCAAAAGATACAGCCTTAAATAAGGGAGAAATCTGAGACTGACACCCATGTGTGCCTCTGACCTCCATATCACACACACATGCACATACGCACACACGCACACACGCACACACACACACACACACACACACACACACACAAATATACACATACATATGTTTTGTGCTTATATTGTTCCTTATACGATTTGTTAGTTGAGCTTTTGTAAACCTTAAAGTTAAGAAATCCGCTAGGATCTGACAAGTGTGTAGTACCATTGTACGCACATTGTATACAATGTGACTACAAATAATTTATAAATTAATTAATTTATTTACTTTATACCCTGGTAATAGCCCCCTTCCTACTCTCCTCACAGTCCCCCTTCCCTCCCGATCATTATTCATCAGAAATGAGGAGACCCCCCTAAACATCCACCCCAGTTCATTAAGTTGCATTAAGCCTAAGTTCATCCTCTTCCTCTGTTCTATGACTAGGCAGTCTCACCAAGGAAAAGTGATGAAAAAAAAAAAAAAAAAAAAAAAAAACAGGCAACAGAGTCCATATCAGAGACAGCACCTGCTGTCCTTACTGGTGGACCCACATGAAGCCTGAGCTGCCCATCAGCTACATGTATGTAGAGGAAGTAGTTCCAGTCCATTCATGGTCCTTGGTTTGTGCTTCTGACTCCACAATCCCCTTCTGGGCCCTGGTTAGTCAGCTCTGTTTGTATTTTTGTGGAGAGCTTGTCAACTCCAGGTCCTTTTATCCTTTCTCCAAATATCCACTAGACCTCTTACACTTTGCCCAATATTTGGCTGTGAGTCTCAGCATCTGTCTCAAACCGCTCCTGGCTAAAGGCCAGCATAACAGCACAATCAACAAAAATCCAGGGCATTATAGCTCCACTAGAACTCCCAACACACAGTAGGTATTCTAGTGATACAGCCAAAACACAGGAAAACGACCTTAAATCTTTGCTTCTGAAGTTGTTACAGGTGTATAAAGAGGAAACAAATCTCTCAAAGAAATACAGGAAAATACAATCAAACAAATAAAGGCCATCGAAGACATACAAGAAAATATAATCAACAGGTAAAGTAGATGAATAAAATAGTTCAAGACTGAAAACAGAAGGAGAATTAATAAAGAAAACACAAATTGAGGAAATCCTGGAGATGGAAAAGTTAGAGAGGAGAACAAGACCCACAGAGGTAAGCATCACCAACAGAAATACAAGATATGAAGGAGAGAATCTCAGGCATAGAAGATATCCATATATCTCTCAAAGAAAATATTAAATTGAAAACTTTCTGACACAAAGCATCCAAGAAATCAAGGCTACTGTGAAAAGGCAAAACCAAAAAATAAAATGAATGAAGAAGAGGAGGAGGAGGTAGAGGAGAAGGAGGTGGAGCAGGAGGAGATTGCAGGCTCCAAAGACCAGAAAATATTTAAAGAAAATCATAGAAGATAATTTTCCCAACATGTAGAAAGATATGCCTTTAAACATACAAGATTCTCACAGAACACTAAATAGATGAGACCAGACAATAAATCCCTCCCAGCAGGTAATAATTAAAATACTAAATGTACAGAAGAAAGAAAAAATATTAAAATCAGCAACGTGAAAGGGCCAAGTAACATATAAATGCAAACCTATTAGAATCACACATGACATCTCAACACAGACTGTAAAATCCAGAAAGCAACGGGCAGATGTCATCCCAGACTGCTATACCCAGCAAAGCTTCCAATCACCATAGAAACAGAAAACAAGATATTACATGACTAAATCAAACTTAAATACTACGTATGCACTAACCAAGTCCTACTAAAGAAATTAGAAGGAAAATTACAAACCAATGAGGTCAACTACACCCACAAAATGATTTATAGGTAACTTCACAACAGGAAAACGAAAAGAAATCAAGCACACAAACACACTGCCACCACCAACATGACAATAGTGAGCAATCATTGCTCACAAATATCTTTCAACATCAGTGGATCCAACTTTCCAATAAAAAACACAGGTTAACAGAATGGATGGAAAATCAGAATTCAACATTCTTCTGCATACAAGAAACACAACTTAGAAACAAATATAGACATCAGAGTAAAGGACTGGGAAAAAAGTTTTCCAAGCAAATGGGCTCAAGAAGCAAGCTGGAAAAGTCATCCTATTATCTAATAAAATAGACATTCAACTAAACAATCTTATAAGATTAAATTTGTTTATCCAGATTCTGAGAAATTCCTTCATTTTTTTAGTTTAAATGAAAGAGAGAAACTGCATTTAACTTTTAAGTATTTTTCCTAGAGTCTATTTTCAGATAATAAGTAGGTGAAATAAGTACCAATGAATTTTAACACCCTGTGGAATTCTGTTCCCTTAAGTGTCCTGTTACAGATTTGGTGGATTGCAAAGACTATTCTTTGGTTTTTTTCTCCCATTGGTTGCTGTATTGGTTAAAGGTCCAGATTCTTTTAAATAATGTATTCAAAGGGATAAAATTCTAATTGAGCATAGATTTATTATACCATATCTAAAAAGCTATCAGGTAACATGTTGTTCAGCAGGAGATGAATATCCTGTGCAGGTAAATCTTGGAAGACATTCTGAGAAACATCATTATGCAAAACAGTGCCTTGAAGTTCTCTAATATTATGTTTCACACTGGCATGCTACAGAATTCCTGTCTTACTGTGCATGTCATGCAGAGTTCTGTATTCACCTACTCTCCCTCTGGTAAGCACCACATCACATCACTGTGTTTCCCACACTCTGGTTCTCCCTTTAAGTCATGCTTCATTTTCTCTCTTTTTTTGTAAACAATATGGGTTGTTGGAGTTATAAGACTTTTAAACTTCTTGACATCTTACTAATAATATCTTTTTGCAATTGAATATTATGTAGCTCAGGTTGCTATATATAAAGACAAGGATGACCTTAATTCCGTGCTCTTCCCTCCACCCCCCGAAAACAATGGAACTATATTAATGCTCTGTCATATAGAGTGGATGGATTTATAGTAATATTCCACCATGAGTAGTTGATTGTTTTACTGAGAGCAGAGTCTAGAACTTGCATTTCCTTTTTATCATCCTGAAACACCTCTTAAGTCCTTACGTTTATTGTTTTTTTAATTATTTTTATTGTTTTTTAATTTTTAAAATATATTTTATTAATTTATTCATATTACATATCAGTTGTTATCACATCCCTCATATCCTCCCATTCCTCCCTCCTTCCTTCCCATTTTCCCCTTACTCCCTCCCCTATGACTGTGACTAAGGGGGACCTCCTCCCCCTGTATATGCTCATAGGGTATCAAGTCTCTTCTTGGTATCCTGCTATCTTTCCTCTGAGTGCTACCAGGCCTCCCCATCCAGGGGACACTGTCAAATATGGGGCACCAGAGTTTGTGTGAAAGTAAGACCCCACTCCACTCAACTGTGAAGAATGTCCTGTCCATTGGCTAGATCTGGGTAGAGGTTTGAAGTTTACGGCCTGTACTGTCCTTGGCTGGTGCCATAGCTTGAGAAAATTCAAGTGACACCACATGATGGCGAGGATGTGGAGAGAGAAGAATACTCCTTCATTGCTCATGGGAATGCAAACTAGTACAGTCACTTTGGAAATCTATCTGGTGCTATCTCAGAAAACTGGGAATAGGGCTTCCTCAAGACCCAGCTATTCCACTCCTTGGAATATACTCAGAAGATGCCCCACCACACAACAAGAACATTTGCTCAACCATGTTCATAGTAGCCTTATTCATAATAGCCAGATCATGGAAACAGCCTAATTTTCCCTCAGTAGAAGAATGAATAAAGAAACTGTGGTACATTTACACTATTGAATACTACTCAGCTATTAAAAACAAGGAATTCCCAAAATTTGTGGACAAATGGATTGAACTAGAAATGATCATAATGAGTGAGTTAACCCAGAAGCAGAAAGACTCAAATGGTATATACTCACTTTTATCTGCATACTAGCCCAAGGGGCATGACCCATGAAAGTATTCATTTATTATATTTTTTAAGCTACAGACTTTTGGAAAATTTGAGGAAAATGATTACATTGATATATTACGTCAGGTACATAGAGACATGCCCACTCAGCGAATTAAATGTTAAATATTTTCTTAGAGCCCAAGAATAGACTGTCTTTGTAATCTTTATAATTTTCTCAAAATACTCCATTTCTATCTTGATATTTTTCTGTGCCCTGAAATTTGCTATATTTTAGCTGCATAAGTGGTGTCAACAAATTCATTCTCTAATAGTATGGTTTTTTTCTTTCGGAAACAAAGCTCTTTTTTGTGTGTTTGTTTTGTTTGTTGTTGTTGTTGTTGTTGTTGTTGTTGTTGTTGTTGTCCTGGGCTTTTTTTGGTGTGGGTTTGTTTGTTTTGTTTTGGTTGGTTGGTAGGTTGGGTTTTGGGTTTTGGGAGGTTGTTTGCCTGTTTTTTGCTTTTCTTTTTCTTTTTAAGACAGGGTTTCCTCTGCAGCCTAGCTTGTCTTATGCCAATGTTCTATTTCCTGAGATGAAGGCATGAGGTGAGAGTTTTTCCCAAGCCTTTCTATCTCTTTCCTGAACTCTGGCTGGCTGGTTCATCTCAACTGTTCTGGCTCAAACCCCTCTCCAAGCTGACTGATTCAAACTGCCTTTTCCTGGTTTCTAACTGAATTGCTCTTCCTGGCCTCAAACTAATTCTGGCAGTCCGTTTTTATTTTCTAACTCCTTCTCATTCTCTGGCTTGTCCTTGTCCTCGCCTGTGTCTAGATTGTTCTCTTAGCAACCTGTCTCTATAAAACTGTCTAATAAAAAACTATCCATAAAGAAAACATTCTCTGTCTCTCTGTACTGCTCTTAATTAGTCTTTCTGTCATGTCCTTTCCTTATGAAAGTTAAACATACCCTGTCTCTGATTCATTCTGTCAAATCTTTCTCGGCTTTGTTACTTTGCCTGCCCCTCAACTATATGTCACTTTCAAACATGGCTACTTCCTTCTGTAAAGTAACTTTCTTTTTTTCCCTGTTGCTTAAAGGTGTGTACTAAGTGGGTGACTGCATTCCAGCCAGATCATACTGTAATCTAGGGTACATCTGTATTCCAGCTGGATCACATAAATCTAGAAGGTCTAGAAGGTCCTTGGTTGTGATCCTTCCCCAGAGCAGCCATGTTGCTGGATTAAATTGCTCTGCAGTCCTGGAAATTTCTCTGTAAATTAGGCGGGCCTTGTACTTATATATTACCTGCCTCTAACTCCTGAGTGCTTGTATCAAAGGTTTGGCCCACCTCCAAAGTTTCCTATCTCTGATGGAATAAGCTTAATGATAGCTAAGAAATATTTTCAAATGATTATCTTTTCTAATGTTTGAAAAATGACTGCCTACTATTTAGGAGTTAAAAGTGGAGTGAAAAATACATGTATATATTTTTCTTCTCTGAGAAAATATACTTATGTGATAAAGTCTGTATATAATTTTTATAGTTAATAAAATATGTAACATTCATATTAGTGACCAAATCATTATCTATTACATATATTCAATGCACAGAACCCACATTTTTAACCTTAAACTTATTGTTACAAACATAGGATTATAAAGTCACCATTCAAATTACTTTTAGAAATTCAAGAGGTCCTATAAAGATGATCCCAATTAAAGTTGACAATAAAAGGGGCTTTGTGGGAATAATAAAAGAAATTCCTTAGTAATAGAGAATGAGGTTATGGAGAACTAGAGGGAAGATGGGTTAACTGTTTTAAAGCCAGCTGTTTGAACACCCAACTGATCATTTTGTTGGAAAGCTATTTATATTTAATATTGATAATAAAATTTCTTGCTGGTGTTCAAAATTTTGCTGAAAAATTTCTTAATAAGTATTTAGAGAATATAACTAAAATTCAAGTATTCTGATATGGAGTCTATCTAACTGTGTTTTATTTCTATGCTGCGTTGCCATGAAACTTAATTATACCTGAGAAAATATTTCAACTGATGCTACTTACTGTCCATTCACATTCTAAGACTTGTACAATAGTGTTCAACTGAATTATATATTAACCTTGTTTTGTCAAGTGATTCCCTGTGATATAAATATAAAATAAAACTAAATTAATCATTTTCTTTATTCAATATAGTTCCAAAGATATGACAAGTTTATTAATGAAAGACTTGATAAAATTTTAAATGTTTATTTTTGCTATGTAGAACATATCCCCAAAGTTCCATGTCCTCAGCTTCCAGACATGTAAAATAATTCCTGTAGTGTGAACAGACAGTGATCTGAGGCTGACTCTGTGGCATTCTGCAAATAAGCAATTGTGGCACTCTGCTTGAACTTAGAAGCAGCTTTAACTGATAATGCTTATTTTCCCTGGTAGAAACTATCAATATGCAATCTGGCACATTCACTAGCAGGAGATAATACAAGAATTGAAACTTTAAATTTTATTTAAACTGAAAATACAGTGTTAAGAGCTGTATTGATTGCTTCAATCCCATGTCACATCAAAGGTATGGTTAAAGCCCTTATTCCCCTTTGAGTGCCATTTGCCTTTTAATAGATGAAAACCTTCATGGATCTATTAATAAGTATATGGAACTGGAAACACATCATACCACTCAATTTACTGAAGAGTGGAGTAAATTAGTTTAAAAGCACCAATGATCATACTTCAAGATACCATTACAATGGCAATGATTTAGCTACATGGCAACTTGAACCGTCTCTGTATTTTCACACTGAAGAGTTATGAGTCATGAGAGCCAAGTATTAACATACAAACTGATAGAAATTTTGCAGGCTATGTTGGGTGCATTGCAATGAGAATAGTTTTCTTAGATTGATGACAATAGTGGGGTATTTAAAGTTTACATACTAGAATAGCAGCAGCAGCAACAGCAGAAAAAATATCCACAAGGGCAACAAACATTTCCTATCTTTAAAAACAACTTTTATGAAGATAACAGGGGCTGAGTATTTTATACAAGTTTCCTTTTAAATGTACCTGCTATCCTTCCTAAGAAGAGACTTGATACCCTATGAGCATATACTGGGGGAAGAGGACCCCCTCAGTCACAGTCATAGGGGAGGGGAGTCGGAGGGAAATATGAGGGAGGGAAGAATGGGAGGATACAAGGGATGGGATAACCATTGAGATGTAATATGAATAAATTAATAAAATATATTTAAAAATGTACCTGCTAAAATTCCATCTCCCAATGTCATTGCAATTTAGGAGGGGCATAAAAGGGAAATAATATAATTAAATGAAGTTATATTTGCTCTCTAATCTAGTAAAATGCCTCCTCCTACGGGGAGAGAATTGGCTTACAGTGAGCTTGCACTTTTTCTGCTTGTGTATGTAATAAGCCATGTGAGGACAAAGAAAAATGACATTTACTCAGCTGAAGAACAGAGCTCTCCCTAGAAACCAAATTCCTTTGTAATGTAATCTTTGACCATAAGCATCAAGAATTGAGATGCTTTTCTAGTTTTGATTTTTCATTTTCATGTGTGTGTGTGTGTCTGTGTGTGTCTGTGTATCTGTCTGTGTGTGTCTGTGTGTGTATGTCTGTGTGTGTGCATGCACTTATGCACATGTGTTGTATGCTTTTGAATACCTGTGTCTGTTGAATGTAGATGCACGAAGAGGTCAGAGTAAGACGTTAGTGTCTTGCTTTGTCCATCTCCACTTCATTCCCTTGAAATGTGTACTTTCGCTGAACATAAAAAAAAATATTCTAGGAGGAACCGAAGTAATATATGTATTTAATACACATAACCTCTACAAATTAAAATATTTCACTATAAATAGATAATTATTTAAGCAACATTTTTAATTAAGCAATCCATATTATTTAGAAGAAATAAAATTTACTTTTTATTGCTACAAAGAATTTATAATATTCTCTAAATAAAAGCTTCTTACGTTAACGGAAATTGCATATCAAGTTTTAAAAGTTTGGTAGGTACACTCACCAGTGAGTAGACTGTTCTGAGTAAAAACTGAATAAATTAACCTCAAAAAGCTCATTTCACACCACACTGTAATCTATATACAAAAAAGTGTGTTTGCTTCCTGGAATCGTAGCATGGATTTTTCTGAAACATAGAAAATTTTAGGCAATAAAAACAGCACACTGGTGGTCATCACTAGTTATTTTTTCAAATAAAACTATGTTTTAATATACTTAGCATTGAGCTAAGTGGAGTGACTTTGACATTAAAGCTCATTAGTAGTTACTATCTGGTATTAATGACAGATATGTTTTGATGCTATATATGAAATGTTTATAAGAAACTACAAAAAAAAGTTGGAGTTGAAAATATGTGCACTGTCTCACTTAAGATTATTTTTGTGCACTAAGAATTGAATTCAAGCAGAGCTAAGGGGCTTCCTGAGGAAAGGGCCTTATTAGATAAGAGGCTTAGAATTGGATTGTTTTTCACACCCATTTCTTAAAATCTGGTAGATAGGCCCTACAACTGCCTCTGATGTAATAGTCAAGCTTGGGGCTTTTTCAGCTTGAAAAACTCTAGGCACAACAGAATCATCAAGTAGATCCTTACCAGACCGAGCCACAGTTTTAACTACAACTGTGAGCACTAAGAGATGAGGATTGGCTGTTTGTTGAACCTGTTGTTTACATGAGAGCACTTGTTAACCAGCAGGGCACAAGCTATGTGTCCTAAATCTTCATCGATTTAGGGATTATTTTTCACATTCTTTTTTGTTGTTGTTGTTGTTATCATAAAGTTGCACAGAAACAGGAAAGATGAAAACAAACACCGATATACCAAAAATATCCAAACATTAAGTGATTAAAACAAGTTTTGTATCATAAGGAAGATAAGCACCAAGGTGTAGATGATAAGAGACAAGAGAAGTAAACTTCACGCATGTTCTCATAATGGAAAATAAAACAAAACCTAAAGGTCAGCAAATTCTAAGGTGCCAGCAACCTTCCTGTGTCACTTGCTTTAACACACACACACACACACACACACACACACACACACTCACACACACACACACACACCAAAACAAACCCACAAACAAACAAACAAGACTCCAACCAAACAAAAACTCATGTGAACTTAACCCTTTGGTAACATAATTGAAAGGACTCCTGGGTCAGATGACAAAATTCTAGAAAAACATAACAAATTTGCCTTGAGACCCAGCAAGAGTAAGGAAATCAACAGAAAAATAAACGTCTTCCAATAATTGCAAAATAAATGATTAATATTTTCTGAATATAGCAGAAGCACCCAAGCAACTTGAGAAGAATGCACAAAACATTCAAATCAGTGGAATCAGTGGTTAATAAATATGCAATCAGAAATAAACCTTCCCAGGATATTAATAGAAGAAGAATATTATAACTCGATGTCACAGTTTACATTTTAAAAATGTTAATATATGTACATAATGAGGAAGCTAAGCTGGATGGTACAAATGTAAATACTCAGCTTGCGAAAGCTTTGTAAACTTCCTATCATGTTAAAGAGACTGCTGGCTAAACTGCTGACAATGCAAGCTAAAGAAAGAGAAGTAATCTGGTAAATAAAATTCCCATTTCAATATTTATCCTGATCCTGTTACTGTAAACATCCTTTACCATTAACAAGCCCCCCCCCACCTCCGAGGTTCAGTGAAAGTGGATGAGTGAGGAGCAGAAGGAATGTTATAGCCTAGGAAGAGAGGCACCTTTGTGGAACTCTTGACAGCAACTCCAGACTGAAATGAATGGTTGGTCCTACTTTTGCATTCACAACAACTGTATTATGGCACAAGATTCTTACATTATCAGACATGACAACACATGAGATCTTATGTGCAGATAGTGATTTGTGTGGAAAGATGGGCCATTATCTTCAGTGTTAAAGGCACTGTTTAGTTCCACATGGTCTTGCAAACAGCTCCCACCCACACTCCTCTAAATTACTTAAAACTCTTTGAGTCCCTCCCTCCCTCCCTCCCTCACCCCCCCCAACACACACACACACACACACACAAAACCATGGACAAAATATGAAAGTAGAAGAGGTATAGGAAGAATAAGCAGATTAGTAGGCATGAGAAGCAAACAAGAGAGAATAATGGGTGTGTATATGATTAAAATATATCATGTACACACATAAAATGTAGTAAAATATCTTATTATATACAATTATAACTATTAAAAGAAAAATAACGCAAAAACACATTGTGTAATCCAGGGTATGGAGCTATGGAGCTACAGTAGAGCGGAGTTAGGAGTCTAATAAAAGTTCTCCTCTTTCACTACCCTGTGGGTCAGTATCACCAGGCACAGTGTTCATCAGACACTTTTCCAAACATGCAGATCATTTCACACTTCACAACCTCAGATTCTAATTCAATGAAGATGATTCTTTGTTTTTCCCCTTGAGTTTTACATTGCTCATGGAATAAATGTCCAGGATGCTCAGTGCAGATTATTTTAAACCTTGTACTATATTTTTCTCTTTAGGGAAGCATCATTTGAGATGATGACTCTGGATGGTTTCTTTTCTTTGTTCCAATATAACCATACCAACCTATTTTAGAGTTAAACTTGGCATTCTTAGTCCTCCCTAAGTGGGATGCACAAAGCCCTCATGTAGCTATGTGTGTGACAGGCACAAGTGTGCAGTTTATGATAGTAAAGAGACAGTACTTGTCTGTTTGGAAGTCTTATTATGCCTAGTGATGAATTCTGTTCTTATTTTCATTTTAAAGTAGAATGTGTACTTCACATGATGGCTTGGTGGATCTAATGAACTCGTTATTGCTAAAGTTATTTTCAGATAACTGTGTTTGTTTCTCTGTTTCCCTCTTAACCAGGGCATCACACAAATAATTGATATTCTTTTATATTTTTAGCAATAATATTCATAACACAAGAACTGAGCAGGTACTACACTATTCTTAACCCTCTAAAATAATTTGGTTTTTTTCTAGCATACAATCCAGGGATACTTGCACTTTGTAGCTCTGATGTTCTGGAATCTCTCTCCTGATATCTCCTAGACATCTTCTGTGGTTTAGTCACCTACTTATTCCTTTAATTCCTCCTTTCCTGGCTGGCAGGAATTCCAGCCCTATTCTCTCCCCTACTCAGTGACTGGCTGAAAGAGGCTTTATTGCCATATAAGGGGACAATTAGGGAGCAGTGTTTACACAACATTGAGACAGGAGATTCTCAGAAAAAGGATTCCAATTAGATAAGGGGGTACAGAATTATCATTTGAATTAGACAATAACATTATGCATACAAGATATGATTCTTATTTGGACTATATAGTTTCTAAATGGTACACTTATATTTAAGCAGGTTCAGAAATCCTCCAGGGAATATAATTTTTAATGGTTCATGCCAATATTCTACAAAAAGCCTGTCTTGTTTTCTAACTTATAGGATACATGTTGTATTTCATCTACTTAGAACTAAGCCCTATGTTTTCTCCCTTTGTTTATACTAGCTACAAAGGCTTGTAGTATAGGGGGGAAGCTATATAAACTAAACCACAACCAATATGTACTGATGAGACTTTTTACTCTTTGTTCTGTTTTTAAATGGATGTACATGTATGTATGTAGCTGCAGGGTTACCAGATTTGATATATTCTCCATTTAAAATGTTGATTCCTAATAGTTGGAGACTATAGAAGGCAGGCCACCATATGCAATTTGTCATCATACACCAAGGCATTATAAGGACCAGGCTAGTGAAAGGAACAGAAATATGAGATTATCACCATCTTCCCCAAACATGAAGTTTTCAGCCCTCACCACTAGTACTTGAGTCTTATACTAAGTTAAAGTCTACAGCTTTCAGGTAGTTTTTCAGATACAAAGGGACTCTTAACTCATATTTTTTTCAAATATATGTCTTATAGTATAGACTGGCAAGGATTATAGTTAAGTAATTTCACTTGACATATTTTTTTCTAAACTTGAACCTATTTAAATACTTTGGCTAACAATAAATGAAAACCAAGGTGTTTTCAGTTTTTAATTCCAGTTATTCTTTCTGAACCCGGTGTAGTTATTTTTGAGGCAATGTAGTGAAATACACTTGTAATCCCAAGATATGATATGTAGGAGATTGTCTACAAATCAGAGGGCAACTTTTATCAGCAAAGCAAGCTCCAGACTTGCTTGGGCTATAAAGCCAGAACTGTCTCAATAAATTAAACAAAAGAAAAAGCAAAACAGAAACCGGTTTACTGTGTAATAACTAAACATAAAAACATATGTATAAAATTATGGAAATAATGACTATTTTCGTATTATTTGATTAACTTTTCTTGTGAATCACATTGAAACTACTCACATCTCTTTTAATTTTGGTTTCTTGTGGTCATTTTTTTATTTTTATTTTTTTATTTTTTTTACTTTCTTTCTGATTTACTTTTATTTTTGTCTTATTCAACCAACTACAAATAGTGAAATTGACTCAGTGTTGAAAATACTCAAGTGACAATGATGATTCTCAAAATAAAGTGCGTTACATCTCCATTGCTGTTGATACCCTCATGTCTCTCATTGAAAACTATCCTGAGAAGACAATCAGAAAAATACAGAATTATATTAAACATGAATAATTTGTATGTCTAATGCTATCTCGAAGATGCATAGAAATAATGTTTTATATATGACAATTTTCTCAAGCTTGTTGAGTTATATTGTGGTTGATGCTTTGGATTATTCGATTCCTTTTAATGTTTTATTTTATATTTAAAACATGTTGTATAGTCAAACAATATATCTTAAATTAATGAAAATAAATACCTCTTCTTCAAACTGGTTTAAGGAATTATAATTTGTCACCTGCTCTTGTCATTTCTGGCACAATGTCACATCTTCTTCTACTAGATAGTTTTAAAGAAACTACATTAATAGTGTTATTTTGACTGTGATTTTCTGTTGAACACATTTTATTTATAGTGCTAGCTTTCAAATGCATTTACATACCCCAAGATGACATTAAATACTTTGTTTTATATGACGAGAAATAAATCTGTGGTAGTTAAGAATATAAATCCATTTGATGAATAATATAATTTTATTGCCTTCAAGGAAATTATTTAGAAGCATTGTGTTCTTGTGATTCCCCCTCTAAATGATGAAGAGGTCTGACTAGGAATATCGACATTGCTTAAACACCTTTGTTTCAGACATTCACACTTCTGGGACTACCATTCCCTAATACACTTTGTTAACTCAAATAATTAAAATTATTTAAATGCACTTATATAACTATGCTTTAAGCAATTTAAATGATAAACAGAAACATTTTCTAAGTATTAGTGTCTATAGTTACATTCAGTAAAACTATAGAACAAAATGTTATGACTTCATATGTTTTTAGAACAAATAATAGAAGGCAAAATGCACTTCAATTTTTGAGAAAAGAATTAAATGGTAAAAAGTGTTCTAAGTTCATTAGACCACAAAGCATATGTCAAAAATTTTGTTTGCCAACCCAGTGTCACGGAGCATGCCTTTAATCCCAGAACTCTGGGAAGAAGAAGGAAGTGGATTTTTACGAGTATTAGGCCACCCTGGTCTACAAAGAAAGTCCAGGAAAGCCAAGGTTACCCTGAGAAACTCTGTCTCATAAGAATCAAAAAATAAAAATAAAATAAAAAAATTATTTGCCAAATTAAAATCATTTTTGTCATGTACCCTTAGTGTAATTTTTAAGTTTGGATAACAGAAATGAAGATATAACTAGAATTTAAAGTATAATAGACATAGAATAATCATTATAGTTGAAAATGTTTTCCCCAAAGCATTAAGTATTATGTAATATATAAAATGATCACATAAAGACTTGCTTTAATACTTTTGTTCCTATAATATCCCATTTGTTTTCTGTTATTTATATAATAAAGAAAAAATTAAAGAGGTATGCTTTGAAATGCTGGGTTAAATGCATTAAACAGCATTGGCCATAGAGGATGCACTAGTCATATCTAGCCTCCCCGTCCAACACATACATTTAAGTTTTTATCTAATTTTGACAATACTTTATGTGAAAGAGTAATCAACTATTGTTTGTCTTTCTAAGCATAATTTATTGATCTTAGCACAAAGTGCTTCGAATCTATAATTCTATCTATTTCTCTGCATGTGGCATTTTTTTTATATATACTTCAAATTTTCTTTATTTGTTTACTAATGGCTTTCCACTGAGTCTATGTCTTAGCAATTGTAAATAGTGGGCTTATAAGTTATCTTTGTCATGATGACTTCATTTCCTTTGGCTATATGCCCAGAAGTTACATTGTTGGTCTTACTCCAGTTCTACTTTTAGATTTTTGAGGAACTCCTAAAGTTTACCATAATGTTAGTGCTGAAAATTTGAATTACCATCATTGGTACTGAGTTTCTTTGTTCACTCTTTATTAACATTCAGCATTATATTTTAAAATTTTGTGTATATTCATTTGTCTGTCTGTGCAATCTTAAGTGCAGGATTCTGTAAAGGTCAAAGGAAGGTATCAGATGCACTGGCAGTAGAGTTACAGGTGTTGTGATTTGCCTGATGCATGTGCTGGGACAAAATTTGTGGTTCGCTGCCAACTAGCAAGTGCTGTTGATGCCTAGTTGCTCCAGCACAGCTATTTGAGTTTGATATCTATATTAACCATTAAGTCTGCCATGAAATGCTATCTCTTCATAGTTTTATCTAAATTTTCTTAGCATTAATGATAAGCACTTCTAAGTTACTAAAACAAAATTTCTTTTTCATGAAAAAATTGTATTAAATATTTTTTATTTTTACATATACATGTATATTATTGCACATATATATAACAGACTAACTATAGAAAGAAGAACCATGACACAATCAGCAATTATATAAATGTTACATTTTTGTGTTTTGTCTATTTTAAAACAAAATTTCTTGCACTTTTTTTTTTCTAAAGAAAACTCTATCAGGGAGGGTGTTACAAGCTTTTAATCCTAGGACGAGGGAGGCAGAGGAAGGTGGATCATAGATATACAAAGAGGCAAAACATTTATGCATATGCAATAAAATAATTTTAAAGAAAATAAAAGATCTAGTCAGGCCATTTTCTTATTAGATTAGATTTTTAAAATATAGCCAATCTGTTAAAAATATATCATGAAATGAAATAAATCTTGGAAGATAAAAAGAAACACAGAGGAATATAGAAAATATTGAAAAATGTAGTCCAAATATACAGTTTTTCAAAATTCTCCAAACTCAGCCAATTTTTGATAGTCAAAAATATAGACAATGACTTCATCCATAAGCAATACTATTAAAAACAAAACACTGTATTATTAGAGTTGAGCATAAAGATTTGATCTAGTAAAAGATACAGCTTCACTGACATGTAATTTACTAAGGAGGACTGAGGCCATAGCCATTGTTGGAGGATAAAACAGCAAAACTGAAGATGACCTCAATATATAGCAATGGTGGCTTGGCTACACAATTCTTTATACACAAAAGGGAGTACTTTAAAATGTGTTTCTTAGCCTTGATCAGAGTACATTTTGCCTCCTTATAAATTACAGAAAGTGTTGGGTTAAAAGTGGTTCTATCAATATTTATTCTAAAGATAATTTATCTCACCATACATGAGGTTGCACAGAGAATGAAAATATATGCCTTAAGATGTAGCAGTGAAGAAAAGGATATTACTAACGTAAAAGTAATGTCATAGTAAATGAGTCAGAGAAATAAAATACTGAAATTACCATGCAATTAGGCTTATATAGTATTGATACATTGTAAAATTACTGTTTTCTGAATATAAGTATAAATTTGAGTGAGGCCATTTTCTTATTTTAATTACACCATTTGTTGGTAAGTTTTCTATAGTTCAGTGAAATTTTTGCTTCTTCCTTCGCTCTCCCACCCCACAACACATCTTTGTCTTCCATTTTCCCCCCCTCAGGTTTAGAGTCACATTCAAAAATCAATTGCCCAAATCAGTGACTAGGTTTTATATGGTTGTATTATGGTTTCATGTCTTCCATTGAGCCTTTGATCCAATTTTTTGTGGATTTGTGTACAGGGTGACGAATGAGGGTTAGGTTTCAGCATCCTACTTGTGGAGATCCAGCCCCTTAGCTGTATATGCTATAGAGGTTGTCATTTTGCTAATAAAAGCACATCTGGCCTTTATTGTATTGGTGGGTCAGAACTGTGTAGGTTTATTGTGGAATCACTGTTCCATTCCATTCATCTATTCTTATCATGATCTGACTTTAACTGTTGTTACACTGAGCTTTGGTCTTTTCTTTCTGTTTCTGTTACAAAATGAATGAATGGAAATGTTGGAATGCCTACAGCTTTGTTCATTTGGTTCAGGGTCGTGCTGTTTATTCAGAGACTTTGTTTTAAATGCGTCCAAATACACTTCAGTATTAATATTTCTAGGTGTGTGAAAAATATAATTGTCTGCCAATTAAGTTATTTAGCTAGTCAACTATAATTTAGCAATTCTTTTTAAAAAATAATATCAGTTTTTTTAATTTTTTTATTTTTAATTAATTTATTCTTGTTACATCTCTATGGTTATCCCATCCCTTGTATCCTCCCATTCTCCCCTCCCTCCCATTTTCCCCTTATTCCCCCCCCCATGACTGTTCCTCAGAGGGATTACCTCCCTCTGTATATGCTCATAGGGTATCAAGTCTCTTCTCTGTGACCTGCTGTCCTTCCTCTGAGTGCCACTAGGTCTTCCCCGCCAGGGGACATAGTCAAATGTGAGACACCAGAGTACTTGAGAAAGTCAAATCCCTCTCTCCACTCAAGTGTGGAGACTGTTCTGTCCATGGGCTAGATCAGGGTAGGGGTTTAAATTTTACCACCTGTATTGTACTTGGCTAGGGCCTTAGTTTGAGTGGGACCCCATGACCCAAATCAGCCTATCATAATGTTCTATTTGTAGGTTTCTAGGACCTATTGGATCCTTCTACATTGCTATTCTCCCATTGTTCTCTCATCTAGAGTCCCAATAGGATGTCCTCCCCTCTGTCCCAGTTTTCTGGTAAGGGAAGGCTTTCATGAGATATGCCCATTGGGCTAGTATGCAGATATAAGTGAGTATATACCATTTGAGTCTTTCTGCTTCTGGGTTAACTCACTCATTATGATCATCTCTAGCTCAATCCATTTGTCCACAAATTTCAGGAATTCCTTGTTTTTAATAGCTGAGTAGTATTCCATAGTGTATATGTACCACAGTTTCTTTATCCATTCTTCTACTGAGGGATATTTAGGCTGTTTCCATGATCTGGCTATTATGAATAAGGCTGCTATGAACATGGAATAGCTTGGTCTTGAGGAAGCCCTATTCCCAGTTTTCTGAGAAAGCGCCAGATAGATTTCCAAAGTGGTTGTACTAGTTTGCATTCCCACCAGCAATGAAGGAGTGTTCCTCTCTCTCCACATCTCGTCAGTATGTGGTGTCAGTTGAGTTATTGATCTTAGCCATTCTGATGGGTATAAGATGGAATCTCAGTGTCATTTTGATTTGCATTTCTCTGATGACTAAGGAGGTCGAGCATTTCTTTAAGTATTTCGCAGCCATTTGATATTCCTCTGTTGAGAATTCTCTGTTTAGTTCTGAGCCCCATTTCTACATTGGGTTATTTGGTTTGGTAGTGTTTAATTTCTTGAGTTCTTTATATATTTTGGATATTAGACCTTTGTCAGATGAAGGGTTGGTGAAGATCTTTTCCCAGTCTGTAGGCAGTTGCTTTGTTCTCTTGACAGTGTCACCTGCCTTACAGAAGCTTCTCAGCCTCATGAGGTACCATTTATTAATTGTTGACGTTAAGGCCTGGGCTGTTGGTGTTCTGTTCAGGAAGTTGTCTCCTGTACCTATGTGTTTCAGACTCTTCACCACTTTTTCCTCTAATTGGGCTAATGTCTCTGATAGCCTCTGAGCTCAGTATAAAATGATGCACTATCTTTCTCAGTGGGGTTCCCTCTTTACCTGATGTGGGGAACCTCAGATGCCCTAAGGAGCGTCAAACAGCCCTCTGTGAAGATTACAGGCCCCACTCTTTCCTGATAAGAAATATGTTCAGCAAGCACCTAGGGATTCTTGGAGATACCCACCCTAAGCTAATAAGATGCCTTGGTGTCTTGGCTTCCTACCTTCGACCTTTAGCTGTGGCTGGGGATTCTCTACCACCCATAGGATAATTACATACTGCTTTCTTCTCTTCTACTAGAGCTCTTTTTTTACTTGAAGATTTAGTATCCTTGAAACCCTTAGCCCCAGTGAATCAAATGCATTCACCGTCAAAACCTCTCCCACTGCCTAAGGTTTCTAATGTCCCTGATCCACAAAAATAAAATATTGTCCTCCCATACAATTCCTCATCTACTACCATCTGAGTCTCATCATTTATTCTGTGCAAGAATTGCTGCTGGATGCCTGAGGGTCAGGCAGTGATGGCGTTACTGCCTTGGCGGTCCCTAAAGCCTGCTCCATCTCAGCAAGCGGTGTGCTGACCACCCAGGGAAGCACTAAAGCAACCAGCCTCAGTTTCGCCCCACCTACACTCTGGCTGGACTTCTGCCCACATCCTCTGTAGTGATTAACAAAGCAGC
>OU015751.1:81743669-81762876 GCA_907169655.1 Acomys percivali | reverse complement strand
TTGCTGTGATAAAATACTGTGGTATTAAGCAACTTGGGTGGTAAAGTGGGGTTTGTTGTTGTTTTTCTCAAATTTTTAGGTTCATCTCTATTAGGAAGTGAGAGGTTCGGGAGCCTGAAATAGCTGATCACATCCAGAAAGCATTGAATTCAAGAATGCTGTTTGTTGGCTTGAATTCTTCTCTTTCTCCACTCTTACACAGTTCATTACTCATGCTTAGGCAATGGTGCTATCCGCGGTGGGCCTAGACGTCACATAATTATCAATCAAGACAATAACCCAAAACATGTCTACAAGCTGATGAAATGTAGATGATATGTCATTCTTTTCACAGGCAGTTCTAGGTTGGATCAAATTGGCAAAATTTTAACATTTGCATTCATATTTTCCTTTAATGATAATATTAGACAAATTACAATGAATACATAAACATGTGATTCAATTACTATATACAAATATAATACAGTACAATGTGTTTTAGTTTCTTGTTTAACTTTTTAAGTTTTCACGAAGGTTCATTCACATTTTAAAGTAGTGCAAATATTCATAGTTTATATAACGTATACGTAATAAATATGAACATGCAGAAGTTGAAATATTGCAGTCACAGACAACTGAAATGTTGTTAATGTCTTATCAGTTAAAATGGGGATAGATGAGTAAATTGAAGAAACACACAGGAATTTAGCCTAACTTCATAAAACAGCTTCTTCTAGAGATGTTCACACAATTACTGCTAACACAAGTATAAAATACCAACTGCTTTTGTCTTAATCAAGTACTTAAAATTTTTAGCAAAAATATTTCCCATAAAATAAACCAAAAGCAATTATTAACTTTTATACTTGTAAATTGTTTCATATTTTCTCTCAGAATTTGCATTTTGGCAGTCAGAGATGGCACTTTGACTTATGTAATTTTGAAACTCATCTTCCATAAGTGTGTGATACGCAAGTTTATATGTATGAATGGGTAAATATCTCAGGGTTTAAATAAGCACTTGCTATTCATCATCTCAAGAAATAGGACCATGGATTTATAAATGCATTTATAAAGTATGATTGCCAAAGCCACTGGTAAGTAATAAAGGAAAAGTTTTTCTGGCTGTTATAGACAATCATCATTATAGCATGTTTCAGTTTTCATGAGAATCTAAAAGGAAGGAAAATAAAATATAATTGATTATTATTTGTATTACTATTAATACTTGTAATAAGCATAGAGGAAGTCAAATTTCTTTTGGTAAATTAATAATTCTATACAATTGATTTATAAAACAATAAAAATTCCAACTTTTAATATTTTCCAAATTACAACTAAATCTAAACTGTCCCATGAACAAATAACAAATTCCTTCTAAAATTATGAAAGAAGTTATTCTTTTGCTGGAGAGATGGCTAAGTATGTAAAACACTCACCAGCTAAGTTTAAGACCTTGGGTTTTGTTCCTATGAGCTATTTGGAAATATTACCCAAGGCAGAATGAACCTCTAAACTAAGCCCTAAGAAAAAGGAGTCAGGGAGTCTCAGTGGCCCAGCAGGTTCTAGGCTAAGGACAAGCTCCAGGTTTCTAAGGGAGACACCATACTCCTGATCACTAGGTGCCCATGCACTGGTGAGTACATGCAAATGTGTTAATGCACACACATGTGTACATGCTTGTACATGAATGTGCATGTGTACATACACATACACACACACCACAAAATTATTTTTAATATCTACTTATATAGATGATGAAAATATTTTCAAATAAAGATGGAGCCTGATGTCCATGTAAATGATCTAAATAAAGTACCTTTAACATCTTCAGTATTTTGAGGCACCTCGCAATTATTCCTAAACTGGATCATATGTGCATCATGAGAAGGAGCATCCTTTCCTTTTTAATATTGTTCATGAAGATTCCTTTTTACACATGGGAAGTCCAAAGAATGGATATTTTAGTTTACTTCAATATCCATATGTTTCTATCCTTCAATTTCATAATTGTAGTTATGCGGTGTACTCCTTACAACTAACAATCTTGCCTCCAGACATCACAGTAGAGATCTTTTGCTTTTTTTTTTTTTTTTGATGTTCAACATGAAAATTAAATATTTTTTCCATTTAGCTTTAGATTTTCTTTTTAATTTTTTAAATTTTATTACAATTTTACATATACATTTATAGTATTGCACATATATAAAATAAGCTACCTACAGCAATAACAATCATGACACAATCAAGGATTATATAAGTGTTATATTCATAGTATTTTAACTATTTGTAATTGACAGCCTTGAAGACAACATCTTTCCTATCTTGGTACATCTAAATTTTTGAATGTGAATCAGTATCTATCATATCTCATCATTATCAACTTAAAACATCTATCTAGACCTAAAACATCTTAACCCCTAAAAAACTAGGCTTAATTATGAAACTAAACTATTTGATCTGCAACCTATGTGAATTTTCAATTAGTAAGTTGTAGATAATATTACATTTGATATTTAGGATATGCTTGCATAATATGCAGTATCATAACACATCAGATGTCTAATCTCTCTTAGAATGTTTTAACTTACTTAAAGTATTAAAGTGTCTTATGCAGCAGTTAATAGTCCTTCCTCAATGTTGTAGTTGTGATTTAATATAAGTAAGCTCTATAAAATGTCAATTTATATTATAATATCTTAGAGTACAAGCAGATTATACAAATACTTTTTGTGTTTTTTGCTACACTGATACTAAATAAACATAATAGTGTCATATTAATATGAATAAATAAAAATGATTCGGTAAGTTATTAAAGCTCTACATGGAAATACATTATTTAGAAAGATGCACAAATGTTTCTAAAATGTGAACAAAAAACTTTACTAATGAATGATTCAAATCATTAAACAGAAAATATTTTGACATCATTGATGCAGTCACTTAAAATCCAATAACATGATATAAATAAGAGAATATATTAAAGCCCTGGGAAATTTAACTCATTATTTCTACTGCATATCACATCACAGGTTTTGAAATTACAGGTGATCAGCAGTTTAAAATAAGTATAGCAAGTAGCAACAAGAGAGGAGTAATGCAAATAGTTTAGCTCCAAATACATTATTTGTTAATTTCTTCTTGTTTTATCAAAAATAGATTCTTCTCTAATATGTAGGGTATCCAGTCTCTACATCCTGCCCTTCCAAGCCGTGTTAGACATGAGCTCTTTCTTATGAAGTGGACCTCATGTTAAACCAGATATTAGTTGGCCCTTATCACATGTTCTGCACTGCCTTTGCCCCAGCATATCTTGCAAGCAGGACAGATTGCTGGTCACAGATTTTGTAGCCACACTGGTCTCCACATTTCTCTTTTGGTAGCCTACAGAGTACCTTCCCACACCAAAGAGACCAGAACATATAGTTGAAGGACCAATTCAAATACCAGATTGACCCCTTCATGTTCAATGTGTTGTGAAGATGTTGTCCTCTGCAATGGGACCCAGTTGCCAGTTCCCAGAGAGCAATCCTCTGTGCTAGTATCAGCTTAAGTAGTTGAGATCTCCATGGGACTCCCTTGGCCAACAATGCAACAAAATAAAACCCAGTCCTGCCACTGGGAGCCTTTCCTAGCTTTAAGAGATGGCCAGATTAGATTCTGTATCCTCCATTACTAGGAGTTCTCTCTAGGATCTCTCGCATAGATTACAGGAAGTTTCCACTGCACTAGGTTTCCACACCATCCCCCCAAAGCCCTTTTCCTAATCCCAGTTGCCTCTCCTCATACTCTCTCTGCCTGTCCCATCCCCATCACTCTCTCATCCCCTCTGTTTCCATTCTCATACGCTCACAGTCCACCTGCAAAATCTGTTCCATCTCCCCTTCCCAGAGAGATCCATGCTTCATTCCTATAGCCCTCCTCTTTACCAAACCATTCTGGGTTATGGATTGTAACATGATTATCATTTACTTAACAGTGGGGGGCCATGCCAAATTCTTCCATGTCAGAAATCCTGTGCTAAGGCTGCATGCTGTGACCTTCAAGTTCCTGACATTTGCTGGAGGAGGTCCTGTATTCTAGGCTATCCTTGGACGATTTACCTTTGAAAGAAGTAGGGAAGTCCCTACTGGGAACCCCAGAGGATCAAGGAAGTTCTTACAGGGAGCTACTCAGAGAAATAGGAAGTTCTTACAGGGAGCTATTCAGGCCATTGTATTCTTGCATGTGGGCTAGGGAGAGTAGGATTAGAATTGATCCTATTGACCTTGCTCTATATATATTCTTACTAGTCCGCAGTAAAGAGACTCTTGATCAGAAATTTCCAGACTTGACTCAATATTTCTTGCTTCTCTGTACCCTTCTTTCAATCCCCACTCCCTCTTTCAGGTGAACCCTGGTTTGATTTGTCCCGCAGGCCAGGACACATCACTTGGCAGCTAATATTCACTTTGAAGTGAATACATATGATATTTCTCATTCTGGGGCTTGGTTACTAGCTTAGGATGATTCCTTTCTCTAGCTCCATACAATTCGTGACCTCATTTGTTTTAGTAGCTAAATCATACTCCATTTTGTAATTGTCCACTTTTTAAAATCACTTCTACTTATTTACAGAGTCTACTTTAGCGTTCAGCTTAATTTTGTCACTTGATTTCTACTCTAAAAGTTACTGTCACCTGTGTTTAGTCTTCCCGAAGGTTGAAAACAAAAAGAAGACACATATGGACTTTCCAGAAGCCCTCTGCATTTTTAAAAATGTCCGCTAGGCTTAGGTTTCATAGGCTGTATTGCTTATTATAAAGTAAGTTATGGTATTGCTGCCTTACTCTGTGGAAAACATGTACCTTTCATAAGTGTTTTCTGCAGAACGCATGTGTGGTGGTTCATTAAACTATAAAAAATCACCCAAGAATGTGTGACACCCTGTAGGGTATCCATGATACACCACCCTGAGGGAGGGAAGACTATGTTGTTAAACTCCATTGCCTACCCTGGTCTTGCTGTGTGGCAGGCATGAGGATAAGTCATAGAGGCTCTGCCTGACAAACTTCCAGAGAGCTCTCTGATTGTCCTTCATGATCTCTAGACATCCAGAAGAGCTACTGAGTCTTTGCTTGACAAAGTTCCAAAGATCCCTGGCTGATCAACACTGTCCCTAATTATAATGTATGTTCCAGGTGTGATGTTGTCTAGAAATCTTTTTTTTTTTTTCTCCTAAAACTGTTTTTTTTTTTCCCTCTTTATTTCTCAGCCCTAAGAAATTTCATACAGGGAAAAAATTTTCCCATAGAGAATGTTGAAAGAGGGCATCTGGCCAAAGGCTTGAGATAATGATAGAGCTTTTTTTTTTTTTTTTTTTTCTGTGACTGTGAGCACCCAAGCAGAAAATGCAGGAAAGAAAGATAAGACATTGACATAAGAGTACCTGGCTAGATACTGTTACCTGTAGAAAACTTTCTTTAGAACCTGCTTTTAGAGCAATAGAAGGTAGATTTGGAATGTCGTGTTTTATAGATATTTTACAATAAAGGACACCTTGGTAGTTAGGCTTGGATCGCACACCTGTTGGTTTGGAACTGGGAGTAAGTCGAGTTTTTTCTTTATTCAAAACATTTAGGACAAGTTGCATTGCTATGACAATCTTGTAAACACAATGACTTTCGCTTGGGGAAATTTATGATTAAACTTTTCTGAATGTTGTTTAATAAATAACGATCAGGTCATGCTGACCATTTGCTTGGAAACTGATTGATTTCTGGTGTACGCTTTATTGTAGGTTATACAGAAATTTTTGTATTTCCCTTTTAGACTGTTCTCTTACTTTGTTGATATTTGAATGCCATACTTATTGTAAAAGATGAGAAAAACCATGATGTAATCTGTAATGAAAAATTAAACTTTATTTTAATAAAACACTGAGGTTAACCCAAGGAAAATGAAAAACAAGTAACAGACATGGAAGAGTAAGCTAGAGTGAGGCAGACAGCAAGAGAGATAGATAGATGGGTAACAGCAGTCAAGGAGAGAGATAGAAACATGGGTAACAACAACAAGCAAGGATTCAGACAGACAGACAGCAAGACAGAGACAGACAGACAGAGAGCCAGAAAATAAAGCTCTCCTAGACTTAAGACCTTTCAGGTTGTACCGTATATGCCTCAGTCTCCACGTATTTTTTTCCCTCCATTTCTCAATTTCTCCTCAACAACTAGTTCCTCTAGCTAGTTGTTCAACCAACAGTTGGTTTCCTTTAACCACCTGCTCAGTTCTCCCCACTGCAGATCCACCTCTCTTCTCTCCTCTTCACTTTTCCCAGAGACGGTCTTGGGGAGAGGCATTGCTCAATTGAGGAAATACAAAAAAATATCTTGTCTGACTGTACAAACCATGACAGGGTCACATCTGTTCATTTCTTTATACTGGATAAGGCAGGCAGAGCAGTGAGGCTGGTTTTGAACTTGAATCTGAAGATGATGTTGAACTGGCTCTGAAAAGTACACGGACTATACGGGACACATATTGAGGTGTCCAAGTCGAGAAGAACTAAGATGGGTTGGGCTGTGAAACAGAGGTCCATAAAGAGCTGATAGCAGCAATGGTGGCTCTTTGAGGCTTCATGGTCTCCCATTCAGATGCCCAATAGAGGAAATTGTTCAGTTATTCTCTCAGGCTTGGAAATTGTACCAAGCAGTACAATTGCATTACCTGTTGAGTCTGAGCACAAGATTACAGAGGAGGCCTTCATTTAGTTTGCCTCACAGGATGTAGATGAGAAAGCTCTAGGGAAGCACACGGACAGAATAGGGCACAGGTAAACTGAGTGTTCAGGAGCAGTCAGGAGGACGTCACAGCCAGACACACTGGGATCATGAAACAGGCAGGCCTGGATAGGCTGAAGTCTAGTGCCCGCAGAGCAGGCTATGGGGGCTATGAAGATTACAGTGGCCTCAGTGATGGCTGTAGCTTCACCACTGACTAGTTGGCAGGGATCTCAACCACAGTCTCTCGGGACTGTGTGACCACAGAGAGTTCACAGTTCAGAGACACTGTGTCCACATGAGAGGGCTGCCCTACAAAGCAATGCAGAATGACATTTACAATTTCTTCTCTCCTCTTAAGCCTGCGAGAGTTCAAAATGAGATTGGCCCTGATGGAAGGGACAAGCAAAGCTGATGCTGATTTTACCATCCAGAAGGAAGCTCTAGCAGCTATGCCAAAGGTCAGGGCCAACATGCAGCACGGGTACAGAGAACTCTCCCTGAATTCAACACCAAAGGGCTTATAACTGCCAGGTGATGCAGGGCATAAGTTGTCAGCAGCCAGGGCAACTTACAGTGCCCTGGAGAGACAGTCAGTGCGTGGCAGCTATGAGGCTTCCTACAGTGCTCAGTTCAGCATGGGTGTGTCTGATAAATTTTGCAGGAACATTTGAGTTTTTCTCAATCAAAGTTTTCACAGGAAGCCAATAAGCAGTCAAGAGTAGTTCATAACTCCAGAGGAAGTGGACGGATGCAGTTTGCACACAAGTTTGTGAAAACTGAATTTAAAAATTACTTCTTCAGTCTTTCTCATGCAAAGTTTTCTTCTAACATGTAATATTGAATAAACTAAAAAGTGTTTTTTTTATGCTTTTCTCAATTAACATTTCTTAAGAGAGATGTTATCAGAGTTAAGAAAGCATGTTGAGTGGACCAACAGCACAGTGGACACACTGGGGACATGTACTGTTCTGGAGAACAGCAAGCTGCTAGATCCTTCATGCAAAGGCAATCAGTTCACATGCTCATTTTGGTTTATATTTCATTCACAATTCTTAAATAAAGGAATTGGAGAGGCTCTGATTTAAAGCAGTCTTTGAACTATAATTTTCTTTTGGGTGTATTTTATGAAGTGAAACTTGTTAATTTTTTTGTTAATTAATGTTTTTCTTAAAGACTTTTTCATAAAAGTAAATGTGATTTTTCATTTACTAACACTTGAAAACTAAGACCATATTACAAGTAAATGTTACTGTTTTTCAGTTATAAATTCAAATAGTAAACTTTCTTAAAATACTAACTATATTTATAAATAGATGGGCCAGTGAAAAATTACAGTTTTGAAAAGATGCCTGCTACTAAGCCAGATTATCTGAGATCCATCCCTGGGATCCACATGGTGGAAGGAAAGAAAAGGCTCCTACAAATTGTTTTCTTATGGCCACAAACACAGCATACCATGCATATGTCTGGACCCTCCCCCACACAAACTCACAGCCAAAAACAACAAATGTATATAAAAAGAAAAGGAAAAATATGGATAAGTACATTGAGTGCTCTATTGTTCCAGAATATTACTTCATGTCTTTCATCTAACACCCATGCTTGCTTGCATTCTGAAATTGTTCCTTTTCTATTTAGACAATTGATTAAAATGATATTCATTGGCCCATTTAAATTAATCTCCCTTGAACTCATGTTGCAATATATGGTGTATTTTAAATAGGTCATCCCCTTGTATTCAAGAGAGTACAGATAAATTAAGCCTTGTTCTTTTAGACTCTGTTGACCTGATTCTACTATAATGTATTTTTGTAAACACACATCTGTTGTTTATCATAAAAGACTAAGAGTGCATTATAATTAGAAAGCTGTTGATAATTTATTTGCTTCTTAACCACCTGCTTCATATGGATCATATTATTTTGTGTTATAATATTTTTCTATTACAAAAAGACAATATAAAATAACCGAATATTATTCATTGTTTTAAACGACATTTCTGTTTTACTTGGAAACTAATTTTCTATAACTTTTATTTTACAATGGCAGCTATCTAACAAATAATATCTACTGTTTTTTTAAAGATTTGTTTTATTACCAGTATGCTAAATGACTACTTTGGGCACTCCCAATCTTCACTTATAAAATTACACAGTTTATCTCTTTTAAACAGTTTTTTATTTCAATTTATCATCCATGAAAAGGTTATCTTGCCCATTTTACAGCAATGCACATGATCTTATAATTTTTAATGAATAGGTACTATTGCTAACTTGAAATATCCAAAGCAGGGCTAAAGAGATGTCTGACCTGTTGAGAGGAATTGTTGTTCTTGCAGAGGACCCATGTTTGGTTACCAGGACTCAGAGGGAGCCCCCATTTCTGGCCTTCATGGGTACCAAGTATGCATATTGTGTACATAAAATGCATACACAACACTCATGTACAAAAAAATAAAATAAATCTTTTTTTAAAAGACTCTCAAAGTTAAAAATAATATTGATAGATTACCATTTAGGAGAGTGTTTCATAGAAGCGATATTTCCAACTGAATATAGTTTATACTTAAATTTTAAATTGCAATAAATTATTGAACAAGTGGGTTGAACATGTGAAAAAAAACACCAAATAATCAAAGAATAAAAATACAGGAAATGCCTTGCTTCAGAGAAACTTTAAACTTTTATATCATTTATGTATTGCTTTTAAACACTGCTGAAATATATATGGAGTTAACCTAGCTCTGTTAAAAGTCTAACTGAAAAACAATATTTGCACTGTTTGCTAGATATTGCTTTTCTGACAATAAATTATGTATTTCTCTACTGAGATTTGATGAAATCCTTGAGTTTCATATAGAAATAGCCATAACAGGGTCTTCTAGGTACAAATATTCTAGGAATTAGAGTCTGAAAATTCTAGAATGAAGAAAAGAATAAACTTTGAGGTGTAAAGGAGAAACATAAGTAGGTGGTATACACACACACACACACACACACACACACACACACACGGAAGGAAAAAAAGTGCTTCATATAGAATTGAAGTTCAAATACCTTAAAGTTAAAACCAAGTGTGTACTCCTAACCTCAGCATTTAGGAAGTAGAGGCAGGAGTATCAAGGTTGTTCTCAACAACAGAGCAGTTAGAGGCTAGCAGGGGCTATAAGACAAGCAAATAATACATTATTGATCTCCTACTATGTGTTAGACCTATGGTGTGCATTTTGGACTGTAACAAACACAAAGGTGTATGTCTTCATCTGAATATATACATCCTCAAGTAGACATCTGTAAAATCTCTCAACACTGGGTCACAAAACAACTAACTTAGCTATTGTCTCATCTTATATTTTTATTATTATCTCATAGAATCCTGTTTTTTCCTAATGAATGACTGAAGGGAGACAGATCCAGCTGGGAAGGAGTGAGGAGGAGTAGGGAAAGAGGAAACTCTAATCAGAATGTATTATGTGAAAATCTGTTTTCAATGAAAGAGGAAATTGAATAAATAATTTGAACTGCTATGCATCAATAACAGAATAATTAATATCAGTTCTTAAAGCGATAACTTTAAAAAATAAGTGTTCAAAAATGTGATCCAATCTTCATTGGACTACTAAAAGCAAGATTAGTTTATGGTTAGGCTTTTATAACTCTTTCAGAGGAAGACCACTTTATTTTGATCTTTAATGATTTAGTGAAATGAATATATATTCAGAAGCAATGGTAACAGAAATGACTTGAAGAACTTTACCCAATTTTCCCTAATTGTAAATGTAATGTCAAAATATACAAATGTAATAGTCACCCATCAGGAATAAAATTAATCCAGTAATGACCTTGGTATTTCCACATTTTAGTAAACTATTTTTATTTCTACAAAATTATACAAAGTATACTCAGCCCACTGCATCCAAAATGCTAAACAGATCCATCACAGTGTGGAGGGTATAATGTGTTTGTATTTAATAGTGTGATTATGTGCATGTGTCCCTGTGCTGCACATGTATGCACTATTGAGTATGAAGATGAGAGGTTGGTTGCCGTGGTGCCTGGTGATTTTTCTTTATAGTGCTCCACTTTTGTTTTTCTAAGCACAATTCTGTGGCCAAGTTTTCCACTTGACCTTATTTCTTCAAATTTACTAAGCTAGCTAATCAGGCCGACAAATGAGTTTCAAGGATCTACGCCCCAGCCATCCTAAAACTCCCAGAAGTGGGGTTAAAGGCCAACTACCAGGCTGTTTATGTGGGATCTCCAGAACCAACCTCAAGTCCTTGCAATTACATAGCATGCACCTTACCAAATGAGCCATCTTGTCTTGGTAGCACTGGCTTCCTCTCTGAGAGCTTCATTCACATTCTCTGCCACTTTCACCATTTAGAAAGCCACCAATCATTTTGCTTCTAAAATTTAGTTGTACAAAACACTTGAATGATTACCATGCAAGCTTCATACATTGTACTTTTTGCACATAGTGCTTTTTTACAGTTATTCCCATTTGCCTGATATTAATAATTTGTTTGGGTTTTTTTTACTGTTAATTACACTTCATTAGGAGACTCATGTCATCTTTTTCTCCACAATTCATATTTGTACTGACATCAGAGCTGTTTCCATTATTGCCCACAGTTGCCCAAAATAAAATTTGTTCTACATAAGGTAAACATTAATTAATTATTTATGTTTAATTAATTACATTTTCCACACTATTTGATTCCATTATTGTGAAAGAAACAGCAGTGGTTACACACAAGAGTAAACATATTTTACCTGAAAACTTTGAAATACAGGTTCTCATGCCCTCAAAGGGAAAATCAAATCAGTATTGCTCACATACCAAAAATCCCACTGCCTCTTCCCAGTCAGTACTTTGCCCATCAGAATGGCAAGAGCACAAGAGACCCCAGTGTGTTCCTCTGGTCTATGGCTTTGAGAGACATAGTATTACTGACTCACTTATCTTAGATCAGGAATTAGAAAGCAAGGCATTGAATTAACAACTGGAAAGTGGATTTTTATCTTTTTCATTTTCTTTTTTTATTTTATTTTATTAATTTATTCAGATTACAACTCAATTGTTCTCCCATCATTTATATCCTCCCTTTAATCCCTTCCTCCTGTTTTCATCCTATTCCCCTCCCCTAGGTCTATGACCGAGGGGGACCTACTCCCGCACTATAGGATCATAGGCTATCAAGTATCATCTTGGTAGCCTGCTTATTCTTTCTTTGAGTGCTACCAGGCTTCCTCACCAAAGGGAGGTGGTCAAATATGGGGCACCAGAGCTCATGTCAGAGTCATTTCCCACTCTCCCCTGTCCATTGGCTAAATCAAAGTAGGGGTTCGATTTTACTATTGTATTGTTCTTGGTTAGTGCAATAGTTTGAGCAGATGCCCCTGAGCGCCGATCCACCCATCATGATGTTCTTGTAGGTTTCAAGGGCCCTCTGGGTCCTTCTATTTCCCCATCTCCTATATTTCCCTTATGTATCTTTTTCTTTATTCTTCTCTCATACATCCTGACTGTAGTCTTTTCTCCCTCGTCTCCTCTTATCCTTCCTCTCAGCTCTTCTCTCCCCACATTGACACCTCCTCCATTCCCCTTCAGAAAAGTGAAGGCCTCCCAGGGATATTAGTGAAACATGGCATGCCAAATTGCAATAACAAGGCATAACTCTCCTTTCAAATCGAAACAAGGCAACCAACTAAGAGAGGAAGATCCATAAGTAGGTAAATCTTGTTTGGTTCTATCCTAGGTCTCCAGGCCATCCAGCTTCTAGTTCTTAACCATCCATCAGGTAGTGTCAGGCATGGGCTTCCTCTCCCGCCCAATGCTTTGATCTCAAGTTAGACCAGTCATTGTGTGGCCACTAGCAGAAATTCTGAGCCACCATAGCCCCAGGACATCTTGCAGGCAGGAAGGTATGAGATGAAGGTTTCATGGCAGGGTTGGTGTGCCAGTCCCATCAATAGAAGCCTTGCCTAGCTAAAGAAGATGGCTGGTTCAAGACTTCATATCCTCTATCACTACCAGTCCTCTGTAGGTCCACCAGGAAGTTTCAGCTGCATTAGCTTCCCACATCACACCAACAATTCCCACCTATTCCAGTTGTTTCTCCCCATAATGTCTCCCTCCATTCCTCCATGCCCTACCTGGTCTCTCAGTCCCATCCTCATTAGCCCGCAACCCCCAGCCCATGTACAAAATGAATTCAATTTCTCTTTCTGAGAAGGTATATTTCTCCACCTTAGCCCTCCTTGTTACTTAGGTGCTTTGGATCTGTGGATTGTAGTATGACTCTCCTTTAATTAACAGCTAATATAAATTTACAAGTGACTATACATCACACTTATTTTTCTGTGTCTGGGTTACCTCACTTAGGATGATCTTTTCTAGTTTCATCCATTTGCCTGCAAATTTCATGAGGTCAGTTTAACTAACAGCCTGGTAATACTCCATTGTGCAAATGTACCACCTTTTCCTTTATTAATCCTTCAATTGAGGGACATCTAGGTTGTTTCAAGTTTCTGCTTATTATGAACAAAGCTTCTATGAATATAATCAAGCAAGTGTACTCATGGTAGGATGGAGTTTCCTTTGGGTATTTGCCCAAGAGTAGAATAGCTGGAATTTGAGGTAGATTGATTCTCAGTTTTCAAAGAAACCATCATACAGATTTCAACAGTAGATGTATGAATTTGCACTCCCACCAGCAATGGAGGAGTGTTCACCTTGCTCCACATCCACACCAGAATGAGCTGTCACTTAGGTTATTGATCTTAGCCATTCTGACAAGTGTAAAATGGAGTCTCAAAGTAGTTTTAATTTGCAGTTCTCCGGTAGCTAAGGATGTTGAATATTTCAGACTCCTCCAATAAGACTTCTCTGCCTAGATCTGTAACCCATTTCAATTGTATTGTTTGGTTTGTTGATGTCTAATTCCTTGATTCTTTATATTTTTGGATATTAGTTCTCTATCAAGCATGGAGTTGGTGAAAACCTATTCCCATATTGTAACTGCTGTTTTGTTTGTTTGTTTTGACAGTGCCCTTTGCCTTAAAAAAGCTCTTCAGTTTCATGAGGGTCCATTTATTGATTGCCAATCTTTTTTGTTTGTTTTAATATATATATACATATATATATGTATATATATATATATATATATAATGCCATAAATCTTGCTATAAGCCACTAATTACAAATTCTCTCATTTTGATTGTAAAATATTTTTAAATTTGTCTTCAAATTTCTCCTCGGATCCACATAATCTTTAGAACTGTTCAAACTAAAATTCTGAATGAGAATCAATATCTATCATATCTCATCTCTTTCAACTTAAAACATCTATCTAGACCTAAAAACATCTCAACCCCCAAACATCTAAGGTTAATTGTAAAGCTAAACTATCTGGTCTTCAACCCCATCGGAGACTCAAGATGTAATGAAATTTAATTACTTGAGTGAACTGGAAATGCAGGTTAGCAGCTTTCAAAATGAGAAAAAAAAAAAAAGACACAGTTTGCTGCCTGAACAGTTCCCCAAAACTGTCTATAATATTGGAGCATCTTCTTCAGCCTTCTGGCTCAATGTATCTCACATATATTTGTGTGGCAGAAGCTATTGAGAACCTGCTTACCCTGTCTTAGCACAGTTTGGCTGTCAACTCTGCCTGTATTTAAGCTTGTCCTTTTTTAGGAAGAATTTGTCTGTGTCAAAAATAAAGATGATTTTCCCAGTGGATGGTTTGCCACATTTGAAGCCATCTCAAGATTGATACCCCACTTCTCTTAAGGGGGGTTGGGTGGGGCCTTTGGTTGTTTTCTTGGGATATGGAAGTTCATTTTCATTGGGAATTGGTTGTAAGTTATTATTGATCAATATCAGAGAGAAAATGAGATTGGACTCAGGGATTTCTCTCTTTTTCTTTATCTTTCTTTCTTACTTATTGCAATCTTTACTGTGTTACTTATGGGATATCTTTCCAACTTCTAATATCTAATTCAAGTTCTTTATTCCAGCCTTAAGGATTTTTCATACAAGTCTTTCACTTCCTCAGCTATGGTTACCCCAATATATTTTATATTGTATGTGACTATTCTGAAGAATATTGTTTTAATGTCCTCTTTCTCAGGTAATTTGTCATTTTTATATAGGAGGGCTACTGATTTTATTAGTTAATCCCGTATCCAGCTGCATCATTGTAGGTATTCTAATAATAGATTTAATGACTTAATTTATTTAATTAGGGGTTATAGTATAGGTTTATTTAAGTTATTGATTTGATCTTGATATAACTTTATTTAGAGGTACATATGGACAATATCATCCATTTCTTTTAGGTTTTCCAATTTGGTGGGTTACAGCTTTTTAAATTATGACCTATTAATTCTTTGTGTTTCCTCAGTGTAAGTTGTTATGGCCCCTTTTAATTTCTGTCTCAGTTAATTTGGATATTCTTACCATGTCTTTTTTAGATAATAGTTTATCTATTTTGCTGTTTTTCTCAAAAATT
The DNA here is from genome assembly GCA_907169655.1 of Acomys percivali. NCBI lineage: Eukaryota > Metazoa > Chordata > Mammalia > Rodentia > Muridae > Acomys > Acomys percivali. The sequence continues at coordinate 81,747,615 of OU015751.1, read as the reverse complement.
AACTATTTCATTGATTCTTTATAATGTTCTTTTCGTTTCTATTTTATTGATTATTTCATGTTGTCTATTCCTCTTGAGTATTCTTGCTTAATTTTATTCTAGAGATTTTAGCTGTGCACTTAAGTTTCTGGTATGAATTTTGTCCATTGTTTTTAGTGTAAAAACGTAGTACTACGAATTTTCCTCTTAGGAACACTTTTATTGTTTTCCACAAGTTTGGGTGTGCAGTACAATTACTTCCATTGTATTCCAGAAAGTCGTTAATTTCTGTTGTTATTATGTCTTCACCCAGGAGTCATTAACCAGAGGATTTTCAGTTTCCATGAGTTTTTAAGCTCTCTGTTGTTTTTCTTGTTGTTGAAATTCAGATTTAATATGTGGGGTTCTGATATAGTGCAGCAGTTATTTCAATACTCTTGTATATATGGAAAATTGTTTTGTGACTGAATATGTGATCAATTTCGGAGAAAGGTCAGAGATGTGTAGAGAAGAAAATATATTATTTTGTGTTTGGGTGAAATTTTCTGTAGATATGTTAGACACTTTTGCTGTATAACATCTGTTAGCTCTACTGTTTCTCTTTATAGTTTTTGTCCAGATAACTTGTACCTTTGTGAAACTGAGGTGTTGAAGTCTCCCATTATCCATGTGTGGGACAATGTTTTGTTTAAGCTTTTGTAATGATTCTTTTACAAATATGGCTACCCTTATGCTTGGATCATTGATCTTAAGAAAGGACACATTGGGCTGGAGAAATGGCTCAGTGGTTAAGAGTGCTGCCTACTCTTCCAGAGGTCCTGATTTCAATTCCCAGCAAACACATCGTAGCTCACAACCATCTATAATGTAATCGGATGCCCTCTTTTGCAGATAAAGCACTAATATACAATAAATAAATTAATTAAAAAAGAAAAGACACATACTGTAGGTACAATTTTCATTTGATGACTCTAAAGAGTCCTTCCCCATCATCTACATTTTAAATATGAAAGTGGTTATACTGGTCTGTGTCTTAGGTCCATTTGCTTGGAAAATATTTTCCTAACCCTTTACTCTAAGGTAATATCTATCTTTGATGTTGAGGTGTATTTCTTGTAGGTAGCAAAATGGTGCGTCCTTTTTTACATCCATCTTGTTAATCTATGTCTTTTTATTGGGGAATTGAGTCCATTGACACTTTGTGGTATCATTGACCAATGATTGTTAATTCCTGTTACTTTGCAGCTGTTGCTGTTTGTGGTGGTGATAGTGGTGGTAGTGGTGTAGATGGTGGTGGTGGTAAGGGTTTTTGTGTGTTTGTGTGTGTGTGTGTGTGTTTGCTTCCCTTCTTTTGGTTTACTATTATAGGATTATTTATTTCCTAGTTCCTTGGGCATAGTTAACCTCCTTGGGTTGTAGTTTTCTTTCTAGTATCTAATACAGGGATGGATGATTAGATTTGTGGGTAGAGGCTGCTTAAATTTGACTTTTTTCATGAAATATCTTGTTTCTTTTATCTATGGTGATTGAAATTTTTGCTAAGTACAGTAGTCTTGACTGGCACCTGTTTCCTCTATTACAGTCTTCAGAACATCTGTCTAGGCCCTTCTGGATTTAGGAGTCTCCATTGAGAAGTCAGGTATAATTATAATGGGCCTGCTTTATTTGTTACTTGGCCATTTACTCTTGGTGCTTTTAATATTGTTTTTGCTGTATGTTTATGGTTTTGATTATCATGTAGCAAGCAGGCTTCCTTTTCCTGTCCAATCTATTTTTTTGTTATATATGCTTCTTATTTCTTTATAGGCATGTGCTTCTTTAGGTTAGGAAATTTTTCTTTTATTCTTTTGCTGAAAACTTCCTACTCCTCCTCTACCTCCTCCTCCTCTTATTCTTCTTATTATTGTATTTTTTATTATTCTTATTTTTGGTCTTTTCCTGGATGTTTTCTATTAGGAGTATTTTAGATTAAATATTTTCATTGACTGGTGTATCTATTTTTGCAATCAAATTTGAATCCCTGAAATTCTGTGTACCATTTCTTGTGTTCTGTTGTTTATGCTGTCATCTGTAATTCCAGTTCAAATTCCTAGATTTTCATATTCAGAATCCCACCATTTTGTATTTTCTTTATTGTTTCTATTTCTAATTTTATATCTGGAACATTATTACTCATTTCCTTCAACTTTTTTTTCTTTATAGGATTTACTTGTTTTATCAAAAAATTGCTTGTCATTTTCTTGATTTCTTTATAGGACTTTTTTACTTCTTCTTTAAGACCTCTAACACCTTCAGAAAGTTGGTTTCAAGATCTTTTCCTTGTGCATCAGTTTCATTGGAATATTCTGGACATGCTATAGTAGGACATCTGGGCTTTGGTGGTGACACATTTCCCTGGATGTTGTTGATTGTGTTCTGAAGCTCACATTTAGTCATCTGGGTTTGTGCTAATTATACGTATAGGTGTGGATTTCTGCCTTTGTCTTTTTTTTGCATGGGTATTGTGTTTCTTAGTATTTGTTTACTTTCTGGTCTTCTGGATGATGTTGCTTGTGGTTGAGCAAGCAGTTTCCACCCAAGTTGGAGACAGGAGTTTTGGTACCCTGCATGAGCTCTGCTCCAGCAGGCAGTGCCTGACCATTGGTGAATGGGATATGGAAACAAGGAAAGGAGGAAGGTGTGGGCGTATGGCGAGAGGCATACTTTGTCTTTTGGAAAGTGGTTTCCATGCCAGAGGAATCTAAGAGAATTGAAAAATGAATTTTATATTCTAATTTTAAATAGTGATGGTGATATCAGATCCCTAATAGATTAACTTATTGTAGTCTTGAAATATTTTTGTGATAATCTGATCCATAGTCAAACAAGTATAAGAACTTTACATTAAACACATTTGTGCTTACTGCTTACTGTAAATATACACTGTCCTGGTTAGCTTTAGCTATCAACTTGTAACAGCATAGAATCAACTAAGTAGAGAGTCTTGATTGAACATTTTTCCAGGTCAGATTATACTGGGGATATGTTTATGGAGATTGTCTTCATTGCTAATTGATATAGGCCCATCCCTCTCTGTGGTTGAATCATTTCTTGGGCAGATGGTCCCTAGATTTATAAGAAAATATGAATGTGCTCAAACAGCTAGAAATGTGTATTCCTTTGGCTGTGAATGAATTTCTCGGTCAGAGTTAATGGTGTGTGGGATGACAAGCAGACCTCTCTCCAACACACTGCCTTCAAGCCTCACCTTGAATTTGAACAGGGATGGGCTGTAGCCAGTGAAATAAAGTAAACTTTTTTCTCCCCACTGGGTTACTTTTGACCAGAGGATTTTTAATCACAACAACAGAAAAGAAACTAGAACAGAAATTATTACTAAACCATTTAGGTGCTGTGAGGAACTTGATCTTGTGGCATATTTGTCGCAGATAATTTGTGTGGAAGGACTGTTAAAGCATTAGAATTTAGGGCTCAGGAAGCTGTGGAGCACTGAAGGTGGAGCATAATGCTCCGTTCTCTTGGGATCTTAAATAATAAAAACCTATGAGAGAAATGTAGACAATGGTGTTTTCATTTGTGAGGTTCCAAAGGGGAAAATGACTCTATTGGAACTGATCTATGGGCCATTCCTATAACATTTCATCTAAAAATCTGTGTGTGTTGTTCAGCCAAGGCAGTAGAATCAGCTGTGATTAATGGGCTCAGCACCACTGCAGTGAAGTCTGTATTTTACTGGGATAATAGGAAAGCAATTCTTCAAGTTCAGCACACAGGAACCTTGGTCTATAGGTACCAAGTCTATGTCTTGAGGCTGTAACTAAATGTGCAAATGCATACAAAATGCCCTCGTGGTGTTTATTATAATGGCACAAAAGGGTCATGTCATGATAGCAGCTAAGTTATACAGATACTGCAGAGTCTCCTCATAGAGACCCTGAAAGGCCACTATTGAAGATGCATCAGGATT
>OU015751.1:81698807-81722095 GCA_907169655.1 Acomys percivali | reverse complement strand
GGTTAGTTGTTATACAATCTGGGGCTCTATTTTAGAAGGGAACATTTCCAACTTAACATGACATAACTTAATGACATTATATATGTGTATACACATACACAGATTTATATGTGCAGATGTATAAGTACATAATGAGATGTTAATTCAATGCTTAGGTAAGGTTGCAGGTTGGTCATAGCCTACACACTTTATTATCATACCTGCTTGTAAAACTGGACTTATCCCTGGCTAGCTTACAAATGAATGAGACTCACACTAAGATGATTTTACTTGGGCTTAGGCAATTACAGAACAGTTACTCAGTTACTCATAATCTACTTTTCTACCAGCTGGACTGGCTATTTCCCCAGATACATATCACAAATACTTGCTGTTTGAATCTTCTGGATTATTCCTAGCCTAACAGTCCAATGTCCTGGGAGATGGTTTCATTCAGGCACGTGTTGTTGGCTCCTCGTGGCTGATCCAGACTCCTTCCCTCATCCTGTTTCTTTACCTCCACCCAGGTAACTCAAAACTCATCTACCTCTATTCTCTCCAGTAATTGGCTGCAACCAATTGTATTTAACGAATTGTTTTAAATTGGGAAGCAGGGTTAACAAGAGAATCTGCTTGTAAAAGAGCAAGCAGATCTCAGGGAGCAAAATTTGAATACGATAGCAGTTCCAGACCACCCCCAACACCTGCTTCCCTCCAGCTCTTGTTTCCTCTCCTATGCACTGAAATGGATCTGCTCTTAGAGGCTCTTTGACTTTTGAAATTATAAACAGTGCTTCATAAATATCTAAGGACTTCTAAAGAACACAGGCATACTGCATTCAGTATTATATTTGTTTTTAAAGTATGAGCTGGCTTATTCACACTTTGTGATGAATCTATGGACTCCTCAGTGATTTAAATAAACATGTTTTGTATACTTGCTATGAATGTGTAGCAACTACAAACTTTATCATTGAGGCATAGTGTAGACTCTGAATCCCCCCCCCCCCCCTATTTTCAAGGATGCTCAAATTTCTACCATTGTATAAGGTCACTACCATAAAACACTGAAATTCTTTCTGGTCATTTCCTGAGAAAAAAACTGGATAAGAGAAAAAAATTTTTTTGAAAACAAGAAAATCATTTAGAGTTGAAAACAAACCAGCCTAAAGGTATCAAAGAGTCACATCCATTTCTCTGTTCTTAGACACATAAACTATATTTGCTGCTCTGCCAATTTCCTTTAGTGAGAGCTAAGCTTTTCCCTGATAATCATCAATAAAGTAATCATTCAATTTTTGTCTGTTGCAACTTAGGCAATATGCTAAAATCAAAGACGAGGTAAAACTAGTCACAGGATGGGTTTTCAAAGAGCATGAAGACTCCTTTGAGTTAGAGATATATTGAAAACTAATCCCTCTTGGCTTTGTATTACTCCTGAGTGGGTAGTGGGTATCCTGGAACCAATGGTGTTTACCCACACACGTGGGTCTCTCTCTTATTCCTGTTATCATCTACCTTTTATCTTTTTCTGTGCTAAATGACATATGAAATTAACCTCCCATCTACCTCAGGATTTGGAAGAAGTATTCAACCACACTGTAATTTTAGTAAAAAGGAAAGATCAGGGAAACTTTAATCATGGGACAAATCAATTTGTTTGTATATAGTCATAGTTAATAAGTCTGCAATACAGGAAACATAACTTAAAATCCAGTCTCAAGCATGTGTACTCAGGCCTTTGGCATGAGTTTGGAGCTACATCTACTAAGTGGTTGCATTACTCTTGTTCCAAGTTTTTCTTTTCTTTTTTTTTATTTTATTTTGACTCATAATTTATTTTCTAATTTTTTTATTAAACATTTTTTATTTTTACATATACATTTATATTATCACACATATATACAATAAACTACCTATAGCAAGAAGAACTATGACACAATCAGGAATTATATAAATACTACATTCTTAGTGTTTTGGCTATTTGTATTTGACAGCCTTGAAGAAAACATCTTTTCTATCTTGGTGCATCTAAAATTCTAAATGTAAATCAATATCTATCATATCTCATCATTATCAACTTAAAACATCTATCTAGACCTAAAAACATCTTAACCCCTAAACAATTAAGCTTAATTGTAAAACTAAATTATCTGGTCTTCAACCCCATCAGAGACTTGAGAAGGAATAAAATTGAACACTTGAGAATACAGGGAGTGCAGGTTAGTAGCTTTCCAAATGAGAAGATGGCAGATAGGGGCATTAGCAGCCTTCATTCTGGGTTTGTCTTCTTTTAACATATCAAGTTATATCAAGCTTAGAATTACCATTACATATGATTACAGGTTGGTTTAACATTTTTTGTATAAGGAGATTTTTTTTCCTTTTTTATCCAGCATTTTTAGGGTCTTCTCCCTAATGCTGTCCTAAGATACAGGTTGTATATGGGTTTCTTTGGAAGCTCAACCAAGTATTTATTCCATACACATATGGAATCTCACACAGGTCACAATAAGAATTCCAACCTGATCAACCCTAATGTGCCAAAGTGTTTATCAAGGTAACAGTGGAAGCATATGTGAGGGGGATCTTAGAGGAATGGAGTTCATAAGACTAGCTCTATAATCAAAAATTATCACCCCGGCATGAATGATGACTTTCCTATAATTTTTCTGTATACAGAGTGACCATTTCAGTCATCTTTCTGGCTTCCATAAAAAAACTTGAGTAGGTGTCCATATAGCTTTGAGGACTACGTAGAAAAAAATGGCAGGAATCTCAGACTTGGGTCTACCATACTAACAATCTCCTTATATAAGGAAATCTAGAAGGTTCCCATCTTATTAAGGTCTTTTGTAGGTTCCTATATGTCCTCTGATTAATGCAGTTCTGGCTGTTATGCTTGGAGAGAAATAGAACAGTATCCTGTAATACATTGGCCAACTGATTTCACATTTAATCTATAATATATGCTTCATTGGATGAGTAAATGAATTCCTATGGATCATTAATCTACAGTCTAATAAATAATTTCACACCTTATTAAAATCAACAGTGCACATGCATATGCATATGCATGCATGTCTCTGTGTGTGTGTGTGTGTGTGTGTGTGTGTGTGTATGTGTGTTTTCCGGCAAGGTGACTCAGTGTGCAGTGGATAAAGATGCCAAACTGACTATCTGACTAAGAACAATGATACCCATATGGTAGGAAAGAAGTGATTACTATACACTATCCTCTGATTCTCATGCACACTTAATTACACACAATAATACGTACACAAAAAAATGAATAGTTTTATGAGATAGTGCCTCAATTCATAAATTTTCTTCAATCTCTAATGTTTTATGTATGTATGTATGTATGTATGTATGTATGTACGTATATAATAAATATATATATTAAAACCACTTTATGCTAATTTTTGCAATATAAATTAATAAATAACTAAAGGAATTCACAATTAAAAGCATATCACTGATAATTTACAACATACATATATCCATTGTTTGCATATAAACCAATTTGAATGTATAACCAGGTCAATGTCTTAGTTTGATCGGAATATATTCTTTTCTATAGCTTAAGTCTTTGCTTTGGTTATACTAGTTTGTCTTAAGCAGTTCCAGACTGAGCAAATTAGGCTTGCATGAACCAAAGTCAATGAAAGCTATTAAATCTATCCTGACACTGAGTTTTCTAGTACCTAGTACTCATTCCTAGTTCACTGTCAGGCTCTCTGCAAACTAATGGGTGTAAATTGAAGCTTGTTTGGGCTGTACATAGGATGAATTATACAATAAAAATAATTCATAAATAATGTTATTTACCTGCCTAATTTTACTAATTCTTGCCCTTCTCTTAGTCTTATTTGATGTCAGACATTAAAGACTGAAAATATTAAATTGACTATCTCTGAGTGTATAGCAGGATTTCCTAATAGGAAGAATGGTTCACTTACAAATGCGTAAGGAAATGTTTATGTCAGTGGGTGGTGTTTGTATTTTAAGAGACAGAATTTCATGCATCATAGGTTCAAACAAATACCCATTGTGCCAGACATTAGCTGCCACTTAGCAGCAGTGATAGAGAAGTAGAAAACATCTGGTTGTGGATAATGAGCCGGAGCTGCTCAGCTCCCTTGGATGCTAATAGCATTGGGCAAAGGTCATGGTGAAAGGCCATCTGGCTTCCTGTGCAAAGATATGCATAGCTCTCTCCTTGCATTGCAAACTATCAGCATATTTGCAAGACTCAGCAGGTAGAAAAATCTATTAAGTACTAAATATTTAACCAATAACTTTGCATCTTTGATGTGAATATATTTTATTATCATTGTAGCTAGTGAACTGATTTTTATAAGAAACTATTGAAACAAAAACAGCATAATGACAATATGCAAATTAGCAAAATTATTTATAAACACAAGACAAACCACATTTCATACATTTAGCGTATAGCAGAGGTGTGTGTAAATATTTAAGAGATTTCTCACTAACAATGATAATTGTCCTCTTCTGATTTGACCTTAAGGCTTATCTTCACAATGTTTTTATCAAAATTTGCTGCACACACACACCAAAAAACCTATGTTCTCAGTCATACAAAGTTAAATATTAATTTTTGGTTACAATAAAAAGAAAAGCAGAATGTCTCTCTGTTATCAGACGCTCTATCTACCATTGAGAACCTATTCTATTCAACATGGTACTGTCTTGGTATTTTTTTCTAAATACTCATTACGTAACTATTTCCATGGTATTAATAGAAAATGTAGCATATCACACGATGCATGAGGAATAACAGTCTAGGAAAATCAAACCAAAGAAACTTACTCTAGGTGAGTTTTGTGCAAAGAAGAAGAAGTGCATTTGGGAAACCCTTTTAAAGTCACAATAAATCTTGCCATAAAATTGAACACATTTTATTGAAAAAATATCAAAGATAAATCATGAATTAAAGGTTTGATACTTTCGTGGGACATGCCCATTGGGCTAATATGCAGATAAAAGTGAGTATATACCATTTGAGTCTTTCTGCTCCTGGGTTAACTCACTCATTATAATTATTTCTAGCTCAATCCATTTATCCACAAATTTCGGGAATTCCTTGTTTTTAATAGCTGAGTAGTATTCCATAGTGTATATATACCACAGTTTCTTTATCCATTCTTCTACTGAGGGACATTTAGGCTGTTTCCATGATCTGGATATTATGAATAAGGCTGCTATGAACATGGTTGAGCAAATTTTCTTGTTGTGTGCTGGAGCATCTTCTGGGTATATTCCAAAGAGTGGAAGAGCTGGGTCTTGAGGAAGCCCTATTCCCAGTTTTCTGAGATAGCACCAGATAGATTTCCAAAGTGGTTGTACTAGTTTTCATTCCCACCAGCAATGAAGGAGTGTTCTTCTCTCCCCACATCCTCTCCAGCATGTGATATCGCTTGAGTTTTTGATCTTAGCCAATCTGATGGGTGTAAGATGGAATCTCAGAGTTGTTTTGCTTTGCATTCCCCTGATGACTAAGGAGGTTGAGCATTTCTTTAAGTGTTTCTCAGCCATTTGATATTCTTCTGTTGAGAATTCTCTGTTTAGTTCCAAGCCCCATTTCTCAATTGGGTTATTTGGTTTGCTGGTGTTTAATTTCTTGAGTTCTTTATATATTTTGGATATTAGACCTTTGTCAGATGTAGGGTTGGTGAAGATCTTTTCCCAGTCTGTAGGCTGTCGCTTTGTTCTCTTGACGGTGTCTCCAGCCTTACAGAAGCTTCTCAGCCTCATGAGGTCCCATTTATTAACTGTTGACATTAAGGCCTGGGCTGTTGGTGTTCTGTTCAGGAAGTTGTCTCCTGTGCCAATATGTTCCAGGCTCTTCCCCACTTTTTCTTCTAAGTGACTTAGTGTCTCTGGTTTTATGTTGAGGTCTTTAATCCACTTGGATTTGAGTTTTGTGCAAGGTGACAAATATGGGTCCAGTTGGTTTTTTTTACACATAGACCTCCAGTTAGACCAGGACTATTTGTTGAAGATGCTATCCCTTTTCCATTGAATGGATTTGGCTTCTTTGTCAAAAATCAAGTGACCATATGTGTGTGGATTCATATCTGGGTCTTCAATTCGATTCCACTGCCTTCCCTTACCAGGAAACTGGGACAGAGGGGAGGACATCCTATTGGGACTCTAGATGAGAGAACCATGTGAGAATAGCAATGTAGAAGGATCCAGTGGGTCCTAGAAACCTACAAGTAGAACATTATGATAGGCAGATTTGGGCCAAGGGGTCCCGCTCAAACTAGGGCACTAGCCAAGGACAATACAGGCAGTAAAATTTAAACCCCTACTCAGATCTAGCCCATGGACAGGACAGTCTCCATACTTGAGTTTAGAGTGGGATATGACTTTCTCATGTACGCTGGTGCCTCACATTTGACTATGTCCCCTGGAGGAGGAGACCTAGTGGCAGTCAGAGGAAGGACAGCAGGTCACCGAGAAGAGACTTGATACCCTATGAGCATATACAGTGGGAGGTAATCCCTCTGAGGAACAGTCATAGGGGAGGAGAATAAGGGGAAAATGGGAGGGAGGGGAGAATGGGAGGATACAAGGGATGGGATAACCATAGAGATGTGCAAGAATAAATTAATAAAAATAAATAAATAAATAAATAAATAAATAAAAAATAAAAATAAAAATAAAAAAAATAAATAAAGGTTTGATACTTAAAACAGTATTAAGCTCACCTGGATGATGCTAGACAATGAGGGGATATGTATTATCTTAGAGTCGAGAGAAAAAATAGATAATGGCAAGCTTGACCAGTAGCCTATCCAAACTAAAACACCTCAATGTCATATTGGTTTTATGAGTCTGGACTTTGTGAGATACCATAGCCCCAAGGTATAGCATTATCACAAATATTAGCTATAATTGTATTAAACTGATCATAAAAAAGATCGGAAAAATTGAATTGGGTTCTATTATTAGAAAGGAGAGTGTGGAAAAAGCCAGTGCAGAAATAGAAAGAAGTGAGGAAACTAAAAGGGACAGGAACTACCCAATGAGGTAGACAACGGTTTCCAGTATATTTTGTCATCTAAGTATTAAAAATAGTCTAGTGGAGCATCTTAACAATTGCAATGCTAACTACAAAACTATTTAAATGTTTGTAAATGTACACACACATTAGCAATACGAAAACAAGCATTACACACATGGCATGGAACAGACAATATAATTCATCAGTTTGTAAGTATTACAATAGAACTAATAAAGAGAAAATAAATTTTCTTTATCTTCTGACATGCCAACAGTTTTCTTTAGTACCTGCCTCTCTGGGTAAATTTGATGGTGGCTAATTAAATATCATACCACTTTCATTGGCCAGCAGAAATTTTTTAACAGTTTTTAAAATATATATAGCTGTCTTTTTATTTTTAAAAATCTTTTAAAAATATAGGTATGTGTGTGTATTCACTTCATAGTCTGAATGAAGCCCCCCTCCCTTCTCTACTCCCAATCCCACCCTCACATCCGCTCTCTCATTCCTGCACCCTCGTATCCTCAAGGAAAGGCAGACCTCTCCATGTGGGTACCAACCCACCCTGGTACATCAAGTCACATCAGGACTAGGCAAATGGTCTCCCACTCAGGCCAGAAGAGCAGCCCACCTATGTGAAAGGGATCCCAAAAAGGCCACAGAGTAGGAGACAGTATGGCTGTCTTCTTATTATATACAATGACACCTCATATGTATTTACAATTTTTGAAACTCAGAAATGTATATTAGAGAAAAATTTGGAGAGCATGTTACTCCAAGGGTGAGCTACAAGTAGCTTCCAGAAGCAGAGTAGAGCAATGTGTTGTAGGTGTCCTGTGCTAATATTTTATGTTTGTAATGATTCTGTCAAGATTCAAAGGCACTTTGCATCATTTTATGATGGACTTCACAGAGTCAGAAAAAAGCATAAAGATGCCTTATGAAAGAAAATCACCTAACAAATGATTGACCCATGAAATGTGTTCTACATGGCTTGATATGCTACACTATCCTGTGTGGATGAATCGTGTTTTTTCTCTTAAAGAACTGAAATTAGTGATATAATTGAAGTTAAAGGCTTTTATTAGATATTACTATTACTTACAATTGTGTCATTATAAAGGACCATACAAATTAAGGAAGAGATGTTTTCTTTTTGTTTGTTTGTTTTTTATTTTGCTTCTTATTTAACCTATACATTTATATTATTACACATGAATAAAATAAACTACATATAGCAGGAAGAACCATGAGACAATCAGAAATTATAAAAATGTTACATTCACACTTATTTGGCTCTTTTATTTGGCAAACTTGAAGGAAACATCTTTCCTAACTTTTCAGGTTTATTTTTTTTATGAAGACCAATATCTATCATATTCCATCTCTATTAACTTATATCATCTATCTTGATCTGAAAACATCTTAACCCCTAACCAACTAAGCTTAATTGTAAGACTAAATTAGCTGCTCTTCAACCCCATCAGAGATTTGAGAAGGAATAAACCTTAAATACCCACGTGAACTGGAAGTGCAGGTTAGCATCCTCCAAAATGAAAAAAACGACTGAGACAGTTTATTCCCTGAACAGCCACCCACCACCTTATAATGTTGGAGTATCATCTTTGGCCTTCTAGTCCAATATATCTGACAGACATATTTGCAAGGCGGGAGCTATTGAGAACGTGCTTACACTGTCTTGGCAGAGTTCGGCCATCAACTCTGCCTGCATCGAAGTTTGCCCATTATTAGGGAGAATTCTGTCTGTGGCCGAAATGAGAACATTTTGCCCAATGGCTGGTTTACCACATTTGAAGGCAACTCCACAGGAGTTTCTTTGATGCTCATAACCTTCTCTGAGACAGGCTGAGTGTTGCCAGGAGTTAACATGTCTTATTGTCAAGGAATCTTTAGAATAATAAAAATATCTTTAAATGCCATATTCTGTAGGTCTTCCAGGCATTTGAAGACCTTATTTAATTTTTTTACCTTATATATCGATAGAATAATATCTATATATTAGACCCAGGATATATATTTTTTTTCTTGTGATAAAATTAGACTAGTATTTGACATGACCATGATTTGTATCAATATACAAAATTCTATGCCAATTAATAAAAATAACTTTATTTGTGAAGAACAAATAAGGCCTTGCACTGAGTAGTAGAACCAATAATTTAGCTTTTGTTCTATCCTCCCTCTATATTTCTAAATCTTTCTTTTCAGCTCCTATCTCCTTACCTTCAAAAGAAAGATAAAGGAAAAGAGAGATGTCCCTGGTTCCAACCTAGTTATCTTTCTGTATAAGACCAATAATAGGGCCTGGAGAGATGACTCAGAGGTTAAGAGCACTGATTTTCTTCCAGAGGTCCTGAGTTCAATTACCAGGAACCACATGGTGCTTATAACTATCTATAATGAGATTTGGTGCCCTCTTCTGGCTTGTAGGCAGAACATTGTATACATAATAAATAAATCTTTTTAATGTCTATTTAAAGAGAATAAAGCAAATATAACTCATAACTAACTCCCAATCAAAATAAACATTTGTAGACCAAGAGAACCAACAGAAAACTACCCGACCCCCTTAGAGGGAATGAGACATCACTCTCTTAAGGTTTCTTCAGGCTGATTTAAGGTAAATAATACCTTTGAAGGGGTCCAAAAAATTGGGGAAAATGGTTAAGCAAGCCAAGGATAACATTTGTGGTTCATTTTCTGAATGTTGAGAACCTCTAGGCTTAATAGGAGTCCTGTCTGGGACAGTCTGAAATGCTGAACCAGTTGGGATCAGAAGCTTTCTACAGTGCTGCCCTGGATGCTGTCCTGTTCTGATGTGTAACAGCAACTAAGATGCCTGGAGCTGGAACACAGAGGATACAGGATGTTAGCATCCAGTGTGCTGAGAGGATTGAATCTTGTCAGGTGTGATCCAGTGTCAGTGCTCAGTTCTTTCTTTCAGAAAACATAATGTCTCACAAGCATTACATAGTTCTAACATTATGGTTGTATGAGATGTGCAGGATGGACAGGGCAATTAAGGCTGGTTCTCTGCTCATTGTATAAGCAGAACTAAGACATCTGCAAATCTTCCTTCATGCCATACTAAGAATGGCCTCTAATTATAAGTCACAGAGTGTCTGTAACCAACATGAAGCCTTGCTTATGCATAGACCTTCATATCTCAGCCAGTCTCAGAGCTATCTCCATGTAGTGGGATTAGCAATATATGTTACCTGCATGTTCTGCAGTTTGAATTCTTTACATCCCAATTGCAGCCCCCTCCCTCATCACCTCCCAATCCCATCCTCTCCATCATCCCTTTCTCTCCCTCCCCTAGTTCTTCAAAAGGGGAGCCCTCCTCTCCTAACATCTGACCTCAGCTTATCCAGTGTCTTCTGTACTGCCAGTAACCTCTTCCTCTGTGGCCTGGCAAGGTCACCCTGCCAGGGGGGAATTGAACAATATTAGGAAGCCTAAGTACAAGTCAGAAGTTGTCTCTATTCCCCAGATTGTGGGACCCACAAAAAAGACTGGGCTGCTTTTCTATTACATTGGAACAGAAGGTCTAAGTCTACATCCTACATGGACCTTGGTTGGCACATCAGTTTCTGTATTGTAATGTGTTTAACCTGAATTAAGTGGCTAACATCTGCTTATGAGTGAGAATATGCCATATTTGTCTTTCTGTGTCTAAGTTATCTCACTCAGGATGATTGTCTCTAGTTCCATCCATTTGCCTGAAAATTTCAAATTTTCTTTGTTTTTGATAGCTGATTAGTATTCCATTGTGTAAATGAACCATAATTTTCCATTCTTCAATGGAGGGACATCTAGGTTGTTTCCAGTTTCTGGCTATTATGAACAAGGCCACTATGGACATAATTGAGCAAATGTCCCTATTGTATGGTGGACCCTCTTACAGTATAAGCTAAGGAGTGGTATGGCTGGGTCCTGAGGTAGACTTATTCACAATTTCCTGAGATAGCACCAGATTGATTTCCAAAGTGGTTGTACAAGTTTGCACTCCCACCAGTAATGGAGGAGTGTTCTTCTTTCTTCACATACTCACCAGCAGGTCCCTTCACTTGAATTTTTTATCTTAGCCATTTGGATAGGTGTAAGATGGATCTCAGACCCATTTGCATTTCCCAGATGACTAGGGATGTTGAGTATTTCTTTAAGTGTTTCTCAGTCATTTGATATTCTTCTGTTGAGAATTTTTTATTTAGCTCTGTACCCATTTTTTTAAATTTGGATATTTGGCTTGGTGGTGTTTAATTTTTGAGTTCTTTAAATATTTTGGATATTAACCATTTGTCAGGTGTAGAGTTGGAGAAGATAGTTTCCCAGTCTGTAAGCTGTCATTTTTCTCTGTTGACTGTTTCCTTTGCCTTACAGAAATTTTTCAGTTTCATGAGGTCCCATTTATTAACTGCTGATCTTAGAGCCTGGGCTGTTGGTGTTCTGTTTAGGAAGTTGTCTTCTGTGTCAATAAGCTTAAGGTTCTTCTGCATTTTTTCTTCTAACAGATTTAGTGTGTCTGGTTTTACCTTGAGATCTTTAATTCATTGGGGCTTTAGTTTTGTGTATGGTGATAAGTATGTGTCTATTTGCATTGTTCTACTGTAACCATCCAGTAAGACCAGCACCATTTTTGAGGATGCTATCTTTTTTCCATTGTATGGATTTGGGTTCTTTGTCAAAAATCAAGTGCCTATAGGTATGTGAGTTTATTTCTTGGTATTCTATTAGATTCCATTGGTCTACCTGCCTATTTCTATGCCAATACTGTTGCTCTAAAGTACAGATTAAGATCCAGGATAAAGATTCCTCCAGAAGATCTTTTATTGTACAGAATTGCTTTAGCTATTCTGGGTTTTTTTGTTTCTCCACATGAAGTTGAAAATAGATCTTTCAAGATCTGCAAGGAATTTTATTGGAATATGATGGGAATGGCATTGACTCTATAATTTCCTTTTGGCAAGATGAACATATTTACTATGTTGATTTTCTCGATCCATGAACATGGGAGGTCTGTCCATCTTCTGATTTCTTCTATTTCTTTAGAGACTTGAAGTTTTTCTCATATAAGTCTTTTGCTTGTTTGGTTAGAGTTACATCAAAATGCTTTATACCATTTTTGGCTATCCTGAAGGGTGTAGTTTACCTACATTCTTTCTCAGACTGTTTGACATTTGTAGAGAGCAGGGCTGATGATTTATTTTGAGTAGACTTTGTATCTTGCTAATGGTGTTTATCAGCTGATGAACTTCCTTGGTGGAATTTTTAGGGTCACTTATGTAAACTATCATGTCATCCACAAATAGTGATAGTTTGACTTCTTACTTTCCTATTTGGATTTCCTTGATCTCCTTTAGTTGCCTTATTGCTCTAGATAGAACTTCAAGTACTATGTTGAAGAGATATGGAGAGAGTGAACAGCCTTGTTTTATCCCTGGTTTCAGTGGAATTGATTGAAGTTTCTCTCTATTTAGTTTGATGTTGGCTATAGGCTTGCTGTATATTGCTTTTATTATGCTGAGGTATGAGCCTTGTATTCCTGCTCTCTCCAGAACTTTTAACATGAATAGGTGTTGGATTTTGGTGAATGCTTTTGGGGCATCTAAAAAAATGATCATGTGGTTTTTTGTAGGTGTGTTTTATATGATGAATTTTTACACTACTAGATTTTCCTATATTGAACCACTGCTGCATGCCTGGGGTAAAGCCTACTTGTTCATGGTGGATAATATTTGTGAAATGTTCTTGGATGTTGTTTGTGAGTATATTATTGAGTATTTTTGCATCAATGTTCATAAGAGAAAATGGTCTGAAATTCTCTTTCTTTACAGAGTATTTCTGTCATTTAGATATCAAGGTGACTATGGATTCATAGAATGAATTTAGTAATGTTCCTTCTGTTTCTGTTTTGTGGGAAAGTTTAAATAGAATTGGATTAGCTCATTTTTGAAGGTCTTGTAGAACTCTGCGCTGAATCCATCCGGCCCTGGGCTCTTTTTAGTTAAGAGACTTTTGATGACTTCCTCAATTTCCCTAGGAGATATAGGACTATTTAATTTGTTTACCTGATTTTGGTTCAAATTTGGTAGCTGGTATCTATCAAGAAAATTGTCCATTTTGTTTAGGTTTTCAATTTTTGTTGCATATAGGCTTTTGAAATATGATCTAATGATTCCTTGGATATCCTCACTGTTGTTATTTCTCTCTTTTCATTTCTGATTTTGTTTTTTTGATTACTCTCCTTTTGCCTTTTTGTTAGCTTGGCTAAGGGTTTGTCTATCTTGGTAGTTTTTAAAAAAGAAAAAAGAAAAGAAAAAGCTATTGGTCTTGTTGATTCTTGGAATCATTCTCATTGTTTCTATTTTATTGATTTCAGCCCTGAGTTTGATGATTTATAGCCATCTACTCCTCTTAGGTGAGTCAGCTTCTTTTTTTCCCTAGAACATTTTATTCATTTCTTTCTCATGTTTGTAGTTTCGTCAAGCAATTTGTTCAGTTCTTTCTTTGTGTATTCCAGTTCTAGTTTGAGGAATCTCTTTTCCTCCTTTAAAGCCTCTATCGTTTTCATAAGCACAGATTTGAAAGCCTTCTCTAGTGAGTTAGCTAAGATAGTATCTCCAGGGCTTGTTGTAGTGGTAGGACTGCTTGTTTCAGTTTCTGGTTGTATCAAATGGTGCTTGGGATTGTTGTTTGTGTTCTTACGCTGACCTCTTCCCTTTGTGATGACTCCAGTTGGAGTGTATGCCCAATGCATGCTTGGACCTCGGAACATTCTATGATTTTTCTGGGAGACCTGAGATCAGATCTGCCTGTGATCCCAACTGTGGTGTCTCCTCAATGCTAAAACTCACAGACACTAATGGTTTTGCAGACTCAATCTAGTACTGTGCACTAAGAAGTTCAATAGTTGTCCACCAGCCTGCCGTATAGGAGGTGCACAGGCAGGTGGTTGTTAGGGAACCCAGGAGCTTTATCAGTGACTTTTCTGGGTGATCTGAGATCAGATCCACTTGGGGTCCCACCTGGGTAATGTGCTTGGTACTAGGACCTACTGACACTGGTGGTTTGGCAGTCCCAAGATATTTCTGTGCACTAGGGAGTGCACAGAGCTGTGCACCAGCTGGGCCTATAGTGCCAGCCTTTGGAGGCTGTGTGCCCATTTCTGTGGGAACGGGGTGATTTGCAGTTTTGTCTGGTGGCCAGAGGCTGGACACAACCATGCTCCACAAAACTTTGAACCCTCTTACCTGCGGGTCACCAGGGTTGATGTTTTGTGGTTCTCAGAGTGTCCCTTGTGTTGCTGCATAGTCACTGCTGTTCTGCTGATAAGGTGTGTGTTAGATGCCATCATCTTGGATGACCTTGTGGAAGAGATGTTTTCATTCGACTTATAGGTGCAGTAGGATAAGAGTCTGTGGTAGGGGAATAGAGGCATGACAATGATTGGCAGGCATGAAGGCATAGGTAGGGAACAGAGAAATCTCACTGTTTATTGCAAGCACAAAGCAGAGAGTGCAATCACAAGCAGGGTGAATGTACATAATCATAACCCAATGATGTACTTCCTCCAACAAGGCTATGCCACCTGAAACTTCCAAAACACTGCTGTCAACTGGCATTCAAGTATTAAAGATCTGATTCTTTAGGTCATAATTTGGACTATAAGATTTTAAGTGTGAAATTTCTGGAAATAATACAACAAAGTTATATATAATATTGTGAACATATTTTAAAACATCTATCATATTATTTCAAATTATATTTATAATATATCCCTGATTTCAGTGTGTAGAGAAAATAATCTGTAGATTTTAATTGACTAATAAAACTTTTGAATTCCATATCCATCACGTCTTTAAAGATTATTTTGTTTTCCTGAGTATAGAATCTAGTCTCATTTTTTTCTGAAAGGACCAGGTGGTTAACATTTATATCTGTGAGTATTTGTAGTTACTCACCACAAGATCCTGAGTTTATAGCAAAAAAATAGCATTATATAGTGCATACTGAAATGAGAGAGGTATTCCAGGAAGACTATCCATAAAAAGAAGCCATGGGTGGGTTATGGCTATCTAAATAATAATCATTTATTATATTTGCTAAGTAACACAAATGGAAATGCTTGATCCTATGTTGTTTGGATATGGAGAATGGTTTGTGTTGTTAGAAAAATACTATATTTTCTTATTACTTTCTTATCCTTCCCCAGGTATGATGTCAGTTATTAGAAAAACAAAAACCAAAAAAGCAAAAGAAAACAAAACCCTGGTGTCTGTAAACTCAGGTGTTTCCCTAAAGGACACCTAGAGAATGATGGTCCCACTGCCTTCCCCTTGCGGAAGAATTCCAGCTGCCTCCCAGCCTACTGTCCAGTCAACTTCATTTTTACACTTGTCTGTAGAGAAGATATTTAATATAGCTCATATTTTTCACGTCCACTGCTTTTATTACTATGACTTTCTTGTTTGTTGTGTATTTAGTTGATTTTACATTTATTTTTCTTTTGTCTTTTGCTCTTGCACTGATTGTGTCTTGTTACTTTGAGGCTATACCTCACTATGGAGTCAGATAGTCAGAATTTCACAGCCGGAATTTCAAATTTGGATCATCACAAAGAGCTTCATTTCTCTCAGTTGCTTTCTGTCTTCCTCAGACTTAAGCAAGCTCATGAAAATGTAGCCCCAGTTAGGACATAGAAGAGTATGAAAACATGCCAAAATGTATGTATATAATTTCTTAATGATGCAAAACAATACTTAATAATAATTTTGCTTGTTGTTTATGCAACTAAGTAAACATCCGTAAAAACTCTGAGCTGTCGCTCAGGCGGTAGAACTCTTACCCAGCAAGCATAATAG
This sequence comes from Acomys percivali, assembly GCA_907169655.1. Classification (NCBI taxonomy): domain Eukaryota; kingdom Metazoa; phylum Chordata; class Mammalia; order Rodentia; family Muridae; genus Acomys; species Acomys percivali. Next base: position 81,706,195 of record OU015751.1, on the reverse strand, counting down.
TTTGATCCTCAGTGCCACACAAATGAACATGGTGGTGTACACATGTGAACTCAGAACTTGGAGGCTAGGAAAGAAGACCAAGGTCACCTTATTGTCCCTTGTTGAGATCTCAAGATCAGCTTGCACCGGAGACCTTGTCCTAAAGAAAACAAATGCTTCCTCAATTACTATTATGATGAATTTATTTTTCCCCCCTCTATACGGTGTTACAACAATCTAGGCCCAAACTGGATTTCATTTCTAAAAAGGAATAATATTTCTTAAATCTTTGGTAAGGTCAGTTTTTCTTTTAGATTTGACATTTCTGGGCCACAGTGCTGTCTTAGGAGGTGATGCCATTTACTGTAAACTTCAATACATGCTTCTTCAGCCATAATCAAAAGAACTCTTCAAACAGAATGCAGACCAGTTTTAAAAGGCTCACTTCTAAAGGGAGTTATTCATTTCAAAAAGAATCTGTTAGAATTCTTAAGAGTTCCTACTGATTTCTTTACAGATTCCACAAAACTAGAATTGTCCTGCTTAGCTGTGTGATTTTTTAATTATAATGTTTAATGGAAATGTAGCTATAGTTTTTTTGTTAAATATGTTTTCACATATTTTGAAGTATGGATAACCTATTAGTGCTCCCCTAACTGTTTGCTGGCATGGAAATTATAGGCATTAACTGTCTAGACCATACTTTCAGATTAACTGGTATTGTATAATTGAGCTACAGAAGTAAATGGCAAAAGTGGTAGAAATTTGCATTCAGAATGAAGGCACACACCACTGAAAATATTTCTAATCCTTTCCATAGGAATAATAAATTCTAATGTATTGTATCAGTAACAAAAAAATCTATTTATATAAAGGAAACTTAAATATCAGAAAGTGAAAATAGCTCATGTGAAGCCAAAACCATGAAAACGTACAGGAAAGAGTTTTAATGACCTGATTTTAGAGAGTAATTTAGATGCTGTCTACAGCAAGAAACTAATCAAGCATGACTGTAAGTAGAATATCATTCTGGAACAAGCCGAGTCAACCAGGCAAGAGTGAATGCTGGAGTTGGAAAAACTGATTGAAAGACATCCTGAGAAACTGTTTAAATAGTATACTTAAAGAAATATAAGGGATCTAGTTAGGTTTCTTTTTCATGAATCCCAACGTTAGAATTTATAACAATGAACAAGGATGTGACATAGAGCCGTTTGATTAAAAAATACTAGGTTTGAAACAATATAGGAGTATGTACAAAGAAATTCTCAATATGAAGACACAATAGAAACATGAGCTCTAAGAATATGAATTTGGCAGACATTGTATTAATCATACATATAGCATCATGAAAGTAGATCATCTTTTTGAGCAAAGGGATCATCAGAGTGTTAATGAGGCTCACTGGGTGTGTTGCCATACAATAAATATGCAAAATTGCACAAAGTATTAAATAAAACTAAAGCAGAACTATCAGAAATGAACATTATAGTTCATTGCTAAATGCAAAATAAAGAACAATCTATGAAATTTATAGTATGAAAGCTGTTAAAAGCTGTACTGAGGGATAGAATCATGCCACGCAACAGATCCACTTAAGGGGTTTAATAAGAAGATACAGAAACCATCTCTGGAGACACAAGTGGGCGGGGGGAGAGGGAGAAGAGAGAGAGAGCGAGAGAGAGAGGTAGAGAGATAGAGAAGTAGAGAGAGGTAAAAAAGTAGTGAAAGGTAGAGAGGAAAAGTAGAGAGAGATAGAGAGAGAGAGAGCCATGTGGAGTGGAGGGTCTGTCCTTTTATATGACCCTGGGCATGGCCACGCCCCATGGCTGGTAAGCAGTGACATCACAGGTCGGTAGACTGAAGCAGAATCCTAACAAAAGCTATAAGAAATATAAACAATAATTTACTAGTTTTTAAAACCATAAGTCAGTGCTATGGTTAAGCTAAAATGGCTAAAGAAAGATTAATCTAATTAAAATAGAAATGTGTAATGTATAAAAATAATCTTTTGTCAAAAATTTAAAAGAAGTATCCTTTTTAAGGTATATGACAAGTTTTCATATATTTGTATTTGACATTTTAACTAAAATTGAGTTTAGACTAACAAGCTAGGAGCAAACACTGCAACAAGATGTACACAAGCATGAATTATAATAGATACTCTACTGAGAGAATTGTGTCTCCAGTGTGGAAATGTATGCATGAGGCCTGACATGCTATCTCAGAAGCTAAAATATATTTGAAATATTAACTGCTAGATTAAAAGTGTGCAGTAAATTATTCAAGAATTTCATAAAAATTCTTGGTAATTAGTCAGTAGGGTTCATGTTAATATTATTAGAAAATATAATGGGGTTCTGCACTTGCTTTTCAGTGCTAAGGAAGGTAATAGTTGTGGGAAAGAAAGTGAAGACTTAACTGTAAGTGGAAGTAATTAACTAGCTAATTACCCTAGGGTGAGATGGGAGTGTTAGTCACATACATGAATGGGTTCACTTGCCATAACAGAGAGGTGCTGATGGTCCAGGGTATTGGAAAGTGGAGTAGGGGATTCGAATAACATAAAACTTACAATTAAGTATGAGGATGGCTCAACATGGTCAATATAATCATTGTTACTAAAAGCTTTGAAAATTTCTCCGACAATCAGAGTAGAAATCTCAGGGAGTACTCACTTATCTCTCACCACCACACCACACCTGCCTCATAGGTTAAGGTACAATCCTCTGTTGTGAACATTTTGGAATAGAATGGCGGGACACTTAAGCAGAATGGACATCTGGACATCACTGATGCAATCTCCCTAATCTATCGCTTGAATCTGGGTCCACCTGTTGTAGATTGAATTCCATATTACATCCCCATTCAGAAGAACTCTACCAATCTAAGATACCTCTGTGGACCCCTTTCACTCTTCTCGTGACCTCTGGTAAACACTTTCAGTGTTGATGCCCATTTGTTCCCACTTTATTGATTGGAAACTGTTCGTTTTGCACCGAATTGCATTTCTCTTTGACAAAATAAAATAACAACCTAATCTAGCTTATCTCTGGAAATGACTGTCTCTGTTTCTTAGGAGCATATGGAACCCTCATTAATCATCTTAATTTAATCTAAGGTAGACTTAATTGGCAGCTGGGCTCTTAGAAGACTTGTATTATGGTTCAACTTTACAACTATATTTAGTAGTGTTTTGGAGTTTCTCACTGAAATGAGATTATTTGAGTGTTTCTCCCTTTCCCCCTTAAGTTTCCTGAAATACAAGCTTCTAAAAGCAAGGCTAAGTGTCTCAGCCTCCCTATAGCTACGTCCTGCTTAGGGCTCAGCCCTGGTTAAACACATAAAACTGGGCATAACTGAGAGGTTCAGTGATCATGCCCAGGCTGAGTTGGGAAATGTCCTGGCATCCACAAACAGCTATTAAGCATCCAAAATGCAAGAGCAGTTAAATGTGCTCAGCAGAAAATAGACATCAGCTTTGAGACAAAACATGCCCACATAAATTTGGATATTAACTGCTTTGTTCGTAATCATTTTACATTTGTCTCATGATTAAGCGTTGATAATTAGCACACATGCAGTGGAGTGGAATCTACCATAAAAACTGTGACATCTAGAATTCAATGGAGGATTTTCATTGTGTTTCTGTTCAAAAGTTGTCTTTTCCTCATTTTTCTTTGTTGTGCTATTTTATATGAAAATACTTTTTCCTTTTCTGTGTTTTATACCCTGGCAGCAGTTCTCCTCCTTCCTCTCTTCCCAGTCCCTCCATGCCAACCTACCCACTGCCCCTCCTATTCACTCCTCCACTTCTCCTTAGAAAAGAACAAGGATCCAGTTTTTTAGATAGCAAATATGTGAGTGTGTGTATGTATGTATGTATGTATGTATGTATGTATGTATGTATGTATGTATGTATACAAGTGTATATTAGCATCTTCAAAGACATCCTTTTCATTATGACACAAATGCTCTGGCTGTCATCTTCTCCCTTCCCTGATATGCCCCTTCTGCTTACTAAATAACATCTCTTATTTTTAATATACACAACACACACACACACATATACAGAGAGAGAGAGAGAGAGAGAGAGAGAGAGAGAGAGGGAAGGGGTAGGGAGGGAGGGAGGGAGAATAAGAAATCCTGAGGCAAAGAAACATAAAATTCTCAGAATCAAAAGATAACACAGATGGGTGCTGAGATTCTCTGAATATTTTTATCTTAATACATGAAAAATTGGTAATGGGGTATATGTGCCAAAATGGTGGTGGTGTATGTGTGTGTGTTCACATGGTGCTAACATATTTCCCAACATCTTCAATCCGTTTCCACCATAATTTTGAGGCAGGGTATTTCACTGGATGTAGGTTGTTATTTTGGCTAGGGCAGATGGCTAATGAGTTCCTGGGACATGCCTGTCTGTACCTAATAGGAAAGCTGTAGTTACAGGCATGCACACCTACCTCATTATTCAGGTGCTGAGATCCAAACTCAATTCCTCATGCTTTTGCACCAAATACTCTACCATCGCTCCAGTCCCTTACAGAGACTTTTCTATATTGTTTTTGATATTTTGTATTTTTTGTTTGCTTGCTTTTGTTTTTTAAGTGTAGAGTATTATACTTTCCCTGGTAGTCTTTTCAATAATGTTGATCAAAAAACACAGAAACATATTTATGTCCAAAGCTGTAATTTCCAGGCTTCAGACATTTATAATATGTATATATTTTAAAATTACATTAAAGAAGACACCAACACCAGGTTTGGAGATCTGACATCTAGATGCAGAAAGTATTATTTTCTGTTTTTTTTTCTTTTCTAAAAATTTATTAATTAAACACTTTTTATTTTTTACTTATACATTTATATTATTGTACATATATACAATAGACTACCTATAGCAAGAAGAACCACGTATTCTTTAACAAGAGTTTTACCTAAGTGTGATTCAAGCATGCCTCAGCATATGTATTCCCCAGTTCATTTGTATCACAATTAAGATAAGCCCACTAAAGCAAATCTGCTGGTTAAAAAAAGACAACCAACAGTATAGTAGAAACCATGTTAGAGTCACAAATATGACAAGTAGATATTTGTTTAATAAATAAAATCTTTAGATAGCATGTCCCGATTTTTGGATAATAAATCACTATTTAATTATCACTGATTTCAAATTGAACAACATCAATAATAATTACTACTACTACTACAACTAATAATAATAACAACAACAACAACAACAACAATAATAATAATAATAATAATAAAGAATTGTTTTTCTTTAGTATTTCTAGTGAGAAAATTCTCAATATTTGTCCCAACTTTAGATGAATTGCTGGACTCACAAGGAGACTGTGCTGCCTATCTACCACATCTGAGCAGAGTGTCCAGGTCCTCACCACAAATGGTCCTTGGTTGGTTCATCAGTCTCTGCAGCACCCCATCCTCTATCCGGAATTTTTAAATGTTTTCTAGATTATATACATGTTAACAGCCTTACCCCCATATTTTTGACTCAGCTTCCTTGATGGCTATCCAAGGTTAGTAACTTAAGAACATTTAGAAGATATAGTTTTCTGGGTTAGTCTGTGAGGATGCTCCCAGTTGAACAAAGAAAAGAGACCTGTTCTGTCTGTAAACAGCTCCATCCCATGGTATTCGGTCTCAGTTAAATGCAAAGAGGAAAAATAACTGAACCCTAACACTCACCCTCTCTGATTTCTGCCTATGAGCACAGTGTGAATGGCCTCAGAACCCTGCTGCCAAAGCAGAAGTTCTCTGCCCACCAGGGCGGCATATATCCTTGCCTGTAGATGCCACTAGTCTCTTACTTGACTGGTAACTTCATCATTTCTTTCTGCTTTGAACACAAGCATCTCACTTTACTTCTAGTTTATATTTTCACTTCCCATTTCAATGATAATTATTAGGGGTAACTGCACATGTATGTTGAAAATATATTTGCTTGTATGTAATTTTCATTTATGACATAGGGGAACAGTTTCATTTGTATTAGTTTTACCCAAGTACATTTCCCTTTGCTCTTCAAAGGCTGCACTGAGAAATTTTTTTTTTGTACCAATGCATGAATGAATACATTACTCTGAGTGGTACAGGTATTAAGTATCATTGTTTTCAGTATCATGATAAAATTTTCCTGACACCAATGCTCATGAAGGCAGTTTCCAGCACTTAGTGCATGTAGGTTCTAAACTTAAGAGATAAAGAAAAGGAGCAGAAAAAACGTGTGCTGCCAACCTGAAATGTAGAAATGATTCCTGAGATTCACTCTAAAGTGTCTTCCAGAATCATCTACTTTGCCCATTCTCTCCTTTAGGAAAATGACTGCTATAGCGTAAGGTATCCACTCACATGGTTCTGGAGATGGAATACAGGCTTCATGCATGCCGGATAAAGAGTCAAGCACTGTCCACTGAGCACTAACAGTTTTCACTGCTGTGTTCATAGTTGAACCCACAGGCCCCATGTTATTATATATTCAGAGTTCTCTCGGAATTGCCCAGGCTTGACTGGAGGTCAGTCTATGTGTCCAGCAATCCTTGAAGTTGTGATATTCCTGCTTCAGCCCCTTGGGTATCTGGGAGTACAGATGGCGGCCACCAGACCTGACCTGGTCATCTTGAAGTCAATACAGGTCACACAGTGGCTGTAGTTAGGACAAACTCTTTTTCCTGGTTCTCTTATTTCTTTTGTGCTTAACAGGTAAGACTTTTTTCCTATGTAATTTCAAAACCATACAAAGACTATTAAAACCACTTATAGAAAATAGCCACCTTTGCAATCCAAGTAAAGAAGCAATCAAATAGCTAAGTGTGGCCATTCTGGACCACTACTAGAGCAAATACACATGTGCACAACCCTGCTTAGAGATCCATTACAAACAACAGCATCCTCACTAACTAAAAAGAGGGGACCAAAGCCCTTATTTATAAAAGAGTGTTTAGAGGTCACAATGACCCAGATAGTGATAACAAGGCACAATTCAGAAGAGAAATGAAAAATTTACTAGATTCCTTGCTATACTGTAAGACCATGCCTCAGGGAGTAAATACTACATAAGGCTCAGAACATTAAAAAAATGATACAAGAAACATCACTCCTCAGACATGGAGCCTCACATAAAAAAAAAAAGAAAAAAAAAAAAAAAAAAAAAGCTACCAGGATGTTCACAATCATTCTTCAAAATGTCTTTACGTTTCAATGAATGTTGAATCATGGTGAAAAACTTCAAATGAAATGCTTCAAAGTCAAGGCAGGAGTGAAAGAATACAATGTTCTTCATTGTAAAATAGTCAAAATGAAAGAATGAAAATGTTTTATTGTTCTTTCTTTTGTAGTGAGTAATGAAAAATGTACACATACACACACACACACACACACACACA
>OU015751.1:81662779-81698797 GCA_907169655.1 Acomys percivali | reverse complement strand
TTCAGATAATACAAAAGTTACAGCCACAACCACAAATCCTCCCTTAAAATGGATATTCTTTTTTTTTTAATTTATTTATTATGTATACAGTGCTCTGCATCATGTACACCAGCACACCAGAAGAGGACACTAGATCACATTATGGATAGTTATGAGCCACCATGTGGTTGCTGGGAATTACTCTGGACCTCTGGACGATCAATCAGTGCCCTTGACCTCTAAGCCATCTCTCCAGTCCCATAGTAGGTATTTAGAAAATTAAAAATTGGAATTTTTTTTTCTTTAACAGAAAGCAGGTTGAAATCTCCTGAAATACTGTGTGTTAAATACTTTGAGACACAAAGGATCCAGAGGTCTCCATAAAGATAGATGAAATATAGTGTGAGGAGACCTGGGGAGTGATGACAAGCAGAGGCAAGGCCTGGGGAGGACTCAGAGGACAGACCCTGGGCACTTCCCTGAGCTGCTATGGGGAATCTGAAGGAGCAGAACACTGACCTTGCCATTGCTTCCTGTCTACTTGCACGGTCTCTGGAGAGGAGAGGCCCAGAGAAGCTCAAATTTATCTAGCCTTGAGGTTTCTTATAAAAAAGACAACCATCCTGGGTGTTTTTTCCACACAAAGATTAGAATTTCTGATGTTATATTACCTTCACACAACAAAATAAAATGGCATATTTTATGGAGCATGTAAAATATATTCTATCAGCCTTTCCAGTTTTTTTTTTTTTGGTTTTTCGGGACAGGGTTTCTCTGTGTAGCCTTGGCTGTTCAAGACTCGCTTTGTAGTCCAGGCTGGCCTCGAACTCACAGCGATCCGCCTGCCTCTGCCTCCCAAGTGCTGGGATTAAAGGCATGTGCTACCACGCCTGGCTTTCTTTCTTTCTTTCTTTCTTTTTTTTTTTTTAATTAAGGTTTTTTTGAGACAGGGTTTCTCTATGTAACAGTCCTGGGTTTACTGGACTCACTTTGTAGACCAAGCTGGCCTCGAACTCACATCGATCCACCTGCCTCTGCCTCCTGAGTGCTGGGATTAAAATCGTGCACCACCACGCCCTGCTCAGCCTTTCATTTTCTAAAAGTGGTCATCACTGAGCAATAGTCAAGGAACAGTGATATGGTATCATCCTCAATATTTCCATAAAGTTTAACAAATAGGTGCTTACTTACAATACACAAATTAAACTCAGAACAGCTTGTGTTTTGTTAGAAAATATTCTATATATCTCTTAGATGTATTCTTAACAGTTTATGCTATATATGTCATACACATATGCCATATGACAATATGAATATTGTTATCCTGGAATATAATAAAATTTTAATTATGAGACTATCTTATCTTAAGAAAACAGAAAGGAAGATGGACAAAGATCCAAATCCGGGACAAATAAATTATGTAACTAGGAAGCAAAAATAGGTATGAAATATCATCTTTCAGAAAGCTTTTCAATTTTCATTTGGTCAAAGAAAGATAAGGCACAGATATAAAGTTTCAGAGAAAATTTTGCTCTGCCAAAAGCAGAAATTAATTTTACTTCACAGGTTTACCTTAAAACCATTGAGTAGAATGTGGAACCATTTAATGAACTTGCAGTGCACTTCCCAAATTCTCACTATTCATTATGGATTTTTAAAATCCATATATAATAATAAACAATAGCTGTATGCATGTGTAATCTGTCAACATCGTCTATTATAAATTTGCATATGAATAATTTTCTATTCTAACTCCTAGACATGCTTACTGCTATATGATCAAGAACAATCATGATATTAGTAGAGTAGATATTCACTCAAAATTGATTATAAACATTTGTTTTTATAGATTTGATTTTTATCTATTAAACTTGTTTAATCTATAAACCATAAATTAATAAGTATAATTGCCTCTTTTATAGATAACTTATGGAAAAACATAGTGCTTACTAGATTCAAGGAAAAATTCTCAAATCTGTTTTTATTTCTTATATCTTACCCTACAATCTTCAATCTGCATTTATAATTGCTGCAGACCACATTTGTTATTTGTTATTTAGCATGTGTGTTCCTGTGTATCTAGCATGTGTGGTTAGACAGGTTAGAGGGCAACTTGTTGGAGTCAATTCTCTTGACTCAGCCCTAGGGGGCTGAACTCAGTTTCCCAGGGTACCTAGTAAGTAGCTTTAATGGATGATTCATCTCACCAGCTCCATGTAGGTCATATTTAACTAAAATAGAGCAGACATTTCCAGGAGAAAATTCCAAATTTCAGCCATTCCTTATTCCACGCTGGTGTATTACTTACAATTAATTGTTTTATATCTTAATCTGGCAATGGCTGTTTCAAAGTCTAGCCTGGTCATTTCAGGGTTGACATCATGTTTGTGTCCATGAATGATGTGATGTTTGTTCTGCTTTTGTGTTTTTTTTTCTTTTTCCTGAAATGAGTATTATAGACATTAATTGACTTTCCAATTTATATCTCTAGTAATGTGAATTAGAGCAAAAGTCTTTTAATGAATGGCTTTAAGAAAATATACCTAAGAGTTAAGATAAGCTTAATAATTACTCCTGTTCTAGAAAGAGATTTCAATCTCATTGATTTGTTTTAGTTTCCCCAAGATTTCTTCCTCCTAACCAGTTTGTGCCCAAGACTGTTAGTGGAACCCACTGGTGCTACATAGGATCATTCTTGTTCAGTTAAGTGGTGTAAGGTATGTGCTCTGTAATCTTGAGACTATTTCTAATAAGGTGGTATTTTTGACTTGCCCACTGTGTGGTGACCAGGGTTAAAGAAATGTCCTTCACTCAGATGAAATAAGGAGCAGGCAGCCTTTACTCTTAGATGTGCTTAGCATTCTAGATAATTCCACACAGTCTGTTTGACCCCTTCTATTCAAGAACACGAGGTCTTCACTGTTGGTTTCTTATGTTCTTATTATCTGTGGGAAAAACCCACACAGTGGGATTGCATTTTATAGTCCAGGAAAAATGTTTGTCATTCCCTCGCAGGATTTCATGAAAACAATGACAATCTTTTCTTTGTCATTTAAAAACTCATTTGATTTCCCTGCAACTTCAAAGCACTGGTGGCTTCTCCTCTGGTACAGAATTCTCATCTGTTTCTTCAGGTTGGAAGATGGATCCTTAGTTTTCTGAAGCTTCTAAAAGTGTTATGATTTTTTTTTCAGGTCTTTCTTGTTATAAGAGTGAAGGCAACTATTTTGCTAGTCAAGAGATTAAAGTGATAGACAAGTCCTAACTTGTAAATTTATTTAAAGCATAAAACAACCCAAAAGTTTACTTATATTATTTCCTCTTAAGACCAAGAAACTAAGGTATAGAAAAATCAAATACCTGTTCATGATCTCCTAGCTTATCAGAATGAGATGTGAATTATATCACAGGGCCCCAGAAACAGTTGTATTTACATCTGTGCTTCACTGCTTTTGATGAAATGTATGGACAGAATCAGTAACTTAGTAATCAGTGTAGTTTGCAGGAGGCTTTGGCAAGCATTTTGTATCTCTCCCACTGAGGAGTTCTACGTGGATTCATTGCATTTTCTGTCACATAATCTATGGAAGGAGGAGTATTTGTTCCAGGAGATATATTATATATATATATATATATATATATATATATATATATATATATATATATATATATATATATCAGAAAGTTTACATAAATATCCCAAAGGTGCATATATTGTGATATTCTATTTAATTATTTATTTAATTTTGACTTGTTTTTGTAAACTATAAGAATTAGCATATGAAACTGTGATGGGAGTGAGACTAGAGTTTTAATGATAGTTCTGAAATACATTGGTGTGATTTAGTTAATGAGACAATGAAAATACAAAGAAAAGAGAGAAGAGAAAGATGAAAGAAGGGAGGAAGAAAAAGATAAGGAGACAAGGAAAAGTAGCAATCCATGGACACAAGAAATAGAGATTTTTTTACATACTTACGTGAAATATTTCAGATAATCCAACTAATTAAAAAATGAATAAAGGTGTCTTTAAAATCTATTATTAGTGCAAAAATGTTGTATAATATGCTGGATTTCATAAAAATCTTTTCATATATACTCATATATACTCTGATTATATTATTTTCCCATGATTTTGTCCTTTCCTTCCCTACTGCTTATACCTGCCCTTTCTTTTTCTCAAATAACCCGTTTGAATTCTGTGTCTAGTGTATGTCCATGTGTGTGTGTGTTTGTGTGTGTGTGCAAGTGTGCGTGCGTATGCACTTGTACATATGGGTACCCACCCCATGTGTAAGCCAGAGGTTGGCCGGGTGTCTTCCTCTATTGCTACCCACATTCTGTTCTGAGATAGTGTCTCTCGCTGAGCCAGATGAGAAAATTACCCCTTCACTTAAACTGGCTGATTACCACGCCCCATGTATCCGACTGTCTTCACCTACCACCAACAACACTGAGACTGCAGGCACACCTGCCTTTGTATGTGGGTGCTGTGAATCTAAACTCAGATATTCAAGCTTGAACAATGACCTACCTCCTCAGCTCCAATATTCCACATGTTATTTATCTCTTAGGTGTGCAGGTAGCAAAGATTTGTCTCTTCGTTTTTCTGCCATTTAACTTTTTTTTTTCTGTTATTTGGCACACTTATTTTTAATTTTATGTAATGCCATTGGTTAATTGTGGCTGTTATTTCTTTAGCTGTTGGAATTCTTGCCTTTGCTTATGCCTATAAATTGAGTTATTTTACTCGACTAGTTTTCAGTCTCCTATGAACATGTTTTAGGTAATGTACCTATAGTATGATATAAGGAACTGCTTTCATTCTATTTAATCCATCTTCCTAACACCATTGTTGAATACACTGTTTTTCTTCAATGTGCGATTTTGACAGTTTTATTAAAAACAAATGTTAATCATAGTTATATGGACTTATTTCTGCTGACTTACTTTATTTCACTAATCATCATTTTTTTGTACCAATAGTGTACTGATTTTGCCACTGTGGTTTGTTGTATGACTTGAAGTAAGGTCTAATATTATGTCTAACATTGATCAACCATCACTCAATGTTCAAAAAATTCTGTTTCTATGCTGAAATAAATCACACGCTCCAGCCTGAAAAGTTTTATTCAGTGGCTCTTTAAGCTCTCATGTTCTTGCCTTGGCCACCTTCCCTTATATACCCTTATATACTGAAAGAATTGTTCATTTATGAAATTGTATTTTATTTCTAATATTCTATTTAGAATACGTCTTCATCTGTGCTTATATTAATATTTTAAAATTGCATATTGTCTGCTTTTCTGTTAATGACATTACCCCTTCAGTTACTTAAAAAGCAATTCATTAACATATTGTGCCTATATGAAACAATGTACAGAAAAGTCTAAGTAATACAAAACATGTAATCAAGCAGGGTAATTTTGTATAATAATTATATATCTACATCTTAAACCCTAATGAAATGTAAATATGGATGTACATTTAAATATAAATTTTGAAGGAGGTTTGAGACCTCCTTCTCTGTGTTTCCTTATCTCTCCTGGATGGCCTCAAATTCACAGAGATCCACCCGGCTCTGCTTCCAGACTGCTGGGATTAAAGGAGTGTACTACCACCCCAGGCTAATGTAATATTTTTTGCTTGAAATTTTCATATGACTAATTGTCATATGCATTCTCCCTCCCTCCCCACAAGTCTTCCAAGATCTGCCTAAAGCATCTAATTTTGTATTATTATTTTCCTCATTGGAAGCAATTTGTGCTTCCAAAATATTCTTCAATGTGTACTCTATTAATGGAGGAGCATGGTTAGACTCTTTTAAAAAACTGACTTTTTTCCTTCCTCAGCCAGTGCTTAGAGTAGGCAGCATCTAGTCCAGGCTTAACATTTGTGCCCAGCACTTCTCTTCATGGTAAGGTTCACTCTTGCTGGGCCTTTATTGTTCTTATACACAGTGTTTAATATTTTAATAAATATGTGATATGAAAGATACACAATGGAATAAAGATATATCCCAAAATAGTTACTGAGGGTTTCCAGTATTTCTCACAGTTTGTGGTATGAGATATTTTATATCAATGTCTTCTTATTCTGTTTTACTACATACATGCTTAATGATAATTTTCTATCACATAAATCTGCTTTTCCTTCTTTTTTTAGTGTCTTGTGATACTTAAAATACTTGAAAAGTGAATTGGCACAATTAAACTGGGTTGAATGTGTCCTTGCATATATAAGCCCTCTCAAGATCTGCTTGCAAAGAATATTTTCAGAAAACCAACTGCTAGTATTTGTTGTCCATGGTGCATAGAGTGAGGTGTTAGTTAAGCCATGTAGCGTTCTTTTGCAAAAAAATAAAGTTCAGAATTCCAACTTCTCTAAATAATTACATTATTTAAAATTGAGGCAAATATACCAGATCTGAACTCCCAGAAAACCTAGATTTTTTTTCACCTGTCACCACATGACAGCTGAACAGTGGTGAAGGCAAGGAAGAACCCTAGATAAAGGTGACTGTCCGGCAAAGTACAAGCAGGAAGGAAAAATGGGCTAAGATAAATGAAGGCAAGGAATTTAGTTCTGTATGCCTGGGATTTGCTGTATTTGTGAGGTTGTCCAACCTGGGATCTAACTGACTAGCTATCACAGGCCTGGCTCTACAAAGCTGCATTGGAAGTCCACCTCACAAGAGGAGTCAGTTTAACTCCCATTGGTAGATGACTGCTCATGCTCAGGAAAAGAATAGTCTACTGAAATGTCAGTCTATTGGAAAGTTTCCGACGTTTCTGGAGCTCAGGATGAGTTTTGGAAAGAATGGATGGAATCTTTGGTGATCCAAAACCGGGTATGTTAGTTAATGCAGCTAGTTGGCAATCTCTTGGGTATTATATAAAATCAAATAACAAAATAGCTTAGTTTCGCTTATCTCAGTGCAGTCATCCTAGAATAACCAACTCTAGAAAACTATTTAAATAATTAAAATGTTTTCATGTAAAGTCAAACAGGAATCTGAACCACTCAAAGTAGCAAAGTACCAAAGAAGAGAGATAAAAATGATACAGAGATGCCAAATGCTTTCTGTTCTTTCAGGAGCCTATTGGACATATACAAGACAGAGTGAAAGGTCAACGTGTTTGGACATTAGCAGCCTGTAAACTGTGGCTACACTTAATATCATCCTTGCTTCAGATTTTAAGTTTATTGTGAGTTATAGATTGACATTATTATCCATAGAAACTGTCTCTATTAAAACATCCAGAGAATTTAATTCTTTCTTTTCTTTTATCAGACTTAACAAGTAGCAAATTTCTATACGTTTCAAAATTTTAGCACTACTCTCATCCCAGTTAAGTGCCCATATATAATTAGATATGAAATAAGCCTGAAAGTCAGATCAATTAATAATAAGAACAATATCTTCTCTGTCTCCAGAGTAGTATCTTGGATATCAAGTACAAAATAGAATATTTAAATGGCTCCATCAATACATTGCATTGCTTTATTTCATAATTAGTACTACAGACATGGCAAGGCATGCCAGCCCAGGCAAAGAGCAAGGCTAATTAGTATTGAGGGATTGAAACTCAACTATAACTTGTAAATTTTTACTGAGATGGGTGAAATGTCCCTCATGGGGTCAAATGGTGCTGGCGTCAAACCAATAGAGGAAGGAGGAAGACATGAAAGGGTCAAAGGGGTCATTAGTGATAATAAGTGGGGAAAAGTTAAGTGCTTGGGTCTAAAATCATGAAGAGTGATGAGTTTCAGAACTCTTGAAAAGGCAATTAAATTTGAAGTACCTCTAATTAACTGCAGGGGTGAGAAGAAGCCATAGAAAGGCTGTGGAGGAGGAATAATCAGGACCCACTATGAGAAACTATTTTTTTTTCATTAAATGCTTTTGCTCAAACTTCCTTCTGCAGAGTGTCAGGGCTGGCAGAAGAAAGCTAATTAAGCATTCACACGTTACCTATTAGTCATTTTTCAATCATATTATATAATGCCCTTGGAAAAGAAACTTCTGATAATGAATGTATTCTACCAATTAAAGTAACCAAGTAATCACTTTGATTTGCAATAAAGAAATCTTACTTGACAATGAAAGTAAAATTATTTGAATTTTAGGTTCTCAAATTTTACTACATTGTACTTCCTTTGGTGCTGTTTTCTATACTGAAATTTATCAGGAAAGCTTGTTAAAAGTAATTTTAGATTATGACTAATCTAAATGAAAAAAGTCTACTAAGAAATGGAGGACATGTTTCATTTCTGTTCATAACTATTTGAAAAGGCTTTGCTCTCCTCAGTCAAAGTGGAGTATACATAATTGGGATTATATGCAATAATTAAAAGTCATACTCATTGTTCAAAGACTTTTCCATTTTCCAAAGCTTACAGAATTCGTCTGGAATCTGTGATTGAAAAAAAAATCCTCAATGATCAATTTGTCTAACTTGTATTCATTCATTATGTTGAGAACATTTAAAGGATTCTAATCAAAATATTAATAAATTAGAAAATTAAATGCATTTCACAAATGATTAATACTGGGAAGCATTGAAATTTAAGATAGCTATTCCCTCTGCATAATGAAACTCTATTTAAATTTATTACGTGATTCATTAGCATTTAGTAGCTTCAAATAAACTTTCAGTATACTGACCTTGAAATGTTAGTAGGATTATAAAACAAGGGAGGAAAAAAAGAGACAGTCTCAATTTAAGAACACCTGTGACATTTTCCATTAGTGCCAAACAGTTCCTGACAATAGGAATTCTAACAAAAGACCTGCATCTGACTCAACCATAAAATCGACATATATAATTTAGCTCAGAATTGATTTCATAGATTCAGTGGTGTCATGGAAACTAAGGTCAAGTTAATACTGACATCCAATGTTCATGAATCTCAGCTGTACCTCAAGGCAAAATGATTGATCTGTTATAGATAACTGATATTTCATTAAAATGAAAAACCAATTGCAGATCAAAAGAAATTAAATGTTAATTACTACCATGATATAAATTTCATTTTTTGTAAAACTATGGATATTTAAGTTAAATTTTTTAATGTTTATTTGATAATCAAGTCATTGCAGTATTGTATGGTTGGTATCTCATGAGAGATGTAGACCAGGGTCAAGAAGAAGCTATCTGCTTCCAATCCCAAAATTCTGTCATTTCAAATAAAATGTCTCAGTTTTGCTTGTTAATGCTTTGAAATCTTGAACCTGCAAATGCCATTTTAACCTCCATTTGCCTCTTTCACACACACACACACACACACACACACACACACACACACACACTGATATGTTCATGATTCTGCATATCAGTTTTTTCTGAGGTTTCAACAGTTTCAAATTTTTTTATTTTCTCTGGACTTCTGGGATATCAAAGTGACCTGATGAGTCCTCTTTACTTTCAAATATTAGGTGACCTGTCCCCTTGTTTGTGTGCCCTGCACAGTTACTCTTACGTATGTATTCAAGTAAAATAATTAACTAAATGCTTACAGAGCAAAAGTTATTCTTAACGTTTTCTTAATTTAGTTATTCTTAACGTTTTCTTAATTTCCTTCAATCAACAGTAGCCTGATTTGTCTAATACAACGTGGTATAGTACTTCATCTGCATACTCAAATTTGGAAGTCATTCAATTACACTAATTTTAAAAAGCAAACATATAGGTAGGTAATTAAACATCTAAATGCATATTAATAGTGAAAAAATACACAATGACAAATAGGTGTGAAGGAAAAACTGAGAACACAAGCATTGATTTACATCTCTGCTTGGGCTCAGGTGTCTAAACTCCAGAATCAATCAAGGATATTCTTGTTCTCTTGCGAATTTAATTTATTGAATGGAAAGCCTTTGAAGCCAACTCTTTAAAAGTTCACAGAACATTTTTAGTTGGAATTTTTTCCTCTGCTTTCTAGAAGTACATAGTGTTTCTCCAGCAATGGGTAGCAACTTCATCACCAAAACATCTATTACTATGATTCAATTAAATAACTTTTCCCTGTGACTAAAAAGTAATTGATGCCAAACTGGTAGGATACACACACATGTACAGGCAATACATACATAATATATTTATCACATTATGTGCATTATTTATATATCTTATAGGTCATTGGTCAAATAAGGCTCAGGAGAGACTAAAAATTATCTGAATACAGATAATTTTACATGAAACTGTAATATAACATCAAGATGAAGTCTTAAATAAATATTTTAGTAATAATCAAACAAGTTTATAATTGTTAATGAATAGGCAATACATTATAGTAGCCAGAGTTTACTCTTGTTAAAGTAAACCTGCCCTAAGAAAATTATATTTGAGTTCTCTTAGACATATATTGTTTCTGTTTGTTTGTTTGTTGGATCTGTCAGATTTCAACTTACCAATGGTGGGAAAGAGCCCTCATGCCATACTTGCAAGTGTCTAGGATAAATAAAGATTTACAACCTGGTGCACAGGTTCCTGTTAATGAAGAATTATGGAATAAAATTTTTAAAAAGTATTAGACTTTTTGTTAAGTATAGTCAAAAATAAAACCTTTAAGTACTAGATATATATGATCTTTAAAAAATTAATGTTCAAGATTTGATGCAAAAGAGCAAGTTATGAGACTACCACAGTCATTTAGCTGGGAGTTGACTGTCCCTTTAGTTAGGATTATGGTGATAATGCTTATAAGGGAATAGGGAGACCAGTATAGACAACTAAAACCATAATTGTAGAACCTAGTATAAATGTACACATCTACAAAACATTCCTGAGCATAGCATTGGGGAACATTCTGGAAAAGGAGGCAGAAATATTATAAGAGCCAGAGGATGTGCCTTGTATCGTTGATCTCTCCAAGACTTTTAACAAGAACTGGTATTGGATTTTTGTCAAATCCTTTTTGAGCTTCTAATGAGATTTTCATGTGTTTTTTTTTTCTTTCAGTTTGTTTATATAGTGGATTACATTGATGGATTTCTGTATATTGAACAACCCTGCATTCCTGAAATGAAACCTATTTGGTGGTGGAGGATGATATTTTTGATGCGTCCTTCGATTCAGTATGTAAAAATTTTGTTGAGTATTTTTGCATCAATGTTCATAACAGAAATTCATCTAAAAATCTCTTTGCTTGTTGGGACTTTGTGTGGTTTAGGTATCAACGTGACTGTGGCTTTATATAGTGAGATTTGTAATGTTCTTTCTGTTTCTATTTTGTTGAATAGACCCAGGAATGTTTGTGTTAGCTAAGGAAGAAGACAAGGGTGTCAACTCTCTTAGTATCTCTTCTAAGTATCTTAGTATCTGAGTATCTAAGATATATAGTATCTAATTATATTAGTATCTCTTTTAAGTCCTAGTTATGGCAATAAGAGAAATAAAGGAGACCAAATGGGTGCAAATTGGAAAGGAAGAAGTCAAATTATCACTAGCCACAGATCATATGACAGTATACACAGATAACCCAAAAAAATTCTGACAATGACCTCCTACAGCTGATAAACACCTTCAACAAAGTGGCTAGATACAAAAGCAACCCTAAAACTCAGTAACCCTCCTGTATACAAAAGACAAACAGGCTGAGAAAGAAATTAGGGAAAGAACACCCTTAACAATAACCACAGGAAAAACAAAACAAAACAAACAAACAAACAAACAAAAAACCATAAAGTATCTTGGTGTAACTCTAATCAATAAAGTGAAAGACTTGTACGAAATAACTTCAAGTCTCTGAAAAAAGAAGTTGAAGAAGACATCAGAAGAAGGAGAGATCACCCATGCTCATGGATCAGTAGGATTAACATAGCAAAAACGTCCATTTTACCAAAAGCAATCTACAGATTCAATGTAATTCCCATCAAAATGACAATACAATTCTTTGCAGACTTTGAAATAACAAATCTCAGCTTCACGTGAAAAAAAAAAAAACCCAAATGATAAGAATCCTGTAAATAAAAGATTTTCTAGAGGTATTTCCATTCTTGATCTAAAGTTGTACTATAAAGCAACATTAATAAAAAGTGCATGGTGCTGGCATGGAAACAGACAGGTGAGTCAATGGAATTGAACCAAAGACCCAGAAATAAAACCACACACCTATAAACAATAGAATTTTTACAAAGAAGCCAAAACCATACTATAAACAAAGAGAATCTTCAGCAAATGGAGCTAGTCTAACTGGATGCCAACATATAAGAAAATGAAAATAAATCCATATATATCACCCTGCATAAGTCTAAAGTCCAAGTTGATTAAAAATCTCAATATAAAACCAGACACACAGAATCTGTTAGAAGAAAAAGTGGAGAAAGAAACTTGGACTCATTGGCACAGGAGTCAACTTCCGGAACAGAACACAAAAGGCTTAGTCTCTAAGACCAACAATTAATAAATAGGACCTTGTGAAACTAAAAAGCTTCTATAAGGCAAAGGATATTGTTAACAGAACAAAAAGACAACCTACAGACTGGGAAAACATCTTCACAAACCAAACATCCCACAGAGGGGTAATATCCAAAATATATAAAGTACTCAAGAAATTAAACACTGTAAAACCAAATAATGCACCTAAAAATGGATAATAGAGCTAAACAGAGAATTCTCAAAAAAGGAATCTTGAATGGCCCAGAAAAACTTAATGAAATGCTCCATGTCTGTAGTCATCAGGGAAATGCATATCAAAACAACTCTGACATTCCTTCTTAACTTTTCAGCATGGATAAGATCAAAAACTCAAGTTACAGCAATGCTGGTAGGGATGTAGAGAAAGAATGTCTCTATTGCTGGTGGGAGTGCAAACTTGTACAACCACTTTGGAAATCAATCTGGTTCTTTCTCTGATAATTAGGAGTAGTGCTACCTCAAGACCCAGGTATACCACTCCTGAGCATATACAGGGAAGATGCTCCACCATACAACAAGGACATTTTCTCAACTATGGTCACAGAAGCTTTATTTGTAATAGCTGCAATCTGGAAACAACCTAGATGTCACTCTATTGAAGAATGGATAAAGAAATTATGGTACATTTATATAATGTAATACTACTCAGCTATTAAAAAACAAGGAAAAATTGCATTATCCTGAGTAAGATAGCCCAGACCCACAAAGGCATGCATGGTATACACTCACTTACAAGCAGATACTAGCCATATAATACAAGATAACCACAGTATAATACACAGACCAAAAGAACTAAATAATAAGGAGGACCCTAGGGAGGATGCTTAATTCTCATTCAGAAGAGCAAATAGAACAGATATCATAAGCCATTGAAGAGAAGAAATAGGATGGTAGCTTACAATAGAGGTACTCTGAAACACTGCACCCAGCACGGCATAGACACAGATGCTGAGACTCACAGCCAATGTAGTAGAATGGTGATAATATTTAAATATCATCCTCCCATCCCTACCTGGAGAGTTGGCCAACTTATTTTCATTCTGGGTTTTGCAATTTTACTATAACTTACAATCTCCTCACCTCTTCGGCTGCTCTGAGTTTGAATGCAAAGAGTAGCAAACAGTGCTTTATGCACTTATGGAAGTGTAGGATATTTTAATATGTTAATATAGATATTCATGTGAGAAAAGAGGACTGTTACTGATGAATAGTTTTCAGAATCAGAAACATAGTCATAATTTAGGAGGTATCAAATTTACTAAATAGGGCTATAACAAGAAGGAAAAAAAAACAAAAACAAAAACAAAAAACTGATAACAGAATCTGAGAAAAACAGATCTAAGTTCCAGGGGAATAATAAGTGTAACCTTTGCCTCCAAAGCACCAGAGTAACTATGGTACTTCTATTGATATGCATCTGGGGTAGAACACCATTTATCAGATTTGAATATGGACTCCCCAATATGACTGAGCAAGTGTGCTTTGGTCATTGAACTGCTGGGTGTTGGAATCATCTAAAAAAGAAGTGAAAAAGTAAAAACATAGGAATAAATAATAGAGGCTCAGTCTTCAAAAGGATTGGTTGTGGAACATACAGGGTAGAATGATTGCTAGGTGTTTTTTTTTTTTTTTCTTTTTTTAGACACAGAGATCTGCTTACATGGATGGAAATGCCATGTTACAATGGAGGAAAATTCAATTACATAGAAATAATGAATGACTATTAAAGTTACAACACGGCTATTAGAGAAGTTGTGCAACATGTGAATGAAAAACTTCCTCTTGGTATTAAAAGAAACCTGTGTTGTTATTGAAATGAGAGATAAACTAAAATAATAGATTCAGAGACGTCTGAACACTCTTTAGGTGAGCTAGAACATGATGAAATCCAGGGTTTCTCCGTCTCCTTCCACTTCTTTCCTTCTTCGCTCTCCCTGTCCTCCTTTATTCTCACCTGTATGATAGGAAATTATAGACGGCAATCATAGGTGAGATCTGGTGAGTAATCAGAAATTTGATCAGAGTGAGGGTTTGAAACACATGTGAAAATAGAGAATTTAAGTTAGTAAAAAATGATAGGCCAACGTATTGTTGTTTTATAATTGCTGATGATGAATCAGGACTTAAGTCAGCCAAGGACATTTCATGACTGTAGTAATTTCCCAGAAGAAATTCAATTAAAATTATTTTATTTTCCTTGGGTATATTTTTTTATGGAAAAACCAAGTAAAATGATTAAGATTATTACAGATACAGTAATAGAAAATATTAAAAGGCAACACAGAGGAGGGAATTTAAGTTTTAAGACTGATAGCTAATAAAAGTAAAAGTTTGAATGGTAGAGATAACTCTAAGTTTAGAAGCTACGAACTAAGTGGAAAAAAGATGTAAACATGTGCGTTAACTTGGAGTATGATGCCGCTGCTAGGCAAGGGTATTAGAGAAATGTTAATGCGTACTTCTGAGCTCTGCAGGGAAAGCCAGTATCTCCTAGGAGAGGAATGGGGGTAATCACTGGAGCAATTGGTAATGGAAACAAGGATTATATGGACCACAAAATGAGAGACCAGTGAATAAAAATAAAATACCAAGGCTCACACAAATGGACAGAGGTAAATTGATCGTGAGCATATCAGCACGTTATTTTAAAGTGCAAATATGTTGACAATATATGAGTTGTTTATCCATAGACTCTCTTGTATGTTTCTCTTTTAGAAAAATACAAAACACCCGATTTGTACTTTCTGCATTGAGCTGCCTCCATGTTCGTTCCATCACTCTCCCATTCCCTTGCCTCCAGTGTTTTGCTTTTTGCTGAGCTCAACAGATAGCTCTTCAGGCCATCTTTAGTAGAAAACTACCTTCCACAAGAACAAACGAGGTGAAGCTACATCAGCAGAAGGTCTTTAATTGAAAGCCTACAACCTAGTCCTTTATGGAGCACAGCTGATTTATTGAGCAGGTTTTCAAACCTCATCCCCAGAATAACATGTTGTACTTTATAGTAAAGTCCTACAACTCCCCTTTATGTTCATTTATTCTACAATATGAAGAAAAGACAGAGCCCCATAGCTTCATGTGAAACCTACTGCAAGAAGAAGGAGAAGGAGAAGGATGAAAAAAAGGAGAAGGGCAGGGAAGAGGAGGAGAAAAGAAAAAGCAGAAGTGGAAGAGGAAGCAGAAGAGGAAGAAGAATTTTATGAACTCTTGGAGCACTGTGAAGAAAAAGAAAAACAGTTTTCTTTATATGTTTAGAAGTGTGTTCTTTTGATATTTCAACACTAGCTAAATAAAAATAAAAGGGCACTTTCTATTGCAAGCCAAAGACTATGAAAAGTTAACCTCCATTACCAAATATATTAGTCATATTCTGTGCTTAATCTTTTGTTGTTGTTGTTGTCAGTTTGTTTTTTATTTTTCAGACAGAATTTCTCTCTGTTAGCCTTGGCTGTCCTAGACTCACTTTTTAGACCAGGCTGACATCGAAATCCCATCCATCTGCCTGCCTCTGCCTCCCGAGTGCTGGGATTAAAGGTGTGTGCCACCATGCATGGCTCTAAACATTTATTTTTATACACACACATGATGTCTCACACTTCATTATCAGAGGTTCCACTTTGTTCAGTTCCAGGGTAGCTAAACAATTAATGCAATCTCTCCTGTTTAATATTCTGTCAATTCATCACTGTGATCATAGCTCATATACAAGTAGAAGCACAAGACATTTTGACTAATTAAAATACATTAAATGATCAACCCCAATTTTATTTCACATTTTGAAATGATTCAGTTCATTAATAATAATTGTACTTGGATTTAATCCCTCTTTGTGCTGTGGAGACAAAAACCTGAATACAGGAGTACAATATACCCTGGGAATTTCATCATCGCAGGACATTCTCGCAATTATCAAACTCAGTAATGTGTATTATGTCATTAAAAGGGGATATTTGTTATCTATTGGAATATATATATTTAATTGGTAAGGAGAGAATTTGTTTTTATGTGAAAATATTAAATAAATACCAGTTCTGCATAAGTATATTTATGAGTAGTGAGACTAAGTTATTTATTCTAGAACTGTAGAACATATTCTATTTTCATACATTCTGTGTGATTTGAGAAGTGACCCCTACTAGGCATCAAAGACTAGTGAAAGAGGAGTTGTGTGACTCTCCATGAGTAGGAAAGTTCCAGGGAGTATTTTCTGAGAAAACTCAGGGTGGCTGTAGCATACTTGATCTGGGGAAAAGAAAAAAAAATTGTTTCAGAAAATTATCAAACAAAGACCCTGGGAGGTTGTGGCCTATTGTCCAGGGGAAAGTAAATATCAATGAAAGGGCAACTTAGAGCAAGAGAAAAATCACAGAAGAGGATTGTACATGTGGAAACAGGATCTAGACCAGGCAGGATCTTATAGACAGAGGAAGAACTTAGCTATTATCTTGAAAACAAAGTGAACTTACTGAAGAGCTTAAGGCCTGATACAGCAGTTAGGACTGTTTTCATATGATACTCTGGTATGTTCTCCTGCACAGTGGATTAAAGGGACAAGGATTTTTGTTAGAGCAGTAGGGTGAGACAAATAGTACAAAATGCAAGTGGAGTTTGTTTTCAGATACATATTTTTTCATCCTTGTTTTAATCAGTGTACTTATCTGTAGACCAAGAAACATTTTGGATGAGTTACAGAGTTTATGTAGGAAACGATCTTAGGACTTTCATTTGTTTTGTTATAGCTATAAATAAGTAAAATAGCTCTAATTTAAGAAGTAACCCTTGAAATCCTTTGGACTAATTAATGAAGCATTTATATTGACTTTGCACTTTTGTTGCTTAGCTTTTATTACTTACACATTCCTGTAATAGTATGTCACTTTAATATCCAAAATAAATTTTGAAACTTAAGTAAAATTATAGCTTTTGCAGTTAAACACATATGTATTAGAGGAAAATATGACCACACAAATTTATTCCCATAAATATCGTGAATACTAAGTAATAAAATTAGGCATCATTGTGGAAATCATAAAAACAATTTTTTATTATATATATATTTATATAGTAATTCTGAGTGAGAAATGGCTTTAAATATATTCTCAGTTATTTATCTGATTATAAATGATTTTACCTTAAAATACACTATGATGCTGTGAACTCACTTTGAATTTTTAAATACCATTTCATCCCAATATTTATGTTGTACATATAAAAGAGGCTTTATGAAGCTTTGCACTCGGTATGTGCTATGACTATAAAAGGTACAAAATTATGAATTAGATTTTCAAGTACAGCTGAGGGTAAGGGGTTTATAATCACAGAATTCTGGAGACTGAGACTAGAAGATTATCTGTCACAAGCGTAAGGTCAGCATAAGCAAGGTTGTATAACAAAAACTATGAATGGATAGTTTTCTTTTGTAGCAATAATGTGTAGGTTTCTAAATGTGAATTCACAGCAGTTGTGGCTTCTTGAACAAGATCAAGCCAGTGTAGATGGAGGAGGTACCACCGAAGCTCTAACCCTGCCTTAAAATCTGTGGGCAGTTGACAGTTCCTGGGGAAGAAGAGTCAGTTTTCTTCAGGGTTGGCTGTGTTCCAGTGACCATGAAGGGCATTAAACTGGGCAGGATACATGCTCAGATGTCTGAGAGAAGTTTGAGAAATCTGGAGTGTGAACATATTCAAAACATAGTGCATGAATGTATGATTTGTCAAAGGGTATATAAAAATACATTAAACATAAAACAAGGGAAGAGATTTTCATGTACAATGATTTGTAGCTACCAAAATAAATATTTTCCTAATTAAGGGACCCAGATATTTGTACCTACGGATATCTCTATAGTTTCCTGATCTAGCCACGGCTGATAGGATCAGTCAATCTCCTCCCTCTTTCTTCTTTTCTTCACATTTTTGTTAGATCAAAGTACTGAAGTCTTGCATTTGGTACTAGAAACACTATCATCAGGCATAAGCTTTAGCCTTAACCTTTAGTGGTTACTTTTATTTGGAAAATAACTGTATAGAGGAAATTGCATATATTTTCAATCTTCAGCATAATGCGAGGCCTTTACAAGGAAAGCAAAGGGAATAAACCCCTATAGTAGTGAAAGCAGTTAAAATACAGCTGTAAGTTACCCTCCGCTTAACACCAAGAAGGGCAACATCCCGGGGTTCTACTGTGACATCAATGCTAATATAGTCTTCTTTATGTTATTGTACACAATGTCTGAGGTACATCAATTTATAACAATGGAATATATGCTCTAGTTACTAATTATTTGGGGTTTGCTCAGCGATTACTTGGCCTCGTACACTTGGATCTGTGTTGAGGCAGAACAGCATCATAGAAGGACAAGGAGTGACTGTTGCTCTTTTTGGGGAGCAAGAAGAGAAACAGGGAGGTCCACGATTTTCAATAGGATCATTAGGGACACAACCTCAATTTCTATCTAGTGCTATACCTCTCCAGAGTAAGACCATTGACTTAACCTTTAGTGAGAGCCCTGTGAGAGGTTCATAATCGTCTATGTTCCAATACCAACCACCAAAGGGGATATTTATCTCCTCAACTTTCATGCACTGGTCATAAATCATGATGTGTCAAATTCTCATAAGAAGGTTCCTTTTAATTACATTGTTAGCAAAAGTCAACTAGAAGAAGCCGATTTGTCAGGTTTTTTTCTTTTCTTTCTTTTTTTTTCTTTTTCTTTTCTTTTTCTTTTTTTTTCTGAATCATTGGCTAGGAATTAAGTGGGTTGTCTGTATGTATTTCAGTTATAAGTAAGAAAGGTATCCTATCTCTTTCTCTCCTCTCTTTCTCTCTCTGTGTCTCTCTGTGTCTCTCTCAGTCTCTCTCTCTCTCTCTCTCTCTCTCTCTCTCTCTCTGTCCCTCTCTGTCTCTCTGTCTCTCTGTCTCTCTCTGTCTCTCTCTTTCTCTCTCTCCCCGTCTCTTACATCAAAGTGGACCAAGGTATATATTATAATGGATATGTAGTAGGTGAATTCTAAACAACTGTTAAAAATATTTTCAATATAGTATAAAATTGTTTTACCTCTTTCTTTGCCATATAGAAATTGGACTGAATTCCCACAAGAAATAAACTTTGAAGAAATTAAAATAAGGAAGAAAGAATATGAGGAAACTCACAGCTAACATGGACATTGTGATCCTCAGTATTTCATGTTGATGTAACTATGGCCAGGTAAAAAAGAAAATGTTTACAAAGTAATGAAGTATGTGAAATTATCCATACTTATTATAATAAGTGAATAATGTATTCCCTTTCCATGTTATACACCACCAAGCAGTTAAACAGATGTTTAAAAGCATTGAAAATTTTGGATAAAAAATTTAACTCAGTCCAAGCCGAGGTGATCGAGTGTGCATCTCAAGAAGTCAGAGTAAGAAATTCTCCTTTACAAAAACCCAGAAAATTAAAACATTTCCACATTTTGTTAATCAGAATTGCATCACATGGCCGTATTATGAAGTGTCCAGAAAGACATCTGTTTTGCTGGAATACAAGTGGCCATATTATTAGAGAAAAGAAAATTTAAGTGGATTTAAAGAAAATTATACTTTTTTTCTAAAAAAAAATTATCTTTAGCCACTCAAATATTTAGAAATAGCAAATCAACAATCATTGGATTTTGAAGTGGTAAATGTGGGACAATCAAACTCTTGCCCTGTACTATGCCTGCCTGGCAGTAACTCAGGCAATGTGAGCCAATGTGTGCTGAGGACAAGTCTACAAACATCTGTGGTAATAGGAAAGTTAGAATACCCTGATGGTGTGGTTAGGTGAAGTCAGGAAACCCCTGTTCACACTCTGACTCTGCTAGCTACACTTAGATAGTCGGTATGCTCTTCACCACATACTGACTCCTATAACTCTTGAATCTGTTACCTACACATCTTACAAATTAGGAGAAGCCACATAGCTTCACTACTTCACATTTCAATATTTTTCAAGTTTAAGAATTTCTCTGTCTCTCTCCATCTTCTCCCCTACTTACATGTGTGCTCACGGGAGCGCGCGCACGTGCACACACACACACACACACACACACACACACACACACACATACACACACACACACAAACACACCTTTGAACTTAAAACTAATTTGAATTTTGTTCATAACCTTTCAATAACTTCTGAAAACTTAATTTCTCTCCTCCACAAATGGCTTATTTTGACAGTTTCTTGACATAATCATAAATAGAAATATTCCGAAGCCAAGAAGATTAGTGAGTCACGATAATTACTAAAATCAGTAAAATAAAAGAATAATTTAGTATAAATTTATCTGTAATTAAATGAAGAAACTTTGAGCTTAGATTTTGGGAGAAATTCTAGTTTATTCAAACTTTTGGACTCTAAAGCTATGGATGTAAAGTCATCTTTTTTCCTTTTTTTATTTTATTATACATTTATTTTATTACACATGTATAAAACAAACTACTTACAGCAGGGAGATCCATGTGACAATCATGAGAATAATGAGTTCTATACATGTTAAATTCATAGTGAATTAGCCATCTGCGTTTGTCCAGTTTGAAGTAAGTGCCTTTCTTGTCTTGTTGGGTCTAATTTTCCGAATGAAATTCAATATCGATCCTATCTCATCTCTAACAGCTTAACTTCTTTATCTTGATTTAAAATGATCTTATCCTCTAACCACCTAAACTTGGTTGTAAAACTATACTATCTTGCCCCTCAGAGACTTGAGAAGGAATAAAACTTAAATTCCTGAGTGAACCAGTAGTGCAGGTTATCAGCTTCCAAAATGTACAAATTGACTTAAGATGGTTTACTGCCTGATCAGTCACCCAATACACTTTATAACGTTGGGGACTCATCTTCAGCTTTCTGGCCTAATATCTCTGCCAGACTTGTTCTCAGGGCAGGAACTATTGAGGACTTGCTTACCCTGACTTGCCAGAGCGCAGCCATCGACTCTTCCTGCATCTAAGTTGCCCATTTTTAGGCAGATTCTGTTTGTGGCAGGAACGAGGACATTTTACCAAGTGGCTGGTTTGCTACCTTTGAGGCCATGTCTATAAACAGAAAGAACACTACAAACTCATTCTGTGAAGCCACAATCACCTTAATACCTAAGCCACACAAAGACCCCCCCCCCAAAAAAGAGAATTTTAGACCAGTCTCCCTTATGAACATGCAAAATACTAAATATAATTCTGGCAAACTGAATCCAAGATCACATCAAAAGTTACATCCATCATGACCAAGTAGATTTCATACCAGGCATGCAAAGGTGGTTCAATATAAGGAAATCCATCTACGTAATCAATCATGTAAAGTCATCTTAAGGCTTCAATGGATAGAATTGTGACCTGAAAGTGGTGTTACTAACCAGTCCAGTTTTTGAATAGTTGACAATTTCGAAACGTATGCTCACTTGGGGACTGGAGTAATGGCTTAGTGGTTAAAAGCACTGACTGATCTTCCAGGGGACCTGGGTTCTCTTCCCAGAACACATCCTATGATAATTTGGGTCTCCTGTTCTGTTCTGGGGGCCTTGATGCTCTCTTCTGGACTCTGGGGTCTCCAGGCACTCACATGGTATACAAAGCATACAGATACACACATAAATTTAAAAATCTATAAAGTTTTTTTTTTTTAATAAGAAGCTTAGGTTCATTTTGAATAAGAAAATGAAATTACCATTGTATACTGATTTGACATTTTGGTCTCTATCTTTTGATGGAATCTTTCCAACCTTTCTTTACACCGACTAAAACATGTTTATTTTTGCGTGCATGCACTTGTGAGTGTGCCTGCGCAGGCTCGGGTTTGCTGGTATCTGCACAGGTGAAAAGACAATAGTAGTTCCCTGGGAGCTGCAGCTAAAGGCAGTTGTGAGCTACTCAACATAGGCGCCAGGAACTGAACTACAGTCCTCTGAGAGGGTAATGGGAACTGCCATACATTAAACCATTTCTCTGGCAGTATATTTGAATATTTAAAAATCAATGAATTCTTAATGATTTGATTAGATACTTGTATTTAGAGCACTTAGTTTCAGAGGCCTAATAAGCAAACCAGTGGCTTTCTTAAACATGAAAGGTGCACATAGTTCATAAATACAACTAAATATAGAGGCGAATGTGAACATTTGTGAGCCAAGAACACAGAGCTCAGTTTTCCTGTAGGGAAACAACTACAAACCATAAAACAATCTCGGAAATGTTCGTAAAATTCTGTTAAAGTTGCAGAGATAATAAAACAGTCATGGACTTCAGCCTTGGGACCGAAAATCTTTTCCAGTGTTTCCATTCCATTGGCTTTAAGCATAATGGAAATTCTAACATTAATTAATGCAGCTTTATATTTGTCCTTCTTCACTAAATGGACTTGTTAATTGCACCACTGCCTGGGTAGGCAGGGAAGTAGAGGGTATGATGGGCTGAGCGCAAGTTCAACCATAGCATGAAGATCTAGGAAGAATTCTTCCTACAGAAAGCACACAGTTTGTAAAAGCTTCCCTCTAACAGTGATTCACTCCTAGGAGTATTTACTTTCAATTCTGGCCTGTGGCTAAATTTTAAAGCACACACCTCTGGAGTAACAAGACAATTATTCTGTCAGTTTTACTATCATAAAATGTATTTGATTAGGAGACTGAATGTTTTCTAACTGCTCAACTGTCTTGTTTAAGTCTTACTTTAAGGTTTTATTATCTTAACTCCTATCCATGCCAAATTTACCTCCAGTTCCAATTCTCCTTTCCCCTCAAGTCATATCTGTCCTGTTACTTTATTCAAGCAGTAAGTTTGTAAAAGAGGATTCAGGAAACCACAGAGTGATACCATAACTCTTTGTTATTTATACTAGAGGAATCAATTTCATGTTAGATATTTAAATATAATTAAATTAAATATACACATTGGACATTGTGTATATTGGCTATAATATGAGATTCCATATGAATTATTAAAGTGTTGGTACCAAATACTGAGCCTAGTTTTTAAATTTTATTCTTAAGAAGGAAAATTCTTCGACACACTATATAGGTAAAGTTTTGCAGGAAGTGGGTATGCAAGAGATTTTTAAAAATTTAAAATCTAAATATAATTCCATCATTTTACTTTTGCCTTTACCTTATTCATACATGCTTGATCTCTTTCAAATTTGTGCTTTCTATATAATTGTTGATATAGACTAAGATATATAGGTATTGATGGAGAGGGTAAAGAGGCCTTTTCCGCACAGATAAGCACTGGGGAAGCCTGGAAATTTAAATACATTGCTTATCTCTTCAATGTAATGAGGTGTGTAGCTGCCTTTTCTGGAATGCCAGGAATGGTGTCGTTGAACAACCTGGTGATCCTTTGCTATCTGAATAGGCAGTATCTGCCCATATCTTCCAGAGTTGTTGTTTTTTTACTTACCCTTTAAAAACTTGAGTATTGATCTTATACATTAAAGCCTATTCTTATAAGTGATATCACTTGTGTTTTACAATATCCTACATGACTTCTTTTTTATCTTAGAGACAGGACAAACTTGAAACCAACAGGCATTATGATTACCTTAGTCAAGCACCTTTAACCCTAAATCTTGGGTGCTATCTTAGAGTATACAGTACCCACTCAAGTGAAAGAATCTACATGTGCTTTGTAAAGAATCTCAATGTAAACATGTTTTAAGTTGTTCTGCACTTTGGAATAAGTTAGTTGTTATTTGAATACTTTTCCCCCAAAATTGTGCTATGCCAGACTATAGAAGTCCTGGTCCAGCATCTGTTACAACAAAATTGGGTTGAGCTGAATCTCATTCTTACCTCACCCTGATTCTTCTTCCTGCCTGATGTAAAACCTGCAGTTGAATCAACACACGCACAAGCACACACATACACACACTCATATACATGCACACATACACACACATACACACACACACACACACACACACACACCTAAGCATACTGAGCTTAAATCTTACTTTACCATGTATGTGTGTGCACTTCCTAAAATACAAGAATACAGCCTACTCAGTCTATATAATGTTTCTTGCATTTATGTTTTCAGAGCTGACAATTAGGTATTTGGTAAACAAATGGTGTGGCTTTCCCACACTCAGCAATAGTTGGTTTCATTAGTTCTTGGTCTAAGGTTGAGGCACCATGATATTTCCTCCCCCCCTTTATTTTAGCATTTCTATTGTTGTCATCCTTTTTCACATATTGTTCAGTCAGCCAAGATGAGGAGACTTTATGGGTGTACATTCTCTTACATTTCCAGAAGAAGTTATATTACATCAAACTTTCTGTTCCCCTCTCTCTTACAATATTCCATTCCTGTCTTCTGTTATGATAGGAACATATATATATATATATATATATATATATATATATATATGAGTTGTGTTGTAAATGTATTAATTTGGGCTGGGCACCACAGAGTTATTTGTTTTCAACATTTTCATAAGATTGGATCAAATCAGATCATGTCACTAGAAGATACATCTAAGCTTCCAAGAGAATTAAGGAATCAGTAGTTCCAACCATCTCTGACACCCACAAACTACAATAATGACAAGCAAGGCAATATATCTTTAAAGATGTAATAGTAGTATATATACCTGTTGGTCACCAACAACTTTCTAGTTAACGTCGGCTCAACAAGACGAAAATTAGGCTTGCTACTGGAAACCTTGCCAAATACTCATGAGTAGAGCTATCATAAATCTTGGAAGAGAACTTTCAACTGCCATTTTACTAAGCCAGAATAATTTCTGATTACATTCTAAATATTTGCACTTATACTCACAGTTAAGTATAGATCTCATCCCTCATCAAAGAAGCTTTTATTTGCAACAAAAGGAGAACATAGAAGAAAACTACCACTAATGTCTTGTCTTTCAAAATTAAGTGTTATGATCTTGAGATGTGGTTAAGTTACTAAGATCCTGCAAAGAAGTTGGGTTCATTTGCTAACACCTAAATTCATAATCATCTGTATCTCTGGCTTCAAGAATCCAAGGTCCTCTTTTGTCCTCCTAGAGAAGCAAGAATTTGGATCCCATACACATATCCAGGCCCTTATACATACAAATAAAATAAAGAGAAATACAGGTTTTTTTCCTTTTCATTAAAATTTCTATTAAGCAATTTTAACATATACATTTATATTATTACACATATAGACAATAAATTACCTACATGAAGAAGAACCATGAAACAACCAGGAATTATATATTTGTTATTTCCGTAGTGCTGCATCTAAAATTCTGAATGTAAAACAATATATCATATTTCATCATTATCAAATTAAAACATCTGTCTAGACCTGAAAACATCTTAACCCCTAAACAACTAAGCTCAATTGTAAAACTAAACTATCTGGTTATCAACACTGTAAGAGACTTGAGAAGGAATAAAATGAATTACCTGAGTAGACAAAGAGTGCAGGTTAGTAGCTTCCCACATGAGAAGATGACAGAGACAGCTTGCTACCTGAACAGTCAACCAGAACACTCTACAGTGTTGGAGAATCATCTTCCACCTTATGCCCAGTATATCTGACAGATATATCTGTGTGGCAGGAACTACTGAGGACTTGCTTAACCTGTCTTAGCAGAGTTTGGCCATCAATTCTGGCTGGATCCAAGCTTGCCCGTTTTTAGGCTGAATTCTGTCTGTGGTTGAAAAGAGGACATATTCTCCAGAGGCTTGTTTGCCACATTTGAAGCCATCTCCATAAGGAGGTTCTTTGATGCTCATCATCTTCTTTGAGGTAGGCTGTGTGTTGCCAGCAGTTAATCTGTCTCATTGTATAATGTAACTTTGAAATAATAAAAGCATCTTTAAATGCCATATTCTGTATGTCTCTAAGTTTTTTGAAGACCACATGCAAATATTTTACCTTATCTTTCTATAGAATCATATCTGTATATTCTTGTGATAAAAAAAGACTAGTAATTGATATATGACCATGATTTGATCAACTAACAATTAATTTATATAACTTCCTATCCTAAGCAGTCTGTAATAGCACTTTGAAAATCGTGGAAATAAGCCTTGTTTTATAATTGTTTATATTTAATTTACTGATATAGATTGTGTTTATAGATGCAAATTAAGCTTAAGTGTAGGTACATTGGTATAGAATTCAAGTTGAAGATTATTTTTCATGTTGGGCGGTGGTAGCCCATGTCTTTAGTCCCAGCACTCAGGAGGCAGAGGCAAGTGGATTGCTGTGAGTTTGAGGCCAAGCTGGCCTACAAAGTGAGCCCAAGACAGCTAAGGCTACACAGAGAAACCCTGTCTCAAAAAACAAAAACAAAAACAAACAAAAAAGTTTATTCTTCACACACATTATATATATTTTTACTCTAATATGCAGTATTGTACCCATACAACTCAATTATAATACAGGTTTTCTAAATGAGCATACAGTTTCTGTTGATTGCAAGAAAATAAAGTCTGTGACTTCCACTGACTGGCTAGCAATATATATGGAGTGACTTTCGGTCAGTGTACAGAGTTGAACTCCATAGAGTTATTTTCATAATATTCCTTAAAACTCTATTGACTATATTTTATTTTATTTTATCTTTTGGTTTTTCAAGACAGAGTTTCTCTTTGTAGCCTTGACTGTCCTAGACTCACTTTGTAGACAAACCTGGCCTTGAACTCACAGAGATCCACCTGCCTCTGCCTCCCGAGTGCTGAGATTAAAGGCATGTGCCACCACACCAGCTTCTATTTGGGGGGGGGGATATTTTTATATACCAACAATAATGTGGTCTTTGCACTACCTGGTGCAAGCTCTAGATTATTTTCATTTGTGCAATCCCTTATCAAAAAGCCATAAATTGTGCCTGAACTGCTGTGAATACAAATAATGTTATTCTAAGTATTTTGCAAAATAGTTGCAGAGAGGAAATTAAATGACTTTCTGAGTTTTTATTTTATATAAAACAAGGATACTTTCAAGGTTTCATTTTCTTAACTGTGCTAATTAAGATTCTGGTTATCTCCTTCATATCTACAAATGCTGTTAAGTTCTCTTCTGGTCATATCAACTGTTGCTATTTCTCATTAGAGCATTATAAAAGTTTACTAGCTGGCCAAAATATCCTAAATCTGATACCTGCATAACCATTTCATAAAACACCATGACCTAAAGCATAGTGAAACACTTGATCAGTAGAAAATAATAAAACAGAACTATTGCTGTTACATGAATTCAGATTGATCTGAACACTGTGTTGTAATTTGACCTGTACTTTGTCCTCAGTCTTTTTAGTAGCTCCCAATTTGTTAAGGAGAAATTCAAATATCTTATCATGTCCCATTAGTCAAAACACAAAAACAACTCCCACCGCAAAATTGCAGGCTGTCTTGTGTTTAAAATTAATGTTAAATCTCAGCTGCCACTTTACTAAGATCTTACAGAAGATAAATGGAGAGCATCAAAAACAATGAATGAAAGAAAGAAAGAAAGAAAGAAAGAAAGAAAGAAAGAAAGAAAGAAAGAGAGAAAAGAAAAACACTTTGGCCTCAACTTTTAGACAATAACTGATTTTGTTCATAGTTCTGTGACATATATCACACAGACAAGTGCTTTGTCAGCATTACATGAAATTATTATGAGGGTACTCAATTCTGACCTTGTATGAAGACAGAAGTACACAGATTTTACAAGTGTTTACATTCAGTAATCTGAACTCTTTTGTTAAAAATGCTTAGTGATATCAGCTCCATGCCTCTTCCTGAAGTCTATCTTGATCTGTCCCTTGTCTGCTTTATACCATTATACCACTTCGTTTTCTTTAATGTTTCCTTTAAAATGTCATGTCGAGGAATAGATATGGAAGCAGGACACTGGACAGAGTGCCGAGAGTACAGGGTGGCCCTGCCAGGCCACAGAGGAAAAGGTCATATGTAGTACAGGGGACACTAGATGAGCTAAGGTCAGACTTTAGAGTAAGAGGGCTCCCCTTTCTAAGGACTAGGGGAAGGAGGGAGGGGGGGGGATTGGGAGTTGATGAGGGAGGGAATGGGAGGGATTGAGGGGGCGCTGAAATTGGAATGTAAAGCATTCCAAATATGTGGGACAGACTGTAATGTTTGACCAAATGAGATTAAAAGCTTCCTACAACGCTGTCTGTGAAGTTGTTCAATTAGGGGATAAGATCTTTTTAGGTCATGATAAAGGATTTAAGTTAATAGAGATGAGCTATGATAGATATTGAATTTCATTCAGAAATTTAGACCCAACAAGACAGGAAAATTGTTTACTTCAAGTATGAAAAATACAAATAGCCAAATCCCTATGAATTTAACATTTATATAACTCATGACTGTCTCATGGTTCTCCCTGTTATATGTAGTTTGTTTTATTCATGTGTAATAAAATAAATGTATATGTTTTAAAAAAAGAATTCAAATTGCAGAGCAAGCAGGTAACTTATATTCCTAATCCTACAACATGGGAATAGCTCTGAGACTGGCAGAGATATGAATGTAAATGCATAGAAAGGCTTCATGTTGGCCACAGATTCTCTCCATTATTAGTACAGCATGAAAGACCATTTGCAGAAGCCTTACATCGGCTCATACAATGAGCAGAGAACTAGTCTTAATTGTTTTGTGCATCCCGCATACATCATACAATTATAATGTTAGAACTGTATAATGCTTGTGAGAAATTATGTTTGCAGAACAAAAGAACCAGACACTGATGCTGGATCAGACATGAGAGGATCCATTCCTCTCATCCTGCTGGACTCTGACATCCTACATCCTCACATCCTCCTTGTTCCAGCTCCAGATGCCTCTGTTGCTGGTACCCATCAGATTTAGGCAGCTACTTGGACAACATTGTAGAAAGCTTCTGATCCAATTTGGACCAGCATTTCAATCTCCTATTAAGGCTGGAATCACTTAACATTTAGAACCACAATGCAATCTCTGGCTTGTTTAATCATTTTCCCCATTCTTGGGGGGCCCAATTCAGCCTGAAGAAACCTCAAGAACACGATGTCACATTCCCTCTAAGGGGGGTCAGGTTGTTTTCTGTTTGCTCTCTTGGTCTACAAATGCTTATTTCATTGTGAGGTGGTTATAGATTATAATTTATCTTCTACAGAGAAAAAACTAGGCAGTACTCAGGAACGTCTCTCTTTTATTTTGTCTTTCATCTGTAGGTAAGGAGATAGGATCTGAAAAGAAAGAAAGAGATATAGAAATATAGAGGGAGGATAGAACAAAACGTAGATGATTGAACCTACTCCTTAACTCAAGGCCTTAATTGTTATTCATAATGAAGGCTATGCCTATGTCTTTGGTATAGAATTCAGTATATTGATACAAAACATAGGAATGTCTAATAGTTGTTGGATTCTAGCACAATAATATATATCCTAAGTCTAACAAATACCTATGATGCTATAACTATATGAGGTAAAATAGTTTAAAAGGTCTTCAAAAGCCTCAGAAACGCATAGAATATGACATTTAAAGATGTTTTATTATCCTAATTTTTTTTTTTGACAACAAGATAACTCCTGAAAACACACAGCTGACCTCAAAGAAGATGATGAGCATCAAAGAACTTCCTTATGGAGATGGCTTCAAATGTGTCAAACCAGCCACTACAAAAATGTCCTCTTTCCTGCCACAATCAGAATTCTGCCTAAAAATGGGCAGCTTAGATGCAGGCAGAGTCAATGACCGAACTCTGCCAAGACAGGGTAAGCAAGTCCTCAATAGTTCCTGCCTTGTGAGTAAGTCTGGCAGAGATAGTGGTCCAGAAGGCCGAAGATGAGACTCCAATGTTTTAGAGAGTGTTGGGTGACTGTTCAGGCAGTAAACTGTCTCAGTCATTTTGTTTCTTTTGAAAGCTGCTAACCTGCACTGCTGGTTCACTCAGGAATTTAAGTCTTATTCCTTCTCACGTCTCTGAGGGGTATTGAAGACAAGATAGTTTAGTTTTACAATCAAATTTAGTTGGTTAAGGGATAAGATCTTTTTAGATCAAGATAAAGAGTTAAATTAATAGAGATGAAATAGGATAGATACTGAATTTAATTCAGAAATTTAGACACAACAAGATAAGAAAGATGATTACTTCAAGTTTGACAAATACAAATAACCAAATCACTATGAATTTAACATTTATATAACTCAGGATTCTCATGTGGTTCTCCCTGCTATATGTAGTTTGTTTTATACATGTGTAATAAAATAAATGTATATTAAAAATAAAATAAAAACCAAAATGTCACATCACAATAGTGTTCATTGTAGTTTCAAATATATTATGCTATATTATTGTTTGCTGTTTGGATTCAAAAATGTCTAAAATACTATCTTATCAATTTTTATGACCCCTCTACTTCCATAAAAAATATTTTTTTCTTTTTTATTAATTAAACATTTTTTTATTCTTTACATATACATTTATAATATTACACATATATACAATAAACTACCTATTGCAAGAAGAACAATGACACAGTCAGGAATTATATAAATGTTACAGTCTTGGTGTTTTTGCTATTTCTGTTTGACAGCCTTAAAGAAGACATCTTTCCTATCTTGCTGCATCTAAAATTCTAAATGTAGATCAACCTCCATCACATCTTCTCATTATCAACTTAAAAGACCTATCTAGACCTAAAGACATCTTAACCCTTAAACAACTAAAGTTCATTGTAAAACTAAGCTGCCTAATCTTCAATTCAATCAGAGACTTGAGAAGGAATAACCTTGATTACCTGACTATACCAGGAATGTATCCTAGAAGCTTTCCAAATTGCAAGATGGCAGAGACAGTTTTTTTTTTTTTTTACCTGAATAGTTACCCAAAACTCTATGCCTGCATCCAAGTTTGCCCCTTTTAGGCAGAATTCTGTCTGTGGTAGAAATAAGGACATTTTGCACAGTGGCTTCTTTGCCACATTTGAAGCCATCCCTATAAGGAGGTTCTTTGAAGCTCATCATCCTCTTTGAGGTGGGCCAGGAGTTAATCAGTCTCACTGTCACTGAATCTTTAAAATAATAAAAAAATTTTACATGCCATATTTTGCATTTCTCTGAGGTTTCTGAAGACATTATCTAACTATCCTACACTAACTTTCTGGAATTTCTCAATATTTAGAAACTGGACTATAAATTTGATTCCTAGCTTGTTTAACAATATCCTCAATTTTATTTGGGCCTCAATTAGGTATTATTCCTCCCAAATCAGCTGGATGAAACCTTAAGTGAATGACACCCAATTTCCTTTAAGCAGGGTCAGGTAGGTCTTTAGTTGCTCTCTTGGGCTATAGAGGGTTATTATCAATGGAGTTGGTTACAAGTTATTATTGGTCTTATATAGACAGAAAACAAGGTTAGGCTCAGCAATGTCTCTCTTTTCCCTAATCTTCCATTCTTAGGTTTCAAGATAAGGTTTGAAAAGAAAGAAGGGTGAATATAGAAATATATAGAGTAGATAGAACAAAATGTAGGTTAGTGAATCTGCTTCTGAACTTAATGCCTCAATTGTCAGTCACAAGGTTATATCTAAGTCACTGGTATAAAATTTTGTATATAAATGCAAAAATACAAAATATGTTTACTTCTAGATATGGTGATATAGAATTCAAATGTAAGTTTATTCTTCACACACAATATATATATATATATATATATATATATATATATATATATATGGCATTATACCCATATAACTCAATTATAATTCAAGGTTTACATCCCATACTTTGAAAATCTATTGCAGACTGTTTAGAATAAATATGTTCTACAAGTTAATTGTTACTTGATCAAATCATGTTCACGTCAATCACAAGTCTACTTTTATCACAAGAAAATACATGTTAGGTATGGCAGTAGATATGTTTCTATAAAATAATCATTTTTCTTTTTTTTTTTTTTTTTTTTTTTTTTACTTTTTTAAAATACTGAGTTTATTTCACATGTATTTTTGTCTCCCTACCATTTCCACATCTGACCACCACTATTACTATGTCCTATCATAACATTCCATACATACTTAAAACCAAGTAATGGGTGGAGGTCCATCCTTGAAAACTAAACAGGCATTTAGACAACACATTCTTGGCAACTGAACCTGGACAACATTTATCAAATACAGTAGGGAAAGTTCTCACTTTGCATTATAAAAAGGACAGCCAGATATTAACTGTTACAGAAATGAAGCCGGAATATTTCAAACTGTTTAAACCATTTTCTTAAAGAGACTTCCTCCACTGCCAGAGATCTTGAATGGCCTCTTGGTCGGTCATCCGGAAGCAATTCTTCACATAATTAATGAACTTGGCTTCCACTTTGGGAAGAGAGGCACCTTTTTCTATGCTTGCTTGCATTTTTGCCTTAATGTCTTCTACCGAGCTGGGTCCTTTTGGTGTTTTAGGAGTTTTTTCCTGTTTTTTGAAGGACTCTTGACCCTTTGATCTCGGTGTTGATGGTTTTAAGTCTTTTCCATTTTGGTTTGATTTCTGTGCATTTTTTGCTGGCGTATCTCGTATAGATTTCTTCACTGGAACTTTTTCTTCAGTTTCCTCATCAAAATCATCATCATCATCATCATCATCATCATCCTCATCATCTTCATCATCATCCTCATCATCGTCATCAAGTTTGACTTTTTTCTGGGGGACCTTGTTACCACCTCCAGGGGCAGTTCGTTTTCCAGACATACTTAAGAGTTTTACATCTTCCTCGTCTTCATCCTCAGACTCTGCATCTTCCTCTACAGCTACTAGATGCTGTCCACTAATGTGCACAGGTCCTGAACCACACTTCAACCTTAAGACCACAGGTGGTGTAATTTCAAAGCCCCCAAGGGAAACCGTTGGTTGTACAGACATTTTCAATGTTGCCAGTGTTACTTTAATTGGACTGCCTTCATAGTTCATTGCTTCTGCCTCTACGATGTGTAATTCGTCTTTTGCCCCTGCCCCTAAACTGACCGTTCTTAAGGATAACTGGTGCTCATTTTCATCATTATCCACTTTAAAGTGATAATCTTTGTCAGCCTTTAGTTCACAACCGAAAAGGTAGTTCTGAGGCCTAAGAGGGCTCATGTCCATGTCCATTGAGTCTTCCATGAGGCGGAGGCGAGCACTTCGGTGTGAGTGAAGTCGGACGGAGAAAACTACCCACTGCTCCTTAGAACAGACACGCAGGACGGAATCACGCCAAGGCAAAATAATCATTTTTC
Organism: Acomys percivali; assembly: GCA_907169655.1. Lineage (NCBI taxonomy): Eukaryota > Metazoa > Chordata > Mammalia > Rodentia > Muridae > Acomys > Acomys percivali. The sequence continues at coordinate 81,665,168 of OU015751.1, read as the reverse complement.
AAAATAAAATCTCAGCATTCTTTTCTATCTTGAAGCCCATGATACCACTCCCAAAGTCTTCCCACCACAATATTTTCAATTCAGCAATGGAAGAATAAGTTTCATGAATGGTTGATTGATGGACATTCAAACCAACTGTTTGGTGGAAAGTCTGCAAATACTGAATTAGTGAATCCTAAACTTTTGTTCTGAAGGGAAACACATTGCTATCTCCATCATCATGTAGTCACATCATCAACTAAATCTTCATTGATATTTGATATTCATAGCTACAAAATGGTCCAATCTCTTCAATACCAGAGCAACTTTCTTTTATTTAACCCCTTTCTATATAATCTTTAAACCTATTTCTTAATATTTTTCTAGATTTTAAGATTATCAATTCCATAGTCCTTGAGTACCTCACAGATACTGTGTTCATATTTTCCACAAATTCCATAGTTTTAGTGTTCAGTGAATGTACATCATACTCATGAAAGAAAATTATCCATCTAACTGATGCTGAAGATCCTGATCCATGCATGAGATTTTTTGAATACCTGGTGCCTATATTACGCATGAAGATACTACCGCAAGAAGAGATATAGGTGTGAAAATTCTTTAACTTTTAAATGCTTAATAAGAAGGCACTAGCCAAGGACAATACAGGCCGTAAAATTTAAACCCCTACCCTAATCTAGCCCATGGACAGGACAGTCTCCACACTTGAGTGGAGAGAGGGATTTGACTTTCTCATGTACTCTGGTGCCTCACATTTGACTATGTCCTTTGGTAGGGGAGACCTAGTGGCACTCAGAGGAAGGACAGCAGGTCACCGAGAAGAGACTTGATACCCTATGAGCATATACAGAGGGAGATAATCCCTCTGAGGAACAGTCATAGGGGAGGGGAATAAGGGGGAAATGGGAGGGAGGGAAGAATGGGAGGATACAAGGGATGGGATAACCATAGAGATGTAACAAGAATAAATTAATAAAAAAAAAAAAAAGAGTGTGTGCCTGGAAGCGTGAGTATCTTAAAGGGCCTGGAAAACATAGAAATATACATGTGTTATATACATATGAGTAAGTCATTGATTTATGTACAACTACAAAAATTTAAAACCACAGAGGATTTAATAATTATTAGTCAAATGATACTCCTCTATCAATATTATATTAGAGAAGGTACATGGATTAAAATAACTATTTGATGAGGTTTAGGATATCACTTATCTATTAATATAATGCAAACATGGAGCAAAGAATAATATCAGGTATGTCTCACCCTTAAGATGACAGAAAGTGACAGAATCCCCAAAGCCCAAGGACTGGGATCATTTTGACATCTAGTTCATTCAATCTTACTTGTTTAGCAAATTTATGAAAAATGATTGTATATAGATACACATACAAATTCCAGAAAATGTTGTTAAAGCTGAAGAAATTCCCTTTCTACCTACTATGGGGAGAAAGCGTTTGAGTGATGTTACACACAGCAGAATAAACTTAACTGTAATATTTTGATCTATTAAGTAAAAATATGATTATATTTCCATGTGTAAGCACTGCTATACTTTTATTTAGAATGAATGTAACACTTTGAAAAGAGATTTGATATTAACAAAATGGCATAAATATAACTTAAATTATGGTAATTTCATTTCCAAATTCCTCAGAACAGAATATATCTTCTGTAAAAAAGAACAATTTGTATTTATCTTGAATGTTTTTTAATTATAAGAATCTTCCATGTGATTCAAATGTAGATACAGGACTTATTTCTGGAGAAACAGTTGAGGCCTCCCAGGCAGGTTCTGAGAAGATGAGATGAGCGATAACAGCAAGGAAATAGATGAGAAGTGAGTGCACAGTAGAAGAAATTCAAATGGGCTTGCTATCCTAGCTTAAATCACTGTTATTAAAGCCATAAATTTTGGCTGAAACATTGTTTTCAAGTTGACTGGGGTAAAAATATATTGTTGTATTAAGAATGACCCAATAATATCTACAATAAAATAACAAAAATGAACCTTCTGCTGGGTATGTTGCAAGTGTTACGCAATGCATAGTTGATCTAACCTTCTACCCATCTTCCACTATCATCACTCTCAGATAAGGACATTGTTTATTATTTAATTTTTTTCCTAAAGAAAAATAAGGCTAGGAAGATTATTGGGTGGATATGCATGCTTCCTACACAATCATGAGTAACTGAATTTAGTTATCCAGCATCCATATGTCAAAAAATACACATGGCTGTAACAAGCTTATTAACCCTACAACTTGCAATAAGGGTTTCAGAGATAGATTTTTATGCCCAGCCATCCTAGTCAAATAATTCCTTACTTCAGGTTTAATGTGACACTCCCTTCAAGATAATAAGGCAGAGAGTGGTAAAGCATTCTTCC
>OU015751.1:81644020-81657779 GCA_907169655.1 Acomys percivali | reverse complement strand
GTTTTTCAGTGGTGGCATTGTAACTTTGATGTCTCTTGAAGTCACCTCTTTCCTCTCCACTTCTTAATATACAGTAGTATACAAGGTACATTGAATAACTGAATCTTAATTTTTTATTCACTAAATGACAATGATTGTATGGGTCTGAAAACACCTTGAAAATTTAAAAAGAGGTAATATAAACTGTATAACATCATGCTTGATTGGGTATATAAACTGGTGACTGCTCTTATGCTAATCTGTAACATGGTTTTTTGTTGTTGTTGTTGTTCTGTGGATACCTTCATTGGTATCTTAGAGTTTTTATTTTAACCTTTGAACTGTATGTTATAACTTATATTTCCTGAGCCTTCAAATATTTTCCCTTTTTAGAAGTTTAACAGGTTGTTTTATGTTGAATTATTATAGGCATAATTGATCCAGCTTGATAGTTTAATGTACGTACCTGAATGAGGCTGAAAATATAGTATCAAATTCCTTTGGGGGGAAAACAAATAATTGAAAAATTCATATTTGAAAGAGTAGTAGTGACAATTTAGTCACCCAAGTAATCATTCAAAAGAGAATATTGGCTTGAATACAGATAGAACAAAATAACCAAATACTTCATCCTGAGTGACAACTGATCTCTTTTAAGTAAAGAGATTCTTTAAGTATAGAAACAAATACATATTATAAGTTTGTTGCATGTTCTCCACATATGTATTTTTAAAGGTAATAGGAAATACAAAAACCCATGCTGATATGGAAACCTATTAAGTAGGAGCTGGAGAGAAAGCCGAGGAGTAATTGCTCTGACTACTCTTGCAGAAGACTCTCCCAGCAATCACATGGTGGTTTGCAACCATCTTTAACTCTAGTTCCTGGGTAGGTGACACCTTCTTCTCACCTCCATGAGCACCAAATCCTGTGCACAAAATCCATTCAGACCATTTTTATACATTAAAAAATATATATATATTTTGGGATAAATTAAGTAGTATCATTAAACACATGTCCTAAAGTTGAAGATCATTTTGTTATGTAGAAATTTTACTAATAAATCAAGTAAGCCAAATAGTGAGATTAGTTTTTGTATTGCCCCCTCTTTTTAAATGCATACTTAAATTGAATTACCATTTAAAGAAATGGTGCATTTACTTACTAGAAGGGAATAGTATTTCTGATCAGAGGATTCTACATGACAGAAAAAATCTAAATGCCAGCACAGGTTTAAGATTTTTATCATTACTGCACTGCAAACTATAATGATATGCAGTTATACTGACATCAATCTAATACCTTAACATTCTAGAAGTTAGAAGGATTCTGTAGGCCTCGTTTGGCAATATCACTATCTTGGCAGTGTTGGATTTTTTTGAAACATTGTCAATAACTCTCATCTCCCAGTACCTGAGGTACCATTATCCCTTGCCTTATAGATTACTCTCCCGTCATCAAAAATGAAGAGTTTAATTATTTTTACACCTCATTCCTCCTCCCTCTTGAGAATTTATGAATTTTAATAAATGCACATGGCTGTATTCTGATAATCATGGTCAGTTCCACTATCATGATGTCAGGTGATTATCAAAATTAGCTTTATATGAAATCTTAATTGTCCTTTAACAAACAATTTAACATACACTCAGATATCAAATATGGATACCCTTGTTTAGCTAGTGTTTTAGGTGATACATCATACTTCATTTTATTCAGAGAGTCAATCAATAGACAAATGTGATTTGAATATTAATAGAAAATCAATTTCCTTCGCAGATTGATCATTAAATCAACATTCTAAAGGTGGTGGTATCCCAACAATCATTAATGTATATCACCAAAATAAAAGCATTTGTAACCAAAAGCAGTCCATAATGACCCAGATTTAAATCCACAATGGTAAGTGTATATACTCATTTAGAGGATACCAACAAATGAAATATATTTATAAATAATAATAAAAATATTAGTAAACAGATTTTCATAAGATAATACAAGTGTATGGAGTTTATCAATAGGAATTAAAGAACTAATATTGTGTAGTAATTATTTACATATTATCACATTTTCTGTCTTGTGTACTCTAGCAGTCTGACTAGATGCCAAATGTAAATATGTATTTGCTATGCTATTCTGCTCTCCAGAAACTTACAGATTAATTTCCAAAAGTCATTCTTACACACACACACACACACACACACACACACACACACACACACACACACGCACATACATGCACATGCATGCATGCACATGTGTGCATTACACACACACAAGAGCAAGAGAAAAATTACATATTATTTATTGTGTGCTTTTAAAATTAGTGATTTTGTACCTTCTAGTACATTCCTAACTCAACTTTATGCTCACAGCCATCATATACAAATTTTTAGTAATTATGTATCAAGCTGTCTCATAGTTACTCATTTTATTTATTCTTATTTATATCCCCTTAATACAGTAGCAGAGCAAACTGAAATTAAAGACCAAGTGCATGATATTAGTAACCAAACTTAAGACAACACAGCAAATAATGAAAACTTCTTCTCACATCCCTGTAGCTTCTTCCAGTAAAGACAGTGGTCTTGCATGGTGTGAATGAACAATGGTGTTTATTAATCTCTGAAATCTGAGGCATGCATTGACTTGGGGAAAATGTCAAAGTAGGAGAAAATACATAACAAAGTAGTAGTTTCTGATATGATTTCCAAATGTGAGTGTAATAACATTATTACTAATATATAACTTAATATATATGTATATATATGATTAATACATATTGTTCAGCAATGCCTGTGGTATGGGTTTGCTATTTTAATACATTATTTTATGCTTCAAAATAAGTTTAAAGCTATGATTTAAGAAAGTATTTTCATTTCTGTTTTCTCAGCAGGATTTTAAATAATTTATGACTTTGGTTATATTTGTTCTCAGAGTGAAATCTACTGCCCAATATAGCCTTTATGCCATTCTTTGTTTGCACGGTTTTTATCTTAATGTCACCCATAAAAAAAAAGACTATAAATCCTGCAGTAACTTTGCCATCTCAGCAATATTTTGTTAGCACTTATTTTTCTTTCTTTCTATTTTGATGTTTTTTTTTTTTTTTTTTTTTTTTTTACAATTTCTAAAATCCAAGGAAGGTTTTGGAGTCATTGTGAAACTTCAGAGTTTAGATTGGGGGAGGACACAAACACTGACAAGGAAGCTTCACGCAAAAATACCAAAAACAGAGGTGCTCCTGTGAAGAACTAGGAGGTCAGGTGGAAGACAGAAAGATGGGAGTCAACCAGGAAGAGAAATGAGCTGGCAATCATATCTAAGGAAGGTGTGAGCAGACTCTTTACTTCAGTATAAAATACACAGGTAGAATTCTATTTCATGGGTGAAGAATTGGGCATAGGGCAGACGTCTTTAAAAGGTGTAACTGAACATCAGCCATAAAACTTTTCTTCATTCTAAAGGATGCAAATCTTTGTGTGTGAGCCGTGTCCAACCCAGAGAGAAGGGCAGTTGAGAGATGACTTTGCTGTAACTGTCTGAGAGTCACTAATAGTCTGTGGTCTCCTTTTCAAATTTCTCCAGGTCACTCCCAAATAAAAGCAACATCTAAAATTCGTTAACTGCAAGCAACATAAAAGGTGAAGGCTGAGGCAGAGAAGCTGATTTTGCTACACATAGCTATACACCTAGTGTACAAGATAATTTTAGAAAAATAATTTTTGTATAAAGTACAGCTCTTAACTCAAAAGGAATGAGTAGTTTGTTCTTGAAATGTGAGTAATCATGGACTTGGAGCACAGCTTCAGATTATGCCAAGCAACATGTCCCAACATGAAAAGAGCTCAATTTCATCTTATAACTACATGACCAAAAATACAAAATTAAGGCATTTCCAAATACATTTGTGAAGATATATAAAATAGGTAAACTATAACAAATTAGTTCATATATGATATAGGTGAAAGTTAGAGTCCTGCTAAATCAATATATTCCCAAATGGCTTGCCTTAAAAATCACTGTGACAACAATATTTACTTTGAACAATAAATTATCACCCCAAACTGACCTCTGGCCTCCAGTTGCATCTGTGTGCACATATACACATGTAAAGAGGCACACCGAGAGAGGGGAGGAGGACAGGAAGAAGGAGGGAGACAGGGAGAGGGGTGGGGACAGTATGAACACTCTCTGGGCTAAAACTTCATGTCTCATGAAAGCTGAGGCTGTCCTAACCTTGGAACTATTTTAACTGCACATATTGAGTCCCATAATTTTGGTTTTCAGCACGTTTTTATCATCAGGATACCACATGGGATTACCAACACAGTACCTGAAGGGCCACAAGTTCGGCTATCTCAGAAACCCCAGGTGATTCTCAATTATCCTTATTTTCAATTATGCCCTCAATGTGGCAAGTTGGTTCCTGGAAGTGGAGCATCAGTATCCTTACCACCTGTGGTGGTTTGAAAAAAAAAACAAAACAACCCCCTATATGTCCTTCAGGAGTGGCGCTATTAGAGGATATGATGAGTTGGAATAGAAGTGGCCTTATTAAAGAAAGTGTGTCACTGGGGATGGAGCTTTGAGGTATCAGATGCTCAAGATAGGCCAGTGTCTCTTGCATTTCTTGCTGTATGACAGTCCACACACAGAACTTGTGGCTACCTCTCTAGCAGCATGTCTGGTTGTGTGCTCTCATGCTTCCCACCATAATAATAGAATAAATTTCTGAATTCTTAGCCAGGCTCAATTAAATGTTTTACTTTATAAGTGTTTCTGTGCCATGGTGTCTCTTCACAGAAATATAAACTCTAAGACAAAAGTTGGTACAAGGGTGGATTGCTATGGTAGGCCAGACCATATGTTTGTTTGGAGGAATGTAAGATTCGGAAGTTTGGATTAGAAAAGTAGCTGAATACTTTAAAGAAGCTTAATGGGCTATATTAGGAGTAGCATCTAAGAAAGTGGTGCTGAGGGTGATTTGACCTGTCAGAGCCTTGCTCAGGGTTTTGTCAGAACACAGGAATATTACTATGTGGCCTAGAGACTTTCCAGAAAAATCTGCCTAAGGCTAAATTGAAGAATTATGGATTTACAGCTTTGACAGAGACATTTCCAAACAATCTAGCATTGATTGTGTTGTGCGGCTATTAGTGGTCAGTATTTGGCAGATCTATAATACAACAAAGGAAGATGAGCAGAAAAAAAATACAAAATATACAATTGAAGTAGAAAAATAACACCAGGAAGTGTAAATAGATTTAAAAAGCTTGAAGCTAAGTGTTATAAGAAAATGGTGACCTCAAAGAAAGACACCACCAAGCAAAGCTTCCAATATGTGAAAAAGAATTGAAGAAAAGTAAATTTTTAAAAATTATAGAAAAGCTTAGAGCCAGACATTGTGGTACTTAACTTTTGTTCCCAGCACTTAGAATGTAGAGGCTGGCAGATCTATGAGCTTAAAGACAGCCTGGTCTAAAGCATTAGTTCCAGGACAGCCAAGCTTAGTCAATGAAGGGAACCCTGGAAAACAGAAAGTAGAGAAAATGTAACTGAACAAGGTAGCAATGTTCCAGCCCCAGCAAGAAGCAGAACATGGTAGCTTTGGTCAAGTGGGTCTGGTTTTAGATTTAATGATAGAAGAAAGGGGTTATATGCCCTATATGCCACTGAGCCCAGGCATATGTCATTGATGTCTCTTCATGGAGGCCCAGAGAGACTATTGTGTGGGGCATTGAAGAGAAAGCCTGCATTTCCTTGGAGACTAAAAGGTATTGTAGATGCCAGAGTTTAGGATACATCCACAAGAATGCTGGTACTTGGAGTGGAACCAGCTTCAATAAAACGGAAATGAATTGCAGTTATAAAGAGTATATTGATATAAGACCTGGAAATGCAGAGTTTGGAGCTTGTCTATCTGGTTTTGGTTTTGCTTTGGCCAGCATTTTCTTACTATCCTCTCTTTTGGAATAGTAATGTATATCCTGTGCCATTATGGGTGGGAAATATATGATTTGCTTCTTCATTTTGTTTTATTAAAACTTTTCATTTATTTGGCACTCAGAGGAAGGAAAAGCAGGCTACCCAGATGAGACCTGATAGGCTGTATAATAGGGTAGGGAAGGCTGTCCCTTCTGTCACAGGCCTAGGGGAAGAGAACAGGGTGAAAGAGGAAGCGAGGTGGGAAATGGAAGATCTAAGTGAGCAATTAGGATATAATATGAATAAATTATTTGAATTAAATAAGAGCAAAATAAAAACATTTTATTTATTATAATTTATTCACATTACATCACCATTCTTATCTCCTCACTCTTACCTTTCTCTTCCCACCCTCCCTTCCCCTTCTGCCCTAGTCCCCTCCCCTAGACCTCTGACAGGGTCATCCCTCCTCCCTGCATTATGAGTTCAGCCTTCCAGCTCTCATCAGGATAGCCTGTATCCCCTTCCTCTGTGTGGCCACAAGGCTGTCCCACCAAAGATCAGTGATCAAATTACAGGCACAAAAGTTCATGTCAGAGGCAGCCCCTGCCCCGAGTCAACCTCCTCCTCCCTGATATGAGAATGGTCTGCCCATCAGGGCATTGTCCTTGGCTGGTGCATCAGTTTGTGCACGTTCCCCTGTGTCCAGATCTGATGACCTTGGTCATGGTCTCCCTGTGGAACTCCTGACCCCTCTGGGCCCTTCCATCACCCAACTATTCCGTACAAGTCTCAGCATTTGATCCAGAGTCTTGCTGTAAATCCCAGTATCCACCTAGTTCCTGCTGGGTGGAATTTATTATAAGTGAGTATATACAATGTCTCTCTTTCTGGGTCTGAGTTACCTCACCCATGATATACTTTTCCAGTCCCATCCCTTTGCCTGCAAATTTTAAGATTTCCTTATGTTTGATAGGTGAATAGTATTACATTTTGTAAATGTACCAAATTTTCTTTATCAATTCTTTGGTTGAGGGACATCGAAATTTTTCGAGATTCTGTACCTTTATGAATAAAGCTGTTAAAAGCATAGCTGAGCAAATGTCCTTGTATGGTAGAGCGTATTTTGGGAATATATCCAAGAATAATATAGTTGGGTCCTGAGGTAGCGCTATTTCCAATTTTCTGAGAAAGCACCAGATTGATCTCCAAAGTAGTTGTATGAGTTTGCACTCCCAGCACCCACCAGCATTGTAGGAACGTTTCTCTTTCTCCACATCCTCACTAACAAGTGCTGATACTTGAGTTTTTGATCTTAGACATTCTGATAGTCATAATTTGGAATCTCAGAGTGGTTTTGATTTCCTTTTCCATGATAAGAATGTTGAGAATTTCTTTAAGTGTTTCCTAGTCATTCAATATTCCTCTGTTGAGAATCCTCTGTTTAGCCAGATGTTGTGGTGCACACCTTTGAAGCCAGCACTCTGGAGGCAGAGGCAGGCAGATCACTGAGTTTGAGGCCAGCCTGGTTTACAAAGTGAGTCCAAGACAGTCAAGGCTACACAGAGAAACCTTGTCTCCAAACACACACACATGCACACACACACACACACACACACACACACACACACACACACACAGACAGAGACAGAGACAGAGAAAGAGACAGAGAGAATCCTGTTTATTATGTACCTCAGTTTTAATTGGGTTATTTGTTTATATATTTTGGATACTAGCCCTTTAGTGGATATAGGTTTGGGGAAGATCTTTTCCCAGTGTGTAGACTGATTATTGTTATTGCTGTTGTTCTGTTAACAGTGTCCTTTGACTTACAGGAGCTTTTAATTTTCATAACATCCTATCATTTAATTGCTGACCTTAGAGCCTGAGCTATTGGTTTTTTGTGTGGAAAGTTGCATCCAGTGCCAAGGAGTTAAGGCTCTTCCATACTTTTTCTTTGAACACATTTAGTGTGAAGATATTACTGTTAAGAGATTGCATGAGTATCAGAAGAGACTTTGAACTTTGAAACAATACTAATACTGTGATAGAGTATTGGGATATTCAAAGCAAGTCTAAATATATTTTGAATTATGATGTGATATAATCCTATGGAGGCCAGAGGGTGGAAGTGGTGGTTTGAATGAAAATGGTCCCCATAGAACCACAGGAAGTAGCACTACTGGGAGCTGTGGCTGAGATGAAGTATCTATGCCCTTCTTGAAAATGTGTCACTGAGGGTGGGTATTAGAGGTTTCAGGTGCTCAAGCTTGGCCCAGTATCTTGTTCTCTTCCTGCTTCTTGCCAATACATGTGGAAGTCTACTTTCCCATTACCATGTATGTCTGTGTCCTGCCATGTTTCCCACCATAATGATAATGGAATAAACCTTTGAATTTCATCCATACCCAATTAAATAATTACTTTTCTGAGAGTTTCCAAGGCCATGATATCTCTTCAGAGCAATAGAAACCCTAAGAGAGCATCTCAATTTCATCGCTTCAGTGTCTTCATCCATTCTGAAGCACAGACATCAGCTGTGTCATGGTCACTTATTCAAATACAGGAATTATGGTTTCTATGATTGGTCTCATGTACCAGAAGTCATTCAGTCATACACAGTTTATTCAGGTATGGGAGAATAGGTTGTACATAGTTATGAGTTTACCAGTCATTCATTATTACCAAAGACTACAACAGCACTTCCAAATATGCCACAAAAACTTCCATCTTAAATTAATACTGATCTGAGTCAGCTGGCAAGAGTGCCAATAATTCAACAAACCTGATGCCTTCACTGGTATCAGAAACACAGCTTTCCAATTAAATATTTTCTCCCCTATACTCTCCATACCACTATCATGAGCAGAAGTTCTTACCTTAATTATCTGTAAAATCTATAAATGTTTCTACATCAATGCAAGCAAGAAAAGAATATTAATGAAAACAAAGGTGTATTTTCTGTTTAGATCTGTACCCCATTTTTAATTGGATTATTTGGTTTGGTGGAGTTTAACTTCTTGTGTTCTTTATATATTTTGGGAATTAAAAATTTGTCAAATGTAGGGTTGGTGAAGATCTTTTCTCTGTAGGTTGTCATTTTGCTCTGTTGACAGTGTCCTTTTGCTTACAGAAGCATTTCAGTTTCATAACATCTCATTTATTAATAGTTGATCTCAGAGGCTGAGCTGTTGGTGTTCTGTTCAGGAAGGTGTCTCCTGTGCCAATGAGCCCAAGGCTGTATGGCAAGAGCACCTAAAAGAGAAAAAGATATTCTTCAAAAATCACATCAGAGATTCTTTTACAGTAGACTTTCATGCTTTAATCTTTCTTCCTATGTTGCTTCCCTACATTGAAATTATTACATATTTTTCAACTTCTGTTTATCAAACTACAATTATGGCATCTAACATGAGAATGATACTGATAATGACCTTTCATAGCAGAGATATGCACACGTACAGAACCTTCTCTGGTTCTATATTCTTGTTTCATCAACCAACTCTGACGTCTTTGTAAAAGTAGTATCCAAAAGAAATGGGTTTTACACACCTGGACAATCCCCTTCACAGAATTTTTCTCAGTGAACACTGAGAAATCTTCAGCATGAACATCTATCCCACTTCAGTTTCTGTTAGTGCTTCATGTTGAAGTCCTCTCTCCAGTCCATTCATGGATAAATTATTTCTCAAAACATAACTTACTGCTTACTTCACAAGAATCTCTTCTTAGTATCAGCTATAACAGGTAGGGTCCTTCCAAGAAATAAATATTAGAATGGAATGCAGCATGAAAGAGAATTACAGAGGTGGGGAAGAAGGGATGGCTCAGTAATTAAGACAGCCCTTGCTATTACATAAGACATTTAGTACTCATCACCCACATGGTTGCTCATAAGCCTCTGTAACTCCAGTTCTAGGGTCCTCTTTTGGCCTCTATGGGCATTGTATACAAGTGCTACACATGAATGAATGCTAACAAGATACACATACACATAAAATATTTCTCTTTATAAAGAGAAACAGGGTAGAAAGTTCCTGAGGAAAAAAACTGAAAATGAAGAAAATTGACCATGAACCTCAGGAGATTGTTCACAAAATAAAAGTTTTGCTGTCTTAACAATTTCAAAATTGATAAACTTCACTTTATAGCATAGAATATGGCTATATGTGTTATCTTAGTAAGGGTTAACTGGAGAAATGTATATTTTAATATTGTCAGATCATTGCCTTAGTTAATTCTAGTTAAATCTAGCTGACACTCTTAAATTCGTTTTAATACTAGTTTTCTGTTTAGCTTATCTATCTGTTGCTGAAAATTATATTTAAATTAAGCTGAAGTAAAAGTAAAAATTATTAAGATTTTTTTGCTCATATATGTTCTGTGTCATATATTCAGTAGCTATTTGGTAAGTGTCCATTAATAATACATTGTCTATTTGGAATATATTATTCCTTTTATCATTTTAATGTGCTCCTTGCTTCATTAAGATCTTAATTATTATAATATTATCATTGGCACAATATTTTATTTCTTTAGCTCTTTATTTGGATAATATGTTTCACATATCTCCCACTATGTGCTTTATTTAGGCAGAACCTCCTGTGAATCAGGTACATCTTTACGTTTCTCTGTAGCCAAAGCCAACCTTGAACTTCTGATCCTCCCCACCTCCCAAGAGCTAGGAGGACAGATATGAGCCACCATATTCAACCACATTGTTCATTTGAATTCTACTTTTATGTATCCATATTGGTGTTGAATATACACATACATAATGCATATGTGACATACACACAGACATATATGAGTGTATATAGAGATATATAACTATTGTAGAGCTAGTACTAATTATTATATGATATTACTAAGTTACAGAGTTAATTTATATTCATGATGTCATTACTTTACAAATTTCACTGAAATGTACAAGGTTATTTTTACTCTTCTCCTGAAACCGTCTACATTTATAAGATTATTATCTTAAAAATCTTTCTTTACTTAACTGAATGAAATGAATGAATAATCCAGCCATGCTTCAATTCCTGCAGCATCTCCTGGACCAGTGTGTGCTTACACTGTCCTCTATTCCTTCCTTTAGAAATGCTTTCTCCACCACTTCCTGTTCCTCTGTCAGTGTTTTCTCCACTGTCCCTTCATCAATATCTGTCCAACAATTGTCCACTAGTTACTTTTTATCTACAAAGATCTGTCTTTCCTTTCATTCATTTTTGTTCACACTGCAGATGATAGAAAACTGAAATGTAAAGTCCTTTTATGATTTATTTTCTGCACTAAAAAATATGCTTTCTTCTTTCTGGCATCCTTAACTTGTGAGGATAAAACACAATTATTGGAAGTTTGGGGGGTTTCTTTAACAAGACAAACAGGTTTCTTCCCCTTTTTTCCTTATTTTTCTACATCATGGTTCTGTTAGATTTCTCAGAATTTTTCCAATTAGGAATGAAGTCAGCTTTGTGAATTTATAATTTTATCTCATTTTTCAAATGTTGTAACAATATCATACTTTATTTTATAGCTAAAATTAAAAACTCCATAGCCATGGAAAGTTAATAAGAGTAAAAATTTACTTTGGTGTTCACAATAGTAGAGGGTTAGAACTCATGACCATCATGGTAGAGAGCCTCACAGAAGGCAGGCATGGTGCTGGAGTATATCTGAGAGTTCAAACCCTTGTCTAGGAATAGGAGGGAGAGAATAGAGAGGAGATAAATCTAACCAGAAATGGACCTGGATTTTTATTCTGAAACCCTGCCCCCAGTGTAATACCTCCTCTGAAAAGTCCACACCTTCTAATCCTTCCCAAATAGCTCTACCAACTAGGAACTAAGTAGTCAGCTACATGACCCTATGGGGATCACCCTCACAACACATCAGCCAGTTATATATACTTTAATCTTTGTGTCCTATTGGGACTTTGATGATCTAGTTATAAGCTGAGTACATACAGCACTACACTCCATCCCAATGTTTTATTATTTATCTTTGACTTCATTTAATCATTTTTTGTAATCAGATTCCTCACATAATTATATATTTTTTAAGAGTCAAGTATTTGGTAGAGAGGTGATATCTGTATTTTATAAGGACACATATAATGTAAGGCAACTGAGCAGCTATATTTATAAAAGTAAAAACCTCAGAAAATACAAAATATTTTTAAAGAGTCACTGTTAGGGATTTCATCCATTAACATTACAAAGAACAGGTAAATGATAAGTATGATTTCAGAAATATTGTGTGAAATAATTTAAAAGTCACTATACAATAAATAGCAAAGACTGAGAAAATATATTATTTCCTGGTAGACTTATATTTAAGTGGAAATACACTCATACTGAGAAGGTAAGAAGTGAAGAGAGGGAGTCGGCTAAGCTACTACATTCATTTTAATTTTATTGTACTTTATAGATGATACTTTTGGGGAAATATAGCAGCCTTGGTGTTCTGGAGATAGATATTGGCATGAATTTTTTCAAGTGAGCATTCAGATAGAGATGCTGGTTGTTAAGAATATAGAATAATACTGGACATATACACAGTATTTACAGTTATTAAAAACAAACCATACTGGTGAACTAGAAACAAGGCCCAGATAAAGTTACCCCTATGGAGTATTATAATTTTTCATAGTTTAAATTTGCTACTTTCCCATATTGTTCTGGTGTTTATTGTTCTGAAATGATTAAAATAACAACTGTTTTCAAGGTCATAATTTCATTAATCCCATATCCTGTTTAAATTATTTCAATCTGCTTATTGTCCAATTATTAGAAACAGGATTTTATCTCAAATAATGTCTCATTTTCATATATTTAACAATTTTTCTTCACAGTATTTACTATTAAGTTTCTATTATTTAATTCATGGCTTCTACTGCCAAATTTAAAATATTGTTTACTTTGGCAACTACATCTAAATGTTAATAAACAAAATAATTCCAACAGGCCTAAACTATTTCTGAAGAGCACAAGAGCTCTTCGGATGAAGAACCAACTCTCTTTCTCAGCATTTTCCACAGTATAGCACTGTTCTGTCCCCACACTCAAACCCCATGTTTTCTTTGGTGAAACAACCATACCCCTTGTGATGCTGTGATAAAGAGAAAATAGTATCTATTCCAGAGAACCACTCATAAAATACAACATGATGGATGTTCTTGTGACAAGAGTGTGTTGTTTGGAACTGGGAGGTTGAAACAACACCACATGTCTCAAGAACTAAGCGTTCACACAGAGAATGTGGTGGCCTGGGGAGCCCTATGCCTCACACCTACACTGCTTAATTCTGCCAGTTTTCCTGATATCTAGAGTATTTAATTTCACATAGCAATGGGCCTGACAGCACTCACATCACATTACAGAAACCTTCAGACTCTGTTGGCACCTTCACCTCATTTTCAATAAGATAAAAAAAAAACTCCCATATCCCTCATCGTACATTCTGTAATTACCCAAAAATCAGCAGCCTGATGCTGATGATAGTAGAGGAGATGAGTACAAATCATATTTTCTCGGCACACAGTTTTTCGACCATGTAGACAGTTGATGTAATTGCAAATAACAGGCTTGCTCTGAAGCTCTCTTAAACTTCCATGGCTTACGCCTTTACATGTTAAGAATCCCCTTAAAAGAATCAGACGTTTCATGCATTTATTAAAGCTGCATGCTCTCTCCTTGTGTTTCAAGGAGGTAATACAATTTGTTTCATGATTTTGTAAACCAACTATTTGCAGCAGGTTAAGACTTTAATTAATTAGGGTTACCGTTTAATTAATTGGAGTGTGTGTGTGTGTGTGTGTGTGTGTGTGTGTGTGTGTGTGTGTGTGTGT
>OU015751.1:81607708-81644010 GCA_907169655.1 Acomys percivali | reverse complement strand
TGTGTGTGTGTGTGTGTGTGTGTGTGTGTGTGTGTGTGTGTGTGTGTCTGTGTGTGCGGTGGCCTGTTTGGAATTATAGAATTGAGAATTCAGTAAGTCTCAAGTTCCCTTGATTTTCCAGTCCAAACTTACCTGAAATTATTCTTCATTCTTACTTTCTAAATGGATGACTGATTATAGGAATGAGGCACTCATCGCCTAGGAAATCCACCTATAAGGATAGTTGAGGTGTGCTGGCTTACTCTATCTAATTACATATCAACATTTTCTCACTAAAGAGCTTACTAATTTGGACATTTTTATTATTATTTGAATTAGTGATCATAAAGAAAAAATACAGTTAGTATTTATTATGAACATAATATTACCACTCTTCATTACTGTGTAGATAGTAAATATAGCCACATACATCTTAACCAATGCATTTAATTTTGAAACCTTTTGCTATATCCTAAAACAGATAAGACAGTGTTTTATATTTGTGTTTCAATATATTACAGGCTACCACTGTGGAGTAGATGTCCTGTTTTATATTAGTATACTTTATACTTATAGTTCTGTGTTCTTTTGGAGTTTCACATATTTTTCAGCACGAAGAAGACAGAGGAATGTGGTTTTCTCAGTTTGAGACAAACTTGGTCTACAGAGCAAGTTCCAGGGTAACCAAGACTATGCAGAGAAATCCTGTTTTGAAAACTAAAATAAAAATTTTAAAAATGGGAGTTATTTTATTTAAATGTTTTCATATATACGGTTGTGACCTCACCTTGTTCTGCAGAGTTATGTTGTTAATAACGATACTTGTGTTTGATGATCTTAGTATCTTTTATTACTTACTGTTGGAAATGTTTTTGTTTCATAAAATGGAGGCAAAAATTAATTAGATATTAAAATTAATAATTCTGCATTTTCTCTTACACTTGTAAATTTCCAAGAGATACAACCTAAAGGTCCCAAAAGGACCAATTATGGAATGCAAAACAGTTATACAAGATTGTAAAGTCCTGTACTCTGGCCCTGCAGCATTGTCATTGCAACAAAGCAGTATATTTCAGATACTTCCGCCTCACATGTGGAGGAAATTTTGTTCACATTGTACAAAGTAAAACATACCCTACATGGAAAAAACTACGATGCCTATACTACAACAGCAGGTAACAAATCTTTGTCAAGTAAGTTCCATGACCTCAGGATCAAAGTCTAAGATAAAATCATTGTTCTAGAGCTGTGTGTGGTGGCACAAGCTGGTAATACCAGCATTCAGAGGGGCAGAGGCAGGGAGATATCTGTGAGCTCAAGGTTAGCCTAGTCTACAAAGCGAGTCCAGGACAGCCAAGCATAAACAGAGAAACCATGTATCAAAAAATAATAAATAAATAAATAAATCATTGTTCTAGTTTAATGATTCTCTACTTCCCTAATGCTGTTACTCTGAAATACAGTTCCTCCTGTTGTGGTGACCCCAAAACTCAAAATTAGTTTATTTGCTACTTCATAACTGTAATTTTGATACTGTTATGAGTTGTAATGTAAATATTATTGTAAATAGAAGGCTACCAAAGGGGTTACACACAAATGTTAAGAACCACTGTTATAGTTTGAGGAGGCATAGAGGGCCCAGACCCGCCTGTATTTTTCCAGGACCCACTGGATCCCTCTATTTCCTCATTCTTCCCGGCTTCTCACCCCTAAAGTCTCAATAGGATTTTCTCCCCTCTGACCCACTTTCTTGGTAGGTAAAGTTTATCATGGGGGCGTACCCCTAGGCCTAGTGTCTCGATATAAGTGAGTATTTACCATTTGACTCTTTTTGCTTCTGGGTGAACTCACTCATTATGATAATTTCTATGGAACCAGCCAAGGAAAATATAGCAGTAAACTTCGAACCCCTACCCAGTCTAGCCGATGGACAGGACATTCTCCACCGTTAAGTGGAGAAGGGGATCTGACTTTCACACAAACTCTGGTGCCCCATATCGGACCATGTCCCTTGGATGGGGAGGCCTGGTGGCACTCAGAGGAAAGATAATAAGTCACCAAGAAGAGACTTGATACCCTAGGAGCATATACAGGGGGAGGAGGTCCCCCTCAGTCACAGACATAGGGGAAGAGAGTAGAGGGGGAAACGGGAGGGAGGAAGGAAGGGGAGGATACAAGGGATGGGCTAACAATTGAGATGTAATATGAATAAATTAATAAATAAATTAATTAATTAAAAATAAAATAAAATAAAATGTTTATGCCTTATGATATGATGTCTTTGTCTATGCCCTTGGACCTTTGCTTACACTGTATGAGACCTATTTTTGAGTAATCCAAAGGAAATTGCTTTAATTCCATGATATTATGGCATTATATAGCCTACTTTTCTTAAAAAACAAAAACAAAACCAGAAAATGTCTAAATCCTGAGTTTCCAGGTTTCCCAGCAATATACATAAAAGCCTACTTGTGCTGCTTGGGCTGCAGTCTAAATGGATGGGTAGAAGAACATTCGACCATGTGGAACTGAAATATTCATGAAGTGCTTAGAGAACAATGAAACTAAATATCTTCAGATGTCCTGGAGGAACTAGAGTCAAGGAAACACAAGAATAATGAGACACCATTCTATTTTAAACTTTTTCTTTTTTTTCCCATTAGATGATAGTTTAATCTTGCTACATTATGAATAAGATTTGACAAGCTTACTAGTCTATGCTAAAATTTGACTAAAGCCTGTAGCCTTTTTAAAGATATATAGATATAAATAGATATAGATATAGATAGATATGTATATATATATTTTCACATTACATCTCAGTTGTTATCCCATCCCTTTTATCTTCTCATTCCTCCCTCCCTCCCACTTTGCCCCTATTCCCCTCCTCTATGACTGTGACTGAGGAGGACCTCCTCCCCCTGTATATGCTCATAGGGTATCAAGTCTCTGGCTACCCTGTTATCCTTCCTCTGAGTTCCACCAGGCCTCCCTATTCAGGGAACGTGGTCAAACATGGGGCACCAGAGTTCATGTGAAAGTCAGTTCCCATTCTCTATGCAACTGTGGAGAATGTCCTGTCCATTGGCTAGAACTGGGTAGGAGTTCAAAGTTTACTGCATGTATTGTCCTTGGTTGGTGTCGTAGTTTGAGCAGGACCCCTGAGCCCAGATCTGCCCATCACAATGTTATTCTTGTAGATTTCTAGGACCCTCTGGATACTTGTATTTCCCCATTGTCCCATGCTTATAATCTTTTTTAATTCCACACCTTGATTACTACGGGATCTTAGAAATTTAATTTAGAATTAAATAATTAAATAAATGCATAGAATTTTGAATACAATTTTATTCATCTAAATACATATTATAGACTATCTTGTGGAATGTTAGTATATAATATTTTTTAGAATGTAACCCAAAAATTCTACTAAAACTAAATTGAATGCTCTTATATTTGGTATTTTATCACATATGTTCACTAAACATTTTCTTCAAAAGTAACAGCTACTGTTTAAATGGTAATGCTACATAGATACATGACTTTCTATAGTAAATCATGTATGTAACTTTAGAATTTACAATAAATCTTTAAATAACAGCCATACAGTGAAAATGTTTAAAGGGACATTTGATTATTAGTGAGTTTTAATTAGATGATAATTCTCCATAGAAAGTGACTTTAAGTTCAATTTGGGCTACCTAAAACTTTGTGTTTTTATGTGCTCAGTGACATTTAGAAACATATTAGGATATAAGACTGTTAATTCACTTCATAATTAAATAAATTTATGGGTTTGTGCTCTTCATGCCTACCTATTTGAAATCTGCCTTTGTTCTTGAGATCTTTCACTCTATGTTACTGCCTTCCATAGTAGCTTCAGATCTGGAAGCAATATATGACCCCAAATAAGAAATCACTACCACCAGTTTCCTCAATCAACTGGTTGTTTCCTTGGTTAAACTGCAATTGTCCCTGTCTGTGGATCCCACTAAGGATTGCTCCTGTTTTCCAAGAATCTATTCTTTGCCCTTTGAAGGAGTTCAAAGAGGATCCATAAACCTCTAATACTGATGACTCTGAGTATATCAGTACCCAAGTACTATACCTATCCCATCTTCTCATTCCTGCATCTCTGTATCCTGTTTCATAACTCCATGAATTTCAACAGCTTGTGATTCATCAAGGGATTATTTCCTG
This sequence comes from Acomys percivali, assembly GCA_907169655.1. Lineage (NCBI taxonomy): Eukaryota > Metazoa > Chordata > Mammalia > Rodentia > Muridae > Acomys > Acomys percivali. The sequence continues at coordinate 81,639,831 of OU015751.1, read as the reverse complement.
TGACACTTCTGAAATTCTTCTAATGCCCTTTACTCTTCATTATCTTCTCATAGATATACATATTGCCAATTGCCATGAAGAGAAAAATAGCATCTTCTTCCTCTAACAGAGATGGAGGATTGTTTTTTTAGCGATGAAAAAAAGACAATATCTGTGGTAAATGTGGGAAATATTTGTAAACATCCTTCTTCTACATGTATGGTTTTCTAAGCATGGGGCCACTTGGCAGTAACACAAGCTCATTATTTGGGCAAATTCCACTGGTACTTACCTCTGGGTGGTTGTCACGGGAATTAGGAAGCAGGAAACTTGTTGAAACTGCAGGTACTGCTCTCTGACTAATGAGAGTATTAATGTTTCATCTCATATCCTGGAGACTCATGACACCAACCTACAGCCATGATGCTGTCACAGAGTCCACATACTCTCCTAAGTATTTGCACTCGTAGCAGTAAAATCTCAACTCTCTGCAATCCATTGTTATCATACTTATGGAACAATTCCAATCTCTAAACTTGTTGCTTTACCATTCTCAAATCAGCACACGCATTTTCTGAAGTTTCATCACATATATTTCTGAGCTTTATTGTTTTATTTTCCACCAAGTCACAAGTTGTCATATGAACCTCTACTTGCTGCATCTCATCTTTTGGAACCACTGAAAGTCCTTCTTATTTTGTTCATCTTTTTTTTTTAATCCTGTAACACTCATGAATACTACTCATGCTTCTACTCAGGTAGAAATTTACAAATATATTTTCTTCTCTTTCAGAGTAGTTTTCACTATTTTGTTATGTTTTGGGAAATAGACTAAATACATATACTTAAGAAACAACTATGTTGTCTTCCATTTGTTGATTTTAATTTGATTTTCTTCTTGTTGAGCCCTTGGATTATATACAAACAAAAATAAAGTAAAGCCAACAAAAAATCAAAACACATAAAGGTTAGTTTTGTTACGTTTTTTCTTTCTTTCTTTCCTTTTCGTCTTTGTTTTTTTGGGCGTGGGATTTTGTGATTATTTCTGACAATGTTTTATACACTCCAGTGAGAAATATAGGAGAACAATACTGCACCACAGATGGAAAGATACAAAGAGGCAGAGGGTATATCAAAGAAAACACCTGCTTGATATATAATGACATGACATTTATATTTGAGCTTGTTTAAAGCTTGGATGTGTATTAATATATTGTAAGTTCTAAATGCAGCATCCCAGAGAAATTCAGATTTCAACTATACACTTAGTCTGTAATAGAATACTAAACACAAGGAAGGCATATATATATATATATATATATATATATATATATATATATATATGGTTTGTGTGTAGAATTATGGAAAAGTTCTTCAAAGCTTATCTTAATAGTTATATGGCAGGCCATTGTGAACACTCAGTACACAATCATTGTTGTCAATGTTAATATTTTCATTAGATTTCTAGTTACTCTTACATTGCTTTATAAATGCTTACTCTATAATTAACACTTTTAATAATTATTTCTCTATGAAGTCTATAAAGATATTTCTGCTAACATATGGAACCTTCTTATAGCACCCTAAATTTATTTTATATATACATATCACTGTGGTTATTGGTTTTATTATTCTCCATTGGGTGTGCTCACACACAACTTTTGGAAAAATATCCTAATGTCTGTATCAGGAATGCCTCCTAAGTATTCAGATTTAGTCATCAATTGTAGTCAACTATTTTATCCATTAGAATAGCACTGTAAATGAATTTGATCATTTGTCATAATGTGACAACACCTACCTCAGCACTGAGCAGGCACAGACAATGAATCTGTGTTCACTAAATGAACATTTAAGCTGCACTACCCTTTTATAAAGTCAACAATGTTTCCCTTGATAAATCTTAACCATTCCCTCACTCACTAATCAGACATAAATCTGTTCTAGAAACATGACAAAGTCATTCATGGCTTGTGTACTGCTCGTTTATGAGCTTCCTCCTCAAAGCATGAACAGCAGCTTCTGGAGATCTCAGAGTAGCTAGAAAAAAAATTAAGGTGTTGTTTACATAATCATAGTGTGTTCAGGAGAAATGTAGAAAGATTTTATCCACTGAGGTTTAGAAACGTGAATCACTACTTAAATGCAGCATGAAGATCATGACCTGTCATGGAACAGATAACTGCAAATGAAGGAATATTGCATCTGAAAGCCCAGACATGCTTTCACATTTTATGAATTAATAAATAATACATTAAAGCAAAGAATCTTTTATACATCCACTGAGAAGAGTAGCAATATCTTTGGATAATTATGCATTATTTAAAATAAATCTGCATTGTATTATGTGTATTATTTAATGTAATTTTACATTATTCAGATAATCAAAGGATCAATCATTTACTTTCTTTTCCCAAATTGTAACTATTCAAAAGGAGTCATAAGCATAACTAATGCAAGTTGTATGATGGGAATCGCTTTTTTAAATAATGAACAATAATTAAGAATCCATTTATTACATTAGGCTAATTCTGAAACATATTCAATATCATTGCCTAGATATTCAGAAGAGAAAATAAGTCCTAATGTCTGCTATTGTAACTAATAATATAATGAATATTATATCTAATGCTATATAATATAATGTAATAATATGTAATCATTAAATATAATTTCATATATAAATTATATTATATATAATCACATGTAAGTTTTATACATACATGTATATAAACATATATAAAACCATTATAGTTGTATTTATATGGAATGAAGAAATACTCAAATATTTTTTATAATAATTAAAAATAATATTTCAAATGTCTCTGATAAGGGCTAGGCTGATGGCTGAATGTGTAAAATCACTGTTACAGAAGCATGTGGGTCTGAGTTAATATACTATGAGTTAAAATACTAGGCATGAACACTGTGTAAGCCAGTGATTCCAAACTGGGAAGCAGAGACTAGAGTATGGCTGATAGGTTGTGGCTAAACACACCGGCCTAATATCATTAAGTTCCAGACTCATGAAAGACTTTCCACAAGGGAGCAAGACAGAGAACAATAAATACACATGAATACATGGAGCTAGGGACCTGCACATATTTATGAAAGGGAGAGGGGGGCAGAGAGAGAGTTTTAAATGGCTATATTAATTAGTTTTCCCAAAAACACTCTAAAAATCATGAGGTTATGGTAAATTCTATTAATGTTTTTGAATAAACATAAAATTTCACATAAAATATACAGGAGGTTTCAATTGTTTTATTGGCAATATTTCTAACACCACATTAAATCTGATTTAAATATCAGATATTTTTAGTTCCACAAGTACATGAATCTCATGTGCTCCTTCTGTAGTTGGGTGGGAATCTAATTCCTTTCCTTAGAAATAAATGCACATCAACAGTAAGAAATTGAGCAGTGCACAATAAAACAGGAAAAACCCCAAGGAAAAAGATATGCAGTAGCCAGCAAGTGACTTCCTGTCATGAAATGGCATGTCTTGTCTAGGTTTTATACTTCTATCATGAATCAGCTGCATCATCTTCTAGAGTGGGTGTCCTATTCATGATTCTTGAAGTTTGTAGCAGCCACTTCAGCAAAAGGATGCTAAGAACAGGTACTGATGTTCATTTTAAACTCAGTCTCAATGTTTCCCAGGAAAGCCTCAGAATATGCATTAACTACCTATCCTGGATTTTTCATTTAAATCTGCTTTTCTAAGAATTTCTTTTAAAGCAAACAAAGGAATGTATATATTTAAAACATTTTTTATTTTTTACATATATATTTGCAATATTACACATATATAAAGTAAACTACCTATAGCAAGAAGAACCATGACACAATCAGGAATTATATAAATGTTACATTCTTAGTGTTTTGACTATTTGTATTTGACAGCCTTAAGAAGACGTTTTCCACCTCCTTTTGGTGGGGAGGCCTGATGTCACTCAAAGAAAGAATAAGCAAGCTACAAAGATGAGAAGTGATAGCCTATGGCCATATAGTGGGGGAGGAGGTCCCCCTCGGTCATAGAGCTGGGGGAGGTACATAGGGAGAAAACAGGGGGGTGGGAGGGAGGGAGGAATGGGAGGATAAAAGGGATGGGAAAACAATTTGGTTGTAATCTGAATAAATTAATTAAATAAAAAATTAAAACAAAGAAAGAAGACATATTTCCTATCTTGGTGGGTCTAAAATTCTTACTGTAAAACAATATCCATCATATCCCATCATTACCAAATTAAAACATCTATCTAGACCTGAATGTATCCTAACCTTTAAGCAACCAAGCTTCATTGTAAAACTAAGCTACCTGGTCTTCAGCTCCATCAGAGACTTGAGAAGGAATAAACTTGATTAACTGAGTATGCCAGGAGTGCAGGATAGCTTTCCAACTGAGAAGATGACAGAGGCAATATTCTACCTTGAATACTCAACAAAACTCTCTATTATATGGGAGTATCTTCTTCAGCCATCTGGCAGACATATTTGTGAGGCAGGAACTATTGAGGACATGTTTACCCTGTCTTGGCAGAGTTTGGCCACTGACTCTGCCTGCATCCAAGTTTGCTCTTTTTTAGGCAGAATTCTGTCTGTTGTAGAAATGAGGACATTTTGCCCAGTGGCTTGTCTGCCACATTAGAAGCTATCTCCATAAGGAGGTTCTTTGATGCTCATCATCCTCTTTGAAGTAGGCTGGATGTTGCCAGGAGTTAACCTGTCTCATTGTCAGTGAATCTTTAAAATAATAAAAACATTTTTAAATGCCATATTCTGAATGTCTCTGAAGTTTTTGATGACCTTATCTAACTCTACCTTATCTTTCTATAGAATCATATCTATCTGCTGCACCTAAGATGTATATTCTTGTGATAAAAGTAGACCAGCAATTCACATGATCATAATCTAATTAGATAATAACTTATTTAACTTATTTATCCTAAACAGCCTGCAATAGCACTTTCAAAGTATTGAAATTAAACCTTGTTTTATTATAATTGAGTTATATGGATACAATACCTCAGAGTAGAAATATATATATATATACATATATATTGTGTGTGTGAAGAATTCTATACCACTGTATCTAGAATTAAACTTATTTTGCATCTATATATACAAAATTCTACACCAGCAAATTAAAAATAACCTTGTGAGTGACAAATGAGGCATTAAGTTGAGGAGTAGATTCACTAATCTACTTTTTGTTCTATCTTCCTATATATTTCTATATTCCCCCTTCTTTCTTTTCAACCCTATCTCCAAACCTAAGAATGTAAGATAAGGGAAAAGAGAGACATTGCTGAGTCCAACCTTGTTTTCTTTCTAAGTAAGACCAATAATAGCTTGTAACCATCTCCCATTGATAATAACCCCGTATAAGCCAAGAAAGTAACCAAAACCTACCTGACCCCCTCTAAAGGAAATGGGGTGTCATTCTCCCAAGGTTTCTTCCAGCTGATTTAGGATGAATACTACCTGGTACGGGCCCAAATAAAATTGAGGAAATGGCTAAACAAGCTAGGAATAGTATTTGTGGTCCAGTTTTCAATGTTGAGAAATTCCAGGCTTAATTAAAGTCCTGTATTGGACAGTCTGAAATGCTCAACCAGTTGGGATTGTAAGCTTTCTTTGAAAGTGTCCTGGGAGCTGTCTTTTTCTGATGAAGAACAACAATTGAAGCATTTTGTGCTGGAATATGAAGGATACAGGATGTCAGTGTCCACCATGCTGAGAAGAATGCATCCTGTCAGGTCTGATCCAATGTCAATGTCTGGCTATTTTGTTCTGAAAGCCTATAATTTCTAACACGCATTATATATTCCTAAAAGTATAAGTTTATAAGGTGTGCATGATGCACAGAACAACTAAGTCTGGTTTTCTGCTCTTTGTATGAGCAGGAGAAAAGGCCTCTGTAAATCTTCATTCACATCATATGAAGAATGGCATCTAATAGTAATTCATAGGGGTTCTGTATCCAACAAAAAGCATTGCTATGCCTAGACATTCATGTCTCAGCCAGTCTCAGAACTATTCCCATATAGTGGGATTAGCAATATAAGTTATCTCTTTATTTTGCAGTTTAAATTCTTCACATCCTGCTTGTATCCCCCTCTCTCATTCCCTCCTGATCACCTCTCCCTCCCTCATGCCCTCTCCTTCCCTCCCTTATTATACAGAAAGGGGAGCCCTCTTCCCCTAATATCTGACCTCAGCCTATCAAGTCTCATCTGTATCCTCTTCCTCTGTAGCCTGGCAAAGCTGTCTTGCCAGGGGGAAGCGATGTTAGTTCAGCGGTCAGAGTGCATATCTAAAGTAATCCATACTCTCACACGTGGGATCCACAAGGAGATTGTGCTACTACATTTGAGCAATGGGTGTAGGTCCCCATAATACATGATCCATGGTTTATGTTTCAGTCTCTGTGTTGTAATGTATCCTGTAGTATATATTCTGTTGTAGTTATCCTGTATTATGTGGCTAATATCTGCTTATGAGTGAATGTAAACCATGTATGTCTTTCTGGGTCTGGGTTACCTCCCTAAAGATGATCTTTCAATTATTATCCATTTTCCTGCAAATTGCAAGATTTCCCTGTTTTTAATAGCTGAATAGTATTCCATTGTGTAAATGTACCACAGTTTTTTTATCTGTTCTTTAGTTGAGGGACATCTAGGTTGTTTCCAGATTCCGGCTGTTATAAATAAAGCTTCTATGAATATAGTTGACAAATGTCCTTGTTGTATGGTGTGGCATCTTTCGAGTATATTCCCAGGAATGGTATGGCTGGGTCCTGAGTTAGAGTTATTCCAAATTTCCTGAGAAATCAGGAGATTGATTGTTTGCACTCCCACCAACAGTGGAAGAGTGTTCTCCTTTCTCCACATCCTCGCCAGCATATGCTGTCACCTGAGTTTTTTATCTTAGCCATTCAGATAGGTCTAAGATGGAATTCCAGAGTTGTTTTGAGTTGCATTTCCCTGATAACTAGGGATGTCGAGCATTCCTTTAAGTATTTCTCAGCCATTAGATATTCCTCTGTTGAGAGTTCTCTGTTTAGTTCTGTACCCCATTATTAATAGGATTATTTGGTTTGGTGGTGTTTAATTTCTTGAGTTCTTTATGTATTTTGGATATTAGCACTTTTTCAGAACTAGGGTTGGTGAAGATCTTTTCCCAGTCATAAATGTATATTTTAAATAAGTTCCCTGTATTACTTTAATAAAAAGTGTATAAATAACTGGAATATATGATAAATATATTGCATAAGTTGGTATAATAAAAATATGAATACCATAAGCTAAGACTTATTGGTTTTATGGATGATCATGATCAATCAAAACTGTCACCATATCCATATCTATTTTTAATGATTTATATAGAACTAACCAATAAGATGTTTAAAAATAGTATCCTTGGATAAAGTAAAACATTAACAAGCAAGCTTATAAAATTAAGCTAAGGAACTATGGTTTCATATTCCAAGTTCTTCATTGCTATGGACCAGAACACCTGTGATTTTCAGCACTGAATATTCCTGACAAGAATAAAACTAGTAGAAACACAATTTAAATACATATACTTGAATCAAATTATATCATACTTTATTTTATATAATACATTTCCCCTGTAAAATAATATACAGATCTCTGTGTGTGCATTTGTGCATACATGCACATATATATGTGTAGGAATACCTGTGTGCTGTCCTGTGTGTTTAGGTATTCCTGTACTTAAGCACATGTGTACCTTCACCGGTGCATGTGAATGACAAAGGACAGGGTCATGTTCCAGATAGGGCTAGCCTTGTGTTAATTTGGCCAGATGAAAGGAATGTTCCTCTAGAAAATTAATTTCTACAAAACATATTTATATGTATGTACATATAAGCACATGTGAACACACTGTTGTTTCTATCATCTATGTACCTATCAATAATTAATTTTTCTATCCATAATTTTCTGATTGCCATACTAATTTAAAGTCCTGCTACAAAGTAATCGTTATAAAATCTTGCTTTGGATAAGCCACAAGTGGAAGTCTAGAAATTGTTCTTATATGAAAAACAATATGGACTGTTTCGCTTCAGAGAAACCTGGATTGTATCTGAGGAGGAAACAGTTTTGTCAGTGGAATCGTGAAAGTTTTAATTTAAAAAATAATATGGAATAAACGATTCAGTAAGACAGAAGCCTAAACACTTATTATTATTATTATTATTATTTTTATTTTTTATTTAATTAATTTATTCTTGTTACATCTCAATGGTTATCCCATCCCTTGTATCTTCCCATTCTATAAGTCATAATTGCAGCCAGGTGAAACAGGTCTAGCATATAATCATGAGAAAGCTAGACAGACTCTAGAAGACAAATAATGACTCACTATATTTCTCCGGACTTTGAGCTTTATATAACCTGTATTAATACCTCCACTCAGGCAGATATCATTAATCACATACTAATCCAATCAGTTTTAAATGCTTGTGATCAACAGAAAATAAGAATAATTGTTATGTATACCTCATTGTTTTATGTTATGCCAACTGTGCACTGAGCAGAAAAATATGAGTGATTTATACATGGAAATATTGTTCATCATTCTATTGCTGAGGCTTCTGAGATTAAGGCTCCAGCAGATCTGGTGTTGGGTTGGGGGTCAACTTTCATGTTTTCAACATAATTTTTAATTGTGCCCTCATTTGACACAGAGGGCTCTTCTATAAAGATCTTAATCTCATTACTGAGATCTCTTTTCTCTTGTTGTAATCACTCTAAAAGTCTCAGTTCATGCTGATATCCCTGTAATGTAAATGTCCAACCTCACATTGTAATTTTAGTGGTAACAAAAAGGTCACATCTTCTAAATTATCTCACTGGTATTTTAATCAAATGAGAAATTCCTGGCAACAAATCAAATGATAATACTTTAGCTTATTAGTTTATGAATGCTAATTTTAAAACAATTTCATACAATTATGATTAACGTGAAAATCTAACAAATATTAGAAAATAGTACCCTGAAGAGCCACATCTGGTGATGTTTATTTGGACTAAATTATGACAAACTAGGCAAAACAATATCATACAACCCAGTAGCCTGGCAAAACTGTGGCTTGAGATTAAGTAAATTACCACAAGAGGGATCGCTTCCCACCACCACACCCAGAGGCCTAGGCATCATCACTTGGGTAGCTTAGGAGAGGTAGTCCAGAGGGCAAGAAAACAGGAAACCTGGTTCTGCTAGAATACCTGGTAGAGTAGCCACTGCACCTCATCTGGGTAGTGGCAGGAGAAGTGACCCAGGTGGCATGAACACACAAGAGCTATTGGGCTGACCAACCTAGCTACCATTCAGATCCATATCCTGGGCTTTGAGTTGACCCACCCAAACTTCTACCCCATCTGTGAACTACTGGGGTGAGTGAACGGGCAGTTCTCTCAAAACCAAAGCTACAGGAACTCCGTGAAACGGAAACAACAGGATACCTGAGAGGAGTACAGTGAGGATCCGCTGATGTTAGTGTAGTAGAAGTCAGAGGCCACAAACCAGACCAATGACTCATTGCAATGAACATTTGCAAATAAAACTGTTTGGGCAAAAGTTTATACTATGTGGCACATCATGACAAACTGTAGTTTTTACAGCAAGATTTTTTTTTTATGATTTTCTTTTGTTGAACAGATTGCAAAGGGAAAAGTACAGAGGGATTAGTAATAATGGGGCTCGTGTTGTGAAAATCACAAAGAATACATAAAACATTTTTTAAAATATTACAGGAGATAATTTCATTTCATTTTAAAAATCCTCTAAACTGGACTTCAGGACTGACTCTGAGACTAAGATTAGATGATGCGCCATTTCACTTCCTAAGATGTGGCATTAAGCATATAGTGAGTGTAAGGATGTCATCTATTAGGAGGCTTGGTCACATATTGAGGAGGACATGCATTGCAAACTTGTTTTGTTTGCAGAAGGGTTTTCTCATACTATAGTGTCTCTCAGGTGGGTTCACTGATGGCTGTCTAACCATCTCAGCCAAACTGAGCAGGACCCCAAAATATGAGAGCGTTTGGCTTCAGTGCATTCTGGTTTGGTCATGTAGCTCGTATGACTTATATTCTTCTTTCATTTATTACAGTCATTAAAATTTTGACCTCTTTATTTAATTTAATCATGCAGTGTGTCTGCATAAGCATGCCCCAAGTACTTGTGTGCTAAGATTAAATCAAGTCATGCATGTTTCTGTCCCTGATGATTCTTTTCCCATCCTTCCATGGACATTTTAACTATAGTGTCATTAATGTGAAAAGAAGGTCTCCTTTTCATGACATCAGGGTGAAGGTTCTATAGGATATAATTCTGTGTACATTATTTGAACCAATTATTCACCCTTTATACTTAATTCTGGGTTCACACTTATTTCACTCTGGAACAGCAGTGTAAATACTCTGTCATATACAGTGTCTGTTATGTGATTATTTATCTATTTTTTTTGTGAGTAATGCCTTCTGTTTTATTAGTTCATAAAATGGTGTTTTTCAGAGTGGCTTATGTAGAAGTAAGACACAACCTTCAGTTGGTTTTGTGCCAGATGGATATATTTCATAGTGCTTTAGTTTTATTTCTGTTGCTATGATAATATACTTTGACTACAAGCAACTTAGAAATAAGAAAGGCTTATTTCAGTGTATAACACTGAGTTGCAATCTATATTGTAGGTACGTCAAGGCAGGAGCTTCAAACAAGCTACTCACATTACATCTTTATCAAGAGCTGAGAGAAACGAGTGCATACAGACTCTGCTCACCTTTTCCACACATACATAGTTTCACATTCTACCAAAAGAATGGTGCCTGCCACAGTTGGCCAGTTGTTTCCACGGCAGTTAATATAATTAAGATAGTTCCACTTGCACTGATATTACCATAGCCTATCCACTGTAGACACTTTCATAAGAGTAAGGACAAAATGAGAACTGGGTGAGGATAGTCTCTTTTCTATTATGTACACATCACCTATGTTTATCATATAAATAAACATGTCAAGGTACCTTACTTATGATAGGTAGCTCAACTTGCAGAGATTGAATTTTAGTCTTTTCCCCAATGAGCAACATACTAAAAGATGCATTTTCAATATGCAGTGGTATGGAGCTGCATCTTTGAATGAGCCAAATCAACAGCCGACCAAAACTATGCAGTGCTCTCTGTTGTTGAGGGTGTTTAGTAGGTTGAATGCTCTAAATGCAAATTCAACCATTGGTAATTATGTATTATGTTTTTCTCTTGTTGTAACACCATGGTAGGCTGGAGAACACTAGTGTTCATATTTCATATGCATATCACAATGTAATAGCTTATATTTCTTGCTTGAATCTGTTTTATATTCTGTTCATCCTATTCAGCACAAAGACAATAGCTGAAATAGTGGATGCCCTCATTTTATACCTGCTATACCAAAATTGAATGTCATTATCAATTTAAATATTATTTTATATATTATTTCTACTTTATGCAACTGTAGATAGATATTGGTGCTCTTGGTTACAAACTATGTATATTGTCTTGACTAATTAAAGTTTTTGCTTCTGACCTGAAGTATTTAAAGTATATATAAGTGTATAATACATATATATTTTAAAATACACTTTTCAGGCCCTTTTTATGAACACAGGCATAAGGAATAAGCTAATAAATATTCTAAAATCTAGTAATATTTGTACTTATAAAGAAATATTTACTTAATAATTATTAATTAACATGTTGGCCAATAATGAATTCTATCATTAGTATTTTGCTGAAGATATTTCACACAACTTTAGTAGCTCACTGAGGGATATTTTTTTCCATGTCAGTGTTAGAAGGGAAGGAATAGTGTAATTTCACTTAATTATACAGTTCATTCAGTCACATAAAAGCAATAAATCTATGTCCATATTTCATTTCACTCTTTGATTGCATCAATGTAAACACTCTGTAGTATGCACAGTTCTTTTACTATGTATATATAGTAAGAATGAAGTAAGGAATTAGTTGATGGTGTTTTACTTACCTAAAATAGCTAAAAATTAGAATATTTAAACAGACATCAATAGCTAGATCTGAGAAGTACATTTTCAATTATCAATAATTACTGTATTTCATAAGCTTATCAAAGAATTTTGTCATTGTAAATTAGGAAGTATTTTTATTCCTAACTGTTTTGCAGATGTATGACATATGTGTGCAAATTTCTTCATCTCAGTTCAAGTGTTTGTAGGTACATGTACCTGTGTATATAGCCCTGTGTGATGGCCAGAAGAAAATGTAAAGTGTTTGGTGGCAAATGTAAGATGTTTTGTCACAATACAGGACATTCTTCACAGATGAGTGGAGAGTGGGGTATGACTTTCACGCATACTCTGGTGCCCCATATTTGACCACGTCCCCTGGATGGGGAGATCTGGTGGCACTCAGAGGAAGGATAGCAGGTTACCAAGAAGAGACTTGATACCTTATGACCATATACAAGGGGAGGAGGTCCCCCTCAGTCACAGTCATAGGGGAGGGGAGTAAGGGGAAAATGGGAGGGAGGGAGGAATGGGAGGATACAAGGAATGGGATAACCATTGAGATGTAATATGAATAAATTAATAAAAAATATAAAAAGACCAATTCTTACATTTTTAAGAGACCAGAACATTCACTATAATTCATGGGAATTAAAACACTACCTTGATATTGCTTAAGATTTAGTGCTGTTATTCTACTGTATATTCAACCTATTTGTTAAACCTGCTCTTTTTATAAAAACTATCTTTAAAAATTACTTATTTATTCGTTTACATCCTGGTCATAGGCCCTTTCTCCTTCCAGTCCCACCGTACTGCCCTCTTTACCTTTATTCCACAGAAAATGAGAGCCCTCCCTCCCATCCACCCCAGATTATCAAGTCACATCAGAACTGATTATTTCTTCTTCTCCTGTGGCCTGGCAATGCAGTTTCACCAGGGGGATGTGATCAAAATGCAGGCAACAAATTCAATGTTAAAGACAGCCCCTGTGCCCCTTAATATAGGACCAACATGAAGCCTGAGCTGCTCATCTGCTACATTTGAGTAGGGGCCATAGGTCCAGTCCATGCACAGCCCTTGGTTGGTGCTTCAGTCACTGCAAGCCCCTCTAAGCCTTGATTAGTTGGCTCTATTGGTCTTCTTTTGGAGCTCCTGTCAATTCCAGGTCCTTTTCCTCTTCTCCCACCACCACCACGCGGCCTCACTTTTCCAAAAGACTTTCTATTCATTGCCCAATGTTTGGCTATGCATCTCAGCATCTGTTTCACACTACTGCTGGGTGGACCCTCTCAGAGGACAACTATGGTAAGCTCCCTCTGCAAGCATAGAAGAGGATCATTAATAGTATCAGGGATTGGCTCTCCCCCATGGGATGTGTGTTGGGTTGGGCCAGGTATTGGTTGGACATTCCCTCAATCTGGGCTCTATCTTCATCCTTTCCTATCTTGTAGGCAGGGTAAATTTGGGGTCAAAGTTTTGTGGGTGGTTTGGTGTTTCCTCCCACTATAAGTCTTGTCTTGTTATACGGAGTCTTCTTCAGTTTCTATGGTCCTTGCTACGAGGAGTTTCTGGGAGTGTCCCTCATATGGCCCCAGGACCCTTATCCTAAATTAAGCTTCCAGCTGTTACAGATGTGTCCCCACCCATGGTTTTTCTTTTCTCTACAGATAATCTGTTTCCCTCCTTGCTCTCCCCAGGTCTGATCTCCACCCTCATATCTATCTGTGCTTCCTCTCCTACCTTTTTCCCTTTCTTCAGTCACTACCTTTGCCTGTCCTATTTCCCCTTCTGAAACAGATTTAAGCATCCTCCTTTGGATCCTCTTTGTTACTTATCTTCTTTGAGTTTGTGCATATGTTTGTCATGTCCTACATGGCTATAAGTGAGTGTGTGTCTTTCTCCACCTAAGTTACCTCACTCCGAATGATCTTTTCTAGTTCCATCCATTTGCCTGCAAATTTCATCATTTCATTGTTTGTAATAGCTGAGTAGTATTCTATTGTGTACATGTACCACAGGTTCTTTTTTAATAAATATTTATTTTATATATATCGTGTCCTGTTTGTATGTACACCTACAGACCAGAAGAGGGCACCAGATCTCATTGTGGATGGTTTTGAGCCACTATGTGGTTGCTGGGGATCGAACTCATGACCTCTGGAAGAGCAGTCAGAGCTCTTAACTACCGAGTCATCTCTCCAGCCTCAATACCACAGGTTCTTTATCTATTCCTTGGTATATCTAGGTTATTTCCAGATTCTGGATATTATGAATAAAGCTGCTATGAACATAGTTGAGCAAGTGTCCTCGTAGTATGGTGGAACATCTTTTGAGTATATACCCAGGAGTGGTATAGCTGGGTTTTGAGGTAGGTGCCAGATTGATTTAAGAAGTGGTAGTGCAAGTATGCACTCCCACCAGAAATGGAGGAATATATCCCTTTCTCCACATGTTGGCCACCATGTGCTGTCACTTGAATTTTTGATCATTGCCATTCTGACAACTGTAAGATGAAATCTCAGAGTCATTCTTGTTTGCATTTCCCTGATGACTAATGAAGTTGAACACTCAAGTGCTTCTCCCATTTGACATTCCTCTGCTGAGAATTCTCTGTTTAGCTCTGTACCCCATTTTTAATTAGATTATTTAGTTTGATAGTGTTTAATTTATTGATTTCTTTTTATATTTTGGATATTAGTCCTTTGTTGGATGTAGGATTGCTGAAGATCTTTTCCCAATCTGTAGACAGCCATTTTTGTCATTGACATTGTCTTTTGCCTTAAAGACCTTTTCAGTTCCAAGAGTTCCCATTTTCTAATCATTGATCTTAGAGCTTGTGCTGTTGGTGTTCTCTTCAGGTAGTTCTTGTGCCAATAAGTTCAAGGCTCTTCCCCACTTTCTCTTCTAATAAATTTAATGTAACTGATGTTATGTTGAGGTCTTTGATCCACTTGTATTTGAGTTTTGTTCCGGGTGATCAATATGGATTTAGTTGCATTTTTCTATATGTAAATATCCAGTTAGACCAGCACCATTTGTTAAAGACACCTTCTTTTTTCCATTATATGGTATTGGCTCCTTTGTCAAAAATCATGTTTCCTTAAGTGTATAGGTTTACAGCTATACATTATCATATGTTGAAAAGTTGATTATGTGGAATATTCAAGGCAAGAAAAATTGATTATTAAACTACTCTCTTAAGAGCTAGTTAAACTATTGTTCTGTGGTATAGCTTGAAGTCAGGGATGGAGATACCTCACAAGTTCTTTTTATTGTACAAGACTGTTTTAGCTATTCTTAGATTTTTGTTTTTTAATATGAAGTTTAGAATTGCTTTTTTCAAGGTATATAAAGAACTATATTAGTATTTTGGTGAGGCATTCATTGCACTGAATCTATAGATTACTTTTCGTAAGATAGCCATTTTTACTATGTTATTCCTACAGATCCATGAGCATGGGATAGCTTTCCATCTTCTGATATCTTCTTCCATTTTTTTTCAGAGATTTGAAATTCTTGTCATATAACTCTTTCCCTTTTTTGGTTAGATTTACACCAACATACTTTATACTATTTGTGGCTATTGTGAAAGTGTAGGTTTCCTAGTTTCTTTCTCAACCTGTTTGTTGTATGTATACAGGAGGGCTACAATTTTTTAAAAATTACTCATATCCAGCCATTTTGCTGACAGTATTTATCAGCTGTAGGAGTTCACTGGTAGAGTTTTTGGGGTCACTTATGTATACTATCATATCATATGTATAGCTGTAATCTTAAATTTTGTACTTTTTCATGCTTCTAACTCATGCATGAAAGCACATATACTAGAGATTGAAAACAATCTTAAAAATAAATATCTATCATAAATATTTAATATAACATTTGAATATTGCTTAGTGTTTTGTTTTTATTTTCTTCTGTGTGGGCTAAAGTCATTTTGAGTTAATTAATTAATACCTTGTAAAATTCAATTAAAGATTTTTGTAAAATATCCTTCATTCCTTTCCCATGTGATGCATTCTATGTTGTTCAATAAGTATAGAGCAAAGCCTTTTGTCAGACACAGACACATAGTCTCGCAACAAATATACATACAGTCACACAATGGACAGACCTCACGGATGCAAAAGCAGACCTATTACAGAGTCAGGGAGCACAAAAGGAGAGAGTTCAAATGTGGGTTTACTCTTTGCTAAATGAAACTCCAAGGGGAAGTGTTTTCATTTCTTTCCTTAATCCAAAACTTGTACATTACTGGTCTGGTGATTCTGTAGTTTTTCATACTATAATCTTTGAGACACTTCTCCCAATGAACTTGGAGTTTACTGATTCCAACTTATTTTCTGGCCAGCAAGTCTCGGGTATCCTTCTGTCTATGTTACCATAGCAATTATAATACAGGGACATAACTCTGGATTTATGTGAGATCTGGAGGTCCAAACTCAAGTCCTCAGACTTAAATAGCAAGCATTTTACCAACTGTGCTACTCATTTTGTTCTCTACTCTTTACTCATATTCGTTACACTTATAGAAATTGTCATTATCCATACTCATATATCTATGTTCAGCTTTTTTTCAGCTTGTCCAGCATAATGATAATATGATGTCATTAGGAAACATGGGCTCAAGAAAAGAAGCCTGAAATCCAGACATTAGCCTGGTCATAGTCTCTCTCTTAAAAACGTTCTATTTGAGATACGGTCTGTCTTACTATGTAACCCCAATAAGCATGTAACTCAAAGAGGCACAGCCTCTCAAGGGAGGCTATTAAATGCATGCTCAATCACACACAGGAGGTCATAGTCCTTTAGGCATAGTAGGGGAATTTTAGTCTTTGCCATTTTTAGACTTTTTTTTCAGTCCATGCCTCCATATTTCTCACTTTCTGCTTGATGTACTCTCTTCTTCTATGCCTCAAACACTTTTGCTTCTGTAAGAATTTATTGCCCATACATATGTGTTCAAGATTACCTCATCTCAAAAATCAATAACTACATGTTGTCTGCCAGCACCATATTTTCCAACTATCACCACCATGGACATTTTAGACAGAAACATCAAGGAGAGTGTTATGACATTTGTAATCAAGACTGTGTAATTGTGCTTATTAGGGTCCTATTTGTCAGGTTTTGACTGAAAGAATATATATCCTTTTTAAAATACTTTGTGTTCTCTCATTGTTTGCAAAAATTTAAAGAGCATTTAAATGCTATCTTAAGGAAAATATTGTGTGAAATGCTTTGCACTTTATGTAATTTACTTTTAAGTGTATAGTTTATTTAACCGTAAGTTAAAACTGTATTATAGATATACTAAATCTTATTGAAAACACTTGTCTGTGATCTATGTTGTATATTAAAAAAACCAGTTGTTTATGGCTTTCAAGTCCATTTGTGTTCATTGAATCTAATGCTTTATTTCTTAATTAGTTTTGTCATCTCTCTGCTCAGTGTCCTTCCTTCCTTATTATTTGTTTCACTGTGCATAGTGGTTGAGTATACTCTCTATGGTGCTTTGCTTCTCCCAGAAATATCTAGCAACACACCCTTTTTAAGATGGCAATCTCCAGGCTTAAGTCTCCATATGCAAATGTTTCAGGCATAGACTTTTATTTCA
Organism: Acomys percivali; assembly: GCA_907169655.1. NCBI lineage: Eukaryota > Metazoa > Chordata > Mammalia > Rodentia > Muridae > Acomys > Acomys percivali. The sequence goes on along the minus strand of OU015751.1, from coordinate 81,622,171 downwards.
ATCAGCATATTAATAAGAGTTGGAGTCTGAGATAGCATCATTAACAGTTTCTTGTCTTGTGATGAAAATGCATTCTTCATAGACTTTGACATTTACATACTTTGATCTAATTTAAATCCTTGCAAATGTCTTCTTTTCAATTATGTAGTTTTTACTCTTTCTCTTCTAATAAAATAACCTACAATGTTCCCACTGGTGATAAAGTTAACTTGGGTTATAATTATGTAATCAACCCAAAAATATAGCTTTCACTATAACAATGTATGTAGTTTGTGTGCTTGATATAGACAAAAAAAGAAAACACGATTTAATGCAAACATAAAGTACCTTTCTTTTCCTAAAAATTCCTTCAAAAGTCAATTCTTGAATGGACCCTTTTCTACATGCATTCTCACAAACAAAACAAAACAACCATCCCCTAATAGTAATTATGTTGTAATATTCATTCTGTGACCAGCTCTGACTTTTATTGTATAGCAGAAAATATATCCTTAATCAAAAGTGAAGAAATTATCATCACTTTCAGTAAATTTATGTGGTGATGGTATGCTATAAGATGTACTTTGACACACACAAATTTTATAAAATGGTATATAGGTACATACAACTGGAATAAATAATGGGATTTAAGAATATATAATCTATGTAATATACATAAATGATATATAGATACTTCATCCCAGGTATATTTAAAGTACAATTATTTTGTTGTTTCCCTAAATTTGTAACTATTTTGTGTGTTGTTATGCTACCTTCAAACTGAACCAAACTGGACACAAACATCAGGTTTGTTTTTTGTACCTATTTCCTAAAATAATTCAAATATATTTCTATTAATCAGGATCTACCTAGCCATTATAAATCCACTCAATGTAGCAGTCAGAAAAATATGAAATGCAAAAAAATAACTGCTTAAAAAGTTCTAAAACCAGCTGGGGTGGCGGTGCATGCCTTTAATCCCAGCACTCCGGGGGCAGAGGCAGGGGATTGCTGTGTGATCGAGGTCAAGGCTACACAGAGAAACCCTGTCTCAAAAAACCAAAACCAAACCAAACCAAACCAGAACAAGAGTTCTAAACCCATCCAAACCAAGAAGACCAGACTTATTAAAAATTGCTTTCAGATTAACTAACATTGTTTCTAGCATTGCAGGGAACATGGGGACCGTGGCCTCAGTTTTTACATCCATCAAGATACAACTAGGAGTGTTCTCCAAAGACACTGCAAAGCTACACAATCTGCACACAAGATTCTCTTTTCTGTTTATAGCACAAGCTGGATGCATCTTTCCAACTTCACGTTCATAGTTCTTACTACAGGAGTATGTACTAAGACAGCGAGAACAAGGAATCCTAGGAAGTGTGGCCTCCAACTCCTGTGATGTGGAATAGGATGGTTTAGAATATTGTTATCAGTAATCTATTACCTTAGCAGGAGTAATGGCACTGATTTAATCCCCTCACAAATTGAAGGATGTAGACGTTAGATTTCATTGATTCAAATAGTTCACATGAAGCATAATACTAGACTCCATTATGTTAAAAATCAAAAAGTGGACCGATTTTTCTATTTCTATCACTGATATTACTGGATATTTCTGATGAACCTTCCTAGACTCATTTGCTGCATAGTAATGCTGTTAATAAATAAATGCTATATGCAGAAATTGAGCCACAACTAATTAACGCATCCATAAAGTCTTAAGGACTATCCTTCTTTTGAGATGTGCAACATAAAGCAGCTTCTCAACAAAGTGAACTTCTGATGAAAGAGTCCATTCATAGCTGACCCCAATTCCTACTCTAATCTGCGGAAGGTCCTTGGGCCCTTCATGAACTTCACTGATAAAATGGGTGTTATATATTATCTATTTCATATGTTCACTATAAGGAGTCAGTGAGTTAGTTAACACATGAAAAGTAGTCACAGTGTGGATACACATCTAATACATTCTCAATATATCATTTGTGTTTTTGAAAGAGATGTGGGCAATAGTAATACTAGTGATTCCTATCTACGATTTTAATTGGTTAAAATTTCAGTGTACAGAGAATCTCTTTTATTCAAAATGGAAAAAAATCCTAGTAGGAAATATTGATACAATTAAGCTGTTTGGCTATGTGTGCTAAACAGGTAAGTTGGTTCTGAGAATCCAAGGAACTTCATGAATCATCGTTTCTTGATTTGAGATATATTATATCTGTCAAACAAGACTAAATTATTTACTTTTCCTTCTCAAAATTTTAATTTTTCTCCAAACAATAAGCTCGTTGAAAAAAAAAACCAAATTCTTCATAAATCTACTCAAGCTAAAATGTGTGACTGAATATACGAGTAAAACTGGAGGCATAGAGATAGAGTATAACAGAGACATAGACTAAAATCAACAACGAAACAGAGAAGTCAGTAACATTTTTAAGATTACCTTACTTGCAAAACATATCATATTTATTCTCCTTAACATAAAATTGACTGTACGTTTTAAAAGGAAAAATTATGTTTGTAAGAATACAATCTTACCACCTCAAATTATTATTCATTCTTAAATATTTTCATAGAACTTTGTGACTGCCATCCAAATTAGCTTATCATAAATAGTAAGAGATGATTGTTGAGTGGATATGTCAAAAAATAAAAAGAAATAAAAAAATAAGAGGGAATTAGTATCAAATTCAACCCCCAGCCAGATCTTAGTAGGGAGTGCAGAAAGCCTTTCTTTAGTCCGTTTCACTAGCATATTCCAATATTTAATAAACTCCATTTTCTCACCTTAAGATGTTCACTAGTGAAATGCAATGACAGAGAATTCACTGCTCATGCCTCACATTGAGTAATCACAAACGCATCATACGCCTTCAATTAAAAATAACACAACACTTATGCAAAATTCCTTAGCATCATTTTGGTCTTTAACTAACCATTGCTTTATCCTTTGTGAAACCTCCGTACTTGAGAAAGTATTTAGATAGATTTCCTGTCTATGGTTCCACTGATAGTGTTCTGTGATGAATGCTTTGTGTTATTTCGTTGAGATTACAATTAATCTTCAATTCATTCGGTAGAATAATACTTGAAGAACCATCAAAAATTTTTCTTTCATCTATGACGTTCAAAGCCTTGGATATGTCTTTGACCTCATGCGACTTATTCTAAAAACATCTTTTTGGAAAGAATGCTAATAATATTACTTCCCTATGCTGGGCCTTAATTTGGTAATTGTCTTATGAAATATCTTAAGATTTGATTAATCAAGTAAGATGATAAAAACACTTGAGAAAACAGACCCCCAAGTGAAATAAAAAGGGTATTAACAATATAGGAAATAAGTATGCTAATTATTTTTAAATAGCCTGAAATTTACAAATATGTGCATCAACTAGGACAGTAGAAACAACGAAAATTAGGAAAGAATGAAGAGCTATAACCTCTGACTCTACAGGATCAAAAAGTTAACAAAAGGGCTGGGGCTATGGCTAAGTGGGTAAAAATATTTAATTAAGCTACTTTATTAGAAAGAATATGTGGAAATTTATTCTACAAATTGGTGTGGCAATTGTTGTAGGATTATAACTAACTATTGTATAATTCAATTCAAAGTGGAAGTTAATGTTAAGGGAAAATCATAGAAAAGGGACTGACAGACTATAAACAATAGAGGACCAAGACATCTGCAGCCATGTAATATCCTGTATCTATGACAGGGAGGCTACACTCATGAAATATTCACAATATAGTTGCCTAAACAAGACTAACACAGTAACAGTAGCAGTTAATATGTTTTACCAGTAAATTAAGGGCTATAGGAAATCAGTGACTGCTAGGAGAGAAAGAAACTGTCCTCTCCAGAGATATGCCACCTACTTGATTATTTGAAATAGTCAGCCCTAAACTCATGTACATATGAGCAGATTGTACTCATACAAAATATAAAAAAGTAAATTAAAATATATATTTATTTATTAAACTTTGACAGTGAAAGCTCGTAATGATAAAACTACATCAACATTACAAAAGGCAAAAGACCAAATACACTTAGAAGGAAAATTCAGTGCTCAATGAAATAATTGTATAAGATTTACAAAAGAAAGTCTTTAGCAAATTCACACTTTTGGACATCAGTACGCTCACACGAGCCTTATGTGAGTAAAAAGTGGGAGTGACAGAATATACGTGGCATTTTGCTTTCCAAACAGAATATTTAGACTGCCCTTTGAAACAATGCTTTAGAGTAACTTTCTTTTCAGTAAGAAACATAGGCATAATGAGCAAAACTCTCTACCTGGAAGAAGCTTTAGCAACACCTTGGCAACTTTGCAAAATCCTCCCATATGGTTCACTTACATGAAGAGCTTTTTGGCAAAATCCTTCTGAATATCTAAGCCTCAAAGTTGATGATGAGACAAACAGGCTGCCCCACAAGTAGATGAATGCCAGCACAGACAACATGATTGATGACTAATTGTTTTAAACACATACTTCTGTCAAATTCCTCCTGGTGGAAACCTAGAGCAAATGAAAGTCTTTTTTCCCTTTGTTTTGTCATTTTGAATATTTTATCAACTTTATTTTCTTGAGTAAAATGATCAGTGCATAATTTTTAACATGTATCTTTGGTTCAACTATGATGAAAATTAAGTTTGTGTGCTGTTTCAGGATGTGATGTACTATAAAATGACCAAGTTCTTTTGTTTTTACTCAGCAGCTTACAAAAATTTTATGTGTTAAAACATAGATCACAATGAAAAACACAGAAAATCAGTAGAGACAGTCATAACAAATATTGGCAAATGTGTATATTGTAATAAAGTTAGCTCAGTTGTGATTTGTTGCTTATGACTTGCAAATATATCCTGGATTTTATATGATACAGTAGTTTAATTGTGCTACACTGTGAACTTCTAAATAGTTATATTTGTGTGTTTAAGAACAGTGATAAATTGCTTGGCTCCTTTAATTATATTTGCAAAGCTGCAGTTTTTAAAACCTTATAATTCCCAAACTAGTTTATCAGAAAGCAGATTTAAAGCTTAGTGCTGACAATGCTTCTTGTTTTCCAACATGTAAAAACAATCCCTCAAAATATCGACCTTGATATGAATACCACATTGGTGTGCTAACTATGTGGAATATCTAAATATCCAGGAACCAATTTATATCATTCCATCTCTTCAGCAAAATGTAAATGTGTGTTCTGGCAATATACATTTCTGCACCACAACTTCTGAACCAAGTTTTTCACTCGAGAATAAAACACTAAGAATCAAATTTCATTAGTGCCCTTGAGCTCAGGGAGTCCCGGAGTCTTGGAGAGCATGGAGCCCTCTACATGGTTTAGGATCACTTTGAACTTCAAACCAACACCTTCCACCTTCTTAGTGCTGGATTTTAGAATGCTACACCACAACCAATTTATCTAGTCCAAGGAATCAAATCCGGGGCTTCATGCATACTGGATAGGAAATTTATGAACTGAACTATGTCTGTAGACCAAAACACAAATGATTTGGGAGAATAGCTAGGCATATTTTTTAAAAGACAATAAAGATATATAGCAGACAACTTGATATGCTTCAGGAATCCTCTCAGGCCAGACCTTCTTGACGCCTCGAAAATTACATAACTCCATTTATGGGTCTTTCCTCTGCCTTAGGCTCCTATTGTAAAGTGCAAGGGATAGCAAAAATACTGTGGGAACAAAATGTGGACAACCATGAGATGATAAACTCAAAACAGATAGTTAAGCTACACGTCACGATCATATTCAAGAATGTGTATATAGAAAGAAATATGTAAACTGGAGGATCTGAACCAATAAAATAATGCATGCAAGCTTACACATGAACAAAAACACAGGGCAAGGCACATAAGGTAAAAAATATGCTATAGGCTACGTTATATTTGAAAAACATTAACCATGAGAAGAAAACCAAGGAAGCACTGACAGTGAAACAAGATCCACTGTCATCCTCTGCAGTGATCTGACACCACTAGAGTCTAAGTTTCCCATTAGGTGCCTCACAACTAAAAAGCAGAGAGAGATCAGTGCACAGAGATAGACCTATCTGATGCGGTCACATAAGAAAATAGAGAAGACTCCATTTTCCTCATCTTTGGTGTTTCCTGGGAATGAAGGATATTGTGAATCACAGAAGCTTTACAGTGGGGAAGTGAATTGAAATTTCTAAACTGAGCAGTTCTTCTCTCTAGACTAGCATTATCCCCACTTAAAAAGCTTTGTAGGAAGAATTGTAAGATTTTTCACAAGCTAAAGCAGTCATGGCAGCCTTTGCCCTTGGACACACCATGGATATACTCCCTGAGATTAACCTTGAGATAGACTGAGTGGAGCCATCCTGGGCCTGGAATTCTGGAAGCGGACCTGGGAACTCCACCTAGATTATTGTGTTTCTAATCAACCCTCGATGGGTGGAGGAGACCAGACCTTGCACATGAGAGACAGACAAGGAGGACCAGGGGAGGCAGTAGATTCAGACCGAGCTCAAGCACATGTGGATCGAAAAAAGGATCAGCGAGGGGGAGGAAATCCCCCTCAGGAACAGTCATAGGGAAGGGTAATAAGGGGAAAATGGGAGGGAGGGAAGAATGGGAGGATACAAGGGATGGGATAACCATAGAGATGTAACAAGAATAAATTAATAAAAATTTTTAAAAAAAAAGAAAAGAAAAAAGGATCAGCGAACAGGCTGGACCAGCACGCAGGCCAAGGACACCTAGGGACTCATCCAGTGGAATTGATACCGGTAGGTTCACTCTTGTTTCCCGTTAACTTTTTTCCCCTCTTGTGTAAGAAAGTTTGGTTGTATAATAAAGTTAAATTGTAAAAAAACAAAAAAACAAAAAAACAGAGCCAACAAAGATCTTCTGAAGTCTTGATCTCTTAGGAAAGTGTCTGGGTTTTCTTTACAGGTATGTTACTTTGCTGCACGTCAATTCTGTGGGATTAGAAGAGGGTGAAGTTTCAGAGAGTTCTCTCTTCGAATTTAAAATATCAGCCAGGTGTGGTGGCACACAACTGTAATTCCAGCACTCAGGAGGGGGAGGCAGGGGGCTTGCTGTAAGTTCGAGGCCAGCCTGGTTTACAAAATGAGTTCAGGACAGCCAAGGCTACACAGAGAAACATTATTTTGGAAAAACAGAATTTCAAATATTTTGGAAATGTCTTTGTTATGAAAGATGGGAGGGATTAGAGACTGCAAAGGGGATAGTACCCACACATCACAAAACTAAAAATTAGTTCCTTGGACCTTAGGATTGAAGGACTGGAAGGTAAATAAAAGATAACAATATCTTGTTGTTGTTGTTGTTGTTATAGGACACTAATCCCATATATTAGAGCTCAATATTTATGACAGAATTAATTCATAGAGGCCCCACTGTAAATGCATTGTGTTGCGTTGGTGCTTATATTTGAACATACAAATTTCAAGAGACACAAATCCTGGTCCATAACAACACACTGCTTCTTTTGTGTGTAGACCTCATATTTGTATGGTTGCCAACGGAAGCCAGAATTTAGATATTGGCTCTATCCTCAATCTCACACTCCTTTTTTGTGAAGGGTCTCAGAATCTCACTGAAATCTGCAGTTAGTCTGGCCTTCCAGAAACACAAGAGACCCTCCTGCATATGCCCTCAGAAGCACTGAGATTACAAATGTGTATCACCCATGCAGGGCTTTTCACTTGGGTGTGAGAAATCAACCTCAGGTCAGCATGCTTGTGTGGCAAGCATTTCCCAACTGAGCCATCATCTCAGTGCTATCAGCCCTTCTGAGAGGATTTATGGATGCATTAATATTTTAATATTTTTCCTTTCTTCTGAAATTCAGATACAAAACTGTGAGTGAATAGTTCCCACAAAAGAGGCCATTGTAATTTTGCTGTGCTGCCTGAGTTCCCTTGATTACTGATTGTGTTAATAGGGTGCCCAGAGCAGTGTCAACAAGAAACAGGAGTGTCTTATTAGCACGGAAACTCAAAGGTCTCTAATGGGGTCTACAGTCAAGTTTAGCCTTTTTCTTTAGGAATTTATATAATATGCTTCTTCCCGGATTTAAATATTTGATTTAAAAGATAAAAATGTATTAAAGTGAGCCATTTTTATGATAGTACATAATACACACTGAGTACACTCCCCATACCCTGACACACTCCATGTTCTCAGTTACCATTCCTTCTTCCCATCAGCCCACTTTGTTTCCTGGACAAAGTTTTGTGTCTCCTTTTGTGACATACATGCAGACATACATACATCTGTACATCCATGATCTTATATCTGTACACAAAATCAAAAAACTACAAATAAGAATAATGATGTCAATATCTTACTGGATTTTTGTGTTTTATTCATTATGAAAATGTGCTGTGTCCAGTATTATAAGGGTTTTCTATGTTTTCCTAATTTATCTAACACCTTTATAAAACAAATAACAACAACAACAAAAAAAAAAAACAAAAACAAAAGAGTAATCAGGACAAGGACCTCTTAGAAAAATGTATTTTTGTTCCAAATGCTTCTTGAGGCCTCACTGATTAGAGGAAAGTACATGAAGGACTGATTAAGGTAAGGCAGAGACTCTGTGGAGAACATATTATATTTCCAAAAGATTAGGAAATGTGTGCTGAATTATTGTCATGCTAATTATCCAGTGCTGGATTTATCTTGGTGTTAAAAAGTAAGAATAAAAGTCTTGAATAGGTAGAATAATTATACTTAACTGTAGAATTAATGAATTAATTTTAGAAAATGATTCATACCAAGAATGAATTATAATGATTGAAATTTAAAAACTTTGTGCTACCATTTCCTGCCCCCTTTTAAAAAATTGTGTTGAGTTTGTCATCTAAAATATTTTTCGGAATTACATTATTTTTGTATCCAGCTATTAATTATTTAAGCTAACTATTTTAATATATAATTAATAATTGAGTTTGGCTATGCTAAGAATGTGTGGCAATGATACTTCTACAGTTAGATTTACTGACCAAGACATCTTGCTGTGTGTCTCCTTGTGTACAAGTTCACACACATACACAGCTGTGAGCTACTGCTGTCCGTAGACTGATTCAGTATTTATCACCAAGGCTTAAAGAAACCTTATGAAGGCTGTTTGTCTTTCAGGTCAACACTAATTTGTATGATTTTAATGCTCTCCAAACCTCAGTGCCTGCAATAGAATCCATACAGCATCAAAGGAGGTACTGCCACGAGGTGTGAATGACTCAAATATTTGACTAAGAATATTAAACAGCCAATTATATAATTTTCTTTGAGAATTCATTTGTCAAAATGTCTTTAAAATGAACTAAGTTCTTTGACTGTTTTTGCTGAACTGCTGCGAAGGTCACAAAACCTAATAGGTGCTTCTCTAAGTGAAGAGAAGGTGTGCTTTCTGCCTCTGTCAGGAGACACTCAAGCTTCTTCAGCGCCTATCAGATCTGCACCCTACAAAGACACCTTATTATATTCAAATAAAACACAATTTCAAAATAGTTATGTTACAAATCAAAAAACATTTTAAAAGTTAAATGCTATTCTGCTATCTTATTAAGACATTTCAACACTTTACCTTGACATGAGGCATTAACTGACTTAGAGACTCCGGGTTGTCAGCATTGCCCCACCTGCCTCCTGATTCTTCTTGCTGCTTTTCCTTCTTTCTTGCTTTAATGGCAACTGTTATTTCATTCCATTTTCCCCCTAAGATTCCAATTCTAATACCACATTATTCTCGGTCATTTGTTCTTGAGGTCTAGTGTGTCTGAGTGCCTCTTGAGTGTATGTGTGTGTCTGTCTCTGTGTGCATGCACACTTCCGTGCACATAATAATGGAGGACAGGGGTGGGTATCTTCTTCAATTGCCCTCCATGTTATTTTTAAATTGTGTTTTTCTTTTAGCGTATGTGTGGTGATGCTTTATCTGCATGCATTCTACATAGCACATGTAGGCCTGGTGTCCACAGATGCCCAAAGGGAGAGATAGAGTCTCAGAAACTGGAGCTACAGATGATATGAGACTGGGTACGGATGTTAGGAATAAAACTCACATCTTATAGAAGAGCAACAGTGCTTTTAACCATTGAGCCAGCTCTCTAACTGTTTCGCCACATTTTTTAGACAGTTTCTCACTGAACCTGGAACTCAGATATTCATCTGGCCTCCCTGGCCTCTAAACTCTAGGAATACTATTAGGCTGCCCAATGCTGCCTGACTTTTACATATATAGGGTAGGGATTGATCTCCCATTATTAAGATTGCACAGTAAATGCTTTGATGACTGAGCTATCTCCCAAGCCCCCCAATGAGTTTTTTAAATCAAAGACTAGTGCTGAAATCAAAACAGAACTCTTCAAAACACTATTAGTCTTCCCAATAAGATATCAAACACTCCTTTCTTTTGACTTTAGGGAAAGCAGGTTTACTCTCTTAGTAGTATTTAGTGTAGGCATAAAGTGAGGGGACACCTTACAATGACATAGATTGAATGAAAAGGTTAAGAAACTATATAATTAACTTAACTTTTATCATAGTTTCTCATATTTTATTATCTCACATGAAAAATGAATATATCCAAAATACTAGGGGCATTGTATATGGCAGGAAAATTGAAATAGCTCTTGAAATGTTTCTGTCACTGCTCATCTAATTAACTGTATATTTGTTAGCGGTCATGGTTTAAATCGACCTTCCTCAAATTCTGACTCCCCAGTCTGTCTTATATATCGGTGAGATAGTACATTTATCATAATTTATTTACTTAGAAAATATGTTCAGTGTGTGTGAAGCCAGGATAGTGAAGCCAGTGGTGCTTTGCTGCCACTTTAGGATCACAACTATGCAGATTCACATGCTTAGCAAAGCTCATACTGTAATTATGTATGGTCAATTATAACAGGTTTTGCATTTTGTTTTGAAACATAAAAGAATTTTACTATGGTCCTGCAAGATGAATCAGAGTTCAAAGGCCTGTGTCACCAAGCCTGAGATTCTGAGATTGAGACTTGAGTCCTACATGGAAGCAGAGAACTGACTCCTGCAAATGGTTCTCCAACCATCTTATGTACAAGTAGAAATCATGTACTCAACACTCCCTTGCCACACACACACAATTAAATAAGAAAATGAATGAATGAATAAGAAAATAAATAAATAAGTGTCATGTAAAAGGCTTATAACCAAAATGTTTTTGTCTTATATCACTAAATCCTATTACAACTGCACACTCTGAGTTTAATGGTTCTCTTTGTTTCATATTTACTTACAAGTATCTTAGTAGAAATTTAAATTATGTGTAGTTAACTGTATTTTGAAATCTCCATGAGTTGAGTGCTGGGATTTTTGTTTGTTGCATTTGTTTTGTTGCAGTACTAGGGATTGAATGCCAGCTTTATGTACAGTAAGTAAGTCACTTTTCACAGGCAGTAGCTTGTTCAGCCTAATACATATGAAGTGACAAAACTGCAGTGTTCAACTAGAGGTCTTCTCATTATCACCTGTGGGGTCACGTGAGTCCAGTTCACATACACTGGCTGTTGATGCTATAATGTGGCTTTTCTCAGCATACTTCTTATAGCCTGCTGGAAGACCTGCATCTGTTCTTTGGGCACAGGCAGGACTTTTAAGGAAAGAGTGGGAAGCAAAGAGCCTCCTAAGGCCTGGGTTTGGTCTTGCTATATCATATTCTTAACATTCTTCTGACAAGAACAGCCCTGACTCAAAAGTACTGAGAAAGTCTCCATTCTCAATGTAAGAACTACAAATTGACAAGACAGAAAGTGTGGAAAGAGGAACAATAGAAAACTAGAAAGTTTAGTAGAGCTAATTTTAAACCCTGATATAGAGAGGAATTAAAACTCAACTGCAAACAAAAGTTCAAATGATTACTGTGTCAATGACTTTAAACTTTAACTATGATGCATAAGAGGGTCCTGTATAACCCAGTCCTAAGATTCATGCCCGACTTAACTCCTAAAGGTCTCACTTTGAGTACCTCCCCTAAGTAATTTTTCTCCTAAAATATAAAGTAATGCTTTGCTTTCCATTTGCTTTTGGCTCTGGCTGTGTTTTCTTTAGAGATATGTGAGTACTCAGGGTGTGTGTGTGTGTGTGTGTGTGTGTGTGTGTGTGTGAGAGAGAGAGAGAGAGAGAGAGAGAGAGAGAGAGAATGAAGATTTTTGTTACCACTGAACATCAAAATTTGAAACTTGACCCAGCTTTCTATCATTGGTGGACATTCAAAAGAAAATTCTATGGCCATTAAAGAAATGGCTCATCTATCCCACAAATGACTCAGAAAATTTTATGCCTATCTTTTATGATTTCAAGTCACACAAGAAAATAAATATTTGAATTAGCAGTCTAAACAAATTAGAGACACTTAAGGTAAGCCTTGTCTATCAACACATTCCTATGTAGCACTGAGTTGGGATCTTTGTTCTCTAGACAAACAAGAAAAATAGTCATGGAGGTAAAGATGCCTGGTCATGTTTTGTCTCTTCTAATGAGAGAAGAGATAATGATAGCTGAGTCCTGTTGGCTCTGTTTCTTAACAATTAAACTTTATTATACAACCCAACTAGCTTACACAAGAAGGAAAAAAGGTTAAAGGGACAAAAGAGTGAACCTTCCGGTATCCGTTCCACGGGATGAGTCCTTAGGTGTCTCTCTGGCCCGCGTGATAGTCCAGCCTGTTCACTTTCTCCACACGCGCTCCCAAACCCCCGGCTGAATCTATTGTTTTTCTCTTCCCCACCTGCCTGAGTCACATGGGAAGTGCGGTCTCCTTCTCCCGTTGACAATAGCCCAGGTGGGGTTCCCAGGTCTGCTTCCTGAATTCCAGGCCCAGGATGGCTCCACTCAGTCTATCACAAGGTATTCATGGGGTGCCCCAAGGGTAAAGCCCGCCAAGACTGCTTCCACCTGTGACAAAGCTTAATCTTTCCCACAGAGTCCACCAGTTGGGTAGAATACAACAGCAAGACCTCCAAGGGGAGACTTGTCTTATACATTATGACTAATACAAGAATTTGAGAACTATTAACATTCTTGTTTATGGTAAAAGTTTTCTGATGGTTCAAATGGCCTCTTAAAAACTACATAAATTAGTAATCTTACATAAGCTTAAATATAGATTAATATAATTAAAATATTTGTTTCAATGTGGAACTGTATTTCTTCTTTGTCAAGAATATGTAGGGGTGACTTTAGTTACACTTACAGAAGAAGTTCTGAGTTTCATGTTAGTGATGAAAAAGTAAACTTTGTAAAACATATTCTATGTATGTTAAAAATTTTTAAAGAATTTTTTCTGATTTTTTCATTTTTTGTTTATTTGTTTTGTTGTTGAGGAAGGGTCTCTCTATGTAGCTCTGGCAGCCTGAACTTCATGTAGACTTGGTTTGCCTCACACTCACAGAGCTCCACGTATCTTCTGGTCCTGTAATTAAAGGCCTGTGTCACTATGATTAGCTTTATTAAAAAATCTGGGTATTTTGAAGGTCATGCTAGTAATTCTTACTTCTGCTTCCATTTTTCTAAGGAATGGTGTATTTATTACAATGTCTGGAGATATAACTAAAATGTGTAATATCTTTAACATTGTGCTTTATATGTCTAATTGAAAACTAAATTATTTCTAAAGTTTATGTTCCTTTAGTTCATTTGAGACTAGTATTTCCCCACAAAGAATATTAATTACTAAATTCTGAATGTATAGGTAAAAAGAAGAGACAAATAACACAAAAAGAGAATAACTTATACAAATATATCACAGTTTTCCTTACAGACCACTGAAATCAACCTTTGACAGATGGGTTTGCTTATCAGTCTCTGTCAGAATGCTTGTCAAGGACCAAAGAAGATCCTCTGCTTTAACTAAAGCAGAACACATACAGAATGCTGATGGGAATGTAAACTTGTTGTCGGTGCTATGCTACCAGTGGAGTATACTGACTCCCCGAATGATCCAGGCCCATAGACTTATTAAGCCAAGATTACATATTTCCCCTGAGATGTAATTACTAACGTAGGAAATTTGTGAAAAAAAAACAAACAAACAAAAACAAAAATATAGTGTCTAAATTTTGAAATCCATATTTGAAATGAAAATAAAAGAAGAAACTAGGAGATTCAGTAGTTTAAATAAGTGAGCCATTGTGAGTCATTCTTGTATTCTCGGCATGTGAGTGGCTCAGGCATGTGGTTCACATAATTGAGGACAGACTACACTACATGCTTATCTATCTATCATGTTTGTCTGTCTGTCTGCCCACCTGCATGTCTGCTTCCTCATCCTGCATGTCTGCTTCCTCATCCACCCTCTTCCTCCCTTCTTCACTCCTTCCCTCCCTCCATCTCTCTCTCTCTCTCTCTCTCTCTCTCTCTCTCTCTCTCTCTCTCTCTATATATATATATATATATATATATATATATATATATATATAT
>OU015751.1:81571671-81588617 GCA_907169655.1 Acomys percivali | reverse complement strand
TTTCCATATGACGTTAAGAGTTGCTCTTTCAAGGTGTGAAAAGCATTCTGTAAGAATTTTTATGGGAATTGAATTGAATCTGTAGATTGTGCTTTGTAATATGGCCATTTTTATTATGTTAATCCTATTGATTAAGAGTATGGGACACCTTCTGATGTCTTCTTCAACTTATTTCTTCAGAGAAATGAAGTTTCCTTCATATGTCTTTCACTTCCTTGGTTAGAAGTACACCAAGATAATTTGTGTTTTTGTTATTGTTGTTGTTGTTGCGCTATTGTGAAGGGTGTAGTTTCCCTAATTTCTTTCTCATCCTATTTGTCTTTTGTACAAAGGAAGACTACCAATTTTTGAGTTGATTTTTATTGATCCACTTTGCTGAAGGTGTTTATTAGTTGGTAGAATTCTTGGAGTCACTATATATACTATCATATCATCCAGGAATGCAGATACTTCAACGTCTTCCTTTACATTTTCATCTCCTTTAGTTGCCTTATTGTTCTTGCTAGGACTTCAAGTACTATATTTAAGAGATATGGGGAAAATGGACAGCATTGTCATGTCCATGATTTCAGTTGAATTGATATAAGTTTTTCTGCATTTAGTTTGATGTTGGCTATAGACTTTCTGAATATTTTCTTTGCTATGTATAAGCATATGCCTTGTATCCCAGATATCTCAAAAACTTTTAACATGAATGGGTGTTGGATTTTGTCAAATGCTATTTCAGCATCTAAGGAGATGATCATATGGGTTTTTTTCTTTCAATTTGTTTATTTGGTGGATTACATTGATGTAATCCTGCATGTCTGGGGACAAGACCTATTTGGTCATGGTTGATGGTATTTTCCATGTGTTCTTGGATTTGGTTTGTGAGTATTTTATTGAGTATTTTTGCATCAGTGTTCATAAGGAAAATTGGTATGAAATTCTCTTTCTTTGTTGGGTTTTTGTGTAGTTTATGTATCAAGGAGACTGTAGCCTCATGGAATAAGTTGTGCAATGTTTCTTCTCAGAAAACTGGGAAAAGTTCTACCTCAAGTCCCAGCAGATACTGGGAGCTGTTGTAGAGAATGAACACGGTGTGTGCTGCAGAGACTGATATAGCAATCAATGACCATGTATGGTGAGGATCTAGACCCCCTGCCCAGATGTAGTCGCTGGCAGCAGTCTCCTTGTGGGTCCCATAATTTGGGAAGTATAGATAGCCTTTCACCTGGAATCTGGTGTCTACTCATTGATTACTTCCCCCTGACAGGGCAGTCTTGCCAGGCAACTGAGGAAGAGGATGCAGGCAGTCCAAATGAGACCTGACAGGCTGGAGTCAGATAATAGAGGAGGAGGGCTCCCCTTTTCGGTGGACTAGAGGAGGGAGACGGGATAAGGAAGGAAGGGTGAAGCCAGGAGGAAATGAGAAATGGGAGCTATAAATGGGATATAAAGTGAACAAAGTTTTAAAAATTCTCAGATGATATCTATGTTGGGCTAACCTTTACTTATGAGTGAGTATATACTGTGCGTGTCTTTCTGGTCTGGTTTATCTCACTCAGGATTATCTTTTCTAGTTACATTCATTTGCTTGCAAATTTCAGGACTTCCTTGTTTTAATAGCTGCGAAGTATTCCATTGTCTAAATGTACCACAGTTTCTTTATCCATTCTTCAGTTTAGGGACATATAGGTTGTTTCCAGATTCTGTCTATTACAAATAAAGTTGTTATGAACATAATTGAGCCAATGACCTTGTTGTATGAGGGATCAGAATAGATACTGAGATTTGCTGCTAGACTCTGGGAAGAGTGCCGAGAGTAGTATGGAAGAATGAGGGGATGGAATGACTCAGCATGTTCAGGAGCCCCACAAGAAGACCATCAAGGCCTATGGATCTGGATCCAGGTGTAGTTCACAAAATGTTGCACCAATCAAGGACAATGCATGAAGTAAACCTAGACCCCCTGTTCAGATAAAGGCAATGAACAGCTCATTCTACACAGTGGTAGGGAGAGCAAGGACTGCCTCTGACATTAATTCGAGTACCCCCAACTTGATCATTTCCTCTTGGTTGGGAGTCCCTGCAGGCACGCAGGGGAAAAGGAATCTGGATGAGTCCTAATAGGCCATGGTCATATGTTGGGTGAAGAGATCCCCTCTGTCAGAGGTCTAGGGAAGGGAAATAGGGCAAAAGTGGGAAGGAGGATGAGGGGGTAACTCTTAGGATGTAATCTGAATAAATATTATAAATTAAAATTAAAGCTAAATTAATAAAATAATTACCCAGCAGGAAATGTTAGCTGCTACTCCCCTTAAAGATTTTCTGTGAATTATTCATGAGCTAACAATTCAAAACCAACTGAACACAGTATAAACACATATGAATAGATGACATAATGATCCAGTCACAGATTTCCTAAAGGTTTTCTTCTCAGTACTACACATATGTATAATCTAAATGGTCAGTGTGAGGTAACAGACAAGCACACCACATTGGATAACTACTGAACAACCAGGAAAAGGGTGCCAGGGAAGACAAGTTCAACCAGGGTGTCCTAACCATTGCCAAATGCTGCTTGTGTTCTCAGGGGACTCAGGCAATAAGTCAGTAATCTTGGGCTTCCAGTAAGCTCACTAATTCCATTCCTTCCCTTGGGACATCATATTCTCCACTCGGGTTCAATTCTAAGTGTATCTAGGAGACAGAACTCCACCACATGAATGCTGGAGGGACAGAAATATGCATTTTCTAACACTTATTTTTAATATGATTCTTCAGATACTGCGGGAGAGCCGATTGATGAGCATGGCTGCCACTGGTGTCAGCTGGACTAAGTCCAGTTCCTGATTGCCTACAACTGGGAGGAGTAAAAGTTCAACCTTCATGTTTTTCCAACCAGGCAGCTGAAACAATACACTACAGCTAGCCTTGGAGGACACATTCACAACACAGTACTGACCCCAGAGAAAGCTGCTAATCAATATCCTGTGAACAGGCATTTAGCTTGACTATAATATTTTCCACATCCTGTGGTGGGATCCTTCTCTGGCATTGCTCATATTTGCTAAGACAGCATTTGCTTTCTATTTTCTTGAGATATATACTTCAAATGTCAAAGAGTGACTTAACAGAATTCTAGTTGGGGTGTTATGGACAGTTGGCAGATACACATAGCTAAGACATTGTAGAGAGTGGTCATTTAGTCTTTTCGAATATAAAAGGCTTAGAGTTCTCGTGGATCAATCTCCAGGGGTTTGGGAGGCACAGATTGCTTCCTTGGTTTTTTGTGAAGACAGGAGGCTGCACCTACCCTGTCAGAGTTCTCACAATGTATGCAACTCACCCTGCTAAGTTAGATGGCATTAGGAGCCCCACATCAGAGGTCAGCCACCATGAGGACAGAGATGCAGGCCTCCTGGAATTCAGATGCAGCCTTCTTTTCTATGAAAAAAAAAAAGATTTTGAGACTCACAAAACATGCAAACTGTTAACTAAATGACACAGTGCAAAACTGAAGCGGAGCCTATACACTTGAGTGATAGACTTTGTCTCAGTAAGGCCTTCTTTATGTTGGCTGACATGCACTCCTTGCAAACATGCCATTTCCAGTTCTTTCTCCCATTATTTGTATGTGTGTGCTTCCATGTTCTACAGGTAACAGGAGAATCAAAGCTAAATCACTAGTGATAATCATGCCATAAGCATCACTCGCAGGGGGTGAAGCTATGGACTTGGCTTTATCAAGTAACACTTCCATAAAAATTATCCATTGGTGGATCAAAAATAACTAAATCGAAAGATGATAAAACGAGTATCCCTCCTTTTCTGTCTACTGCACAATTATCATAGGAGAAAATGTATTAGCACTGGTCATGCTTATTTTTAGGCTTTACAGATTTTGTAAACATTCATCAATTACCTAAAGAAGTTTACAATTCACTGAAAAAGAAAACCTTCTGTTGCTTCAAATTTTAACAAACACAAATATAAACGAATTATGTAAGAAGTGTTTTGTGTTCTGAATGTCAGTGAATTTTAAGTACATGATTAAACCTGGGAGTTCTTGAAACCATTATATCTTGCAACATCTACAAACAGGTTTCACTTTTATGCTGGTCTGTTAAACCATACACAATAATTGGATCCATTAAAGTGACATTTTAAACTGAAAGTTAGACCTTCTAATTCCTGTTTCTGTCAATATATTCATGGACATTTTAGCAAGTGGTCATTTTTATAATTATGATGGTTTACCCAGTTCCAGAGTTGTGCTGCATTCCTGACTATTACTGTCAATGCACCATAATCTCCAACCTGAAGGAAAAATCATTTTCTTTCTGAAAAATGCTACCAATAATGTCCCGTTTCAGTATCTGCTAGGGCACCAAATTTGTCTACTCCATCTTCTTCCTGTGAATGTAATTTGCATATTTAATTCTCATTCAGTGTTTAGCAAAGGCTGTAACTAAGCTAAGAATGTAGATTGGATTTATGCTAACACTAGGCATGTAGCAATCATAAATGGAAAAATTTGAACATAATCTGATATGTATCTTATTCACTCAAAATTCCCATTATTTCATAAAATTCTAGTTTCCATACAGAAAGTGTATATAATAGTCAAAATTGCTAAACATCACTTAGATAAAAAAGAAATTCCAGATAAAAGTACCTAAGAGTAATTCAGTTGGCACAGGGTTTTACAAATTAGAACTTTCACATCTGGGTTGCTCTTGACAAAGTTACTCCTGCAATGAGACCTACCCACAAGGAAGAAGGAACTCCAGAACTGGCTGTGATGCTCAGGCCTGCATCTGGACAGCCTTGTACTGGTAATTTTTAAACTGGCATTTCAGTTTGGAAAGAAAGTACTGTACTGCCACCTTCTGACAAGCTTTCTCCTACTGGAGAAGTATTTTAGTCCTGAATGGTGTTTATACTGCTTACATGATTTAGATATCCTCAGTCCTTTCAAAAATTAAAATATTAGAATGTTTCAATTTTTCCTTAGACATTTATTGGCTGACCTATGTGCTATGAAAAAAAAAAGTTAAGGAGCATGCTTTTGGTTGGAAAGATAAATTATTCCTGAGTTTAGGACCCATTCAGTCCTAAAGATTTATTGGCATATCTCCCTTAGCTGGAGTGTATCTCAGTAGCATAGCAAAGGGAATGTATTCAGTCTTCACTCCATCTCTAAAATATTTCAGTCTTATGTGTTTGATCCCTTTCTTCACAGTCCCTTTAGACAGCCATTGCAAAACCTTTGTGGTTTGTTTCCTTGATTCTCTGTGGATATGACATAAGTAGAATAAATGGAGTTGGCAATATCTTTTGTGTTTACACACACACACACACACACACACACACACACACACACAGCCCACATTGTTTCTTTATCTTTTACTGTTAGGAAAAATGTAGTTTATTTGTTTGGCAAAGGTTTATTCGATAGATCCTACTTGTTAGTCTTAGCCACAAGTTAAAAACAAAACGACAACAACAACTACCACAAACAATGGAGAACAAGATGAGATCATAGCTGGCCCACAGGATATTGTTCGGGGTCTGGATAAGTGCTTTTTCAAATAAAATCCATTCAGATTATAAAATATGAAAACTAATGCAAAGCTCTCATTTTCACTTGGCTATTATTCAAGAATCAGAAGGTATAAAAGATGCTGACAGAGACGCTATCCAACACAGCTTGTAAATTATACAATGGATTGCCCAGGACACATCATTGGCTCAATAACGTGAATGAGGTCTTTGTTTTAAATTCAGATATTATGTGGTATTATTTTTGACCTGAGAAGGTTTGGATTTTTTTATTTACATCTTACTTTAGTGAAGTAATAGATTCTTTATAATACATGACACTACTTCTCCAGAAACACTGGCAAATGCTAATGGATGTAAGATTTATAAAAAATAAATAAACACATCCCTGAAAGAAGAGAAGTTAAAATACAAGAGGCTCTTTAGTAATAAAAGGTTTGTAAGTATCAGGTTGGGAAAGCTTGTATATACATCTCCAGAGTAAAAACAATGTTTACTTATAATTTTTTTGGATATATTTGTTTTGTTTCTAAAGGTGTTTCAGTTGCTGCTTATGAAAATGCAAATTTCCTGGGATTATAAATCCCTTTCTTCAAGATATATAGATGATGATGATGATATAGATAGATAGATAGATAGATAGATAGATAGATGATAGATAGATAGATAAAGAAAGAAAGTGTGAGTAGGTTCAGGGTGGATAAAGAGGGGAAGACCAGGGAGAATATTTATATAACAAATTTATCTTACAAGAATTTTCAAATAAAACATTAATTGAGACTGAGAATGATTAAAGTATCTTAACTACTCCAATGGTTAATAAATATAAAACTATATTTAGAAGCATTGAATTTATTATAAATTTAAAAATAATCAAATTTGTGGTGGCCACAAAATTGATGTAGTTGGATAAGGAAGAAAAAAGATCCTATGATTTCGAGAGATGTGTGGGTAGCACTGGTTCAGAAATGCTACATGACCACTCCTTAAAGTGTTCTAGGTCCATTTAATGTCCTCCCCACATACACAGATATATTCTGATGCCCTGACCCTGACATGTTACAGCATGGTCTGGTGTTTTGTATTTGATTGTTAATTATTCTGCTTGCTGTCTTTTAGGAGCAGACTATCGTGTACCCAAAATGATAGTGTATAACCTTCCCTCCAAATTATCCCTGGTTGGCTGAATAAATGCCTACCTCACTTCTGCCCTCTCTTTGTCTTTTACTGATATGGTAGTTAGTTAAATAATTAACAACCACAATAATGATATGTGGTTAATAGTAAACATGAATAACCAATTCTCTACAACACTGATCTATTTAGTAGTGTCCAATAGTCTTTCGTTGTTGTTGTTACTCTTCTATCAGGGCCTCAGTGATACACAGATTTGTTTATGAGACAGTGTAAATATAGAACATGTTCCATTTAAAATATAATTCAAAAATCGGAACATTAGAATGTAACCATATCTGCAGGTCTAATAGTATTCTAATTCTCATATTTCACCTATGCTTTGGATGTCAATTACATAAAAGCTACCGAGCTATATGTTCCTCAAGATTATATCTACCTATAAAGGTAATGTTTCCTTTATAAATAGTGAAGCAATTTTTTTCTTTTTATAATTTATTTACATTACATATCAGTTGTAGTCTCCTCACTCTTGTCTTTCTATTCCCCACCCTCCCTCCCTTTCCCAGCCTAATCCCCTCCCCTATACCTCTAGGTGGGGTCCTTTTCTTCCAGCTCTGACCATAGCGCCTACCAGGTCTCATCTGGATAGCATGCATCCCCTTCCTCTGTCTTCGCATAAGGCCTCTCTGCAGTTGTTTTTGATTATTTTTGAAATTGTAATTCAATTACAACTTCCTTTTCCATAATTCCATTCAAGTCCCTTCAGATAATTTTCTCTGCTCCACTTAAAATTATTTTTTCAATAATTGCTATTGAATGCATATATATGTACTTGTGTATGTGCCTGTTTTCTAAATATAACATGTTGATATTGACATACTTTTAAAAAAATGTATTCTTATTTTTGTCTCCTTAAATCTTTTTCTCTCTTCTTTATCCTAATCCCTTCCAACAGCCCAGTATGTGGTAAAAGAGAAAGAAGGTTAGTGGGGAAAGAGGACATAGTTTTCCTTAACTACTTCCTGCTATTCAGGGTCATAGGTTTCCTTGGGGCAAGTTCAATACTCTTTTAAGGACATCTCCAACTTCTTCTGTCCAATTGCATCAACAGCAACCAGGAGCAGCAGGGGGAAACACCAGCAGCCTTCTCTCTAGGAGCCACCAGTCTTTCTTTCAGTCTAGCTTTTATCTCCCTGGCAAAAACCATGCTCCCACATGAGGCACTTCATAGCTGACAAACATCACATACCTTCTCAGGAAGCAATTAGCAGCTATGGCTAATCTGGAGCAGCCCCCATGTCCCACACATAGGATTAAAACAAAAATATGTTTACAAGTAAACCAAGACTTCCACAACATGTTGAATATGCATCATGTTACTCTTCTGTATGTATGTTTTCAGGGCTGGCCATTGGCACTGACAACCAATTGATGTGCTCTTCCCTGGGGAAAGACACTAGTCCTGCTCCCAGATGAAATGCATGGTATCTTCTCAAGTAGAATTGTTTTATTACCTATTTAAATAG
Organism: Acomys percivali; assembly: GCA_907169655.1. Classification (NCBI taxonomy): domain Eukaryota; kingdom Metazoa; phylum Chordata; class Mammalia; order Rodentia; family Muridae; genus Acomys; species Acomys percivali. Next base: position 81,580,407 of record OU015751.1, on the reverse strand, counting down.
TGTTCTTCTTCTATTTATATGTAGTTTTTATAAAACACATATCTTTTGTATTGCTATTCATCTTCATCCCTTGTGAAAGTCTGATTTTATAATGTGTTAAGCCGACTTGAATCTCACATATCCATTAATGAAGATTTTAGTTATACTTCATAATCTGTCACTTGTTTTATTCCTTCAAACCTCAGTGGACCTGATAAAAAGAATGTGAATTTTAATTACAATACTAAGCATATGGAAGGAAATTTATTTGAATTATTTAGCGCATGATTTTTTTTTTTTCTGAAATGACGATAGTAGGCATTTCTCCTTCCAGAAAATTGGTGATCTCTCCTTGAAAGAGAAGCTGTACAAATACATTTTACCATTTACTTATTGTGATATTTGTACAGTTTACTGACATGGCACCATGGAGTGTATGCATTCAGCCATCAAAGAGAAGAAGAGAATGCGATTTTCTCAAGTGGATGCACGATTATTGGTTCCTATGTTTACAAATATATAATTTACTATGAATAACTTGGCTCCAATAAAATTTTAATGAAATGGTTCAGAGAAGAATATTTTCTGGTGCTTAATCTAGGGCACTGACAAAGAGTCTGAAAGAAAAGTCTCCCATTCTGCTTTTGGTCAAACAGGACTGGGAGGTTAAGTTATGCACCTTTCACCTCCCTGTGTGCACTTTGTTTTACTGTAAATTAAATTGCAAGAGCCTTACCTTGTATTGTATTAGAATTGTTGGGCTTTAGGTTCTAAAGTAATTTCAGATCTGTATTAAAATGCAAATTCTCTGGGCTTGGAAGACCCTTACCTTTAAAAAGTCCTTAACAGTTTAGGAAGCAGGAGGACACAGAGTCCTCGAACTGATAGCAAGTTCATGATGTTGGAAATGGAGAACTCAAGGAAGGCACTAGTGGGGCTAGGAATTCTAGCAGTGTCCTCTGCGGTCTGATGAGTTATAGTCTTCTATAATTGATGACTTTTGATTGATCTTATTGATTTTTTTATCTGGTGTAGGGAAGTGCAGTCTTCATTTCTTTTTATATTTCACTAAAGGAGAATATCAAACCAATGAGCTCTGACTTATGTCCCTTTGAGCTGGTGATGACAGGTATTTTTCTCTGTGTAGGCTGTGTCACTCAGCTCTCTGTCACTGTGAGCATGCCACCATCATCAATGTCAGCTCTCTGTCACTGTAAGCATGCCAATACCACCAATGTACAGAAAAGTGAGGTTTACTTTTATCTCACAAAGGTTTTAGTACATCAAACAATAGGTCCTCTTGTTTTAGACTTGTTATAGAATGACATGTCTCCCTATAGCACATAGAATGACAAACTCTTCACCTCATTTTAGCTGTGATCTAAAAAATAGAAGAAGGCTAGAGGCCTAATATATCCTTTAAGAAGATACATTTGTGCCCACACATCTCCGGGAAAACACAGTAGAGCTGTCCGAGATGGCTGGAGGGTTGGTGAGCTGGCCTCAATGACATAAGAGCAGCAGAACTGGACCTGCCCCTTGTTGGCCTTATCATTGGATGAGCAAGCATGGGCAGTGCTGGAAAGCTCTTCCTGGTGGTGTGGGTGTAGGTGGAAGAGTTGGTGGGCTCATTAATCCAACTGCCACCTGGGCTCAGATCCAGAACTTTGAGTTGACCTACCCCATCATCTACCATATTTATGAGCTACTGGAGTGTGTGAAGGGGCTGGTCCTTTAGGCCCAAAGCTTCAGGATCTCCATGACTCAAGCCAACAACAAGATATTTGAGAATAATCTCAGTGAGAGTTCAGTATTGATAGTAAAACAGAAGCTGGAGGCCTAAAACCAGACCAGTGACTCACTGCAAAGAACTCTTTGCAAATAAAGATATGTGAACAAAGGTGTATACTCTGTAACACAGACACACTACAGTTTCTACAACAAAAGTTTCTCTTTTTTGTTGTTTGTTTGTCTTATTGTTTTTATTTTTGTTTGTCTGGAAGTTTGAAAGGGCAGAGGGTTGATATGAAGGGACAAACAGATGAGTGGAATTAGGGTGCATGATGGGAAATTCAAAAGAATCAATAAAATGGGTTGATACTTCAAAGAAAAAAAAAAGATTAACTTTGCATAGATGTCCTTACTTCCAAGCCTGGTGACCTGAATTCAATCACCAGAACCCTCATGGTGAAAGGACAGAGCCAACTGTGATGTCTATATTTGTCCTGTGACATGAACACACACACACACACACACACACACACACACACACACACACACACTAATTAATTTTAAAAATGTTAAAAAAGAAAATATAAGATAACTCATTGATAAAGTGTTTGGTATATGAGCATGAATACTTGAATTCAAACCCTTAAAACCCACATAAATCTGGAAGAAGCATACATGTCTACAATCCTAGTCCATCTGTGGGGAGATGGGAGACTGATAATACCTAGAGTGAGTGATAACAAACCAAAAGAGAACCTCTTTCAAACAAATTAGATGGTGAAGACTACCATCCAGGTTGTCATCTGATCTCCACACATGTGCTGTGGAATTGGCATGCCAGCACCGATGGGTACTCACACACAAAAGCATGTGTTCATGAATGCATATGTGAGTTTGTTCACACAAAAACAGACAGATAGACAGAAACACACACACACACACATTCAAAGACACACACACCACAAGAATATAACTTTGTGTGGCACAAAAGACTCTGGCTATGTCCTACCATTAGAGGACTTATTAATTCTCAGTGTATTATGAACTGAGGCCACCTTACAATGGATTTGCTATCATTAGAAGACCCTTATACAAAGTATAGTAAAGTCTAGTAGTAAATATGCCATATTCCACTCCTATAGAACCATTGCTAGTGATACACCAATCAACTAAAAGCACAAGAATTAAAATATGACAAAAAGTTTTATCAAAGATTAGAGAGACAAATATCTCAGTTATTAATTTACATATCTGTATCATAGTAGCAGGCCTCCATCAGCCATATCCTAGACACTGACTTTGACACCTGATCACCAAACAGTAATTCAGAAACTCATGACATTTGTCTATAACATACAGCTTACAAAAACATATTTGAATAATTGAATAAATAATCCAAGAAACCTAAAGTGACATATATCTAGATTTTTAAAGAATCTTTGAGTAAATGGAATAGGAAATGCACCCTTTAAGATAATGTCCACTATTTGTTGGCTCACTTAAGGTAAAAATACAGGGAAGTTTTCAGGTTTGTCTGATGCAGGGATTTACCTCTGGGGCATGGGGGTTGCTCTTTCACACTTTCTCATAGTCAATACACCAATATTCTTCAGCCTCATGCAGCCCCATGATGACTACACCTGTTTCTTGTTCTACATTTACACACCTCAACTTAAAACCTGAGCTTCTTATGGCTATTACAGGAGAGGAGATAATTTTTTCTCTGGCTCTTCAGAGTAAAGTTCATACTTAACTTTGTCAATCAGATTGACTCACACACCAATTCTTGAACATACCAAGGAAATTTCCTTCAAGGAAATTCTATATCCTCAGTAGCACAGGTATGAGTCTGTTGAACTCCTCACTGCTATAAACAGGGGAGACATGCTCACTTTAAAGGTCCCTTATTAAAGGCTATGATCCAACTTTAATAAATATAGATAATAGTGAATGAAGAGATACTAAATTATGATTCATTTTAATGTAATGGTACATGGAAAAGTAATTGTTCATTTTCTATAAAATGTATATCTAACCTTTATATATACACAGACATGCACTTGACTACCTCTAAACCATAGCAATCACCCACATATGAACCACATATAATTACATGAATATTTTAAACATGGATATTCATAGAAAATGTGTATATTAATGTTAGAATAATAAAACATATTTTGGTTAAGAGCCTGCCCTTTAACAGCTGAGTCTCCTGAGATACCTTTACACAATGGAGTATTATTCAGCTGTTAAAAAATGACATCATGAAATTTGCGCCAAAAGCATGGAAATAGAAAAAGAAGAAAAAGCATCTTGAGCAAAGTAACCCAGACCCAGAACAACAAATATGGTATGTCTTCACTCATAAGTGGATATTAGCTATTAAGTAAAGAGTAATTACACTACAATACAAATACATAAAGAGGCTAAATAACAAGGAATGCTTTAAGGAAGATGCATTGATCACTCTATGAAGAGGAAATAGAGTTTGTGGGTAGACTAGCAGTAAGTACGAATTGGAACAGAAGGGATCAGGTTGGGGATTAAAGAAAAAGAGAGTTCATGTTGAAACAACTGTAATTGGAAGACATTTGGGGCAGGCAGCTTTGGGGGAACCTAGTACAGTGGAAACTCCTTGAAATCTATAAGGGTGACTTTAGCAATAATGGGGGATACAGAGCTTGAAATGACTTTCTTCTATAATTAGGCAGGCCCAGTGGCAGTATGAGTACATCATCCCAGCCACAAAACCTTTGACCTGCAAGACTTGCTGGGGTAACAGTGTTACATAATTTATGGGAGTGGCCAACCACGACTGGTTCAGCTTGTGGCTCATGCCAGGAAAGGGAACCCATGCAGGACACTCTCTGGTTGGCCACAAAGCAAAGCCTAGAAAAAAACTCAATAAAATAGTTCTTAATGATATTCTGCTACACTCATAAATCAATATCTAGCCAAATCATCATCAAAGATGCTGAAGCATCTGATTGGAAAATATGCAGAGATGCATAGCCAAACAATAGGTAGAGATCTGCAAACCCCACAGTTGAGGAGGAGGGAGGATTGTAGAAGCCAGTGTGTTGGGCTCCATGGCTGAATCTGTCAGCTCTCTGAGGCCTTGAGGACAGAACCAAGCCTGGTTCTAGTTTCAGCAGCAATCTCTGGTAAATACTTCTGCATAGAATTGACTCAGCATGGTCCACCCAGGCACATCCTAGCGTAAGCCCTGCCTGCCAACAACCATATAACACAAACCAATTGGTCCCACAGTATCAGGCCACTTTACATCCTGGGAGACATTATATCTCCTGACACCTTATGCCCTGCCCACTCCCTATACTCTATATAAGAAAAACTAGCCATAATAAAATTGAGACTTCGCTCCGATGAGACTCCCAACTCAGTGTATTTTTTCTCCGGGCTTTGAGGATGCTGGGTCACCTACACTCACCATCCTGCTCAGGTCCCAGGGAGAGGAAATGGTGGGCCTGAGTCCCCTCCCATACCAACCCTACCTGCTGGTGTAAGAGACCCAGCACCAGTGGGTTCAAGAAATCCAAGAAAACATTGGAAAAGTATTATTAGCCTGATGTAATTGTTATCTTGAATACTTACTGATGAATAATCTCACCCTTTCTTGTGGTTCCTAAACAATGGCTGGCTGATCCAATTCATCTGTTCTAGCTCAAACTCCTCTCCAAGCTGACTGATTCAAAATAATTTCTCTTGCCTTCTGACTGAATTTCTCTGCTTGGCCTCAAACTAACTCTAGGAAACTGTTCTCACCTTCTGGCTACTTTTCTTTCTCTAGCTCGTCTGTCTTCGCCTGTATCTAACTTGTTATTTCTACAACCTGCTCTGTAAAACTGTCCCAATAAAACTGCCTTCTCCAATCCTCTCTCTTTGCACCGCTCTCTTAAGTAGCCTCACTTTCCTCTCTGATTTTCTGAGAGTTGGGTGTGTCCTATTTCTGACTCATTTTGTGAAATCATTCTCTTATTTATTACATCCTCCTCCAATAGACATCACTTTCAAATATGGCTATTTCCTTCTACAAACTAACCTTAACTACATTGTCTGGCAAAGATATGGAAAAAAGGGGAATGCTCTTTCATTGCTGGTGGGAGTACAGACTTGTACAACCACTTCGGAAATCAATCTGGCACTTTCTCAGAATATAGGGAATAGGGCTACTTTAAGACCAAGCTATTCCATACCTTGGAATATACCCAGAAGATGCTTCATTACACAACAGGGACATTTGCTCAACTATGTTCATATGTTCATAGCAGCTTTATTCATAAAAACCAGGATCAGGAAACAAAACCTAGATGTCTCTCAGTTGAAGAATGGATAAGGAAACTATGGTACATTTACACTATGGAATACTACTCAGCTATTAAAAACAAGGAAATCTTGAAATTTGCAGGCATATGGATACAACTAAAAATGGTCATCTTGAATGTGTTCATTCAGACCCAGAAAGATGCACATGGAATATACTCACTTATAATTGGACATTAGCCTAACAGGGATGTCCTCTGAAAATCTTCACTCAGTGGGGGATTGGAACAGATGCTGGGATTTCCAGGTGACAAAGGTATGGGAGAATGGAGAAATAGTAGGATCCAGAGGGTCCAGGAACCCTACTAGAAGACCATGGAGGCTTGCAGATCTAGACAAGGGAGATTCCTCTCAAACTACACTACCAACCTGTACATGTAGTAAACCTAGATCCCTTATTCAGATCTAGCCAATGGACAACACATTCTACACAGTTGTGTGGAGAGTGGGAACTGACTCTGACATGAACTCTGGTGCCCCCTACTTGATTACTTCCCCTTGGTGGGGAGGCCTGGTGGGACTCAGAGGCAAAGTAAGAAGGCTACCTGCATGAGACCTGCTATGATCATATGGTGGGGTGCAGGACCCCTTCTGTCACAGGCTTAGGGGAGGGGAATAGAGTGAAAGAGGGGGGAGGGACTGGAAGATAAAAGTGAATTTATAACAATTGAGATGTAATCTCAGTAAATTGTTTAAATAAAATTTAAAGGTATTTACTAAACATGTGTCTACATTTGAGCCAGAGGGTTTGTAGGTGTGTATTCCAGCCAGAGGGATTATAGGTGTGTGGCCTATATGCAACCAGAGGGATCTCACAGACTTGTAACTTTCCATAAGATACCTGGCCAGAGCAGTCATGTTGGTGGATTGAAATTTCTCTTCACAAAAGAGCCCATTGAATCAAGCAAGAAATTAGAGGCTCACAGAGACCTCAGCAACAATTATGGACTCTGAATGGGTCTATGTTAATTCCTCTGCATAAATGCTATTGTTGTGTGACTTGGTGTTCTTGTGTGACTCTTCACAGTAGAAACGTGGAGGTGTGTCTCTGAATCTTTCGCCTGCAATTGGGTTCTTTTTCCTTCTACTGGGTTGCCTCATCTATCTTTGATTCAAGGGTTTGTGCCTAGTTCTTTAGTTTGTTATGCATGTTCTGTTGATAACACTTGGAGGCCTGTTCTTTTCCAAAGTGAAATGGAGAAGGAATGGATCTTACAGAGAGGAAAGGTAAAGGGATATGGGAAGAATAGAGGGACCAGAAATGTATGATAGAAGAATAAATAAAATTTTAAAGTTATAACAAAATGATACATTTTACTTTAGACTATGAATTTGTATTATTATTTATATAACATATCATACTTTTTAAAAGTTAAGATTTCAGTTCCACAGATGAGTTTCTTCATGTTGAGAAGTTTTAACCCAATGATAAAGTTCTTGATTTCTACTATAACATCAGAACACTATTGAACTAATGTAGTATCTTAGCAATCCAGTTGTTATTTTAGCAAACAGAGTTCACAACCATGCAAGACTTTTTCTTCTCAAATAGCTTGCTTAGCATGGTTTGGTACTATAAAACCTAGGCAGCAGAGGACACTTCTTCAGATTAGTATCACATAGGTTTCTCAATGTCCTATGACAAAATTGAGCAGTGTCTTCAGCCACATGGTCTTATCATCAAATACTGTTGGGTAACCTTCAAGTCTAAAGCTTTATCAGAGAAGCTTCTTTTTGTTTTTTGTTTTTGTTTTGTTTTGTTTTTTATTAGAGATTATTTATTGTGTACATCAATCAGGTATTATGAAATATGTACTTCTGTTCTGCTCAGAATAGGTTTAAATCATGATTTCTGATTAAAAACTTCTGTACATTACACAAGAGGCAAGAAATAAAATAAATGTCAGTGTGATGTGTTAGTGCATTGACCCCTCCAAAACATATGACTAGCAGCAAGGTCAATTATACCTATTTTTTGTACACTTATCTCACTGGGAAGTAAGTTGAATAGTCTTCAAATGCATATAATTGACAAAACTTTTGCATCACAAACTAGCCTCCTCCCCCCCTTTGATGATATCAAGCTAGAAATTACACCATTATCCATTCTGGTCATTACATGCCACATTCTTCCTCTGTAGACAGACTGCATAGTTTTATAACCTTTTCCACAGTGTCTTATATAATGTCGGTCAAAAGAAATAGGAAATCCAAAGAAGAAAACAAAATACAGAAACCAGAGATGCATTGAACACTCTCACTGTTTCACAATTTGCCTAAGGTTAACATGATCTAGGGAAACACACAGAGGCAGTTCACTGAGCCATCTAGTTCTTTTTTTTTTTTTTTTTTTTAAATTAATTTATTCTTGTTACATCTCTATGGTTATCCCATCCCTTGTATCCTCCCATTCTCCCCTCCCTCCCATTTTCCCCTTATTCCCCTCCCCTATGACTGTTCCTCAGAGGGATTACCTCCCTCTGTATATGCTCATAGGGTATCAAGTCTCTTCTCAGTGACCTGCTGTCCTTCCTCTGAGTGCCACTAGGTCTCCCCCGCCAGGGGACATAGTCAGATGTGAGGCACCAGAGTACTTGAGAAAGTCAAATCCCTCTCTCCACTCAAGTGTGGAGACTGTCTTGTCCATGGGCTAGATCAGGGTAGGGGTTTAAATTTTTC
>OU015751.1:81542282-81566480 GCA_907169655.1 Acomys percivali | reverse complement strand
TAAGGTAAAGGTTGAATGATGTTAGTGTGCCCAAATGAATGAATGAATGAATGAAGGTGACACAGAAAAAAACTCATGGAAACAAAAACAAAACATATTTGTGTTATTTGGAAATTTTTTTTAAAAAGAAAATTAGAAAATTAGTGGAAGTCTCAAAAATAATGTTGAACACGGGTTTCCACATTACAACATCTCCTTTGGAAAAATCAATTTTTTTCAACAGAGACTAACTGAGTATACCGACAACACTTAAGGTCAGGCAACAAGCCCAGTGGTCTGTGGCCAATACAAAACAAACTCAATTGTACTATTGAATGGTTTTGTTTGTTTGTTTTGTATCTAATAATGCTTTTTCTGGGCACTTTTTATTTTACCTACAGGATTTTAGAATATTTTTTGTGAAAAACAAAACTATCAGTTTCAAATAATAAACGTCTAATTTGTCATTGTTTTTAACATTTAGTAAGTTCATAAATGATCAGGGTGACACACAGCCACAAGGAGGATTTCCATCTTTGAGAGCAGCTTAGTTTAAAAAACCCAGTTCATGTCAGCTAAGGCTGGATAACAGGCCTATAACAGGAAAATAGAAGTAATAGAAAAAGTGACTGTATAAATTCATTTTTGGTAAGAGATATTTTAAGAGAGCCATATAGATTACAAAATAGTCCAATGATATGTCAATATTTTCTCTATTCATGTATCCATGAATACATATAAGCTTGCCTTAGAATTCAGTATTTTTTGCTGTTCCCTTTACAAATAGTCTAAAAGCTTTGTTATAAAAATTATCAAGCTAATTACTTTCTTTTTTCTTTTCTTTCTTTCTTTTGTTGTTATTCTCTCTCTCTTTCTCTGTGTGTGTGTGTGTGTGTCTGTGTGTGTGTTTGTGTTTGTGTGTGTTTGTGTGTGTATCTGTCTATCTGTTTGTCTGTCTGTCTGATTTATACATGTGTTTATGGTTGGAGGCCAGGGATCATTATGGATATTCTACTCTGTCACTCTCTATCATCTTCTCTTACCACAGGCTCTCTAACTGGATCTGAAATTGGCTGGCAGCAAGCAGGCCTCTCTATCTCCTCTCTCTCTGACCCAATCAGCTCTGGTATTTCAAGCATGATCATTTGCTGCTAGTTCTGTGATTTTTCAAATTTTCAACTCAGGTTTTCATGCTTGTAATCAAGTGTTCTTAAATAATGAGCCATCTTCCATCTCCAGACTTATTCTTTCATAAAGGTGGGTCAAACCTCAGAATATAACTCCATGGTAGAGTGTTTGCCTCGCATGTACAAGGCTGAAGGTTCAATCTACCACACTGTCAAAACAAAACAAAGTACAGATCAAAGGTATCATTTGAGATGGATTCTTCCATCATTTGTGAATCACTGCGCAAATTTTCAAAAAGAACACTTTTGGCAAAATTGAAAAGAGGAAAAAATGTTAGAGTTACAGCAAATATAAACCAACCAGCTAATTATTTCTTACTTGAAAAATAAGGAAGGTCGTCTCAGGTACTGTAGGAAGAGTATGGAACACATGAATAAGTTGCCGAAGGAATGGCCACTGCCACCCAGGCTTCTTCCCTGTTTGAGGAGCTATTGTGTCCAATGCAAATGCTGGAGACCGTTCTCAGCTCCCCACTATGCCCTGGGTGAAGAAAGCATATAGATATGATAACCTTTTGTCTTTCTAGATGATAGTGATGTCAGAACCTCTCTTCTCTGAGTTTTTCTTCCTTACTTATTAACATTAGAGGTCACCTTGTGGGTGGGACATGACTGGTTATTTGCTATCTGAGCATCATAAGTTGTACAATGAAAGGATTATGTATACTATACTCAATCAGTGTATATGATCTAGGATTCAATTTTTTTTTAAATGCATGAGAATGACTCAGTAATTTTTTTCATAAGACAACATTGGTCTGTTCTAAAAGGTAATGCTTTTTTTCCAATTCACTTAAAGGAAAGGTGTGGTTCTCTGTGAAAATTATTTCTTATCTTTACATTTTAATATGTACTTAGAGAGGCATGGAGATAAAGGGTATTATGAAGCTTAAGTTGCAAAAAAATAAAGGAAGTCTGAGTCATTTCTGTGTAGGCTAGAAATGTTTTGAAAGCTGTCAGTTTAACAACCACAAACATGGACCTAGGTAATTTTTTTATTATTTTACATGTATTACATTTTAATGCACTATAGAGCGAACAATTTCTAAAGATTTTTAAAGAACTAACATTTTAAATATGTTTTTATTAATGACATCAATTTATTTTACAAAATGTCTTTTCTTTTTCTTGTTAAACGCATTCAAGTTCTGTGTTTCTGTAAATCTTAAAACTTATGACCTAACATTTTAAGAATGTGGAATATTCTTATTAACACTTTACTGTTAAAAGGTAGATTATTAGAAGAAATTCAGGCCAGAGTTAGTAAGACCATTCCAATAACTCATGTATATATGTTATCACTTGTTGTTACAGAAGTTATTAAAACTTTTGGAACTATTTTATGCTCATTATTGACTGACACATTGACATCATGAATTAATCAAAACTTCCTTGGTTTATGAAGTGCAAACGTATAAAAGGCCAATCATTAGATACACATAAAAACAGTTCTGAATTTACATAATTATTAAATTATTCCTGAAGCTCTTGGATATACAATGTAATGTTTCTTCAAGTCAATCATTAACTTACTTTGTATGCTATATAAAATATTCTTTATAGAAACAACAGTTTTAAATCAAATACAGCCAGTTACATATTTGGAATCCAAAATCAATGTGTGAGTGACTGTGAATGTGAGTGAGTGAGTGTGTGTGTGTGTGTGTGTGTGTGTGTGTGTATGTGTGTGTGTGTAAGTAATGATTTCCTATCTGTTTCAAGCACAAAAATATAGGCAGATAAATTTAAAGTTTTAAAACATTTAAACTTTTATCTCCCTTATTGTCAAGAAAGTATTACTTAGGAATAATTTCATTGACTTTTTGGTGCTAGTCCTGTTTGGTTTGGAAGAGTGGATGAGGAGGGAGATGGGGGAGAGGGATCGAGAGGAGAAGAGGAAGAGGAAAGTGCAGTGGGGAATATAAAAAATTAATGTAATATAAAAATGTATTCCTAACATTAAAAAGCACAGTTGATAAGGTATTGCTTGAATAATTATAATCATTGATAGTTTTAAATTATGTGAAATCATATTAATGATTTAATTGACAAATTTTTATTGTCTATAGAAAGTGTTAATAGTAAAAGTGTTGTGTTTGAAACTAAGGAAGACTTGCCTACAAATATCGATTTATGTGTGAACAGCCATTTCAAATGAAGTTAGAACTTTTAGTAAAGGTAAGATTTCTAATAGTAATTGATTCGCTGCAGGTAATTGTTGACAAGTCTTCCTGTCAGCTCTATTTTCAGTGATCAAATTCATTTAAGGAAGAAAGTAATGTCGGGAATGCTTTCTTTGTTTTGATACAGCTGGAGTAACTGCAAAGCTATTCAGAAAGCTTGTCAGAAGTGAATTTTGTGGAGTACCTTTCTTGTTGGAAAGAGAATCAAAGCAGAATTACCAACAGGAAGCAATCTGTCTTTGAGTCAATGCAAAGTTATGTGCAATTTATTTTGTAGATCTCAATTCAGCTGAAACTAGTAGGGAAGAATCAAAAGACCAGGCACAGTATTTCTGAAAGAAAGTTAAAGGACACTTTAACATTAGAACTGTACTAAACTTTCTTACAATAAATAAGAAAGTGTGATATTTTATAGAAAGAGGAGGGAGGGAAAGAGAAGGATACATAGTGTATTTATAGAAATGACAAAATTTATTGTAGTAAGAGTTAGAGAGAGAACCAGAAAAGGCTGCTGGAGAATGTCAGAATGGCCCAGCACAAAGAGGCACAGACCAAGGAAATGAGGGTTTCTCTCATTTCTGAGGCAGGAGTCCATAATGTGCTCAGTAAAGTGGGAAAGGCTATAATATCCAGGCTTAATCATCTTTCCTTTGAATAAGATGAGTCACGGACTTATACCTGAAATCTTCCTAACCCAAATGCCACAGAGATAATAGCTGACGTTCCCATCTGCCCACCATCTGCTTGGACCCACTTCCATAAAGTAATTTGAATGATTTTGATAAGAATAAGAGTAGAATTTTCCTAAATATCCCATATAGGAAAAAAGCCTCACCTGAACTCACATTGAACGTGGCAATTTAAATTCACAAACTTCTTATTTAGGTAGAAAGGGAATTTCAAAGTGTAAGATCTACACTATGTAAAAGAAACCTGATAGATTAATATCACTTCTTTGATTATTTTAATTTCATATATGCATACTGTATTGTTATATTACTTTCCTCCCTCCAATTCCCCTGTCTGCTGTACCCCCAGCTTCCTCTCATTAGCATGAACTTTCTTTTCAAAATTATTATTGTTATATAAATACATGGACAAACAAATATATAAACATATAACTGAAGCCTGTTGAGTCCATTTAATATTACCTATATGTGTAAGTTTTTAGAATTGATCACCTGGTGTTGAGTAGCCAGTTGGGAAGCTCATCCTTGGGAGAGACTGATTTTCCGTCTCAAAAGTCATTGATTGCTCATAGTTCTTCATTGAGGAATGGGGTACCATACAATTTTCCCCTTCAGTGCTATCTTCACAGCTACTATCATTATGCAGGTCTTGCTTAGGCTATCATATTGTTGAAAGTTGTTGGGTGCAGTTTCCTATCATATGTAGATGGCACAATCTTGTAAGAGTCTTCCTGGTCCTCTGGATCTTTTACTATTCCCATCCCCTATTACACAATACTTTCCAAGCCTTATGTGTAGAGAATTGATTGCAGGTGTGATCAATTTGTGTTGGACAACACATCCCTTTGTAAACTGTTCTTTGCATTTCAACTACTTTTAGCTTTCTATAATGGTCTTCACTTGCTGAATGAAGCTCTTGGGTATACATTGGTGAGGAAAGGGTGAAGCTACACTGGTCTGTGGGTATAAAGAAAAACACTGACTTTGGCCAGGAAAGCAGAGAGGCTAACTGCAGATATTCACTCCACCCTCTACACCTCTAAGACCAATTATACAGCTCATTGCCACTTCTGCAGCAGAACACTTCCAACAGCCTCTCCTACCTCATCTCTAGTGGACCACACAGATGCATCCTCCCAACTTCCCTCACCACTCATTGGTTTATACCAGCTCTTAAGTCCATTAGTGATTGCCCTAGTAAACTTCATACAGAAAAAGCTAGGGAAGCAGATTGATGAACAGCACCTCTTTATCCTTCCACAGCTCCTCAAAATCCAATCCCCCAGTCTCATGATTAGCTCTGCACCAGACCAACTGCTGAAGTCTTCACCCTCCCCACCAGCCCCCATCTCTAGTGGACTACAGACATTTCCCCCTCCTAAATCCTCCACTCTATTGTTTTCTCCCACCCCTCAACTCCTGAAGGCATTCTCTGAGAACTCACAGGCCACTCCTTCCAGGAAAGCAAGTAGCTAAATGCAGATCTTCAACTTTTCTTCTCTTCCATCAAGTCCAAACTCTGAGTCTCAACCCCAACACTAAAGTAGAATATCTGCCGCATACAACCCCAAAATCATCTCTAATAGATCCCACAGATCTTTTCCTCCTAAACATCCTGTCTCAACTCATTGCTTTGTCCCACCACACAAACTTTGGTGCATCCCCTGGAAACCCATAGGCCATGTTGGGAAGGAAAGCAAGAAGACTAATTGCAGATTATCAACTTTCCCTCTGCTCTCTCATCAATCCTACAATCTCATCCTCAGCTTTTCAGGAGATCACCTACTGCACTCTCGCTTCCACTCATGCACTCATATCTGACAGATCACACAGACCTTCCCCTTCAAAATATACAAGCACTCCCATTGGCTACTATGACCAGGAATGTAAGCAGGTTAACTGTAGATATTTACATCTCTTTTTATTCCTACAAGTCCAAATCCTCGGTTTCATCCCCAGCTCTTCAGCCAACTTTCGGGTGCAGCCACTCTGTGTCCCATTCCTAGAGAACTAACAAAGAAGATTCTGCCAGGAGACACTCATTTGCTCTCCCTTGTGAAGCCCTTCCACCACCCCAGCCAGTCCCCATTCCTAAGTCTCAAATCTCAACAGGCAGTTACCATGGTTCCTACACCTATCAAGATTCTATAATATTTTTTTCTACAGGCAACACACAGCCAACACACTCTCATAAGAACCAGAGAGGAAAAAGAAACAAAGAAAAGGGACAAAGCACCCATGCAACACAGACAAATCAGATTTAAGCAGCTAGAATTACAGTCTTCTGTATCACAGATGCCTAATGCCAACATAAAAATAATCAACAACAGCTAAGACAATGTGTCTCCATTAGAACTAGCAACCTTACCACAGCATGTCCTGACTATTACAACATAGCTGAATCACAACTTAAAGACCATGAAACACATTATGAATGTGATAGAGGTCCTTAAAGATGAAATGATAAATACAAACAAACAAAACAAAAACAAAAAACAATGAATAGAAAAGAATTAATAAATCCTTTTCAGACTTGAAAGCAGAAATAGAATTAATAAAGAAAAACTAAACATAAGGATCTAAATGAAAAATTTAGAAACTCAAATTGGAACCATAGAAGTAAGCTTCAGTAATAAAACACAAGATATAGAGGAAAGGATCACAGCTGCTGAAGACATGATAGAAGAAGTGGATATAAAAGTGAAAGAAAAGGTTGAATCTAAAAATATTCCTGGCACAAAATATCCAGGAAATTGGAACACTATGAAAAGGCCAAATTTATGAATAATAAAATAGTGAACAAAGAAGGATCACAGGTGAAAATCATATAATACTTTCAACAAAATCATATAAGAAAAGTTTCTTAACCTAAAGAATGAAATGCCTATAAAGGTACAAGAAACTTAAAGAACACCAAATAGTTTGGACTAGAAAAGAAAGGCCTCTTGCCACATAATAATCAAAACATCAAATTTATATAAGAGACAAAAATAGTAAAACCTGCAAGGAGAAAAAAACAAGTAATAACAACAACAACAAAAATCAGACCTATTAGAATCAGACACAACTTCTCATTAGAGACTATAAAACCCAGAAGATCCTAAATAGATGTGCTGAAAACTTTAATAGACCACATATGCCAACCAAGCAAAACTTTCAATTGCCATGCATGAAAAACAGACATACCATAATAAAAACCAAATTTAAACAATATCTATCTACAAATTCAGAAAATAAATAAACCCAGAGCAGCAAGAAAATTCAAAAGAAGGGAGTCTCTCTCATCTCTCTCTCTCTCTCTCTCTCTCTCTCTCTCTCTCTCTCTCTCACACACACACACACACACACACACACACACACACACACACATACACACACACACACACACACACACAAATACCATGACCACCACCAACAAAATACAAAATAAGAGGAACCAAAATCATTGCTCATTGATATCTTTCAATATCAATAGTCTCGATTCTCCAATCCCACAATAAAAATAAACATTTTTTATATTTTATTAATTTATTCATATTACATCTTAATGGTTATGCCATCCCTTGTATCCTCCCATTCCTCCCTCCCTCCCTCCCATTCTCTCCTTACTCCCTTCCCCTATGACTATGACTGAGGGGGACCTCCTTCCCCTGTATATGCTCATAGGGTATCAAGTCTCTTCTTGGTAGCCTACTATCCTTCCTCTTAGTGCCACCAGGTTTCCCCATCTAGGGGATGTGGTCAAATTTGGGGCACCAGAGTTCCTGTGAAAGTCAGACCACACTCTCCACTCAACTGTGGAGAATGTCCTGTCCATTGGCTATATCTGGGTAGGCGTTTGAAGTTTACTGCATATATTGTTTTGGCTGGTGTCACAGTTTGAGCAGGACCCCTGGGCCCAGATCTGCCCATCATAATGTTATTCTTTTAGTCTTCTAGGACCCTCTGGATTCTTCTATTTCCCCATTCTCCCATGCTTCTCTCACCTAGAGTCCCAATAGGCTATCCTCTCCTCTGTCCTATTTTCCTGGTAAGTGAAGACTTTCATTAGACATGCCAGTTGGGCTAGTGTCCAGTTTTAAGTGAGTATATACTATTTGAGTCTCTCTGCTTCTGGGTTAGCTCATTCATTATTTCCAGTTCAATCCATTTGTCCACAAATTTTGGGAATTCCTTGTTTTTAATAGCTGAGTAGAATTCTATAGTGTAAATGTACCACAGTTTCTTTATCCATTCTTTTACTGAGGGACACTTAGTCTGTTTCCATGTTCTGGCTATTACTAATAAGGCTGCTATAAACAAGGTAGAGCATATGTCCCTGTTGTATGCTGGAGCATCTGTGAGTATATTCCAAGGAGTGGAATAGTAGGGTGTTGAGGAAGCCCTATTCTCAGTTTTCTGAGATCGCACCAGATAGATTTCCGAAGTGCCTGCACTAGTTTGCATTCCCACCAGCAATAAAGGAGTGTTCCTTTTTCTCCACATCCTTACCAGCATGTGGTGTCACTTGAATTTTTGATCTTAGTCATTGTGATGGGTGTAAGATGGAATCTCAGAGTTGTTTTGATTTGCATTTCTCTGATAACTAAAGACTTTGAGCATTTCTTTAAGCGTTTCCCAGCCATTCAATATTTCTCTGTTGAGAATTCTCTGTTTAATTATGAGCCCCATTTCTCAGTTGGATTATTTGGTTCGGTGGTGTTTAATTTCTTGAGTTCTTTATATATTTTGGATATTAGACCTTTGTCAGATGTAGGGTTGGTGAAGATATTTTCCCAGTCTGTAGGCTGTCACTTTGTTCTGTTGACAGTGTCTCCTGCCTTACAAAAGCTTGTCAGCTTCATGAGGTCCCGTTTATTAATTGTTGACCTTAAGGCCTGGGCTGTTGGTGTTCTGTTCAGGAAGTTGTCTCCTGTGCCAATGTGTTCCAGGTTCTTCCTCACTTTTTCTTCTAACAGACTTAGTGTCTCTGGTTTTATGTTGAGGTCTTTAATCCACTTGGACTTGATTTTTGTGCATGGTGACAAATATGAGTCCAGTTGCATTTTTCTACATGTTAGACCAGGACCATTTGTTGAATACACCCTGCATCTTCTCATACTACCTTGAATTAAAGGTGTGTGTCAACGAGAACAGAAAGTTTACAAACTTATAGAAACTGAATAACTACCCACTGAATAAGAAATTGACAATAAGGCTATTAAGAAAGAAATAAAGACATTCATTAACTAAATAAAAACAAAGACACCTCATAATGAAACTTACAGGGCACAATGAAAACTGTTGTAAGAGGGAAGTTCATAGCACTAAGTGATGAGAGAAAGGCAGAGGGAAGTGAGCTTATACTAGAAACTTAACAGCATATTTGAAAACTCAAGAACAAAAAGGAAACAATTATATATAAAAGGAGTATACAGAAAGAAATTATCAAAATCAAGGCTAAAAACAAATAAATGAATTTTTTAAAAGCAAGGAAAAAAATACCAGTAATCAATGAAACAAAAAGCTGTGTCTTTAAGAAAATCAATAAAATTGACAACACTTTTTTTCAAGTTAAATTCAAATATAGAGATAAAAGATTGAAATGAACAAATCAGAAATGAAAAGGGGGACATAAAAACTAATCAAAGAATCTAGAGATCATAAGAACATACTTTTAAAAACCCTATACTTCACTAAAGTGGAAAATCTAAAAGAAATAAATAATTTTCTCATTAAGTGCCACCCACCAAAATGAAATAAAGACCTATACCCTTTGTGAAATAAAGTAGTCATTAAAAGGTTTCTAACAAAAAAAAAAAGGCCCATGGCCAAATAGTTTTAATACAGAATTATACAAGACTTTAAAGTAAAAGTTAATGCCTATATTTCTTAACTTATTCCACAAAATAGAAACAAAATAAATTTCTTCATTCATTTAATGGGGCCATAGTTATCTAGCCTCTTTATGGATACAAAAGTAACTTACAAAATCAGCATCTGTCCTATCTTAAACCCCATAAAATCTTAACAACAATAACAAAGAATTACAGACCAATTTACATGAAACATGCATGAAAAATAATTGCAAACCAAATCCAGGAACACATCAAAAATACCATCCACCATGATGAAGGAAGCTTAATCACAGAGATGGTTCAATATATGAAAATTAATAAATCTAAACAACCTTATAAACAAATGGAAAGAAAAAACCCACAAGATCATCTTACTACATTCAGAACAAGCTTATGATAAAATGTAATACTGTTTTACATTAAAAGTCCTGGAAAGATTAGAAATACATGAAACAAACCTACACATAAGAATAGCAATTCAAAGCAAGCCTATAGTCAACATCAGATTAAATGCAGAGAAACTCAAAGCAATTCCACTGAAACCAAGAACAAGAAAGATTTCCTACTCTCTGTATACCTATTTAATATAGTACTTGAAGTCTTAACTAGAGCAATAAGACAACTGAAAGGGATCAAAGCAATACAAATTGGAAAGAAAGAAATCAAGGTATGTTTATATGCAAATGCTATGATGGTGTACATGAGTGCCGCTAAAAAAAAAAAAAAAAAAAAAAAAAACCTAAGAAAACTCAACAGAGAAATTCTACAGCTGATACACACTTTCAGCAAAGTATCCAGATACAAAAATAATTCATAACATTAGTAGCCTTCCTACATACAAATGACAAATGACTAAGTAAGAAATCAGGAAAACATCAACTTTACAATAAACACAAATAATATTAAATATTATAGGATTAAAACTTCGAGTCATTGAAGAAGAAATTGAAGATGTGAGAAGATGAAAAGACGTCTCATTCTCATGAATTCCTAGAATTAAAACAGTAGAAAAGGGGATAGATGAAATAGTCTGATCTTGTCAGGAAAAGGAAATAGTATACATAGATTAAGGAATGAAAGGAGCCTGAAACAGGATGATCAAATGAGGGGAGGGAGGAGAAAGTGCTTATGGTAGGGAATACTGGGAGTAGCGGATAAGGTTATGAGACATTTTAGTGGTAATATGTTAACCTAATGTAAAGGAAGCTTACAAATATATATATATATACACATATACATATACATATACATATACATATACATATACATATACATATACATATACATATATGAAGGGTATCTGAATGAAGTCATCAAATAATGGGAGAGACAGAGACCTATTTGGCCATCTCTTACCAACAAAAATGCTTCCAGTACTGGCAGTGTGTTACATCTAATTCATTTTGGCACCATAGGAGTCACAGAAACCTCCAAACAACTCATGCTGTTGCCAAGACTATAGGTTGCTTCCTATAAACTCAGTGTAAGAGTTCATTGCTTAAGATAAAACCTATACTGAAAATGGAATATAAAGCTAGTGCCTATATAGAACTTTCCTTCTTAAGCCCTAGCATATATTTTATAAAAAGTTACTCTTCCTGCTACCTACATAGAAATGTGAATAGAAAACCAGCCACAAATGCTTACAATGGTGTACTACCTGCAATTAAGTTAGGTCAATGATGTCACAAAGTTTATGGAAGTAACCAATCAGTATCTGATTTGACTTAAGGCCCAATTCATGAGATGAAATCCATTGTCAACACTACTTCAGTGCAAAGGAACCTGAAACTACATATCTCAGGAACCTGGGGTGGAGGTGGAGACCAAATAATATTTGTATAAAAAATATGTAGTTCTAAAAGGATTCCTAATGATAACCTGTTATACTTTAATCAATGAGTTGTTCGGCTATTAGCAGAGAAGCTTCCTCCTGTAGCCGATTGGAACAAATAGTGAGATCCACATACAGACCTTAGACATCTAATGAGAGTGAGAAATATTGGAGCATTCATCCTTAAATGGTGTGTCTCCATCAAATCCCACCCATTCAAGCTCAGGGGAGAGGCAAAAAGAGTGTAAGAGCCATAAAGGACAAAGGTCTCTAAGTCAACATGTACTCATACTAACTCACAGAGCCTGAAGCAACATGCACAGGACCTGCATGTGTGTGCAGCAGGACCTTTGTGCTTATATTGTAGCTTCCAGTATAGTGTTTTAGTGGGATTCCTGTGTGTGTAAGCAAGTGAGTCTCTTATTCTTAAGCCTTCTCTTGGGCTGTTTTCCTTCTGTTGATCTTTGTCTAACTTCAATGTAATGATTTTTGTTTTATCTCGTTATATTTATTTTGTTATATTTTAAAAATGAATGAAGGCATGAAAGAATACATTAATGAATGGATGTAAACCTAGCTGTCAGAGTAAAGGTTACTAACTAGGACAGGGACAATAAGTTTTATCTATTAAAGTGACACTGTGTATAGCAATCACTGTGAATATCAGGGTAGGTCTTATGATCAGGAGTAGTTAACTAACATATAATGGACTCCACAGTTTTCAGTGTGTATGTGTGTGTGTGTGTGTGTGTGTGTGTGTGTGTGTGTGTGTGTGTGTGTGTGTGTTTATTTGGTTACAATTTGGTGGTCTGTCTGTTAGGGTGTTTTTTGGTTTTTTGGGTGGGGTTGATATTTTTGTTTTCTTGATTTGGGGCTATTTTGATGTATTACATTTTTTTTTCTTCTCTGAAAAAGAACTTAAATTTAGATGGGTGGGGAGGGGGAAAGAACCTGGA
Source organism: Acomys percivali (assembly GCA_907169655.1). Taxonomy (NCBI): domain Eukaryota; kingdom Metazoa; phylum Chordata; class Mammalia; order Rodentia; family Muridae; genus Acomys; species Acomys percivali. The sequence continues at coordinate 81,553,815 of OU015751.1, read as the reverse complement.
AGAATTTGAGGGAGGGGAAGAATAAGTCCAAAATGTAACTATATTTAATTTTTTTCGAGATAGTGTTTCTCTGTGTGATCTTGGCTGTCCTAGACTCATTTTGTAGACTAGCCTATCCTCAAACTCACAAAGATAGACCTGCCTCTCCTTCTCGAGTGCTAGGATTAAAGACGTGTACCACCAAGCCTGGCCTTTAAATTAATTTAAATAAACAATGGGATAAAATATTAAGAATTTAATGAGAAATTATACTGCTTTGGAAAAGTGGCAATCATAAGTTCCCGTCCAGATTCCATAGCCTCACTAGCCACTGGTAAAAAGCTATATTTATAAATCTCCTCTCATTGAGTAGGTATATTTAGACAGATATAGGTTATCTCCACAAATATGTTTCTTCATTACATCTTTTGGGACATGCTGGTCATTGATGTGGTTTATAGACATTAGGCACTTTCCTCTGTGCATCTATCTGTGCTGTTCGCTACACTACCATTTCTGCTCTCTCTGCTTCTTTGTAGCCACAATGCCAGGAACAGCTGTTTCTTTATCTTATCACTGTGTACCCTCTACCATAGTGGAATGAAATCATCTGAAGCTATAGGACCAAGCAAATCCTTCTTCCTTTAAGTTTATTGTGTTCAGTATTTTGTCAGAGCAACAAGAAAAGCAATTTATACATCTAATATATCTCTTTTAATCTCTCATATAATGATAATAATGGGGAAGGATCACATAAGAAAAGAGAAGAACTTGTCTTGAGAACTTCCATAGACAACTATAAACAAGGTACTGTTTCTTTACTGCCAAACCATCACTATTAAGACATGATAACAATGTTCTCAGTTCATTATTTTTCTTTGGCCATTTTTAGGAAGACATAATAAAAAATCTGCATATGTGATTTAAAAATTGGTTGTCTTTTATCAATATCAAAGTACTGAACATAAAAAACATTACCAGTGATATCTCACATTATTATCTTTATGATGAGATTGTGTATTTAAACATATTTTTAATTGAATCTTTGGCTATCTCACATCATGCATCCCAATCCCAGTGTTTCTAGTCCTTCCATATCTGCCCTCCACACTTACAATCTTTCTCCTGAAAAATAAAATAAAATAAAATAAATATTAGAAAATAAAAAACAACAAAAACCAAGCAAACAAGACCCCCCAATACACAACAAAACATGATCTTGCCAACCCCTCTGGTCAATAATCTGCTCCTCTATCAACGGTACCCTTCTGTGCATGTAGCAGTCTGCTTCCCCAACTCTTCTTTACATATTTGTTCTTTCTTGTAGCATTGGAAGGTGCAGTATGTTATGCAGTACATACTATTGCCCAAACAGCTTTACTCTAGCTCAAGACGTCTGGCTTCTGCAACACCACCAATATTGGTCCCCCATAGAGACTCTCAGATATCCTGTTGCAGTTCTGCATTACAGAGATGCTGTGTCTGTGGGTCTGCAGGGCCAGCCCCTTCAGGTACTCCAGCTCTTCTATGTCCTCACCACCAGAGCCAGCTCTCTTGATGGACAGGTGAGGGGCCAGGCCATGTGGTGGCTGGTAAGGGAAGCAGCCAGTTCAGTGCAGGCATTGGAGTTCAATATAACTTAAGGCTCCAACATAAACTAGTGGCAGCAGCATTGCCTTCAGAGGCAACACGCTCTATGGATAGTAACAGAGGCCTGGTCTGCAGTGGGACCACAGAACCAGACATGGCCCTACTTTGCAGCATAGCCCTTCATGTCACCATGGCCACAGATGGCAGTGCAGGCCTCTTACATCAGGATGTTCCTCACTAAGGTCATGTTCCCAGTTCGGCTTCTCTTCCAGGATACAAATTACTCATCTTCTCTTTCTCTCCCATCTCTCCACCACATATTTTCTGGCTTCTACTGTCCTTGCCTAATGAGGGATATGTGCTGAGAAGATGGCTTTTTATGGATTTTTACAAGATGAGATTCCTACAGCTTGACATAGCTGATATTTCATTTCACCCTTTGAACCACTGCATGAGGTTAATGAGTTGTCGCATGTACCTCAGCTATCACACTTGTTTATGTAGAACTCTGAAAACTATTATAAAGAATCTGCACATATGTTTCACTGTTCCATTGGGAAAAGGCACAGCAATAGTCATGGGGCATAAGGAATGCACTGCCTAAATCTGATATCCATTGTGTCTTCCTGTGCTATTTTTAAAACTACTAAGTCATGATCAGTGTTGTATTATCAGTAACTGTGCCTTGCACATACAAAGATATGCCTTGCATTGTCCAAATGATCAGCCAATGTGACTTCTATAGTTGTATTATGAAATTTGATATTTAAAATTTGAAATTTGAATGTAATAAATTAAGTATTTAAATCATTATTATTTTCTTAAATACTTTAACTAGGGCGTATTAATCAATTTATAATATACATTAAAGTTTCATTAAACTTAGATTTTATTAATGAAATAGATTGGCAATCAGTTGTATAAATACTTTTAAATACACTGGCTAATACCAGTGAAAGACAGAACAAATTATCCATTGACCCCCCCCATTAAAGTGTAAAGGGTAAGTTAATAATATTCTTTTTCTCTCTCTCTCTTTTTTAAAATTAATTTATTCTTGTTACATCTCAATGGTTATCCCATCCCTTGTATCCTCCCATTCTTCCCTCCCTCTCAGTTTCCAATTCTTTCCCTCCCCTATGACTGTTCCTGAGGGGGATTACCTCCCCCAGTATATGCTCATAGGGTATCAAGTCTCTTCTCGGTAACCTGCTGTCCTTCCTCTGAGTGCCACCAGGTCTCCCCCTCCAGGGGACATGGTCAAATGTGAGGCACCAGAGTACGTGAGTAAGTCATATCCCACTCTCCACTCAAGTATGGAAAATGTTCTGTCCATTGGCTAGATCTGCATAGGAGTTTAAAGTTTACCGCCTGTATTGTCCTTGGCTGGTGCCTTAGTTTGAGAGGGACCCTTGGGCCCAAATCTGCCTAACATAATATTCTACTTGTAGGTTTCTAGGACCCTCTGGATCCTTCTACTTTGCTATTCTCCCATGCTTCTCTCATCTAGAGTCCCAATAGGATGTCCTCCCCTCTGTCACAGTTTCCTGGTAAAGGAAGGCTTTCGTGGGACATGCCCCTTGGGCTAGTATGCAGATATAAGTGAATATATACCATTTGAGTCTTTCTTCTTCTGGGTTAACTCACTCATTATGATCATTTCTAGCTCAATCCATTTATCCACAAATTTTGGGAATTCCTTGTTTTTAATAGCTGAGACCCACAGCACAGGAGAGATAATATTCTTTTGTAAGCTATTTTCTAGAAGTGTCTTTTATAGTGTAGAAAGACTTTTATAAAGCTGTTGGTAACCTTGACCAACAGAAATACATCTACATTGAAGTATATATTAGTGTCATTGCAAAATTTTAGAGTATTCAATAGTTATCAATATTTCCAGCAAATCATGAAATTGTTTTATAAAGAGGAAATTGTGGCACTAAATCAAATTTTCAATAACTAAAATAAAATTCTATTGGTGAGTTAATTGTGTATTGCCAAATAAGGCACAGAAGATTTCGCATTCTAAGATAAAACAAGGGATGAGAACCCACTTTCCTGAACTGTAAATCCCTTTCGAAGCACCACAACAATATCTTCTTAACCCTGTTGTTTCATTCAGTAGCTACTATGTGTTCTTTCTGGAGGAATGCTTTATGGAATCCAAGCAGCTAAGGAGCCAGGAATATTTAAAAGGCTTCTTTCTCATTGGAAGGCAACTCAGTGCATTTTACAATGAAAGAATTTGGTACCCTTGAATTGAGGTAGATAACTGAAATCTTACCTGAATATGCAGTCTGCTGAGATTTAGTCTCTTCTAGATTTTGTTGAGATTATGTCCAATCTGGACAATCACTTCCATGCCATGTTCAGCTCATCCCATTACAAAAGACCTTCTCCCAACTCTATTTTCTCACTGATAATTCCTCACTGTTCACTTGGGGGTTATTTGGAAGAGCCTTGCAGCAAACAAGATCGGTGGTTGTGTTGTGCAATACCAATCCCTTATATAAGATGGTGTATCATTTGTATATAACCTATGAATATCATTTTCTGAACTATAACATATTTCCAAATTGCTACAATATCTAATGCAATGTAAATAGGCATTACACAAGATTACTTAGTGGCTGATGAAAAAAAGGAAGCTGATATTTAATACTGGTACATATTTTTAAATACTGTCTGCTTACAGATAGGTGAGTCCATGGTTATAAAATTTTGAATACAGACAGATTTCCATTGACCATTTAGACATATTTGTCTTGGATCTGCTTCTGGAGAATTTAACTAAAATATCCGTATTTATCCTTAGTAACTATGTAATAATATCAAGTCATAATATGACAAAGCAGAACCATGGACTTGATGTCAACACAGGCTCCTGCAATGGTAAGTGAAAGGTGCATATTTTGTGGCATGAAGGCACAGCTACCTATGGTGGTGTAGATGGACCACAGATAAAAGATACGCTGATATTCTACTAATAAAAAAGAACCTGGTGACTTCAATCTATCAATTTGCAATTTAAGACATAGTAAAAATTTTGAATGTCCTCTTCTCAGATATTCTGAAGGTAGTTTGAATAATAATCCTAGGGTTAGTATTAGAATAGAAAAATCTTAAGGAAAGATGAATACCATCTCATTAAATCTCATGAATCTTGCATTGGAATACTTTGATAGATGGCCTTAAGACAGCCAAACTTTTAACTTCTCTTAACATTAGCTAGTGGCTTGACACAGTCCATCTTTCTAAATGATATTTACAAACCACCCAACAAGGCCCAACATGAATCATTTGAAAGGACATAGTTATTGCAGATATCCAAAAGAGAATGAATCACCAACAGAACTTGTGTGTAATAACTCAGATGGAGTTACAATCCCATGACCTACTGTTTAATAATTTGGAAAGGACACAAAGATCATGTTCTGGTACACTGCTGAGACAACTTTATGATTCTTGGGTGGAATGGTGGTTTATAAGTACAGAACATCATGTTTGTCTTGGCAGAATTTTAAGGAAATTTTCACAAATCACTGTAGTAAACTTAACGAACTGATTGTCATATCAATGACCTGAAAATAATCAATATCCTCCCATGATGACAGACATCTTTGAAAGATCTAGAAAAAAAATCATTAATTTTCCAAGAAAGAATTTTCTGTGCAGGTAAGACTGATTAAATGATTACAATATTCATTAGCCCCAAATCACACCTAGAGTCCCACATGAATTTTCATAGCAATTGGGTTTCTTTATACAAACTCAGCAATATTTTGTTTACACTGCATCTGTCACACCAGTGTCTATGGCTTCACATATTCTGACTTACTAAAAACAGACCTTATGAATTATCTCTTGGATGAAGGACTGCATTTAACACAAGAGGAGAGAGTTAGTGAACACAGCACCATGGGTTTATTGCTACCACTATTACAGTGTCACTGGAAGCTACTTTACATTAAGGGTATTAAAACGGATTTTTAAAAGCTTAGCTAAAGCCTTGGCTTAGAGATGATCCTGCTTGTGAATAAGCTTCTACCTCTGGAAGCGTGATACAAACTTTGAATTAAACATCACAGTCTTATGTAAACAGTGGGTGCACCATATGGATACGACATCAAATAATACAACATGGCTGTTTCTGATCATTGTTTGTCCTATAGGGAATAGTCAAGATATTTCTCATATTAATATCCTTACTGTTAATGATCTTTTTTTTAAAACAGAGAATATATACTTAGTAGAGGTCTGCGAAAAACAAAAGTTACATTTTCTAACTAATACTGTGTTCAAAACTTGAAAAGAACCTCCTGGCAGAGAAAGACTCCATATTGTGTGAGGTGGTTGATACAGATCTTGAAGAGTGGACATGATGCGACACAGTAAGAGAAGAGAGGGAGGTGTTAAAAAAAATTCATGAACCTTACTCAGTACTATGCCCATTTTCAATTGTGTATGCATTGTCATAGCAATAACCCCAGCGAGGAAACACTGTCAGTGTCTCTGGCCATTCAGGAATGAATGTCTGAGTCCTGACATAGACCTGCAGAAAAGATAGAGGGGAAACACTGCACCAGACTGAGGTGTGGAAAAAAAGAAAGATAAAACTAAGATCTACCAAGCATTATTTAATTTAGGGTCTCGTCCTATTAATCCTTTGTATTTATATACATGTCTTTCAGAGAAGTGCTATCCTGGAGGCTTTATGTCCAATAATCCACATGCTAGCAAGCATTGCTGAGCCGGAACAATGTAACAGGACACTGTGTCAGATTATAGTGGGCTAAGTACAGACTACAACCTGTTCTTTGTGTCCCTCTTGTTTTCCTCCTTTAAGAGCCCTCTCTACAGTCAATGTGTGTTTTTTCAACTGCTTTTGCAATATGTAGCATCATCGTTTTTGTTCTAGAACCTAAAAATGGTTGCCTAGAAATATTTCAGTAAACTTGTCACTACCTGCACAAATCTAAAATCCTTGCTTCCGTGGCTCCTTTTACCTATTCTTCAGCTACATTGTCTGATTCATCCCTCCTGTTTTCCTATAGTTGATGGTTGCAATAATGACATGAAATCATTTTTCCTTTTAATATCCATGATTGTGGGAAATTACTACAAATATTTACTTGATTTGACTGTCATCTCTTTGCCCAAGGAGGGCAGTGGTAGGTTTGCAGTAGACAGCTACCTGAAGGTATTTGTATTTTGGTCACTTTCCTTTTTTTGGACTCTCTAACACCTTACATACTGTGCTATAACAACAGGGCAAGCCAGCTAAGTTTTAAGCCAGGACTGGCTATTAGACAAGTAGATAAATAATTAAGCGCATTTATACAAGATTGCAGCTACCCTGTGAGCTGATGGAGACCAGAGAAATAATCACTCAACAGATTCCAAAGAAATAATCACTGAAACCATGAAAGGATCTATTTTTCAGATTGATATGTTGTTGTAGGGTGGTGTGTGTGTGTGTGTGTGTGTGTGTGTGTGTGTGTGTGTGTGTGTGTGTGTGTGTAAGCAATATCTACATAACTAAACTTGGGTCACTTTTTGTCTTACTAGGTTGACTTGTTTAGCTTTGATGTGAGGGTTTGTGCTTAGTCTCAGGTATATTGTTAAGCCATCTCTGGTGGATGACCCTGGGAAGCCTGGACTTCTTAAGGAAAAAGAGGAGAAATGGGTCTGAGGGAGAGGGGAAGGAGAAGTGGAAACAAACCAAACTGTAATGTATGAGAAAATAATGTAAAAAAAGTAAACAGCAGAAAACAAAGTCAAGCCTAACAACCACAACAACAAACAAACTTGGTGTCAGTTATTTAGAACAAAGCATGAAAGAAAGCACATTAGAGTTTTAGGCTGAGTCAACATCCTTAACCATCCGACCCACATTTAATGAACAATACTAACCCATTAGTGGAGTTCCTTGATAGAGAATTAACAATGAACTAATAATTCTAGAAATTTAAAATGCATTCTGATATGGCTCTACTCCATTCCCAAATGTTGTTATCCACAATAGGACAAGCAATCACACAAAATCAAACCTTGGAATATCTTCTGTCACTTACAAGGCACGCAACAGCCATGTGCATGTTCTTGTCATTTGTTGTTTGACACCAGATTCTCAGAACTCAAAACAGGGCAAAGGAGCACCCACCAAGGGCCTACCATTTTTGCAAAGTGTTGCCTCAGTCATCTCAGTGAGTTAAACACCACTGCAAACTCTCCTTTGTTATGACAGGAACTCATAACTATTTGAGAAAATAGAAATAACACATTGAGTGAGCATTTTTAACATAACCTTGTCTGTGGGTGGGTGGAACAGTGTAGCAAAGCATTCTACAGTGGAAATATTCATCATAAGGGATTTGATACTTAAAATTTAATTAACCATTATTATTCAAATTGTAAGGCCTTTCCACTACAAGTTTTAATAATGTGTAGGGAAAATAAATCTTCATACATTGCTGCCCGTGATATGATTTATAATTTGTAAGTTCCTAAGTCAAGATATATCATGTTTTGAACATATATATTTAAACCATGATATGGGCAAATTGGGGTAGTTATATGCATAATTTTATTGAGAATGTTTAAACTTTAGATAAAATTTTTTAAGTGACAAGCTTACTAAATCTGTAGAAAGTTGAATATTTCTAATAGTGATATTATGATATGTGAAAGAAATTTTATTTGAATTATTAAAATTTGCAGTATATAAAAAGGAAAGCAAGCATATATTTATAATACAGTACACAAATACATAATTCAAAAATGCTTTTCTGGAAAAATACTATAATCATTATATTGAGTAAAAATAAAACTTAGATTAATGAACTACCACCTCTTATATTAACTATAAAAATCTTTATAGTGATATAAAATAATCTATGCAAAAAATGTATTCAGTCTCTGATAGGAAGGACTCAGGCTTAAGTTTTAATTGATGATAAAATTTTCTCCTTTTAAAAACTATGCTGTCAGTGAATTAAAAAGCAGCATTTATATCTATAACTTTTTTATACTAGAAAGTGGCATGAGTTAATGTAAGAATGAGTTTTCTAGTTTCCAGTAATCATGACTATACTGTAAAGATGAAGACATCGATACACTTGTCATCATTTTCTCTGAATGCTGAGTTGCATTATGAATCTATAATTTTAAAGGAATATAGTACTGTCACTTCTTTGTTTTAAGCCACAAAACAATCCGGAATTATATTAATGTTACAGTCATAGTGTTTTGGCTATGTGTATCTGGCAACTTTGAAGAAAACATCTTTCCTATCTTGATGAGTCTAAAATTCTGAATGTGAATCAATATCTATCATATCTCATCTCTATCAACTTAAAACATCTATCTGGACCAAAAATGTAGAATTCAAATTTAAGATTATCCCTCACACACTATATATATATGTTTCTACTTTATATGGGTATTGTACCGCTACTACTCAAGTCTAATATGTTTACCTCCAATACTTTGAAAGTGCTATTGCAGGCTTTTTAGGATAGTAAATTATAAAAGTTAATTCTTACTTGATAAAATCGTGGCCATGTCAATTACTAGTTTATTTTTATCACAAGAATATACATCCCATGTGTAACAGATAGATATGATTCTATAGATAGATTAAGGTCTTCAAAAGCCTCAGAGTCCTATAGAATAAGGCATTTAAAGATGTTTTTATTGTTTTAAGGATTCTTTGACAGTAAGACAAGTTAACTCCTGGCAACACTCAGCCTACCTCAAAGTAGATGATGAACATCAAAGAATCTCCTTATAGAGATGGCTTCAAATGTGGTAAACAAGCCACTGGGCAAAATGTCTTCCTTTTGGCTACAGATAGAATTTTCCCGAAAAATAGGTGAGCTTTGCTGAAGGCAGAGTCTACAGCCAAAATCTGCCAAGACAGGGTAAGTAAGTCCTCTATAGTTCCTGCCTCACAGATGTGTCTGTCAGAACTTTTACTTCTTAATGGAATTAAATCTACTTTTATTTTCTTCTTGGGCAGACATAAGACCATATTTTGGATGCTATCCATGAACCTATGGGTAAAAGTGTTGCAGTTTAGATGCCAAGTGTTCTCTAAAGGCTCGTATATTTGAGGCTTGGTGGCTGAGGTATACAGTGTTCAGAAGTAGGCCTACGGGGAAGAGACTGGATTGTGGGCACCCCGTGATCATAAATGGGTTAGTTCTCCCTGCTCTTTATCCCCGATTTCTGGTCATTGTGGTACATACAGTTTTCTTATTGGTGTACTCTCACTGTAATAGTATTCTTCGTGTCAGACCGAAAGAAATGGAGACAATCATAAAGAAAACCTCAAATCCATATAACATTTTTTCTTCTGTATGTCTCTCTGTGTCTATATCTCTCTGTCTCTCTGCCCCTGCCTCTGTCTCTCCTTCCCTCGCTCCACCCCTCCTCCCTTCATTCTGCTTTTCATGTAGATATTTGTCATAGCAATGTAATACTGACCAACACAAGAATCCTACAAGAAACTGACACATATAATAGTGTCTGCTTTTTCCAACATTTCAGCTGCACACAATTCATTTACAACAAATACTATATTATTTTACAACATAGAGGAGTAAGGTGTAGTAAATTAAGACTCCTGAAAACACCAAAGACAAAAGACAGTGGTATGACTCTGACACTTGGTTGTGACCAGGGGCAGATCATTATGCTCAGTACAACACTAACTTCAACATTGTTGTGTTTGACTATTTTTTCATTTTTTAAATTTTAACTTATTATAATTGATTAAGATTACATCCTGAATGTTATCCCCTCACTTGCATCTTACCATTCCCACCGTCCCTCCCTCTTCCACCTTATTCCAGTTCCCTAGACCTCTGAAAGAAGGAGACCCCCTTACCCACCATAAGACCACAGTCTATCAGGTCTCATCTGGATAGCTTGCTTCTCCTTCCTCTCTGCGCCACCCAGCCTCCACACCAAGTGGAAGTGATCAATTTGGGGGAGCCAGAGTTCATGTGAGAGGCAATCTCGACTCCTCCCAAAACCCGACAACAGGTGGAGAATGGGCTGCCCTTCAGTTACATCTGAAAAGGGGTTCCAGGTTTACTGCAAGTATTAAATATTAATACTTATAATTAATTGGCTTTAGGTAGAGGATATTGCTTTTGTAATGCATAATTTCATCTTCTAATTAATTTGTTGAAAAGGAGTTTTAAAACAAAATTGGTTGCCATGAAGAAGAAATTCTAACCCATGCCTTTAGAATCAATTTCTGTCCCAGAGTGATCAACCTGCACTGAGTATTTATTACTTCATAGCTCATACAGACATGACATCCAATTCCTTGGAATATAATTCCTTTTTCCATAGTCATTCTCTCCTAATAATTATTACATGAGATAAAAAGAAGATATGATATGATATATATATATATATATATATATATATATATTATATATAGATGTGGCGATAGGGAGAATGATAAAGAAAACATGTGCATCTGTAATATATGTGTATTTCTTTCTTTTCTTGCTGTTGTGGCAATATAGTTGACCAAAGGAACTTAATAAAGGGAAAGTTTGGTTTTGGGTCATTGTCTGAAAGGGAAAAGCTCTCCACGATAAAGGCATGACATAGTTTATACTGGTAGCAGCATGACTATGGAGGTATTCACACTCATGGTGATGTTCTCTTGGACCATTTTCTTCCAAGGTCCCAGCTCATGGACTGGTGCTGTTCAGATTTAAGGTGTATCTTACTCACTAATTAAACCTGTCAGAAAACACCTTCATGTATGTTCTAAAATTGTGTCTCCTAGAAAATTCCAAACTCAATCAATTTGATAATGAGAATGGCTATAATATATACACATTTGCATTTATAGCAATTATATGAAAGGTATATACACACACATACAGAGAGAGAGAGAGAGAGAGAGAGAGAGAGAGAGAGAGAGAGAGAGAGAGAGAGA
>OU015751.1:81469107-81534592 GCA_907169655.1 Acomys percivali | reverse complement strand
TTCTTCTTCTTCTTCTTCTTCTTCTTCTTCTTCTTCTTCTTCTTCTTTGTCTTCTTCTCTTCCTCCTCCTCCTCCTCTTCCTCCTCTCTCTTCTCTCTGTCTCATTCTCCCTCTCTCTCTCTTCCCCACCTCTCTCTGTGGTGTATTATGTATACACCTGAGTATGTTCACTCATGTGCACACTTATTTGTATGCCTGTGTATGTATTGAGTTTGGCATTGGGTGTTTTTCTTGACTAGTCTCAAAATTATTTTTGAGAAAAGGTCTCTCATAGAATCCGGAGCTCATCACTTTGGCTAGGTGAGCAGGTGTGAGCTCCAAGGATTCATCAGTCTCTTTCTACGCAGAGATGGCATTACAGATGTGCATGGCACTTCCTAGTTTTCACATAAATTCTGAGATTCAAACACCTGTCTTCTTTCATGCTCAATAGTCTTTTTGCCAAGTGAGCCATCTCTTACCTTCTTCAGATTCTCTAAATATATTTTTAGTAATTTCTATGCCAGTACTTATTAATCAGTCATTCAGTTCCATCATGATGCAGAAGAATGACTTTTATTGTACATGAAGAAGGAGAAAGAAGAACAAGGAGGGGGAGTAGAAGAAGAAGAGAAGAAGAAGAGGAAGAGGAAGAGGAAGAAGAAGAAGAGGAAGAGGAAGAAGAAGAGGAAGAGGAAGAAGAAGAAGAGGAAGAACAACAACAATAACAACAAAAAAACAACAACAACAAAATATATACTGTTAAAAAATATTTAAACAATATAGGCAAATTTGACATCCTGATATTACATTTTCTTAATTCTTCATGTTAGTAAATGGCAAGATCCACTAAAGACCAAATAACCTAATAAGATACAAAACTTAGGAGTATGCCATTCCATACAATACAATCTCTTTGTATGTTGGAGCAGAGCTATCTAATGGATCTTTCTGTGATGGTGGTAATAATTGGTCCAAATGGTAGCTTACTCAGCAACCTATATTTATTGAACATTGAACTTCATTTAGTAGAAATAAAATACAGAATGGTTAGTTTAACATGATTTGTATCTAATTCAACTAGCCACATATAAGCTCTGGATAGAGGCTAATGCACTGAAGAGTGCTCTGTTAACTACAAGATGGAAGTTTCATGCTCAATTTCTCACATCCCCTAGCACCTGAACTCTGACATCCTCTGGACAATCATGTGCTTCAGTATCATTTATACAAAGATGATTATCAAGTTGTAGGAACTAAGGATGAACATTTTAGTATGGCTTCACTACTCAGTCTGATGGTAAAGTAACTAGAATAAAACTATATTCCAATATTGTTATCTATCTAATGTGTCTCAGAATTGGGACCACTATTGTAACTCTGACTAATTTGTTCACATTTATAAAAAACAAAAATACGGACTTCTTTCTAGTTAAGGAGCTATTTATGAGCTCTGTTTTTCTACTTTACATATTTGTCTCTCTGATCAGGCTTTCTAAGAAGTGGTATTTTTGTTGCTGGTACTGTTGTGCTGATAGGCAGAGATTAGCTGTAAGCTCTGGAAATATAATGACAACATGAGCCGAGCTTTCACTCTAGCCACCTAACTAGAAAGTTCATCCTTCATTATCATCCTCTTCCAATGGCCCTTTGTTGTATGAGGAACAATTCCACCTCTCTAATATATGCATGCTCAGTGCATCTCACAAGAATGAATCACAGTAATGTTACCCTTCACTTCTCCTCAGAAACAAGATATGACTTTTGCTTATAATGCCATCAGACATGGGACTTGACAATCATCAAATAATTTAATGGAATAATAACCCAACTCTGGGATTGTAGGATTCATGAGGGAGAAACCTGTCTTGAATTAGTGTTATATACAGTGTGTATGCACAATCATTACTAATACAGTCAGTCATTTTGAATATGCATGGGTTTATTTTGGTACTCTTATTCAGGTTTCAAAACTTATTCACTAGTATCATTTTTTCTTTTCCTCTGAAAAATATAAAAGTGACTGATCTGTCCTCTCAAAAAAATAAGGAGTTATGCTACAACCATACACAGCTATGCTCTGGTTCATAACTTCAGATTTCCTGAGGACACATCTTTCCTGAGAAAATGAAAAAAAAAGGTACTTCGTCTAGTGCTTTGTTAACTTTCTAACTTTTCTCTCAATTACTCTATACCTAATGTGTTAATGGTTACAATGAAATGACAGAAGACCATCCTTGAGGATTTATGGTGAAAACACAAACCGTACATGGTGGACTGCTAATATAAAGCAGAACAAGTCTTTTATTTAACCTAACCTACCAGGTTTAAAGATATCTATTGACCTGCATCTGATCTAATTGGTATAAGAAGTGAGGGCACAGGATTTCCAAGAGAGTATTGTTCACAGAGCAATAAAGGAACATGAATGACAGTAGAGATATTCTTTTCATAATCTTCCCTTTCATGCTTTCATTGTTGCTCCACTGTTAAAAAAAAAAGAAGAAGAAGAAGAAGAAGAAGAAGAAAGCTGTATTAAAAACCCATAGAAAGTCATGTATCTCTGGTTTCAAGATAATGACACCCAATACTTTGGTATTTTGAACCTTCTATCAAGGGAATCTCTGAGACTAAGGTCCATAGTGCCTTATTATTTGAAATTAAAAGCAGCCTAAATTGATAGATAGATTTACTATGTTAAATTGAGAAGAGAATGTCATTCCAAACATCACCAAACTCCTCTTCACCGTGGATTTAAACACGTCGACTATCATATTATTTGAGGAATTACACAGAGTTAATCCACACAGGGAATGTGTGTGTATTTCTGTGAGGTACACTTATGGCTCCTCATGCTCCAATATTGATGTCTTACTTTTGATGCTTCACACTCAAGTGTTGACATCTGTGGAATTGATAGCAAGCTGGTAAAACCCTAACTATAGAATCCACTATGACTTTTATTATTAGAAAACGAAATGAGTTATAAACTATAATTATTTTGAATCAAGAGACAATAACTCTAACTTAGTTTTGAATGACAGCTATCATTGAAAAATTGCTTTGTGATTTTATATTTAATTTGAAATTTGAAGAATCATAACCTCAAACAATGACTTGGTTTAAAGCTCTAAAGACTATTACTGTTTTAGGTCTCAATTTTTAATTTGTCTTCTTTATAATGTTTGCTATGTTTGTAAATGTGTTATTAGTAATTTTGTGGTTTCTATTTGCCCCATTTTCTGTTAGTTAAAGCCATGCAAAGACGTGCCTTAAACTTTGAATCTTTAGCTCTATTTAGGCTAACCCTATCATGAAAAATGTGGAAGGAATTAATTATTATCTATATTTTAATTATCATCAATAATTAAATACTAATTCATCATTGCATACAGTTTGTTGTATATAATAAATGAAGGCTGCTGGACTGTGTAATTTCAATTGTGCTAGATAATTTTTTAAATGAGTCTTAACCTGAAAGAAAATTAGGTCATTTATTTTATATATTCCCTTCAAATCATCCTCTATATGTATTTTAAATACTGACTCTAATTTAAATGTAACCGAAGAAACTTAATTCAGTTTTATGAGTGGTTGTCTTCAAGAAGTTTACAATGTGGCAATAAACACACTACCACATGGCTGTTAAACATATATCCTATTTTTAGGAAATAATTAGGAGGACATTGCTAATCTTTGCATAAGCCTGTTTAATGAAGCCAAATCTTATATTTTCCATAGTAACTTCTGACAACAGAAATTTGGCTTGAAACAGTAGTATACATTTGCTTGAGAATGATGAAAAACACCATAAATGAATGGTAAAAATTAAAACACCACAAATTCCACGGGCATTGGAAACAAATTATAATTGTTTATAATATGTCTCTAGTATGTCCTTTGTTTAATAAATATTTAACTATGTAAATCATCAATGTTACCTTTTAACACATCCTTGCAATAATTTTCTGTTTCAATTAAATTCATTTTAAAATTTGCCTCTGTACACCTCCATAGATTTCATTTATACAATATTATTATTTTATTAAAAATTTATATGCAAGAGTAAGTTAAAACATTAATTTGAGTTGTAACATCATTACACTATTACGTTCTTATTGTGTGTATTTATGATACGTTTTGTCACTTGAAATGTTAAAAATTGTATTGTAGTTGAAGTTGGAAACTTGCCTTTGATTCAATCAAAGGAAGTTGAGTGTTGTGCTTTTAATGTAGTTCTAATTTTCCAGTAAAGATGTGGCCATTTGTAGCTTCAATGGATATTTAAAGTCACTGACTATTGATATTTAAAATAGAAAATTTGAATTAATATGCTATTCAAATTGAAAATATTCCATCTAATAGGACATAATTGATAAGCAAACCAAATATATGTATATCCTTATCAGTTAATTCATATATTCACTCATCATGTCTGTTAAATCTTAAATTTTATTTCTGTGCTGTAGTAAATTCTGTATTCTATTTTATATGTTGCTAATATAACTATTCATTTTAGTTGGTGCTACTGTAAGACTTTATTTTCCCTTTAACTCTATATGATGTACCAAATATCTAAAATATGTCACTTCTGTCTGAATTCTGTATAAGCTCATAATATTTTTTCTAATAGTTTAATGTGAGTTAAAGAATTCATATTTTTCTATAAATTTAAGAGAATTTAATCCTGAAGCATAATTTACACCATACGGTCTCTCAGAATCAGATAATTGAATACCTTAATTTTCCTGAGGTAAAGAATTATGAGTACTCACAAAATAACTTCATATGAACACACATCCTTTCAGCTTCCAAATGAGGTTTTGGTGTCATTTAAAAAATAAAAGAACTACCAACAATTTTAGTTGCACATACTTTTAAAGTTGTAAAATTATGATTGAGTAATGGCCCTTTAATTACTTTTCCAAAGAACATATGATTATCTTACTCTACAAATCCCAAAATGTGCAAGGGCATACACATTTTATGAATGTGGTTTAATAATCATTTTCTCACTGGAGAAATACCATATGTATATAATTCATATTGATTAAAATTTATAAATTGAATAACATCTTTGATTATACTATAGTTTTTATTTAGTATTTGAAAAGGCAAATGCTGGCTTTATCTCTCTTAGTGGGAACTCTGAACAATTTTCAGGTCGATGAAATTGGATACATGTAATCAAATCAAACCAGTCATATCAAGATAAGAAAATTTTATTCCTTCTCCTCTCATAGGCTATAGGGCTGGCTATTTTCCTTGCCTTACCTAAAGTGTTAATTCTTTCTTGACTCCTTGATTATTTTATAAATCTATGTCTTTCCCTATCATTTATTCAACAACCATTTATCATGTTTTTCATCCAATTGTCTTTCTTTTATTTTTGTTTCAATTAACAGTGGTACATTAGTAAATACAAAGATAACTTTTTTATGAACTTCATATTTCAGAAATAAAAGAAAGGTAATAAATACATTATTAAATAAATACATTATTAAATACATTAATAAATACAGAAACTAATCAGTGTGTGATGCAAACAGATTTGGTGGGTGGTATTACTGAGTCCTGAGAAGGACTTTCTGAGCACATGAATTTGATGTTTGTGGTGATCAAGAAATACAATCCAAAAAGAATAAAACTATAGGTGAAATATGTCTTTGTGGATGAATAATTGCCAGCTTCCAATTGGTAAATATCCTTTTATTTTAATCTAGAATATTTTTAGTTAACTCCATGAAGTCATGAAAACCTCAATAAAGAAAGAAGTATGTAAATGAATATTTATTTCAATGCTCAGCTAGGTCAATACATTAGCGACTCAGCAAACGTTTGCCAAAGAAATGAGTGAATATATTTCAAATAATAGCAAGTGATAGAAATGAATAATATATATTTCTCTGTTGTTAGATGGTTAAAATTAAATATAGTCTTAAAATGCAAGTAGCATAGATGATAGAGTAAGATAATGTTTATAAATTAGTTCTAAATGCTGAAATAGATTTGATGACAAAATTTCAAAATAGATGTTAGAACAGTTAATCATTAAATGAACAAGGTAAAATGGATGAGTGAAATATGGAAAAGGTCAAGCTTGGATGGAGGCAGGGTCAACAGACAAACTGCCAAGACAGGGACAGCAAGTCCTCAACAGTTCCTGCCTCACAAATAAGTCTGTCAGATATTCTGGGCCAGAAGGTGAAGATGATACTCCAGTGTTATAGAGAGTTTGGGGGGACTGTTCAGGCAGCTAACTGTCTCTGTCAATTTGTCTTTGAAAAGCTATTACCCGGCATTCCCTATATACTCAGGTAATTAATTTTAATCCTCCTCAAGTCTCTGATGGGGTTGAAAACCAAATAGCTGAGTTTTACAATTTAGCTTAGTTGTTTAGGGGTTATGATATTTTTAGGTGTAGTTAGATATTTTAAGTTGATAATAATGAGATATTGATTTGCATTCAAAATATTTTAAACACAACAAGATACGAAAGATGTTTTATTCAAAGTTGCCAAATACAAATAGGCAAAACATTATTAATGTAACATTTATATAATTCCTGATTGTTTCATGGTTCTTCATGCTTTAGGTAGTATATTGTATATATGTGTAATAATATATATGTATATGTAAAAATCAATAAAAATAAACACTTAAAAAATAAAAATAAAAAAGAATGAAATGTGCTCAAATTATGATGGAAGTTATTTATTAATTTCAAGTAAAGTTATATCCTTAAACCATTACATTAAAAATACAATGATTTTTTAAAATGTAATTATAAACTTGAAATCCATTTGTCCAAGCTTTACTTTTATAAAGACCTCTGAATATTGTTGTGAGAATGTGAAAACAATGACTGGCTTCAGTCCTATGGCTAATTAAATAACACACTTTTAATAATTTTTTATAATTGTCCTGGAAATTAGAACTCCACACTTTTACAACATGCTAAGGTATACAAATCAATAAATCAAACTTTTTTCTGAAGAGTAATATATGTACTGCAAAAATTAATTTTTTAGAGGACCTACTACTATCCAGAACAAATAATTCTGTTGACTGTGATGTATGGATCAGTTTAAACTCAGTGTCCGGAGTTCCCAGAATTTTCTTCCAAATTAAAATAACTATTACAAATTGGATCATGTTGAGGTTTGGTCTGCGTGTTATTGTAAAAAATTCTAATACCTGCTCCTTTATCGCCATCCACTTATGAAATAAATAACCTGTAGATATAAATGATATTAGTTTTGTTCTAGGAAGGACACAAAATTTCTTCAGATGAGTCTCAGACCTTACACTTCTTAAGACTTACACTTTGTGTACAATTAGTGGTAATCATTTCATAAAATAGAAACAAGTTGATCTCATTAGTGATTATTTAAGCTGAGCTGAAAATCTTTTGTCAAAAGTGTTTTCAAATTTTAATATACTGAAAAGTATCAGTTTATATTAAATATAAATGCTAAAAAGTAAATAATTCATAAATACATTTTTGGAAATCATATAAAGTATTGTCTTACTCTCTTATAATTAAACTGTACACTTCACAATTTACCTCCCTGCATGTCAATTCAAAACCAAAAATGTTGCCTTTACTTTTAGAAAACATATATCAAGTCTTCAGAGACATTGTCAAAGTCTTACTCTTACTCTTTTATCATAAATTTTCTGGTAAACAAAGCAAAAACTAGGAATATTGTGGAGTCTGCACCATCACGGTACTGAGTCAAGAGCAAGGGACTGCGGACTTAACACACAATAAAACAGTGGGTCTTTAGTGCTAAGAGAGCATAAGGCAGTCTTTATTCAGCGTCCAAAGAGCCTTTTTATAGGTAGCAAAGCAGGAACGCCAATCACAGGTGAAATCCCTCAAGAGGTGATTGCGCACATGAGAGAAAGTTCCAAGGAAGAGAGGGGTGCATTTTCAGAGTGGTAACCATGACTAGCTAACATGAATACAGACACGGAAGCTGCTAAAAGCAGGACATGCAACAGCAAGACAGGCAGGCAGCCCAGTTGGGCCTGGTTCCTACAGGTCTCTCCTTTATATAAAATACAAATGAGCTCCTGCCTTAGGTTGCCAGGACATTAGTTTCCTATCTTACCCATCATTGGAAAGGCTTTGTGCGTTAAAACCCTCCTGTCTTAGGTGGACAGGTACTTCCATGTTCTTATCAGTCATTGGATACTCATTTATCAAGGCTCAGCCAAGTCTGGGCAGTGGGGTTATCCCCTGCCAAAGGCATGAGGACCTGTTTGGTATGGAACTGTTCAAATGCCTGTTGCTTTCTCATGCTGCAGAGGCTCCAGAACAGAAAACCTCCTAAGACACATAGCAGGAGGCCTAGCGCGATAGTGATGCTTCAGCTTTTTAGCAAGTTTCCCAACATCTGTAGGCCCTTTATGAAGGCATCCCCTGTAATGGATGGAACTCTAGTCTCCTGTAATAAGGCTGTTCACTGATTAAGATTTTAGATAGCCAATTGTATCATAGAATTTAGCGAATTCTGAGTAACCAACACACTGGCCACCTCTCCTGAGAGTTTATCCATCGTGTGCACAGTAGTAACAGACTGGGAAATCGCAATGCCCGCAGCGGTGCAGCGGTAGCTGACACAACAATGGCAAAAATAACAGCAGCAATAATTCCAAAATCTCTCCAGGCCTTGCCCGCCATCATGCGCCACAGGAAAGGGAACCACTCCAGGTATCCGTGCCACCACGGCAGTCTTCTCATCACTCCAGCAACTTCTTAGATGGCAAACCTTCAGGGAACAATTTAAAGTCTCCCCCTCAAGGGAGTCATTAGCACCAACAAAAAGGAAAGGTGCCACAACACAGACAGTCGATCTTATGATATTTTAAATGAAATGTCCCCACAATGTTACTCCTGCCCAGGCTGTGATTAGTCAAATACGGCCATACTGGCCTGCTCAGACCTACTGATATCAGGATGGGGAGATCTTCACCAGAGCCCAAACAGTCTCCTGCTGACTCTTGTGGAACTACAGGATGCATGTAACACCCAGGAACCCAGATGGGTACTTCATTGTAGACAGCTGTTCTCCTGCCCCCTTATTAGGCAAGGACTTCCAAGCTCTCATGGCGCAAGTTGCAATCTGCACATACACAGCTGGGTCATATTTTATCTGGGCATTAAGTTTAGTATACGAAACCATGCCTGCAAGCATATCCACATTCCTCTGTGGAACCCTAGCCACTGCATTACGTGGGGCGGTCTGAATACACTGTTCTTGATGGTCACTGCACCAGAGCAAATAATCACCCCTACTGAGGACTGCTCTACACATTTGTTGCCAATCACTAGGTGTTAAAATTTGTCCTGTGAAAGATTAAAAAATGGCAACAGTAAAAGGGGCATGTGGATCAAAAGCCAAAACTGCCTCCTTAAGCTGATTTATGTCTTTAAACTGGAGGGCTTCATGCCATCTCTGCGTTTGTCCTGGGTTAGTTGGGTGAGGCACTTCAACTACTGGAGAGACTACGCACCGAGAGGGAGCAGAAGGCTCTGTCAAAGATAATTGACTTTGATAATCTGGGTAAAACACCAGGGGCTGCTCTCCTCTAGTTTCTTTTTCTTTGATATTACACTCCCTCAACTTCTTGAGGGCCTGTATTTCAGAGGTTAAAGCTGCCTCTTCCTCCTCAGATTTAGAAGAAGATATATTAGAGGCAATCACAGACAGGACCAAATAGTTTACAGATTGCTCCTCCTGCACTTCATTCAGGGCAAGTTCGATTCTTCCTAGCTGCTCTCTTATTTTCTCATCTTTGTTTCTAAGCGCATCTCTAACAAGATGCCATAATGGAAAGGTAGTGATAAGAATACTGTTGGACCCTTAGTTTTGTGAAATCCTCTGGAGGTCAGACTTCACCTGATCCCAATCTTGGATATTTAGCTCTCCTGATACCATAAACCAAGGGCTACTCAATTCTATTGTTTTTATAAAATCTTTAACAGTTTTATGCTTAATCCCAGTGCCTTGGTCCTCTAACAATCTCACTAGGTGATCCACCAGAACCATGGAACAACTTACGGCGCCTGTTTCCAATACACCTGTTTCCTACCTCCATGAGGTTCTGGCCAGCTTTCCTGGGCAATCCATCAGCTTCCTCCCTTCTTTCCCTGTCTCAGTGAGACCCCCACTTGTGGCGCCTGCACCACTGTGGTACCAAGTCAAGGTCAAGGGACTGTGGATTTAACACACAATAACACAGCGGGACCTTCATGCTAAGAAAGTGAAGGCAGCCTTTATTCAGCATACAAAGAGCCTTTTTACAGGCAGCAAAGCAGGAATGCCACTCGCAGGTGAAATCCCTCAAGAGGTAATTGCACACATTAGGGAAATTTCCAAGGAAGGGAGGGGTGCGTTCTCAGAGCTGTAAACATGACTAGCTAACCAACATAAGCACAGACACAGAAGCCGCTAAAAACAGGACATGCAACAGCAAGACAGGCAGGTAGCCCAGTCGGGTCTGGTCCCACAGAATATGGTAACCATCTGATGTATAAATAATTGACTTTTGTTGATGATCACAAAATGGAAAGTCCCAGAGTTTCACTTGACCATCAAATTCAAATTTATTTTGTGACTATTTCCTTTAAAAATATGCAAACATACTTAAATATCTCCTGAAATTTTAAATTTTGAATATATCTAATATCTCATTTGCTTCCCAAAATACTTTAAAGAAGTTGATATTGTATGCTTAGGGAGGCATCAAGGAGAGAAAAGTCTGGCTATTGGTACTTAAATGAAATTTCTATATCTTTTTTAAATAAGAAGAGATGGAATCTTAGGAAACCCAACCTGAATATGAATAACGATGATTTTAAAGCTACTAATTTTTTATAAGAATTTACAAATTAGGTAAATTTGTAAATATCTTTAAACTCTTCCATTTTACCTCATTCTGCATTCATAACTAAAGATGAATGTTTAGTGAGATAAACAACTCTCATATCTTACATTTCCTGAGGTTTATTACACTAAACTTTATTATTTAATGATTATACTGTTGTAGATAAATTGAATTCCAGTTGAAGCATCATGTCCTGAAGGAATGCTCATTAAAATTAAGAAAAAAAATCACAACTCACAAGTCTCAAATAATCCCTAAATCTTACAAAATTCACAAGGTCTCTCCCCAAAATTACACAAGCAGAAAACAGGCACAGAGAAAACTCATTGGCAGGACACAAAAAACCTCACCTGAGACATCAAAGAAGCAGCTCTCTTGAGTAGTAACCCATGTCAAAGTACGCTTTTCAGTGATACACCAGCCTTCGGGTCATCTAAGCTACTCCACAGAGTCCCTCCATTAATTCACCAAAATGGATTTCTGTGAAACCACTCTTTGTTCTATTGTTAGTGCCCTTTCTGGGGTAAATAGACATTTATCCATGTCTTTCATACAACATTCAAGTTTTTGTTACTTACAACTAATATAATATAGAATTGCTATAAAACATAAATTCCACAGGTTACTTACTGAGTCAAATATATTGCCTAGAAGTTTAAAGAAGTGGGCAAGGGTCCAAAGTCCACCATTTATCCAAATATTTTTTTTCACAATAACTAATCTGTTAACTTGACTTGGTCCACATAGGAGGAAATGAAACACATTTTCAATGCAAAATAGACTTTTAGTGTTACCAGTCAAGAACATTTAGAACTTTAAATTTTCAACTCACATGAATTTGTAATATAAAACTATTCATTGGATACAATAGGTTCCTATCACTATGACATAGTAATTGAGATACTTAACTTACATTGTGATTTCTTTTTGAGAGGTTTTGAGATCTACCTCAATATCCAGTTGACTGCTTACTCGCACACTCTGGAGGGTATAATGCAGGACAAGGTTGGACTCAACATAATTTTCATGGAATCACCAAAAGAAAAAGAAATAGCAAAATAGCTCATCTGGTAAAAGTGGTTGACATGTAAGCCTAGCAGCCTGAATTTACTCCATGGAGCTCACATAAAGGGTGGAGGAAAAGTTGTCCCCTGACTTCTAAGCATATGTTGTAGGATGCATTTGTCCAGTCACAAATCACACACATACATCATACACTCACTCATCATGAGCATGCACATACACACGCGCACACACACGCACATGCACATGCACACACACACACACACACACTCACACACACACACACACACACACTAAATAAACATAAGTCTTTATTTTTAAATAGTTTTCCTGGCTTACAATGTTTACCCATATTTGTTCTCCCTTTACCAGTGTTTTTAGTACACTCTAGTGATCTGTCACTACAGAGAAAAATGGTCCCAAGTATAATAGTTTCAAATTGTCATATCATTTTTCAACTCTTTCTATTTATTCACCAACTCTGCTTTTATGTGATTCTTACCTCTGTGGATTCTGCAGCTTGTGGATTGCTCACATGTGTCCTGAAATCTGACGTATGAAGTGTCATTCCTGTTTCTTCAGGCACCTTGCATGTTCATGCGGTTTCTGTTCTTCCTTTGTTTTTTATAATTATTTATATCTTGTTTTTGATTCAATAATTCGGTATCTCATTGAGCTCAGGCTGGGCCCAAGCATTTTTTGTAGCTCTTGATCCTCCTGCCTCAGCATCCCACATGTAATAATTGCAAGCCTGTGGGAGGCAGTACATGGAGATATTAAGTGATCCCAGTATGGACCCACTGGGGGGTTTTAAGGTCTCTGAAGATGTGGTTGAGACAATCTTTGACCCATTTTCCTTCTTGCTTCTTGGCTTGTGGCGACCTTGAGTCTGCTTCTCACTTTGAACTATCTTGATCCTTTTATTTGAAGTTACCATAATTTTCACAAAAGGTGTTTTAAATTTATAGTCCATTCAATAATCAAAACTTCTTCTCTAAATTTGTTTGAATCACACCACTTTCTAGTTTGTTGAATGCTCCAGGGTACTAGAGAATAATGCATTTGTAGTGCTTCAAACCTCCTTTGTAACACTGAGAGGGTCCATTATTCACTGCCTTGAATTAATCTGTGATTTGATCTTGACCCAGAACACACATCTTTCTTTAAGAATCATTTTTTTATTTGAAAAGATCCTCTAAATTCTGCTAAGAAACAAACAATTTCCTTCACTACATTGTCTTTTCATTGTAGCTTTTATTAACATGTAAAAAAAGCTAATTGAAACATGAAACCTTCTGTCTAAGATCTGTAGAGATACAAGGCTTTGCCAGAGTATTTTCTATCAGCCATGCCTCTATAGATGAGACACTTGTTGGTTGGTTGAATGTTGACTTCTGATATAGGCTTTATGTCCCCTGAATGTGGTGTGTGTGTGTGTGTGTGTGTGTGTGTGTGTGTGTGTGTGTGTGTGTCAGTGATCCCTGAGTGATCCAGACTCTACAAACATATGATCTCAAAGTAGTGCAAGATATTTCATACTATTCTATCAGAAAAGACTCCTGCTTGTATGCTAAGTTCAAAGCTTGCTTGAGAAGCATAAAAATACAAATAAATAAATAAGCAAATAATAAAATTTAATCTTGGGAACAGTATCTATTTCAGTACTCTATTTTTCATACTAATTAAGACCAAATTTAATGATTGTTACATACCAACAAACTTTGCAGACTTGAGTCTTAAACTGAAGTGATTCATACAAACAGCAATGATAAGCAGCAGATTGTAATTCTCCTCACCTCCATTTGGGACTCATGTGTGGTCTGATGTTTAAATA
Source organism: Acomys percivali (assembly GCA_907169655.1). Classification (NCBI taxonomy): domain Eukaryota; kingdom Metazoa; phylum Chordata; class Mammalia; order Rodentia; family Muridae; genus Acomys; species Acomys percivali. Next base: position 81,520,860 of record OU015751.1, on the reverse strand, counting down.
TCTGTGAGGTTTCCAAAAATTGGAGGTTAATTTTATATGCTCATCTTCTACCTCAAATAATTCATCTATTTGGGGGCAAAACCAATAAATAAAATTATCATGTGAATTCTAGCAGACAGTTCTTAAATATTTCTGGATTTAAGAAATTTACTAATCACTGCTGTCTCAAACTGAAATCACTGGACTTTTTGCTAATGGTCTCTGTTCTTACAGAAAACACAGTGTAAGATCCAAGAAACATCTTCCAATCAAGGATTCTCATTTTGACTGCCTTCTTTCTTACTTTGTGGATCAATTTTCACTGAAGCATTATAGAAAAGACACTCTTTGAGCTCAGATGGCTCAAGAATTTTCTTTAATGTATAAGTTGGCTAATTTTCTGATAACAGAGCTATGAGGCATATGTGTAATGGTACAGATAATTAGGTACCCTAAATATATATATATATATATATATACATATATATATATATATAATCACATGTGTACATAAATTGTATGTTATATATGTATGTATATATACACATATAATGTTGGTATATATAACAGGTAACTCACACAAATAAACAAATACACACTTAGATATCATATTATATAGACCTTAAACATAAAATGTATTTCTCACACTTTTTAAATAGGTAGTTTCATCAACTAGATTTTCCTATTTTTATTAGTATATTTTAGACGTTGGTAATATATCCATATTCAATAAACTATTTTTTAATTAATTTATTCATATTACATCTCAATTGTTAGCCCATCCCTTGTGTCCTTCCTTTCTTTCCTCCCTCATGCTTCCCCCTCTACTTCAATAAACTATTTATTATAAAATGTTTTATTTTATAGATTTTATTCAGTAGGAGAAAGACCAATATTTATTTTTTTTTTGTGAGAATTTACAAAACTATTCTTCTTAAAATCTGAACAATGTAACTTGATTAAATAAGTTGGACAGTGTGTTGCTTCATGGTATGCTTAAATCTTTTCTTAACAGCCATTATCAAAACTGATAAGCTAATGCATTCTATAATGTTTTATGCCAAGAAATCAAACTGAAGAAACAAACCACAATATAACTGTTTGGAAATTATGAATGATTTCAGAGAGGAACGTTGTTTTAAATGGCCTTTATTTTATATTCTGTGTATATTTAATTATCTTGGAAGCATTTTGTAGTTTCACAAAATCCTTTAAAATACCTCATTCTCACCATGAAGCAATTCAAAATTTAAAGGACTAAATTTATTAAAACTGTTAACGTTTAAAGCCATGCTAACGAGGTAATTCAGACACATACAGATACTAGGTACTAAATAGCCAAACATAGCCACAAATTAAAAAAACTAAGAACACTTAGTTTGCTTAGAATAGCACAGGATGTACAGTGAACTCTAAATAATTTTAAACATACTTGGTTGAAATGTTCTTTAAGAAATCTTTGCTTCAATAAATATTGGAGTATGGGGTACTCTAGGTTCAAAAACTTTGATAAAGATAAGCAAAAACAATGAGCATCAAAATCTTAAGAAAAAATGTTTATCATCCCTGATTGATATCTTCTTATTCATTTATGCTCCTAAAGTAAAATATCTAATAGTGAGCAAATAAAAGTGAGTAATTCTGAACAGTTCTAATGGAAATGATGTCTAAGACATACTCTAGAAGGATGGAGTGAGAGCCTTCAAAGTCCATGAGCCGATTAAAAGAAGAGGCAAATGTTGTGTCCCCACATGATGAAGATCAAGAAGTGGGAGGGGTCAGTTGCAGGAGCCATTTCATGAGAGCTATCTTCACGCCCATATGGGCTACATACCTTTAATATTGTCCTGCTTTAGATAAGTGGAGTTTTGACACCTGTGTGTTGAAGGAGATATTCAGAAAGTTTGAGATATATTAAGTTTCAAGGTTACAAATGATCAAGTATATTAAGACAAAGTATGAAAAAAATTTTCTCTAATAGTGTGGCCGTTCGACCTTACAATCTATGATTATAAAGAAAAACATTGTTATTCATCATGTGATGGTTTAGTTAGTAATGTTAAATTTTCATTAAAGAAACTTGGAAAATGTGCAGACTTGTTACATGTCATATAAACATAGGAAACCTCAATTGAGAGAATGTCTCCACCATCCTGTCATGTACTTTCATGAATGATGATTGGCATAAGAGAGCCCAGCTCACTATGGTCAGTGCCACCCCTGGGCAGGTGGTCCTGGGTGCTATAAGAAAGCAGGCTGAGCAAGCCATGAAGAGATTACCAGAAAGCAGTATTCCTCCATGGCTCTGCTTTCATCTTGTCTGTAGATTCCTCTTTGAGTTTATTCCATGATAGTCTTTGATAATAGATTGTGTCATGGTAGTGTAAATAAAGATGTTTCTCTTAAAGTTGTTTTTGATCATGAATGGTGTGTGATCACAGCATTAGAAACCATAACTAAGACAGGTAACTGTAATTATTGTTTAAGCTCAAGCTGTGAGACCTTCATCTAAGCTCATGGTTGGCCATAAACGGACAGACAACAGTATTAAAAATGAAATTATTTCATTTTGTGAATAAGTAATATATGAAAAAGTAATAAATAACATGCAAATTACGAAGTTAAAAGATTTAGAAAACCTATAGTAAGAACAGGCAGATTACAGTAACAACAAAAAAAAAAACTACAGAAGAATAATGTTCAGTAATACAGATGTAGTCATGGCATGCTCTACTTTATGGACAAATTTATTGGAAAGTGTTAATATGATGTTAATGTACAGGTCTATTTGAAGTAAAGTAATTATTAAAACTATAAAATGCCACTATCAATTTAACTAAATGAACACTTTACAAAAATGTTCCATGTGGGACAAACTTCCATGATGATGGCTCCAGGAAAATGATGAATCTCTGTGGATGAGATAATACCACCAATCCTTCTCTCTGTTGGCAGGAAACTTTTGATATTATTAACATTTAACTGTCTTTTCTATTTTCTGTTTTGGGGAAAACACATAAGTTGTCTTCTGGGTTCACAATTTATCAAGGAACTTTATTGTCACCTGATATCCATCTGCAGAGATAGCTGGTATTTTGTGCAAAAATGTTATTTGGTGAGTCTTTGATATTTCTCCCCAGTGAAAATTAGAAGGGTGGAAGGAATAAATACACAGAAAGAAAGACGCTGAGTTTTGGTGATCTGAGAAGAGGACTACCCAGGACTTCTTTTCAGTGTTCTAATTGTCATTTTAGCCTTGTGTGGTTTTTTTCAGATTTACATAAATTAGTTACACCCTTGCAACTGAGTTAGGCAGAAGAAAATACTAATGGAAGTAAGGCATGCATTCCCAAGCAAGGCATACACATCTCTTACCACAGGATCCACTACCCAATCAAAATACTAAATGAAATGCATTTCCAGGACTAGGGTCACTTGGTCTTAGTTTGGCCAGTTTTAAGTAGATTGTCAACCTACTGTGGAGACTGATTTGTGTAAGTCACAAGGAGAAAGGCAGGAGCTTCAGAAAGCAAAATTTCCTGTGAGGAGGAATTTTCCTATATAAAGGAACTGAACCCTGGTAGTTATATTTAATACATTTTGCTTCTTCAATATTTTTCACATTTATTTTCTATATTTTACTTTAACATCTCTTTGATTTGTCTATCTTTAATAACATAAGATTCTGTTTAGTTGCCTTAATTTTCTCTATTTTTCGTGGTTATTTTAAATTTATTGATACAATTGAAACTATATAGATTTGGTTAATGAAATTAAGAAAGAGAAATTCTGATTATATTAAGTTAAGAAGAAACTTAACAGAAGGAACTGACATTCACCCAGAGTGATGCAAAGGTCGGAGTGGAAGACTTACAATGAACAAGTTGGAGTGACTTCTCCAACAGGTCAGAATGGGCCACTGTAAACTTTGCAAGATTAGCATGCCTCAGCAGACCTGTTCTGGCCCAAGCCAGAGCGGTTGCTCACAAACTAAGCTGACAATGAAGAACAGACTCTATGAACAAGGGCTCAAATAATAGGAAATCAGGTCTAGAGACTGCCTCTTCCATGTGTGCAAAGAAAAAAAAAGCATTCTTTTCCACTAGCCTTCCTAAATCAGCTAAAAATTTTTTAAAATCTCAGATTAAAATACAACAGTGCAGTTTAGCACTGACTGTTCTTTTTAGTGTAAATAGCATCTGGACTTCTCCAAATGTCCCTTTATAAGCCACCTCTCCTATGATATCTCCCCATCTTAAATACATTTGCCTGGGAGTTTTCTTTTCTATTTAGCATGATATTGCTATATGCAAATATTCGTGATATTTTAAATCATGGTTATGGATGGCAAACATACGTGAATCTATAACGTTAAATCCTTTAAAGTTTTCTTTATTATGTTGAAATTTTGTTGACTCAGTTTAGACATGTATGTCATTATCCAGTCTTGGAACCCATTTTATATGTTAATTGTTTTTAACATACCTACCTTCATAAGGTTGTTTTGATGGTTACTGTTGATTATGATGGTCTAGAATCTCTTGGGAGATAAGAATTTAAACAACCTATGAGATGTTAGCTGGGTTGGGTTATCTCTTGGTAGGTTCCTGAGGAACTATCTTATTCGATCAACCGAAGGAAGAAGATCCACCCTAAATTAGAATGGCCCCACTCCATGGGTTGAGGTCCTAGACTATACAGAGAGGAAAAATCTACCTCAGCAGAAACATGCTTCTATGTCTGCTTCCAGGATATGGATGTAGTGTGAACTATTGCTTCAAGATCCTTCCAATATGATGTCTCTACTATGTACCCACCACCCCATAAGGCAAAAAATAAAAAATGTGTTCTCCCTTAAACTGTTTCTTGTAGGGTCTTTTATTACAGCAACAGGAAAAGCAACTATTACAGGCATATAAAACACAGCAAAAGACTAAAAGGAAAGGATGAAATGCAGAAGAGAGCAAACACAGTGAAAGCATCGTGGGCCCCAAGTCCCTAAGTGATGGCTCCAAAGAGAAGGAACAAAGGTCTCACAAAAGTAAATGCTCAGGCATGGAATATGTCTCTAGGTAAGAGTGACTTAAGTGAAAAAAATTCAGCTAAGCCCTTCCCCTCACCAGCAGTTCCTAGGGAGCATAGCATAGTAGTTACCAGAGCAAAAGTTGTTGAATATTAATGAGTAGCAACTGGCCTAAATTTTCTCAGAACAAAAATTCAAAGCTTTAAGGAGGTTTTAAGAGATATGAGAACAGAAATAAAGTCATTTCATAACATTGCACAAGTATTCCGTTATCTAATAAAAAATGGATGTTGAAAACTTTCTAAATACAGTACCATAGAAATTCCATCATCATTATATGGTTAGTAGTACCTGTTTTTTTATTTATTTATTTTTTAATTTTTTATTTTATTAATTTATTCTTGTTACATCTCTATGGTTATCCCATCCCTTGTATCCTCCCATTCTCCCCTCCCTCCCATTTTCCCTTTATTCCCCTCCCCTATGACTGTTCCTCAGAGGGATTACCTCCCTCTGTATATGCTCATAGGGTATCAAGTCTCTTCTCGGTGACCTGCTGTCCTTCCTCTGAGTGCCACTAGGTCTCCCCCTCCAGGGGACATAGTCAAATGTGAGGCACCAGAGTACATGAGAAAGTCAAATCCCTCTCTCCACTCAAGTATGGAGACTGTCCTGTCCATGGGCTAGATCAGGGTAGGGGTTTAAATTTTACCACCTGTATTGTCCTTGGCTAGTGCTTTAGTTTGAGCGGGACCCCATGACCCAAATCTGTCTATCATAATGTTCTACTTGTAGGTTTCGAGGACCCACTGGATCCTTCTACATTGCTATTCTCCCATAGTTCTCACATCTAGAGTCCCAGTAGGATGTCCTCCCCTCGGTCCCAGTTTCCTGGTAAGGGAAGGCTTTCGTGGGACATGCCCATTGGGCTAGTATGCAGATATAAGTGAGTATATACCATTTGAGTCTTTCTGCTTCTGGGTTAACTCACTCATTATGATCATTTCTAGCTCAATCCAATTATCCACAAATTTCAGGAATTCCTTATTTTTAATAGCTGAGTAGTATTCCATAGTGTATATGTACCACAGTTTCTTTACCCATTCTTCTACTGAGGGACATTTAGGCTGTTTCCATGATCTGGTTATTATGAATAAGGCTGCTATGAACATGGTTAAGCAAATTTTCTTGTTGTGTGCTGGTGCATCTTCTGGGTATATTCCAAGGAGTGGAATAGCTGGGTCTTGAGGAAGCCCTATTCCCAGTTTTCTGAGATAGCACCAGATAGATTTCCAAAGTGGTTGTACTAGTTTGCATTCCCACCAGCAATGAAGGAGTGTTCCTCTCTCCCCACATCCTCTCCAGCATGTGGTGTCGCTTGAGTTTTTGTACAATAAAAGGTGCTGTGGAGGAATCTCCATACCTGATTTCAAATTGTACTATAAAGCAATTGTAATTAAAACAGCATGGTACTGGCACAGCAACAGGCTGGTTGATCAGTGGAATCGAATTGAAGACCCAGATATGAATCCACACACATATGGGCACTTGATTTTTGACAAAGAAGCCAAATCCATTCAATGGAAAAAGGATAGCATCTTCAACAAATGGTGCTGGTCTAACTGGAGGTCTATGTGTAAAAAAATGCAACTGGACCCATATTTGTCACCTTGCACAAAACTCAAATCCAAGTGGATTAAAGACCTCAACATAAAACCAGAGACACTAAGTCACTTAGAAGAAAAAGTGGGGAAGAGCCTGGAACATATTGGCACAGGAGACAACTTCTTGAACAGAACATCAACAGTCCAGGCCTTAATGTCAACAATTAATAAATGGGACCTCATGAGGCTGAGAAGCTTCTATAAGGCTAGAGACACTGTCAAGAGAACAAAGTGACAGCCTACAGACTGGGAAAAGATCTTCACCAACCCTACATCTGACAAAGATCTAATATCCAAAATATATAAAGAACTCAAGAAATTAAACACCAGCAAACCAAATAACCCAATTGAGAAATGGGGCTTGGAACTAAACAGAATTCTCAACAGAAGAATATCAAATGGCTGAGAAACACTTAAAGAAATGCTCAACCTCCTTAGTCATCAGGGAAATGCAAATCAAAACAACTCTGAGATTCCATTTTACACCCATCAGAATGGCTAAGATCAAAAACTCAAGTAGTGCCTGTTTTTATACATGAAGTTTTGTGTCAACAATGCAAACTGGTCCATTCCTGTAATCTCAACCCTTAGGATATTGAAGCAGCAGCAGCATGAATTTGTGGCTACTCTGTGCCAAAACAAAACAAAGAAAATAACCTATACCCTAGAAGAAACCAAAGCTGATTTAAAAGAAGAACAGTAGGTGATGTAATCCCAGGTGATAATTACCCCTCTTTTAGGAGACAGAGCTGTAATGTTTGAAGGCAGAAAGGAAAGCTTACTAGCCTTCTCTGGTTCTGTATACAGTTAAAGATTAAATCTCTTTGTTTTATCAATGATATATCCTACTCATAATAGGTCTGGTTTATTGTTCCTTCCCACCAACTCACAGCTAAGATCCATTAGTCATCAAAGAGCTAGAGCAAGTTTAACCTGTTGTAACAAATGCATTGAGTATGGTAATGAAGAAGCATTTTCACTTTAGCTCTCAAATTTGCAGCACATCTGTATTTTTTGGACCTTTTAAAAAGAGAAGGCACTGTTTATAGAATACCATTTGGGATGAGCCTGAAACAAGAGGAAGGAGAGATGATGTATAATATTATGTAAGACCAAAATGGGAGTAGTATGTCTTAAACCCAAAGCCTCGTCTTTACTTTGTCAGGACATGAACAAAGGGCTACCCTACCTCTGTTAGTTTTAACTTAATCTTTCATGTTCCACTGAACATGTTATACTTTATGAGTGGAGATTATGGGTAATAGGCACTTGTCCATCTCATGTCTCAAGGAAGCATGAATATAAAAGGCTATAGCTGATGGAACAAAACGGACAAGAGCTTTGACCTTGTTTCCAACTTCCTGAGAGATATTTTCTCCCATTCTCAGAGGACTGGACTGAAGCACACTGAAGCTGCCAGTAAAGAAGACAGCATAGAAATACTATATGAAAGGTGTCTGAAAAACTAAAGTATCAACTTTTCCATCTGAAGCAGGCAGCTTGCCTCAAGAAAGCTTCAGGGACTGAACTTGCCTTCTACAAAGTGAACTTGAAAGAAACAGAAAAAAGTTCCCTGCTACAAAACTCTTTCTCATAGAGAGACAAATTCTACCTGTTTCTTACGTCCATTCCCCTTAGCTCCTCTTCCTGGCATGATACTGACTAGACCTAATGCATCTTATGCACTTTAACCCTTAAATATGAAAGGAGCCACCTAGATCTCACTTATCTTTTTCTTGCCAAATTATTCTTCATTCAATGTAATTTTCGGCATCACGCTTGTCCTCTTTTAGTACATTTTCTTTGCTGCTGTCTTCCATAAAAATGTAGGACACATAATTGAATCTAATAGACACCTCTTGAAAGTCTGACCTGCAGCAATTGTACTGCGGTTGGTACATTTTACACCTTGGCCTCCTAACACTTGAGGTTCTCCTAGTGATCTTATGCCTCAATTCTCAAAGACGTTGCTTCCTCACAACTAACTTTACTTGACACAGAATAGCTCACTCTAAATACGTTTCCTTCAAATGTAATAATTCAGCTTTATCTCACAATTGGATTTATTAGAAGATTGCCATTTCCATTTGCAGATTTTTGTCATTATCGCCACATCATCTGACAGAGTAACATCAAAATGCAATGCTTGTGTGACACTAGATGAAAAAGACTTATTTCTGGGGAAGAAAATAATGTAAGCAATTTCTCACTGAGAAAATCATATACATAGAAGGATATCAGGGACTTTTAAAACATCATAGAATCTAATTGAGGGAGCGAAATGCTATAGTTATATGGACATTAGAAATCAGAGTGAAAATGCAATGTGTCAGTCATTGTGAAGCAGGAAAGCCCCAGACTTAAATCTCATTATAAGATATTACACTTCAAGACTTAAAAGAGATGTATATATAATGTCTTGTTTAAAAAATCCTTTCTATTTACATATTCTTTTTCACTGTTAGATTTTTAACATTTAAGCTAGTGTACAGAGTGGAAAGGCAGCAGCGAATAATGAGAGCTGTGATACCAATTGTCTCTTGGTCATTACACCAAGCTAGGCTTGGAACTTCTTGAGAATGACCTATCTCATTGCTGAGTATGAATATTAAATATTCCATGTTCCTGGTAGTATTATTCTAGTAAAGGAACTGAGAAATAAGTTGATTACTGATGGCATACTGTTAGCCCTATAGATGATCCCATCATCCATATGCCATTGGAGAAGTTGCTTAATTTACTGTATAAGAATTAGCACTGGGACTCACAACTGGATAATTGCACAGAGTGATAGACTTTGAAGAACACAGGCTGAAATGGCATGTATTTTATTGGTCCCCTCCTGTCTAGGCTCATGGATCTAGGGGAAAGTGAAGGCTGAAAGATTCTTAGAGTGGGAAGTGATGCCTGACCCCAAGGAAGCATTATCTCCCAGACACAGCAGTTCTGATCAACATTTGAACTCACAGAAACTTTGACAGCACACATAAAACCTACAGAGGTTCACACCAGACAAAAATCCCAGGACTGAGAAAGAGAATGGAATATAAAAATTCTTGGCTAGTGGTGTCTAGCTAAGAAGCCATTTGCAAATGATACCTTGTTAGAAAGGGATATTGGTTTTCTCTAATGGAGTGTCACTAGGTATACAGTTATCAATGTACAACACATACCAGGGCAGGCCACAGGCTGGGGAGAGGTTAGAAAATATCAGAGGGATTCCATTGGGGTGTGGGCTTTTGTTTTATTTTGGTTGATTTGGTATTTTTTGTCTTATTGGTTTTTGACTGTTTCTTTGTTTTAAGATTGTTTGTTTGTTTTATGTTTTGATAGAGAGAACATTGCAAGAAAGGGAGAAAGTAAAGTTGAGTTAGTTGGGAGGTAGGAAGGATCTGGGAGGAGCTGGAGGGAAAAGAATATGATCAAAATGAATTGCTTGTTTTGCCTTATATATCTACAATCGATTTCCCACTGTACTCATACATGCAATCTCTACAATGCCCTTTCCTACTTAATATTTAGATGAAAGTACATGGGGTTGTGTACCCTACCTCTTCCAGAACCCACCAAACAAGGTGTTGTGTCAAGCTTTGAAAGTAGTGTTAAAGTTAGCTTCAGACAGGGGACTTTTCTTCATTCCTACTGTCTCTTCAGGAACATGCATTAATTAGACTGTTTATTTTTTGCTTGACACTAGCCTGCCTCTCATCTGCTGTCTTTCTTTGCCTTTTGGCTTTGCTTTGCTTGCTGCTGGTCTTTGGTTTGGACATCGGCCTTCTTTGTCATATATGGATATGGCAGAGCTGTTCTCAAAATTCTCCTCTTCTAGTTCCTTGAGTTGAATGTCAAGTACAGCATCCACACTTGGGCTTTGGACTAGTTTTCAAGGAGCAATGTGAGAGGTACATAAATCTCCACACATAAAATTGGAGAATTGTCAGATCTTTTACTGCAATCATGGCCACTGAAAATTCTTGCATACAGAGGTCTTGTTTGTTGTTCATTGGCTAGATTTTAGAAGCAGAAAGATAATTATGTCTCTAACTCAAAAACATGCTCATATTTATTTGTTTATTTATTTGCTTACTTACTTACTTCTTTAATCTTAGTGTACACATCTGGGCGAGTATGCTGTGCATGCATGTTTGCCTAGTATGGAAGTATGTGTTCATGTATCTAAGTGCAGACATATGCCTAAGTACATGTTTGGAGTTCAAAAGACAATCTCCTGTGTAAGCCATCACCTTCCACTTTTTAAAAAATTACCTTATGCTTTTTAAAACATGGCCTTTTCTTGAGCTTCCCAATATTTCCCTGCCTCTGTTTACTGTCTCACAGTGTTACTCATGTTGTACTGGTACATACATGTTTCATTTGGTTATGTCATCACACTAATAAACCAGGTGCTTGCTCAGTAAAGTATCATGCCAGCCCAGCATTCTATCTTTTATTCTCAGGTATTTTGAGGTTCTGGGTTATTCTAATATTCAAAAAGAGTATTTTCATATTTTGCAATAAGCCTCCTTTCAGTGGCTTTTCACTGGGTAATATTTTTTTTTACTCTTAGAACTACTATTGAAGAAATATGAATGTACATTGCATTGTTATACATTAATGGATATTTTAAACATCATCCAACACTCCAATAACTGCTGAGTACAAAATGTATTTGTGTTTAATTTTTCAAGCAAGATGGTTTTTAAATATCAGAGGAAGTAGGGCTTTTAAGAAAAGCATAATAAATTCTCTGCTGGTGCAAAGAGAAGCCTATTCAGTGCAGAGCCATTACTGTGGAGTGGCTGAATAACACAGCTAAACAAGGCTGAGAGTAAGTATTCCATCAGAGTGACCTCATTCTAAACATCTATTTCTAAAGCGTAAAATGCCACCTTTCCAAAAACCATTTATGAGTGAGCAATGAAACCCTTTTAAAATATTCACATATAGAAGATTAAAGCCCATCAAAATAAAAGATGGTCATGGTCAATGGTCATTTTTAATGGCAATATTTCTTTTAAACATATGAAGATTTAAATGTTCCTCTGTTGCTCAATCATATTCCATATGCTGGGGCTTAAGCCAGTATAATATTAACCCTAAAAATCAACTAAACAGTGGGAATAAGGACATAAGAATCCAGGATGCAAATAAAAATATATAAGTTAGTGATGTATGCACAGCCATCTCTCCTCTTCTTGCTATAATTTGTTCAGCAACATTTGCAAGATATTTTGATGCCAGCTAAAATTTATAAGCTTTCTTAACTTTTCTGTCTTCCTAAGTGAAACACTTATTTTCATTGGAATGTATTTATGTGCCCATGACTGAAGGGCAGGTGATTGGAGTCAGTCAAAATGACACCATTCTTCTTCATCAGTGACTGCCTTAGGGAGGATATGTGTCCAATTCCTGTCCAGTAAACCTATAAAGAGATCTCTTTTCACGTTTCTGGAAGTATCTCCTTATTAAGATTGCTGTGAGGTGAATTAGGAAAGAACTACTGCTATTTTACAAGTATGAAGAGACTCAGCCCAGAACAGAGAGAAGCCAAGCAAACAAAACAAAGCAGTGGGAGAGATGGAAACAGCAACTGTACATGAAAACTGTAGACAGCATTGTCAACCTTCCCTCCACCCATGGCTCAGGACCTCCAGCTCTGTATAAATGCTCACTGCTGAATTATCTGTCACTGTCTGCCAGGTGACGACTGATTGAGGATACAGCAGGCTTTTGTTTCATGAGGCAGTATTAGTACAAGAGGCTCAAATACAAATGATAGATGATTTAGACATGTTATAAGGATGTGGAGAAGTGCCTCAGTCGGTAAATTACGTGCTGTATGAACAAGAAGACCTCAATTCCAAATCTTAAATCCCCACAGGCTGGTGTGGTAGTATATATCTGAAATCCTAGTGCTAGATAGGGAGAGACAGGAAACTTGAATCTTCCTGGCCAGCTAGTCTTGCTAAATTCAATTAGTAAAATTCCATGCCCAGTGATAAACTGTAGAGATCAAAGTAGAGATCAAGTGGGGAAAACACCTGACATTGACCTCTGGCCTCCAGGTACAGGCACACTTGAAAATTTGTATGTATACAATGTCAGAAACAGTAGGGGAGGGGCTGGAGAGATGGCTCAGTGGTTAAGAATACTGTCTGTTCTTCTAAAGGCCCTGAGGTCAATTCCAGAAACCACATGATGGCTCACAACCATCTATAATGAGATCTGGTGTACTCTTCTGGGCTGAAGGTATAGATGCAGGCAGAGCACTGTATACATAATAATAAATAATAGTTTAAAAATTCATTAAAAATAAAAAAACATGTGGAGAGACACCTGTACACACAATTAAAACAAAATGTAATGATACTAAGTAAAAAATTTAAAGCCAGGTTATTATCAATGTTTGTCAAGTAATACAACTATTAAGTTTTTAAATAAAAACAACTTTAAAAATTAGAATGGCCCAATTATTTCATCTTCTGTTTCAGAAACTGTGTATGAATAACTTTTGTCTTTGACAATGGGTCCATTGAGTTTCTTTGGGCATGTTTACATAAAGGTGTAATTGAGAATAAATTGTCTAATATGTGTGGAGGGGTGTGGTATTACAATGATAATTCCAAGCTTAAACACAATCTTTAAAATATTTATCACTGTTTAAATTCCGCAGTGTGTATTATTTATTCACCTACTCCTCAATTTTTTGTTAGCTTCTTGTTTGTGTATTAAATTCATGAACAACCATAAAAGTTCTCTTCTCAGAATTTGAGGCATATAAAATGTCCTGGGGAAAAGGAGAATGTTTTACTTTTTGAAGGAAATAATAAAGAAGAAAAATGCTGTCATATGCTTAGTCAATACCTCATAATTTATTTTAATTATAGGACTCACTAAGGTAAGGACCATAGAAAAGGATATAATAAGAGGTCCTTGCCTAATCTGAGGAAGTTGTTCCTGAACTATTGTCTTGGATTGAGAACGTAAGCAGCCTGCCTCTATAGACAGGATGCTGTCAATGGCATTAATCATTTGTTAGTGGTAGCAATCACTAATAAGAGATGAAGTTCACTGTTGTTTTGATAGCTTTGTATTTTCCACATGTAATATGCAATCCCTTCTTGGCTAGAGAATGGATGGGGCCACTGTTGCTACTTGCCGTCTATAGAACTGACCTTTAGGTAAAGGTTTATCTTAAAATACCATCTTCATAAAACTAAACCACTGAATAAGTGGATGACTTGGAGGTTTGTCACCTATTTGCCACATACCAAGGATGCACTCTAAGGGCTATAAGCAAACTTTATGTAGATCTAGAAACTACCCAGTTTCTCATAGTCTATTTTCTCATGGAACCTGGCCTCTGCTCTTTTCTCTGGACTACCATCAGTGCACATACAGAAAGAGCATGGCTTCCTTTATGGATTTGGCATATGCTATGCAGAGATGACATCTCCAACGCACTTATCCTTTGAAGAGACTTTTTCAGATATTGAATTTAAATTGTTGGTTAGTAACTTGGTAGAATCTAGAATCACATAAGACATGGGACTCAAGGCATCTGCTCTGGGGAATTATCTTGTTTATGTTAACTGTGGTAGTAGTGTTTACTTTCTTTAGTACCATTCCCAGACTAGATTTCTGTGCTATAATGGAGACAGGTAACTGAGCAGCAGCTTACAGATTATGGATACAATATGGCTAGCTACTTCAAGTTCCTTACACCTTGACTTCACTACAAAGGAAGACGTGTGCCTTTGTCTGTGATCCAAAGTGAACCTTTTTTTGTCCCTTAAGCTGCTTTTGACAAAGCATTTTATGATCACAACAGGAGAAGAAACAAAGGCAGGCTATTTCAATTCATTCATTTTTGTCTAGCTCCTATGCAATATAAATTCTGTTAGTGGAATTGGGTCATAAAAATGATGAATAACCACTAGTAATTCGGGATAATCTTTTAGATTATAAACAAGTTCCTGTTACTCTGCAGTTTATTTGAAGATTCTATGTAGGTTAATGCTAATTTTCTCAAATTAAAATACAAGACTATGATTCTAAATATTTTCCCAACTTTTTGTTAACTTTCAGATATGTGACAATTGCATAAGGTCATTTGTTGGGGTACATTGTGTGAAAGAGTGTCTATGTACATTGCTGAACCAGCAGGGAGTTAAGTACCAGCTGGATGCTGGTATTGTTATTTCTGTGGGCCATCACCAGTTTGTTAACATTCACCCTTCCTCACTTGCCTATTAGATGTAATAGAGAGCTGACAGGCAATATCTGAGCAAGAAGTGGATGGCAAAACTTCTAGGAGAGAGCTGGTATCTGGGAGAAGATACCAAAGGCGGGGTATTCTCCAGCAGGCCACACAGGTAAATGGAGTAACATGAACAGACACAGAGATGTGGAGATGGCCACATGGCAGGACACAGTCACAGGATTAGTCATGTTTAGCTAGAAATCTGGCTGGGAATCTACTCAGATAAAATGCCTAACCTTTAAAATACTAAAGTGCATCTGTGTCATTTTTCTATACCACTGGCATGTCTGAAAGTTCCACTATAGTCAATAGTGGTCAGTTAGGCTGTAAGTCGGAAGCATGACCATTACCAATAAACACAGAGCTCATATGTTCATGTGCCATACAAAAGACTGTCTTTACAAGGTCCTAATGCTAGTCCATACTATTAAAAGCAATCTTGAAAGTGACACTATTTATGTGTGATCAAAGGGAAAAGTAATCATTTTTAAATTGAACTAGAAAATTAGTTTTGTTATTAAAAATGCCTTCATGCAAAGCGAGTTTTTTTGTTCTATTTTTACTCTTTTATAATTAGCAGACAATTTAATCAGCACAAATAAGTCATACTATTAGTGTCAATCTCATTGTATATTTGGGAGAAATTGGAGTTAATTATAGAGATGTGCCAGGTAGCATAGAAATGTATAAGGGCTTTGAGAATATTAAAATTTATCTTAGTGCTTAAGTTGGTTGAATCCGGTATTTTCAAAGATCTTTGGTTCATCCTATTGAGGGGGAAGAAAGTATAAATATCAATCCACTTTTGCAAAAAAAAAATGCCTTCTTTCTTTCCTTTTCTGGTTTTTGTTTTTCCTTTTGGGGCACAAGATTTTATAAACTATGCTGACTTGCAACTGCCTATGGAATCAATAAAATGAACTTAAATTCCTGAAGCTCTCCAGCCCCACATCCTGAGCACTAAGATTCCAGGTGCTTACAACCAAGCCTAGATTAAATTGCATGCTTTTATATCATTTTTCAATACTTGAGCATTAAATATTTACTAAAATATTATGTTTCTTCTATGGTAATCTTTCTCTAATTCAGAATATCTATTACTGACATTTTAAACAAAATGATTCTTTACTATGGAGAGAATATCTTATGCCTTATAACATATTTAATAGCACCCCTGGGTTCTGTGCCCAATCCAAATGTATTGAATACAGTGTCTCTAGACATATTAAAATATCCACTGTACACAAGAATCTGTAAAGAAGCCAAGCCTATATGAATCCTGCCCATTGATGGACTGATGATATATTTAACTGTGAAGAAGTGGAATGTTGCAGATGCAGAGCTGAAGTTATTTTTATTTCCTATCTCTGATTCTGAACAAACATAATTTTGACTATCAGATCAAATCTATGGAGTATATTAACTAAGTTAATAGGTGACCACTAGATTTCACTAACATAAACGCTAAGGCTATCATGAGATACCATATGACTTCCCTACTTTGCTGTAATCTTCTTAATTGAAGCCCCTAACAATATATTGCTAAATGTATTGATTTATGACATCCTTCTGTTCTTTGATGATAAAAAGTGCATGCATCCTCTTCCATGACAGAATATGTCATTAGGTGCTGCGGAGTTTATTCTCCTGGGCTATGGTCAGGCATATTAGTCTCAGAATAAGCTATCTTTTTATTCATTTTGGAAAAATATTCAACTTCATCTTGTGATAACCTCTGTTCTAAATTCTACACAGAAATGTAAGCTGTTATAACAAGAGAATAACTCAAACTTGTTTAACAATATTCAACAGCCAACATTTCACTTCTCCTTTCTTTGGTTTTTCTCTTCAATTGTTCTAGTCTGTGCAGTGGCTACATAGAAATAAACAAATAGAAAGTTTTGAACAAAACAGTGAAAATTAAAGGATCCTTAAAATGAGTTCCAACTTAGCCTCTGAAAACAATACAAGTCATAGTGTTTAATAGAAAATTCAATGTTTAGCCAAAGTTTATCTTATTTGGGGCATATGGGACTATCTTGCAATTAGCACATACTGTCGAGACAATTTAAGTTTTTATTCAGTGTGGAAGTGATAGGCATCAAAGTAATAAAGTGAAGCTGAGGCAGAAAGGATGCACGAGGGAAGTAAGGGATGTTCTTAGCTCTCAGTGTTCTGTACTTCAGTGTCTCCCAACATGCATGTAACAGAGCACCACAAAGCAATCCTGAGGCACTCTAAAGAACTACAGTAGTATCAAATTGCCTGTAGTGCTCCAGTTAGTAATGCTGACAATTTTCCTTAAGTTGGGTGACGATTGAATATTGTTTGCCCCACACAAATGTGGCAGATCCACTGAAAATAAAATGGAAGTTTCTACTGAAGAAAGAGGGCTTGTGCTTTGAATTTGTATGGAATATTGATGTGCTGTTAATGTTTACAATATACCAAGACTGAATACATTTTTAAGTCGGAAAGTTTTAGCATTGATTTTAAGTCATGTATTGATGGCTCAGAGCATTTTTTGTCTCAGCATGAGTCATGAAAAAAGAATGGAGTGATGTATGCATGAACAAATGGATGTGTCTGATGTTAAGTTGATCTATTACACATCAGCATATGTAAACACAGAAATTTGGCTCCCAGTTTTAGGTAAAGTTAAGTTGATAACATTTACAGAATTTAAGCATAAATATAAAACAGTGTTGGAAAGCTTTTTAAGCGGAGGTTTTATCAGAGTCACAATAAATGTTCCATCAACTCTACCTTCATTCTGCAATCAGGACTATAATTTGTATATCCCTGGGACATGGAGGACAGGCTCATAATTAATTTATTCAACAATTCTGTTTGCTCTAAGGATGCTGCCTCTTCACTAGAGAGATCTCATTTTCTATCATAGGGTTGTTTTGAGAAACAAATAAAACAATGGAAGTGAAATACTTGTTCAGTGATTCACATACTGCCAATGTTTAACCAAGTACAAACAAATGTTTAAGTATTTAATCTATTAAGACTTCATTGTACATCATGAAAGACAAAAAACAGCAAACATCAATCAATGCTGCCAACATATGATAATAAAAAACATTTCTGCTGATATTTAATTTTGTTTAATTTTGTTTTGACAATTTGGACTATTTTTTTTTTGCATTCACCATGTTGGACTTCTTATTGTAATATTGTTCATCTTTGACCTTAGCTAGCTAACCGGTTAACAACTACAGGATTTTGTATTTATTTCCATGAATGGATTTGCACTGTCCAGTCTGTGACCCAACTCTCTCTTGCCCTCCTAGAGGTTTCACCTGTGAAAAGATTGGACAGTGCTGCACTGTTCACTCTATATTACTTTCTCTTTACCTTCTTGTACACCCAGAGATGTAACCTCTGAATCTCATCAGCATCCTTTCTGGTGCCAGATGAGGATGGTGTGCTGGCATGTCATGCCTCCAGTCATGTGACTAAAATGGTCTCCCAGGTCTTTCAGAGTTAGCATAATTGTAGTGAAGAAAATCCACCTACTCACACTATTATTTTACTCATGTTTCTCAGGGGAAAAAAAGGCAAGAATAGGGAGCAATTACATAACTCAGAACAGCTCACTACAGTTCTTAGTGCACAAATAGATTCATTTATAGGCACAGTGGGGTGCTGCATGCTCAGAAAGAACAGTGCTGACTAGGTACAGAGGGCTGAAATCAATGTTGGGGCCTATAGTGCTCAATACAATATGCTTTTGGAGAGGAAAAAATAGCACCATATTGTCATAGATTTCAATTGAAAAGTGGTGGAATCATGAAAAGTGTAGCGCAAATACCACACACAAACAAGAATCAAACTGATTTTACAATGCCTCTTTGCATGCTATATTGACTTTTCATGATTATGACCTTAAGATTAAACCTACTTGGTTGTGATCCTAATTTTCTACTCAATCTTTGTTTAAATCCTACTGAGAGAATAATATTGTGTGATTATTCAAAAAGGCAGAGAACTGGGATATGAAGACTCCCTGCTAATGAGAACAAGGGAAGGAAAGAGAAATGTGCCAATCTAAGTGTTTTACCTGCAAATTGAGCTGCCAGACATGAGGAAATAAATCCTGCCTTATCACAAATAGCTCTTAATTCAAAAAAAAAGTTTAAAAATAAACATAAAGGACAACAAAGTGTTTAGACTGACTGCAGAGAAGTAGCATAAATTTATCTTACTCCATTTTAAACAATAATACAAATGCCAAATAATCTTCATTTTATTTTTATAGCAATAAGTACTGCATTACTTTCTGAAAAACTTAGTCACTTGTGCATAATTTAAGTAGGTCACACTTTATATTTAGCTTATTTTTAATTCTATGGTTAAATTATTATATTTAAACATAAACAAAAATTAATTATAATAAAATTATATTTATATATAAAAAAGAAACTACATTTTGACTTAAAATAATCAGAATAGGTAATAAAAATAAATAGTTGTATAACTTGTGAAATATATGTCTCTATTTTTTTCATATCACACATGATAGTATTTAATTTTAAAATAAATCTTTAACTTCCATTCATTCCCTTTAGATTTCTGTCAGTAGCCGCAGCTTAAGCACCATTACTTGCTTACTGGGTCAAGGTCACCTGATGGAACCAGTGAGAAATGGATCTTGACCAGGCATAGGTGTGAGAGGGTTCAAGCAAGACTGAGACAGTGACAAGTTTACTCCAAGCAATCAAACTTTTTATATTCTTTTCAGGAAGAGAATATAAAGGCAGTTGCCAATCAATTCAATGGTAGTTGCCAAGATACTCTGATGTTTGCAAGCTGTACAAGGTATACAAGATTCATGTTTAAGACTACTTGTGTTGTCAAGTTTCTATATGCTTCTTTGACTTCTAGTGAACACAGAGAAACAAAGTCATCCTGAGTGCTTCACTGCCTGACAGAGTGCCTCTGTTTCTCTAGAACTGAGAGGCATACACTGCTCTAGGAGCCAAGGATTGTAACCTAAAAAACCCACGATGCATGGTTCTCAAGGCAGCTAGACTATGCCAACTTCATCATTCCCCACACACCACTCCCAGATTTCAAACTGAAAGACCAAATGAAACTAAAATTAGCCAACATCATTAACAATTAAAGCGTGCATGCTCCTCTGTGTCTTTCATTTTTAAATGGTGCATTGCGAATATTTATTCTACCCCATTATTGAAATACATTGCTATTTTCATTTTCTCTGAACAATAAATTTTCAAATATAGTAATTAGTTAAGACACATTTAGGCTGCTTTTGCTGTTATTGATGAACTGATTTTTTTTTTTTTTTTACTTAATGCTATAAACATGATTTGACTTGTAGTGGACACAAAGGAAGAAGAATTTTATGTTGATGATAATTAATTATATGTATCTGTTTTCCCATGCCTGTAATGCAGAGTACAATGGTAGCTTAGGAAAGTTTCAATCAGTTGGAATTATTTGTAAATTGCACTGGAGCTTCCAAGGTACATGAACTTGACTAAGACACTTAATAGCTCTAAGTTTGTATTCTGTAACTGTACATAAATTGTAAGATCAACTATATAGGAAAATTGTTATTCCTTTATGCAGAATAGAGTGTGCTTCATTTAATTTGTAGATATAAACTATTATGAAGTCACAGCCACATTATTCTCCCTATCCTCTTCTGTTACAGAGATAAAAAGAGAGCAGTTAAAAGGCTGTTTGGTTGCAACTGGCATTGGTTAGGGTACAATACCATAGGAATCAATGGGGGAAAAAAAAACAGAACAAATTGTTTCTCTGAAAATCCAATCATAGAAAAATTATGAGCATTTCCTCACTATTTTAGATGTTTTAGATTATGGCAATAGGACTTTTGGAGTGTTATTAATGCTAGGTACATGAATGTCTTTATTAGAATAGGGTTTACCTTAACCATCTCTGGTACTGTTTATAGACCTTCATATTGTAGTACTGATATACAGTCTGACAGGAATTTCTTAATTCAAGACAATTTCTAATCATCATACAAACAACAAACTTGCATGATTACTTTTGCAAAGAGAGAAATTTTACAATTAAGTATGTTTTAAGATGAGCCATTTTTATAACACTTTCATATATTTTCATATACTTTGGAGAAAGGGGTTTTGAGGTGTGTTTTAAACATGGTGTACAATGAACTATTACCACCCCTGCAATTTCACCTCCATTTTAACACATGTTGTCAGTAGTTTTTGTTTATGAGAACATAAAATGATAAAGGTGATCTAATGTCTTTCTAGAAGTAACCATTACCAAGAAGTTAATCTGTACCCTCTATATTTACTTAATTACTGACTTATTATTAGGGGTATTCTATATTTAAATAAAAGTTATCTTTTTAATGTATCATTTTGTTGCAATGTTTTATATTGGTTTGTGTCTTAAGATGAGGTCTCACAAGCCCTTCTACTTGGTTATACAGTGTATAATGGTCAGTCCTACGATAATATACATACAAACCATACTAAACAACAATCAGCAACTTGTAGTGTGTCATTATCAGCATTTACAATGAAGAAATGTTGGTAAATCTAAAACATGTAAACAAGGGAATAACCAAAATCTCAATATACCCAAAGAACTCCTTTATATGTTATGCTTTATTTCATCCACAAATTTTATTTCTGTTTGTCACTTATAGATTTGAGAAAGGAATTGCAAATAATTGCAAATGAATATACTAAGGGTTATGTCTATGTTCCAAACAATCCTAGATATTTGTATGCTAATATAATAAGTATTTCTAAAATAAAACTGGAAAATGCAAATGAAAAAATCATGAGTCCCTCAATGAACTTCTTTACTTCCTGTAAAAGAAAAACATGAGAGCCATGAACTTGTTTTCTCCTTAGAACAACACATTTCTATTATGTTGATAGATGGTATAATCTTTCTTTTCTCAGTATTTTTCATAATTGAAAATAGAGTTATTTTTAGTATAACTTTCATATAGGTTCACCATGATATAACCACAAGAATCTTGAGTCCTAACCATCATACCTGAGTAGGTTTGGTTGATTTTTATATGCTTTATTTCCCAGCATACTATAAATAGCCAAACCATTAAGCATGTACAAGGAGTTTTATGACCAAGATTGGGCACCAGAATTCTCCTAACAATGTGATTTTTAGCATTGGATAAGGCAGGTCCAATCTAGCTTGAATAAGGTCAAAATGATTCCGAGAACCTTAGAACAAACTATCATCATTTTAACCCAAATCCATTATAAGAGCCATCTTCATTACAGAATGTTATATCTCTCTGACACTGGTCTTTCTGCTCTACAGGGCGTTGCTACCACTTGGGAGAACAAACTGTTCTGGTAAGTTTCCCAATAGTAGAATCCTGGGTCTGTTTTCTACCACACCCCTGACCTCAAGACTTTATTAGACCAGTCCTAATACACTGTGATAAGAAAGACTATTCCTGCCACCACACCTGGGCGTGATGGCACACACCTTTAATCCCAGCACTTGGGAGGTAGAGGCAGGTGGATCTTTGTGAGTTCAAGGCCAGTCTGGTCTACAAATGAGACCAGGACAGCCAAGGCTACATGGAGAAAACTTGTCTCGGAAACAAAACAAAACAAACAAAAACAAAAACAAAAACAAAACAAAACAAAAAAACAACAACAAAGAAAGTCTACTCCTGAATTGTTAATTATAAAGGCAAGTTAAAAGTCTTAACTAGTAGATTATAAATAAAGGATTCTAATTGTGATTCATGATATATTTTTAATTATGAAGTTTGTGGATGATTAAAGCCTTGTTTCATGTAGCTGAAGAGATGGCTTAATGTATTAAATATTAGAAGATCTGAGGATCTGAGTTTGGATATTTAGCACTCATGTAAAAACTGGGTGATGACAGATGCTTGTAATCCCAGCACTGGGGAGGCAGAAGTTAAAGGATCCGTGGGTCCTGCTAGGTAGCTACTTTAGTCACATAGTGAGTACCAGTTACCCAAAAATACATAGTTGAGCCAGGAGGTTGTGTCCCATGCCTTTAATCTCAGCACTTGGGAGGCAGGGGAATAAATTTAGGCATTACAATGTACATATTTTCTGATTTTAGTGACAGTTACATTAGTAAATTATCAGATATAATTTTGGAAGGTACTTAATTTTTAAATATATTTAAAAGTGGTCAAATATTAGTATAACTAAAACTAAGACTCACAGCATTTAAGCCTTACACTGAAACAGTCAATTTAAATTGAATGGTGTTTAAAAGTGTAACAATGTGGATAGCAGACTATTCAACATTGTGTTTAGCTGCAGAGCTTTAGACTAAATATATGCTCCTAAAATGTCTTGCATGCATGTAGACAGACGATCAACTACAGGCTTGGACAAATATTGTATGCATCTGAAACACAAAAAGACAGATTTCTCCACATCCTCACCAGCACATGCTTTCACTTGAACTTTCGATCTTAGCCATTCTTGTGGGTGTAAGAAGGAATCTCAGAGTTGTTTTGATTTGCATTTCCCTGATAATTAAGGACCTAGAGCATTTCTTTAAGTGCTTCTCAGCCATTTGTGTTTCTCTGTGGAGAATTCTCTGTTTAGCTCTGAACCCCATTTTTTAATTGGGTTCTTTAATTTGGTGTTTAATTTCTTGAGTTCTTTATATATCTTGGATATTAGTCCTTTTCAGAGGTAGGGTTGGTGAAGATCTTTTCTCAGTCTGCAGGCTGTCATTTGGTTCTTTTGACAGTGTCCTTTGCCTTACGGAAGTTTTCAGTTTCATGAGGACCCATTTATTAATTGTTGATCTTAGAGCCTGAGCTATTGGTGCTCTGTTCAGGAAATTGTCTCCTCTGCTTATAGGTCCAAGACTCTTCCCCATTTTTTTTTTACAACTGCATTGGAAATCAATCTGGCTCTTTCTCAGTTAATTGAGAATAGTGCTAATGCAAAACCCAGCTATACCACTTCTGGACATATACCCAAAAGACTCTCCACTATACAAAAAGGATATTTGCTCAACTATTTTCATAGCAACCTTATTCCTAATAGCTGAAAATTTGGAAACAATCTAGATGTACACCAAGCGGAGAATGAATAAAGAAACTGTGATACATTTACACAAAAGACTAATACCGAGCTATTAAAAACAAGGAAATCTTAATGGATGGAATGATCATCCTGAGTGAGATAACCCAGACCCAGAAAGACACGTATGTTATATACTCACTTATAAGTGGTTATTACCCCAACATAGATGTCATCTGAGAGATTCCACCCAGCCGGGGATGGGGACAAATGTTCAAACTCACAGCCAGCAGGGTGCTGAGAATGGTATGGAAGAGTGGAGGGTATGGAAGGACTCAGAGGGTTCAGGAGCCCCACAAGCAGACCACCGACACCAGCGGATCTGGACTGAGGGAGCAGTGCACAAACTGTTGCATCAACCAAGGACAACGCATACACTGAACCTAGACCCCCTGTTCAGATTTAGCCAATGGACAGCTCATTCTTCATGGCTGTGGAGGAAGCAGGACCTGCCTGGCCTGGAGGAACTGTGATGCCCCAGATTTGATCAGTTCCCCTTGGTGGCGAGGCCCTGCAGCCACACAGAGGAAGGGGAAGCAGGGAGGCCTGATGAAATGCAGTCTGTCAGAGGTGTAGGGGGAGGGCAGTAGGGCAGATGAGGGAGGGAAGGGGGAAATGAGAAGACACTAGTGAGGGGATAACAATCGAATACAATCTGAAAAAGTATAATAAATTATTAAAATGACACAAAAGATTCAGAAAAAAATTTTAAAATTAAAATACAGATTGCTTGACATTTGTTGTCAGTTGTTAATTAGGTCAAGTTAGTTACGACAATAGAGCAGCCATGCCACCATCTATTCCCTGAACTAGAAGACTTATAGAAATTAATTATTATTTCATGTAAGTAGCATAGCAAAGATGCATGAGCTAGACAGAACACCTTAGATATATGTTATCTCTAAGATATGAGTTCTGAAGAACATAACACCATGAATTAGCAAAATAATATAATAGTTTTAGAAAAGGCCAAGAAAATTTATGAATAAGTACCCTCGAAAGTTTTGTCACTCTACAGAGTTTAGCTAATGAGAAAAAAACTTCTGAGTGGGTCAATACTTCAGTCTAGTGCTATGATACTGTCACACTTAGCTCACCTTATTATTTTCTCTTTGATGAATTTCATAGCATATTTTGTACACTAAAACAAATATAAATCAGTTATATGTCCATATGTTTATTTTTAGGCTTTTTTGAAAGTTTGGATTGTTAAGTGTTTTAAATTTAAGATATTGTATTTGTCTTATTTAAAATATTTCTATGATCATATACATAAGAAAATAATCACACAAACTCACATACACACATATATTACAAAAACAAAAATAAAGATTTTATAATGTTTCTAAATTAGTAATAGACTTTCTCCCCCTATAAATTGAAACACAGATTATATATTCTTCATACATTATTGAATATTTATTTCCCAGGAAGCTCATTGTTGTGTTTATAGTTGGTGATGAGCTACAATTTAAATTTGTTTAGAATTTTAAGTGGGGCACTTGGGTAAACACACAGCTCAGGCTTCAAAATTTGTGAGCACTACTATAAGGACTACCAATATACTACCTACTTCTTTTGGTATACTTCATGTTAACTTATATAAACAATAGTAAAGTAAGACATCTATTTAAATTTTAAAAAGCTAAATAGTATGTTTATTCATATTCTATACATTTAGAGCTAAAAGAATCCTTCGTAGGGATATATTTGAAGCACCATAAGCTTACGTGTTTTGTTAATATCCATAAATTAATATCAACTGCAACGTTAACATACTTTAAACATTAATTTATAATCCCTAGCAAACAGTGGATGATAGTGTTTTCTCTTAATATAGCTATTTAAATTTAGTATTACTGATTTAATTATACAACTATACTTCATCAAAATAAAGGGCTTTAAATTAATTTTGATGTCTTTAAAATATCCAAAACTCAAATAATTTTTGAGATACTTAATAGCCACCTTTAGTTCTCCCTTTGTGAACCCTCTGTTCAGATATTTAGCCCATTTATTCATTTAGTTATTTAGTATATTTTATTGAAAACCTTTTCATGCAATATTTTCTGCTCATTATTTCACCTTCTGGAATTTCTCCTAGAAATTTCCCTCCACCCCACCAACCCAATTATAAATCCTTTCTTTCTATCATTCTTTAAAAATGGGCAAACAAAAAATGAAAAAACAAAAACACACAGAAACATAAAAACACAAATTCAGAAACAATCCAGAAACAAAAGACCAGTAAGACAGGGAAACATATGAAACAAGCATCCAAAAACACCATTAGAGAAACCTGCCTGCAGCCAAGTGGCAGTGGAAGGTGCAAGGCATGCAGAAGCCTAGCTTCCTGGGGAAGTATACCCTTCACAGGAACTACTATGATATGCAAGTATGTGGTGGAGTGCTGGGAGAGAAAGAAAATAAGGATGGTTTGTGCACTGTGAATAAAGGCACAACTGGAGACCTGAAAAAGTGAGGGTTATAAAGAACGGCCTGAAATGAATACCCTGCACTGCCACCTGAGGCCATGACAAATGAAGTGCCAGCCTGGGCTGCTGCTGTGGGCCACATCACTGTCCAGTGTCTGTTGCAGTGCAAGAGCAGGGGTCTGTGTTGATGTCCACAGCCAACCTTACTGCCAAAGGCCATGCAGATGTCCCTGTTCTGGACTGATGTCTGCACAGAGCTGTCCCTGCCCTTCTCTGGCTGAGTTTCTCAGGAATTCAGGAGAGCTGACCCTTGCGTCTTACCTTGGCAGTACTGTAGAGCTGGCCCTGGTGGCAGCAAACCAGCATAGGAGAGCTGGTCTTACCCTCCCTGTAATCCACCATGCTATGGCACTGGTGAGGAAGAGATACCCCCCCCCGGCCTTGCTCCTTTGCCACCTGTAGCAGGCAGGAGAACTGGCCTAGAGGTCCTGAGAGTGGGAAATCTGACCCTGGACCTCATGAGCTGTAGCACTCAGGGGCGAGGACTCTGCACCTCACCTAGGCAGCACAGTAAATATGGTCCTAGAGGCTGTGGGGGTGGGAAGCTGAGTGTAAGAAAGCTGGCCCCTCCTCTTGCCAGATGTGGTACTCATGAGCTAGCCAGGGCAGTACTGAAAACTTTGTTCTGGTGGTTTGGGTGTGGGAGAGGTGATGGGCTGACCAAATTTACCACCACCCAAGGCCAAACTCAGGGCTTTGGGTTGGCCCATGATAACATCTACCATATCTGTGACCTGCTGGAGCATTTGGAGGGGCCAGTCTTGTAGATCCAAAATTTCAGGATCTCTGTGTCACAACAGGATGCCGAAGAGGAGTCCTGGTGAGGACCCAGTATTGATAGTGTGGCAGAATCCAGAGGCCTCCAACTGGACCGATGACTCATTACAATCAATATTTGAGAGTAAACAAGTGTGGATGAAAGCTTACACGTTGGGACACACTGGCACACTACAGCTTCCACATTGAGATGTTTCTTTTTGGTTGTTGGTACATTTGTTTGTTTTTGTTTTCTTTTGTGTGGTAGTTTTAAAGGGCAGGAGGTGGTGATGAAAGGACAGGGAGATGAGCAGAATTGAAGTGCATGATGTGAAATTAACAAAGAATCAATAAAAAGTCGAAAAAAATACTATTGTATCTGTTGGGTTACTACAACACACACACACACACACACACACACAACACAAAACAAACAAACAAAAAAACTAAGTGCGGTTTTTATAATCAGTGAGCTTCCACTGGATAAAATTATTTTTTCTTTTCAGGCAGATGACAATTGGAAATAAGTTCTGGGTTTGAGGTAGAACTTGTGTCCACATCCCAGTCTCAGCACTAGGAAACCATAAGGTACTACATAAGCTGCTACTGTCTCTGTGTGTTCATATGTGCATCAGACCTGTTTTTACCTGAAGAAACTGTTTCATTGGTGTCATCCATTCTGTCTATTCTATCTGGCTCTCACAGCCTTTCTACCTTCTTTTCTCCATGGTCCTTGATCCCTGAAGGGAGGCATTTGATGAAGACATCCCATATAGGACTGAGTGCTGCAAAGGCTCTTACACTGCACATTGTTCGGCTGTGGTCTCTGTGTTAGTTCCTAGCTACTAGTAAAAGAAGCTTCTTTGATGATAGATATGTGAGGAACTGCTCTATGTATATAATAGAATAGTATGAAGAGTCTTTTTGTTGCACTGTTCCTTTAGATGAACAACAGTATTTGTTTTTCCTCTAGGTCTATCACCTATCTAGTGTCAGGTTCTTAGCCACCTATGCAGTGTGATATGGATTCCATTGCTTGGAGGGGGCCTTAAATTCCACCAGACTGGTAGGTTACCACCGCAATGTCTTTGCCCGCATTTAACAGCATGTCATGGCCGGTCATGATTGTAAATCAAAGGGTTTGTAGCTGGGTGGGTGGTTACCTTCTCGTCTGGTAGCATTTCAGTACCATAAACACTAGATAGTAGGGGTGAAGGCTCTAGGTAGGAATCATCTTGACTTCCTCATGTTGAATGAGAAATGTATTTGTTTTCTTCAACAATAGGGGCAAACCATTAGTGTGTGAAGAGCAGCCACCAGCTTTGGAATATACTGAGCTGTGTTGGAGTTTCCACAAGGCATCTTTAACCAATGACTAAATTAGATTTATACAACTCTTGGCCTTGAAGATTTCACTTGATGGTAAAAGATATGAGCTGGGGCTTTCTCTCCCCATTATATGAATGTTTTAAGAAGCTTCTACCATAGTAGATTTCCATATGACTCTTAAAGTGATCCTTACTGTTACTAGTTCCCTCAACATATTCTTCTCTCCCTCTTCATTTAATAGTATCATTCCATTTTCCCTCTTCTCTCTCTCCCTCTCTCCCTCTCTCATTCTCTTTCTCTCACTCTCCATATATATGGATACTCAATGGATACCTAATGAAAATGTGTTACACTTACATAATGAAATACTATTCAGTTGCTGAATATATATATATATATATATATATATATATTCATAATTCCTTCCTCTTTGAGAGATTACTTCCCAATCCCTTACTATATACCTAACCTTCTTAGTTATATGGATTGCAAAACATCTACAAATGGCTAAAAAGCTAGTATCCACTTTTAATATAAAGCATACAGTAATTGTCTTTGGGGTCTGGGTTACCTCACTCAGGAGAATTTTTTTTCTACCTTCATCCGTTTACCTGTGAATTTCATTATTTTCAGCAGATGAATAACATTTCATTATATAAATGTAACGCACATTTTCATTGGGTATCCATTGGTTGGTGAACAGTGAGCTGGTTTCCATCTCTGGCTATTATAAATAGAAGAGCAATGAATAAGTCTGAGCAAGTGCCTCTGTATTAGGGTATAGAGTCCTTTGGGTCCTATCTGGTCCTTGATGTACTCCTAGTCCCAGTTTTCCGAGGAGCTGCCACACTGGTTTCCACTATGGCTATACACGTCTCTTCCTGGCATCCTTGCTAGTTCTCGCTGTCATTCTTTTAATTGATCCTGCTATTAATTTTTTAGGTATGCTGTACTATTTTATCATTTTATTCCTTTGTTTACACATACACTTATTTTATTACACATAAATAAATTAAACAAATACAGCAAGAAGAACCAGAAAGCAATCAGTAATTACGTAAATGTTACATTCATAGCGTTTTGGCTATTTTTATTTGGCAATCTTGATGAAAACATCTTTCCTGTCTTGGTGAGTCTAAAATCCGAAATGAAGATGCATATATATATATTATCTCATCTCCATCAATTTAAAACATCTATTTAGACCTAAGAACATCTTAACCCCTAAAATACTAAGCTTAATTGTAAAACTAAACTATCTAAGCTTCAACCCCATCAGAAGTGAGGACATTTTGCCCAGTGCCTGGTTTGCCACATTTGAAACCATCTCCATAAGGAGGTTCTTAGATGCTCATCATCCTCTTTGAGGTAAGCTGGGTATTGCCAGAAGTGAAGCTGTCTTGTCAAGGAATCTTGAAAATAATAAAAGTGTGTTTAAATGCCATATGCCTACAGGTCTCTGAGGATTTTAAGTCCTTATCTAACTATTTAACTTATGTATCTATAGATTCATATCTATCTGTTAAACCTGGGATGCATATGCTTGTAATAAAAACAGACTAGTAATTGACATGACTATGATTTGATCAACTAACAATTAGTGTGTGTTACTTAATTACCCTAAAGAGCCTGCAATAGTACTTTTACGGTATTGGAGATAAACCTTGTTTTATAACCGAGTTCTATGATAACAATACCTCATATTAGAGTAGAAATTTGTGTGTGTGTGTGTGTGTGTGTGTGTGTGTGTGTGTGTGTGTGAAGGAGGATAACCTTAAATTTGACATCTATACAATTTTATAAAAATTAAACTTATTTTGTATCAATATAAAAAATTCTATACCAATGAGTTAAAAATAACCTTATTTGTGAATAACAATTAAGGAATTAGGTTGAGGAGTAGATTCCATAATCTGCTTTTTGTCCTATCATCCGTATACATTTCTATATTCTCCCATCTTTACTTTCAACCCCTATCTTCATACCTATGAAAGAAAGATAAAGGAAAAGAGAGACTTCACTGAATCTAAACTCGTTTTCTCTCTGAATAAGATAAGAATAACTTACAATCAACTCCCAATGAAAATAAGCATCTATAGCCTAAGAGAGCAAACAAAAATCTACCCAACACCCCTTAGGGGAAATGGTGAGTTGATCTCTTAAGATTTCTTTGGCTGATTTTAGGTGAATAATACTTTTGCTGGGGGCACAAATAAAATTGGAGAAAATGGTTAAACATGATAGGAGTATCATTTGTGGTCCAGATTCTAAATGTTGAAAATGTTATATATTTTGGATATTAGACCTTTGTCAGATATAGGGTTGTTCTGTTGACAGTGTCTCCTGCCTTACAGATGCTTCTCACCCTCATGAGGTCCCATTTATTAATTGTTGGCCTTAAGGTCTGAGCTGTTGGTGTCCTGTTCAGGAAGTTGTCTCCTGTGACAATGTGTTCCAGGCTTTTCTCCACTTTTTCTTCTAACTGACTTAGTGTCTCTGATTTTATGTTGACGTCTTTGATGCACTTGGATTTGAGTTTTGTGCATGGTGACAAATAGGAGTCCAACTGCATTTTTTAAACGTAGAATCCAGTTAGACCAGCACCAATTGTTGAAGATAGCATCTTTTTCCATTGAATAGATTTGGCTTTTTTTGTCAAAAATCAAGTGACCATATGTGTGTGGATTCATATCTGGGTCTTCAATTTGATTCCACTGATCAACCAGCCTATTGCTGTGCCAGTACCATCCTGTTTTAACTACTGTTGCCTTAAAGTACAGCTTGAGATCAGGTATGGTGATTCCTCTGGAGGATCTTTTATTGTACAAGAGTGTTTTAGCTATTCTGGGGTTTTTGTTTTTCCATATGAAGTTGAGAATTGAACTTTCAATGTCTTTAAAAAATTGTGTAGGTATTTTGATAGGGATTGCATTGAATCTGTAGATTACTTTTGGTAAGAAGGCCATTTTTACTATGTTGATTCTCCCAATCCATGAGCAAGGAAGATCCTTCCATCTTCTCATGTCATCTTCAATCTCTTTCTTCAGAGTTTTGAAATTATTTTCAAACAAGTCCTTCACTTGCTTGGTTAGAGTAACTCCTAAATATATTACTAGTGGATAATGTGAAGGATGTAGTTTTCCTAATTTTTTTCTCTGCATGTTTGCCATTTGTATATAGGAAGGCTACTGACTTCTTTGAGTTAATTTTGTATCGAGCCAATTTGCTGAAGGTATTTATTAGCTGTAGGAGTTCTCTGGTGGAATTTTGAAGATCACTTATGTACACTATCATATCATCTGCAAATAGGCATGATTTGACTTCTTCCTTTCCCTTTTGGATTCCCTTGATCTCCTTTTATTGTCTTATTGTTCTGGCTAGAACTTCAAGTACTATATTGAAGAGATATGGAGAGTGTGGGCATCCTTGCCTTATTCCTTATTTTAGAGGAATTTCTTTAAGCATCTCACCATTTAATTTGATTTTTGGCTATTGGCTTCCTGTATATAGCCTTTATTATGTTGAAGTATATGCCTTGTATCTCTGATCTCTCCAAAACTTTAATCATGAATGGGTGCTTTCTCTGCTTCTGAGGAGCTGATCATGTGGTTTTTGATTTTCAGTTTGTTTATATGGTGGATTACGTTAATGGATTTCCGTATATTAAACCATCCCTTCATGCCTGGAAAAAAGGACCTTTCTTATTAGTGTAAAAAGTTATTCATTGAGATATAATCAGCTAAAGAAAATTATGTTGTTCTCTAGTTTTTGTTGAATATTTTGTTTTTGGTTTTACTCTTGGAAATATTTTGATTTGGTCTAACTTATCCATGGTGCTATGTCCTTCCCAACTACTATCTTAGAAATAAAATACCCATGTGCCCTGGACTGACTCAAAATTCTTCTTCTTCTATATATTTCAGGAAACAAATGCTTTATCATCATCACTGTTATTGGTAACTTTCCTGGTTCACATTATCATAGCTGAGTAGGAAAGTGTTTTAAATTAGGCAGGAAAGGCTTCACTTCAGATCTGAATTGGAAGAGCTCCCTTCATTTTCCAGCTTATAAGGCTACCTTGGTACAAGACTGTGTCAGTATTCTAGTAAGTACCATATCTGCTTGAAACTAGACCAGAACAATGTGGACACTTGGTTTGTGTTTGTTGGTTTGTGGGGATTTTTTTCAAAATAGGGTTTCTCTGTGTAGTCTTGGCTACCCGGGACTTGCTCTGTAGACCAGGCTGGCCTTGAATTAGCAGTGATCCACCAGCCTCTGTCCCTGTCAGTGCTGGGATTTGCACTAACACCCCTGGCATCTGTGAACATTTGTATTCAGCACTTATTTCTTAGGAATCATCCTCCCTGCTCTAGACCGACAAAAATTAAAAAGCCTGAAAGATCATAGAATCCTTAGATTTGTTATCACAAAAATGCTGAAATAGACCTCTTTCAAGAATGTCTAAGTGTCTTCTAGAACATTAAAGGCTAGTAGGAATAAGAACTTCAGCCAACTGCTGCAGAGCCTGAGAAAGGCCACCTTAAGCTGTTTTAAAAAAGAATTCCTTGTGTAAGATTTAATATAGCTAATGGTGAGGTGAATTTCATCTTCTTTGAATGAGCTTCTCTAATCTGATTATTTTAAGCACCTTTTCCTTCCCAAAATTTGACAGATACATCAGTTATTTACTCCTTAGAAAAGCTCAGCCATGAATCTGATGAAAAGCACATAAACTACCACTAATGCACACTCTGACTGGCTCTTCCCACTCCCCATACTCACTGTCTTTACCCTCCCACAGAAGTTAGACTAATTCTAATTGATGGATTTCATCCACAAATAAAAAAATAACTGCGCACTAGACTTCAGGGATGAGAAACATACAGAGTGAAACAATATGTTCCTTGGTAACACTGCTTTTTGTTATCTTTACTGCACACTGTGAAAGACAAATTAAAGGAAGAATGCAGAGCCAGCCTTTCTTATTACTTTTATGATAATAAGGAGATAGTGCTTATTTGTTTTGATTGGGTGGTGTAAATTCATGGCCCTTGTACAATTTATTGATTTGCTTAAATATCAGTGGATGCCTGATTGAGAACCTGCAGGTGTTTCTTTCTGATAGTTCACATTTGCAATTTAAATTTTATTTATAAGCTTAAATGGCTCTACAACTACTAGGCTCACTTCTCAAGAATAACTTATATTTTATGAATTTATTTTTCATTAGTTTTTCAGTTATAATTTAGCACAATGATCTCTACTGAAAAAAGGTAAGTGCCATTTATGTGTAGAAAGACAAGATGGAAGCCCATTGTGAAATGTTATTGAAGTTAAGTGATAAATGACAATCTTTTACATATCCTTAAAGCTGTAAGTTAAAACCATGCCTTTCCACTGTGCTGTTTAAAGTGAGCTAAAGCACTCTCAATATTCACCCATAGGCTTTGCTTCTTATAGGACTCAGATGGTTAGTGCAATTTCAGCAGAACTAGACAAGAACCCATTTCTGAGGATGATTCCTGGAAAGGTGCAGTAAACACCACCAGTGCCATAATATGAGTTTCTGGGATCATCTCAGTCTACCATAGAATGTTCTCCTAACACTGAAAACATCCATACTGAATGATGTATATATGTAAGTACTTCTTAAGATGCCTTGGCTTTCTGGCACTAGCTGGAGACACCCATTGTTAGAAGACATCAGCAGTATAACGGTTATAGAGGAATTTAAAATGTACTGGACTTCATTTTCCTGAATTTATATTATGCACATTTTGAAATGTAGAGTACAGAACAATGAATAAAATGCTTTTAAAATAATTCTATTTTATAGTCTTATATATTTTTATAATTGTATGATTTATTATTAGCTGTTAACAATTCATTCACGTGTATACTTTTACTTACTCTCCTTTGCACTTGGTTATCTTTGTTCCATCATTTTTATTCCTCCTTCATCCTTGCCAGTTCCATCTCCAGTTTCCCTAATCATGAATAGCGGAAATATTACTTTTAAGGAAAAATGAAATTTCCCTGGTCACTTTGTTCTTTGTTCCTCATTTGTGGACACATCAGCCTCATTTTAATATAGAAACTAATCCCTTTATCATTTCTCTGAAGCCATTAGTTTGCTCTTCTTTTTTCTTAAAACAAACTGTTGAAGACAGGAGGAACAAAGGAAGTTACAGAGTTGCACTGTATTCTCATGCCAAGCACATAGCTATATTTTATTTTGAATGGCAGGCCTTCTCTGTAGCTAACTAGAGAACCCAA
This sequence comes from Acomys percivali, assembly GCA_907169655.1. Lineage (NCBI taxonomy): Eukaryota > Metazoa > Chordata > Mammalia > Rodentia > Muridae > Acomys > Acomys percivali. The sequence goes on along the minus strand of OU015751.1, from coordinate 81,485,977 downwards.
GTGAGAGGGAGCAGTCAAGGACTGAGAAAATTGTTTGCTAATCCTTGCCTTTTCTCTGCTTAGGTCAGCGAAGTCCATTTATTATTGTATGTAGAAGTATAAGCTGTCTCTAGTTAAACATTTTAACATTGCTTCCCTTCTCTTCATCTTGTCAATCTCTTCCTCTGTTTTTTCTCCCTCGTGCTCATTATGGTGCTGAGCTCTCAGGATTCTTCAGTTTTTCAGGCATGTGTCATTATCAAACATCCCTGGCAAGCCTTCTCTTTCTGTGAAATATTTCCAGTAAAAAAGCCTGAACATTGCCTTTCACTGGCATCTTCAAAGCACCAGATTATCAATGCTTTCAGGAAGGAAGTTCAGGACAGCTTTTAAATTGACATTGAAGGGAATTTCAGAATAGTGGATGATATTTTCCAGAACTATAGATCATCAGGAATTTTTCTTGGGGCCTATATTACTGAGAACTCTCCTTTGAGTATTCATGTCTACCTCTCCTGTATCTATCAGAGAGATTTTAAAAAACAAAAACCATTGATTTGTTAGCAATACTTAGTAGAAGAACAAAAGCCCAAGGAAATGACAGTCCTAGGCACTGAAGCTATGGAAAGCTGCAGTGCTAACTTCTAGCCTTGCAGATAATCACAAAATGCATTAGTAGCATAGTGGAGTAATTAACTTTTATTTCTTTAGACAAGATCTTATAAAGTACCACATCATGACAAAGGAATGATATAAGACTTTGTGCTATTTCAAAGAAAATGAGATCATAATCACACTCAATAGACAAAAAAATCACTTATTTTCACTCTTTACTTAGTGCAGTGCTACAAATAACAGGCAGTTCTTGTATTTTCATTGCTAAATTTGGATTTTAGGGGTCATAGAGAGCCAACAGCAACAGAGTCAGTAGATAATAGTTTGCATGAAGGAGCATGAGACACTAGATTATGTATAATTGTCAACTTCCATCAGCTGATGTTCTAATTTTTCATAAGGAATTGAAATATTTGCAGTTGTCTATCTCTTCCCACCCCAACACCTTATGCAACATGCATTGACCTCTTACCTGCTAATAGTCTTTCTTCCATCTTGGTTGTTATTCAACTACTAAGATTTTTCAAAAGGTCAAGAAATATCAGAAATCCATCAGTGAGTAACTATTAATAATTTAATCTTCACCAGACAGAGTTGTATTATCAACCACCAGTCAAGAAATTTGGGGAAACAACAGTGAGTTGCTAATTCTTAGGCATAAAAGTTATATTTTAATTGAACATAATCACAAGATAGTAGGAATTTTATAGCCTTTAAATCACCCTATAAAAAACCATAATCCTTGAAACTGCAATTATGATCAGTCAAGGGAGAAACGGGATAATCTGCACACTAAGAAGAAGAAATATCCAGTTTTACACACTAAAACATGTATAAACCTCAAACAGGTAGTTTGATTCCAGCAGTAATTTAATATTTTATGAATCTTTAAGTTCTACCAATTTTATTTTGTTTTGATTTAAAAATAAGTTTTGAACTAAGGGTATAAATCAGTAGTAAAGAGCTTGGCTAGCCTAGGCAAGGACTTGGGTTTAAGGCTGAGGAGCATATTTCAAAAAGTAATGATGATTCTCTATTCCTTACTTCTCCTCTTGGATTTCTGTAGCTGTTATAACCATTGTCAGATAAGATGTCTGCTGAGAAGTAGAAGGTGTCAAAGTACCCCAACCCTGCACCTTACCTGTGAATTTACAGGAAGGGTTACTTACCAAAATCATAAAAGTTAAGTAATTAGCTTTCATATACTTTTAGTTTAATATTTAAAACTCAAACTATTTAAAGCTTGTCAATACGTTTAAAATTGAAAATTCATAACTGTATATGCAAAATATCTGAAAAATATCCAGCAATGTGTGAGGGTTCTTAAATTTTTGAAAAATATTGAAATGTGGACAATATTTCAAAACAATTTAAGATGCAATTGAACAATTTTTTAGAAAAGAGGAAAAATAAAAATAGCCAAAATCCTTTGGCTCACAAAGAAATATTTAGAGGAGTCAATTTATACATTGAATCTCAATTTTTTATTAAAAATATTATTATGTATATAAAATGTCAAACTATAAAATAGAATGAAATGTTTGTAAGTCACATATCTGACACACTATGAGACTCTTGACTATAAAAGGCATTCTCAAAACTCTATTTTTGAAGTGAGAAAACAGCAAAAAAGAGGACACTGGGTCATTTTCTCGTGAGAATTATAAAATTACAGAAAAGAAACTTAGGAGAAGAGTTTATTTGAGCTTATGGTTTGAGCAAGTCCAGGTTACAACAGTAAGGAAAGCTTGATGGTTGAAGCCTCTCGATGCTGTGGGCACAAGCATAAGGCTGCCTGTTTCTAACATTGTTCTGACTAGACTGGATATACTGGGACAGAAAGGGTGCCCATACAGCATATACTGAGGTCCCAACAGCACCCTCACCCTTCCTGTAGTTAAGCCCCACTTCTTTTACTTAATCTAATTTTTAATTTACTCACTTCACATCCCAACTGTAGCCCCCGCCCTCATCTCCTCCCAGCGCCTCCCTCCCTCCCTCTCTCATATCCTACCCTCTTTCCCTAGTCATCAGAAAGGGAGAGCCTTCCTTCCCTATCATCTGACCTCAGCCTATCAAGTCTCATCTGGACTGCCTGTATCCTCTACCTCTGTGGTCTGGCAAGGTCTTCCCACTAGCAGGAAGTGATAACAATGGGCACCAGATTCCATGTCAGAGGTAGCCCCTCTCCCCATGCTATGGTACCCACAAGGAGACTGCACCTCCTATAGACGACATCTGAACAGTGGGCCTAGGTCCTCACGATGCATGGTCCTTGGTTGGTGCATCAATCTCTGCAGCCTGCCCAACACCCGAACCCTGGCCCAGATTAGTTAGCTCCGTTGGTCTGCCTGTGAAACTCCTCTCCTGTCCACGTCCTTCTCTTCCTCTGTTCCTCCATAACATTCATTGTTCTCCACCTCAAGTTTGGACTGTGAATCTCAACATCTCTCTTTGTCTCCCATCGAATGGAGTCTTTCAAATGACCTCTATGATAAGCTCCCACCCAGTTTCTTCTCTTCAACCACTTCTAGTGTCTATTCTGTTTGTCCTGTTGAATGAGAATTAAGCATCCTACCTAGGGTACTCCTTGTTATTTACCGTCTTTATGTCTGTGCATTGTAGTGTGTTTATCCTGTATCATGTAGATAATATCCATTTGTAACAGAGTATATACCATGCTTATCTTTTTGGGTCTGTTTACCTTACACGCAATGCTCTTTTCTAGTATCATCCATTTGCCTGACATTTTCAAGGTTTTGTTGTTTTTAATAGCTGAGTAGCATTCCATTGTGTAAATACATCACAGTTTCTTTATCCATTCTCTTACTGACAGACATCTAGGTTGTTTCCAGATTCTGGCTATTAGTAATAATGATGCTATGAACATAGTTGAGCAAATATCCTTGTTGTATGGTGGAGCATCTTTCAGGTATATGCTATACCTGGGTCTTGAGATTGAACTAGTCCCAATTTTCTGGGAAAGCACCAGATTGATTTCCAAAGTGTTTATACAAGTTTGTGTTCCCACCATCAAAGGAGGAGTCTTCCAATTTCTTCACATCATCACCAGCACGTCCTGTCACTTGAGTTTTTTATTTTAGCCATTCTGACTGGTGTAAAGTGGGATCTCATATTGTTTTGATTTGCATATCCCTGAAGACTAGGGACATTAACAGTTTACTAGCAATTCTATATTCCTGTTGAGAATTTTCTGTTTAGTTATGTACCCAATTTTTCATTGTATTACTTGTTTTGTTAGTGTTTAATTTTTGAATTCCTTATATATTTTGGATATTAGCCCTCTGTTTGCTGAACCTACAAGCTGTGTGACCATCTAAGGACTAAGTGTTGAAACATGATCCATTAATGGGCTTTTCCCTTCAAACTGAGATTTTTTTTTTTTTTTTACAAACTATCCCATAGGAAGAGCAGGAAAGCTACTTATTGCAAATACGTTGATGGAAATATTGCATTATGGTTCTTTGAGAACTTCCTCTGGGAAGCTAGGCAGTAAAGGCCCCTTGTATGAAGTTGTTGTTCATTAAAATTCCATACATGGAAACAATTATAACAGTATCAGAGGCTAGAAAGATGCTCAGTGGTTAAGAACATTGACTACTCTTCTGGGTTTGCTGGGTTTGATTCACAGCACGATGTATGGTAGCACCTTGCAATCTGTAACTATAGTTCTGGGTTATAGCACACTCTACTGACCACCAAGGACATATACATATACATGCTGTGCATATGATGTGCAGGCAAAATGTTTATAAGTGTACAGCATAAAAATGAATTAAAAAATGCAATAGTAAAAAAGCTGATCAGAAATAATTTTAATAATTATTATATTAGATGTGGTTTATCAAATTTGGCTGTGTCATGTTACCCAGTCCAAGTGTGTCTATAAAGATGTACCCAGGTGAGGTGAAACTAGGGACTGTTAGACAAGGTGAAGCAGTGTGCGGGGCCTCACTCGATTCTCTCTTTAAACACAGAACAGATCACTATTTCTAAGACAGAGGGGACATAGCCTTCCTGGCTGAGCTGAGGCTGTGACCACTGTCTTCTTCCAACTCAGATGAAAACAAATATTCTTCTTGGGTAAAAAAATATCCTTAGAACTTTCATACTGAAACTAGAACATCTGCTGACTGTTTTTAAGATGTACAGTTTAGAAAAGACACATACACTCTTTCTTCTAGGTTAAGTTTACCAAAGGAACACTTGATCTCAGAATACATATATGCAGAGAGAGGGAGAGAGGGATGGAGGGAGGGAAGGAGGGAGAAAGATGAAGATAGACAGACAGACAGACAAACAGACAGACAGACAGATAGAGATATGAGTATAGTTGTGTCAAGTAAGTGTATTTGCCACTATTATCATGTATGTCTGATAGTGTGTATGTCCTAGTGCTGTGGAGGTCCAGGTAGGTAACAGATGTGACCTTTGTTCCAGTAAGACATTTACCTATAGGCCCTACAAACAGGAAAACCGCAGCCAATTCTTCCCAAGTTTCCAAGCTCCTTACCTATTTGCATCAGCATGTGGCAGTTTTTATTTGTCAGTGAGAATCAATCAAATGCCACTTACAGAGAAAAGGTAGACTATTTTGGGTCATCAGTATGATTCAAGTGATATTCTATTTTCGAAAAGTCATTTCTTTTTAAAGATGTTTTTAATATTCATGATTTGAGCGTTTAATTATGGTTGATATTAAATAAAAAGGAAGGAGAGCACATTTTGACTTGCAAAGTTTGTAGCACACTAAGGCAGCACGTAGACCTCACTGAGGAGGTGCAGAAAACCCCAGCCCTCTCAAATCCTAGTCAAGCATATTCTAATACAGATAATCCCAACTGCATCATCAAAACCTGTCTTTATAAGGCAGCACTATAGGCTAAAGTTCTATTACATTGTGAGAAATTTGTATTTAAATGTTCTGCTTATTTCTTAAGAACTTTAAACTCAAATTTCACATTCAGTTTTTATATAAGTCAAAAGACAAGAAACTCAGATTTTCTTTAAAAAATGCTATCTGGAGATAAAAGAGATAACTTAGTCACACTGATGAGGATCTAGATCTGTGCTTGGATGCATTCTAGCCTTTGCAGGGACCTCAGCATTGACCCACTGCTCCCTTGCAGTGTCTACTCTAAGGCTACTCCCATGCAATGTCTCCTCTCAGCCTCCTAGTAGTTCAGAGATGAATATAGAGCAGGCTCCACTTTATAGTTGAAAATCAGACTCAAAGTGGCTGTTAATAGTTATCTGGCTAACCTAAATTTTCAAATTTTCATTTTTCTCACTGATTAAACAGAAAAATAACAACCAATTGCCTTTGTTATGAATGCAAAAGTAACATATCATTTATAACATATTAAACTCAGTTCTGTGACTTCGTAATCTACAATTATCATGGCATCCATTAGTTTAAGATAAAATATTGTTCATGTTCATTTTTTTAAAACACTGAAACAAGAGTTCAAGGACAGCCTGTTCTACAATTCTAGTCCATGACAGCCAGCACTACGTAGACAGAGAGAAAAAAAAACCAAACCAGAACAAAACAAAAACACTGAAACAATAGTTCGAGGCCAGCCTGTTCTACAATGCTAGTCCATGACAGCTAGGGCTCCACAGAGAAACAACCAAACCAAACCAAAACAAAGCAAAAACACTGAGACAAATAAAATCTTCATGCTACGCCTGTTCTTGGATCACAGTATTAAAAAGGGGTTATCAGTTCATTTACCGGGTTGGGTCATCTAAGTGAGCAAGCTCACCTGAACCAACACTGTCATCCATCCGCAGCTCACACAAGAGGTTAGTTCTAGAAGCCTGTACACTGGAACTCCAAATCCACATGTCCTCCTGAACACTTTAATCCGGTTCTGTGTGATTTCTGATACCAAGCACAAGGGAAGGCTTAGTATTTGCTCTGAGCCTAGGCACATCTTCCCAAGCACTTTTTTTTTAAATACCTAGCACAATGTCAATGCTATGCAAAATGACTATCATGGCATATTATTCAAAGAACTATGGCAGGAATCCTGTGTGTGTTCAATGACTTCATTGTAAGTAATTTGCAGTCTATGGTTATGTGAATCTGCAAATGAAGAGATGGGCATGCAGAGGGCAGACTTCATATTCCTCTTTAAAGTAACAAAGCAGTGACAGCAGCAGAAGCTTGTGATGGACGAGTCCTTTGGGGATGCCTGGCTTCAGACACAGAACGCTGCTTTCCTGCAGTCTGCCTTCTGGAAAAAGAAACTTGCACAAAACACTCTTGTGCCTTACACATTTATCAAATGAAAATAAAATTAAAGTATTTGATTCTTATTAAGATAAAACAAAGATGTAAGCTTTCTAAAACTCAAATCAAAAGACTTCCTATGCTTTAGCTCTGAAAGCAGCACAAAATGACTCCCTGGGGCTCCCTGCTAATTTTAAAGCTATTAGACATAAGGGCTGGATTTCATGAAAGATATGCTTCTGAATTTACTCTTTTTCCTTCCTGCAAGGAAACCCAAGAGGCTTTGTGATTTAAAGTCAGTCAGTTCAGCAGACCATGACAAGATTTGAATTTTCTTGATAAATATGAAAAACACATTAAGAAGCCATTTGATGCTGCTGCTGTGTGAATGGATCTGAGTAAATCTTTGATTATCTAAGACATTTAATTTCTAGAACCTTCAGAAACCTTTTATTTATCTACATATTTTGAAGCATTTTAATGTGGCGAGAAAGCTTATGTACATGATGACATATATTTTTGGCTTCATGACTACAGACATCCTACAGAACACTACATATTATCACCCAGACAACAAAATAACTTATTTTGGGTGGTATTGTTTTTTTCCCACAGGATTGAATAAGTAGGAAGTGACTTTATATCTTAACAAATTATTCAAGTGACTTTTCATACACAAATTCCATTTTTTTTCATGACCACATGCTACATTCTCTGTGAGGCTGCATTACACTGCATATGTTTCAGAATCACCACTTACTGTTGATGATGTCTCTATAATTTGAAAGGTAAATTATCTCCAAGTAGACGCTCTACACTAAAATAATTAAAGAGGAATTTTTATTAATTATAAGACAATTTTCAAATGTCTTTCAAAGTATGGTTATTTTAGGTCAAATATGTGGAAAGAAAGTAGTTTTAATCACATAATTAAGATACTGAGTGTATGATTTGATTAATGCAAGCTGATATAAGTGAGGAGTTATTTCATTACTAGCCCCATATCCCTAGAGGTATTAGGTAACAAAGTTTACACGATGATATAGCTTTGAGATTCTAATGATGACTTGTCCTAGTTTGCTCCTTCGTTTCTTTGATAAAGCACTGACTTCGTGAGAAGAGGTTTCACGTCATCTTAGAGTCTACAGTCCGTCACCAACAAGGGAAGCCATGGCAGGAACCTGCAGTAATGGACTGAGAAAGAGGCAAAGGAGATACACTGTTTTCACAGCCTGCTTTCTTATAAAAGCCAGGATCACCTACCTAGGTACAGCACCGCCCACAGTGGGCTGCCCCACCTCATCAATACCTAATCAGGAATAGGTCCTACATACATACCAATGGTCCAGTCTGATGGAAGCCATTCTTCAGTTCAGGCACCCACTTGATACAGATAAACACTCACCAACACAGTACTGTAGAGAACACTCCAGGCCAAGTTCATTCCTTCTCTGTGAATACCCATGTGCTTTGCTTCTAGCACATAAAGGCACATTGCTTCTGGCAAGTCTTGCTTTGGGTCCTAGAAACCTAGAAGTAGAACATTATGATAGGCAGATTTGGGTCAAGGGGTCCCGCTCAAACTAAGGCACCAGCCAAGGACAACACAGGCGGTAAAATTTAAACCCCTACCCAGATCTAGCCAATGGACAGGACAGTCTCCACACTTGAGTGGAGAGAGGGATATGACTTTCTCATGTACTCTGGTGCCTCACATTTGACCATGTCCCCTGGAGGGGGAGACCTAGTGGCACTCAGAGGAAGGACAGCAGGTCACTGAGAAGAGACTTGATACCCTATGAGCATATACAGAGGGAGGTAATCCCTCTCAGGAACAGTCATATGGGAGGGGAATAATGGGAAAATGGGAGGGAGGGGAGAATGGGAGGATACAAGGGATGGGATAACCATAGAGATGTAACAAGAATAAATTAATAAAATAAAATAAAATAAAATGTACATAGAGAAACACTTTCACACTAATATAAATCTAAAAAAGTGAGTTTGTGTGTGTGTGTGTCTGTGTCTGTGTATAGATGATAAATAATAGATGATAGATAGATAGATTATACATAGATAATAGAAAGAAAGAAATACAGATGATAGATAGATAGATAGATAGATAGATAGATAGATAGATAGATAGATAGATAGACAGATGATAGATAGATGATATGAATTGCTTTCCAGGCAAGCCATTGTCAGAATATTTCTCCTCTGCTTTTAATTTCCCTTAGCTGTGATTACTCACATTGCTTTGCTCAGATCTCTGAGAAAAATGGCATGAATCAGAAGGACGCTAGCAAGGATGATGAGCAAAGTCTTTGCCCATGAAAGGTGGTTATCAGTTCCTTAAAGGATTGAACTCATGGGTTTCTTAATGCTGGACTCTGAAGAATTATGATACCTAGCCAAATACTATTATTCCACAAAGCTGATTTCACTGTCATTTCCTATAATAAATTACAAGGGTTCTGAGGTTTCATATGCCCTATAAGCTCTCTGAACTTAAGAACAAAATTTAAGAATATTAAATAAACTGGAAGTTCTCCTTTAATTTGGAGAAATGGTGTGTGCTTCAATTTCCCTTAGATCCCAGTGGGAGCTTGGTACTTCCAAAAATGCAAGATGATTCTTTGGTTTATAACTTTTCGTAACTTTGTCCTTTAAAACCTCGTGCATGTCTATATGTCATTCTCATCACTGTCACGCCCATCCGTCCTTGAGACCTCATTCAGCCCTTATCCTCCTCTTCTTCTTCACAAGTCTCTTTTCTATATGTGATCCTTTCTGTTTTGTCACTCACTGAGTTTAACTCCCTGGATCAGGCCTAAGACTATTTGCACCTGGTGGGCTCATCAGGGCATAAGTAAAGACAATATCTTTCCTCAGAAGCTATAAATCACCAGCAATTCACTATAGACTGCATGAGCCCCTCCGTGACTATTGTTAGGAAGTCCAAACTCGTGTCTTTGCAGTGCAAGCAGCCATAGCTGGTGTGAGATCATGATGGCATTGGCTTTGACACACCCAGAAGACAATGTTATTACATGCCTCTTCAATATCTTCTGACTCTCATATTCTCTCCTTCACATAAAATGCTTATAGAAGGCACTCTCTTTGTCCTCTCAGTGTGTAGTCATTTTCCTACAAAAATCATAAATACAAAACTGATGTCCCTAATAACTTTATTCCAGCATTATTCATTCCCTTTGCTTCTTTGCCCTTTAACAGATAATTCTCACCTGTTAGGCTTATCCTGCTTTACATTCTTCCGCGTTTTTATTTTATCTCTACAATAAAGACATATAGAAAAAAGACACGTTCTAATCAATTACCAAAATAATTAACATGGTTTTATTTTAATTCCCAATAATCCACTATGCCACAAGAGGAGAGTTTATTTAAAACTCATATTTAAAGTAATAAAAAATCCAAGACAAAAGAGACTTTTAAAATATTTTTTATTTATACAATGTGTGATTCACCTCTTGTGTCTCCTATATCATATGGTATTGCTAAGAACATATGTCATAAGCAAAAATTATCATTAAGCTCTGGTATCTGTCACTACCTGCTTATTAGAAAGCACAATTAAAGTAAACACTTGGCTATTCTTAGAGCTGTGATGCTGATGTATGGAACTGTGTGAGCACTCAGAGATATCTGAAGAATGCATAATATCATCTATGAATACATCACCTCTGTGTGCCCTAGTGTGTTGGCTGACTTTCCTTTATACATTCTGATGGAAGAGCACTGGGCCTGTGTGTCCATCACCATGTGTTTACTCATTCAACTGATTATGAACAGCTAGACTGCTTCCACATCTTTGCCACCAAAATCAGTGTTGATGCTACAATGCACATTCATTTATGTTCCCATGAAAATATGCACAGGGATTTCGCTGGAACTAAGTTTATTAAATACTGCCAGATGGCTTTCTAAAAAGGATGCCCTAGTTAGGCTTTTCAAATACATGCATGCATTCACATATTCACACACATACACACATATACACATGCATACACATGAGCACATACACAATACACTATTAAAGATCGGGTCTCATATACTGTTATTTACCTATATCATATATTTGTTAGTAATTTATTCTTTAGTCAGATTGTCCCTGTGGTTATAAAATGTCATGTTGAAGGAGTAAGCAAAGAGGTTTACAGGAAAACACATAAAGGAACACGTATTTACTTAAAAGCAAAAGATAAAGCAAAATGCTTCTGTTCTGAAGACCTTGTCACTCAATAAAACCAATATATAGATGTTTTTCAATCGTTATTGCTTGAATTCCTGCAACATACCTCAAATCTCACTAAAAGAAAGATTGGTGAATTCATTATGAACCTCCTATGGAAATAACTTGCTATTTTCATGTTCTGTTGGTTTCCAGCTTTCCTAGTTAACTGTCACAAAGAATTGAGATAGAAGCTCTACTCAAGGGTAACTACTGTTAATAGACACTGTATAAATAGTAAAACTGTTCCTAAGATTTAACAAAATGCTGACACCTCAGACAATAGAGTGGTGTAACAAATTCACCCTCTATCACACTCTAAATGTCCATGCAGATAAAGGCAATCATATACATGATACCAGAAAATTAAATCCAAAAGACAAAGGTAATATGCTTTTATGTTCAAAATGTCAATTAATTTCTCTATATTGAAGCCAGGATTAAACAAATATTTCACTCTCAAAGTCTGTGTAGGAAATCTAGTTCTGTTAGTAACTATATTTTGTTATAAAATTTCCAGAGCATAATAATAACAACGTGATGGTGGTTATATTTCCTGGCAACCTGCTGAATAACTAGTCTTTACATTTCTTATTTCATATCATCTTGAGAACACTACCACTGGTATGTTTATTATTACCGTAACCAAAAAGGAATCAGTGCCTTAATGTTGGTATAAAACAGTTCAGTACGAGTCTCCCAGGTTTGCTCCCTCAAAATGAGTTCATTTCTAGAAGAACTCCAGAAGAGGTTCATGGAAATGTCAAATTGGCAGGACCACTATGCCCCCCAAATATGTTCACAACTTACCTTTATTTTTATTGTTAAAACATAATTTCTTCACTTCCCCTTTCTGTTTTTTATCCAGTCCCCACCGACACGTATCTCCCCTGTTCTTTCTGTAATTCAAGGTCTCTTTTTCTTTCATTGATATTGTTACACACACACACACACAAATCTAAATATGGCAAAACAGCCTGGTAAATCCATTTATTTTACTAGCATGGGCGAGATTTCAGGGTTGGCCACACACTTTAACAAAAATCATACCAGGATTTGTTATTTATATGAAGTTCTGATAGGTGATTTCACTTATCTCAAGTATAAACTTCTCATCTATGTTATGTGCAGTTTTTAAGATTTTGGGGTGGATGATAAAATATTCAGTGAACTCTACTGTGCCGCCTAGGCAAGGTACAGGGCCACCCACTGCGGACAGTGAGGGCAAGGGGCAGCTCTTCTGCTCTCATGACATCAGGGCCAGCTCTCCCACCTGCTTCAGGTGGCAAGCGGTGAAGGGGGCTTGGCTACCTCTCACTTGCCAAAGCTACCCTAAGGAAGATTAGGGGCACAGCCAGCTCTTTGGGGCTCACACCCTCAGGTTGACTACCTGCTCCCCTGCCATCATAGTCAGCTCTACTGTGCTGCCTAGGCAAGGAGTAGAGCCAGCCCAGGACAGTGCTTCAGATAGCAGTCAAAACAAAAGGCATATGTATAGCTTTAGGGGGTAACATGGGACGGAAACATCAACAGAGACCCCAGTTGCCATCAGGCCACATATCTAGACATGGTCCCTGGCAGCAGCATGGGCCTTGATGCCCCCAAGGCCTCATGTGGTAGTATATAGACCACTCAAATCTCACTATAACACCCACTATAGCAGCACGGCCCTCAGACAGCCACAGGGTCTATGAAGGCAGTCCAGATCACAGACAGTGCTTGGCCTTTGGTGGTAACTTGGGACACTGACATGGGCATAGACACCAGCTATAGACTACCATGGTCCCAGGCAAGGCCCTTGGTGGCAGCCCAGGCCAGAACCTCATTTGACTCCTCTTATCTGCCTGCTTCTCATCTTTTTCCACAGTAAAACTCCTGGGCTTCACTTTATTTACCATCTCTCTACTGCTACATCATCTTCCCCATTTCTTCCACATTTACTCATTATAGTAGCAACCATGGCAGGTGCTTCAATGTCTTTCTTCCAGTTGACTGGACTGCCAAGGCTGAGGAGACACTTACGTATCTATTTTCCATCCTCTCAAGCCAGCCAGCCAAACCTTCAAGTATCTGAAGAAAGAAATTGAAGAAGATAATCCATAGACAGAAATATCTTTCATGATCATGGATTAGTAGTGTTAATATAATAAAAATGGCCATCCTACCAAAAGATGATAGAAGATAAAGTGGGGAACAGCCTTGAATATATTGGCAAAGGAAACAGCTCTCTGAACAGAATACTGATAGCACAGGCACTAAGAGTATCAATTAATAAATGGAACCTCATAAAACTAAAAAGCTTCTGTAAAGCAAAGGATACTGCCATTTGGACAAAGGGGCAGGCTGTAGAATAAGAAAATATTCTTACCAACTCCATATATACTAGGGGACTAATACCCAAAATACATAAAGAACTTAAGAGACCAAACATCAAAAAATCAAGCAATCCAATTAAAATTGGGATATAGACCTAAACATAGAATTCTTAATAGAGGAATCTCAAATGGCTGAGTAACACAGAAGAAATGATTAATATCCTAAGCCATCATGGAAATGCAACTAAAGTGTCTCCAAGATTCCATCTTACACCTGTCAGAATGGCTAAGATCAATAATACAAATGAAAAATCATGCTTCTGAGGTTGTAGCTCAAGGGGAAAATTACTCCACTTATGGTGAGAGAGCAATCTTGTACAGCCACTATAGAAATGTATATTGTAGTTTCTCAGAGGTGAGTAATTGATCTACTTCAAGACCCAGTATACTGCTCTTGGGCATACACTCAAAAATGTTCCATCCTTGCATAAGGACCCTTGCTCAACTTTGTTCATAGTGGCTTTATTCATAATAGCCAGAATCTGGAAACAACCTAGATGTTCCTCAACTGAGGAATGGATAAAAAAAAATTGTGGTACATTTAGACAATGAAATACTACTCAGCTGTTAAAAACAATAACATCATGACGTTTGCAGGCACATAGCTCTAACTAGAAAAACCATTCTGGATGAGGTAGCCCAGACACAGAAATACAAATCAAATGTGGTATGAACTTACTTATAAGTGGATATTAGCTGTTATATAAATGATAATCAAGCTACAGTCCACAAACCCAGAGAGGTCAGGTAAAGAGAAGTGTTGTAGGAAGGAAGCATGGCTCTCTTAGGAAAGGGAAATAGAGTAGGTTTTGCAGGTGGACTGGTGAAGGTGAGATGAGAGTGAGAGGGATGGGAGGAATGGAGAAAGAGATGGGTGATATTGGGAGGGGGAACAAGGGGATGGTGTATAAACAGTGCAATGGAAACTTCCTGGTATCTATGAGGGTGACCCTAGTAAACGTTGCTAATAATGCAGGACACAGAGTCTGAACTGGCCATCTTTGTAGCCAGGCAAGGCTGCCAGTAGTGGGACTGGGCTACATTAGCTTGAGTTGTTGGCCAAGGAGATTTCAGTGGAGATCTCTAAACATCCAAGGCTGATATTAGGACAGAAGGTTGCCCTCTGAAAACTGACAGTGGGTCCCTATTGTCATGGACAACATCCACACAGTTTATTGAACATGGAGAGGTACTTCAGGTGTGGACATGGATCCTTCACCTCTATAGTCTCCTACTCTTCTCTCTTTTAATTAAAATGTAGATCTGATTTTATGAAGGTGGGCTTTGTTGGCCTATTTTTTCCTGGGACACTTGGAGATTTCAAAACAGTAACTTTCCAGTACCCAGGACATAAATGTGAAATGACTCAACAAAAAGAAGTTGGATAAGAAGGGATGTTGAAAATTTTCAAGAAAATATTATAATTTAATCAAACTTATCAGAATAAGTGATTTGTAAGTCTAATTTAATTTAATTATTTCAGCCTCAGGGCCAACAAGAATACTGTGTGAGAGATATTCTTGTGTTTAAGCTACCATGATGAAGTACCCATAGGAAACACTGATGAAAGAGAAGACATTAGTCTGAGTCTTTAATAAAGGAAAATGAATACATTCTTTGCTTGGACTTTTGACACATCATAATCTGAAAATATATTTAACGGCACGACTTTAACATTTCACATTTCTTCTCCCTGTTCAAAGGCCTCAGTGATTCAACTTTTCTCAGACACTGTGGTGTGCAGTGAATCAGAGACCTGATCTAAACTCAGCTGCAAAACTTCAATATATTTGCTAATCACTCTTTCTTTGGACCATCAAAGATAATGAGGTAATTGAGCTTGTAATAGAATTTACTTATTTTCAAGAGAATGGAGAGTTTCTGAATCACCAGACCAAATCTTTCATTTTCCAAATAACAAAACTGAGGCTGAGAAGGCTAACTAAACTTGGTTTACATTTTCAGATATGGTAAACACAAGACAAGATACCATTTTTCCCAACTATTTTCACATTCTTCTAGAACTATATAAAACAGATCACTTAAATAACAAGGTCTTACAACATACATTACTATCCAGATGTCTCAAAACTAATTACATCAGTTTTTTCTCCAAATAGACAAATTTTATTACTCTGTTAAAGTTAATAATTAAAATTTCTTAAAAGCAAAATTGAATATTTGCCAATTCAAGTTCTGATTATGTTAATTTAAATTATGAATGTGTTTTCGAGTGTTGTTATGTATTTCTAAGGTCTTCTGATTATTATAGTGCAAGAATTTGGAGAAAAGATAAGTGCACTTCAAATGGGAATACATTTCTCATTTTAATGAAATGCTTAAACGTAACACATTTATCACTAATTCTTTTATAACCCTTTAAGAAATTACATCCATGACATGTTAGGGATAAACTACTTAAATTTAATTGCTTATAAATTTATATAGTCTATAATTGGATTTCTTCATATTTCAAAGCCTTTCTTTTATTATTCATTTTAAGTTTCTAACATTGGAACACCTTGAACAAGTAATTAAAAGAATGGAAAGTATCTAAATTTATACTCAAAGAACGAACATTCCATTTAATGAATTAGACATCAAGTTACTGTGTGACATTTGGAAAAACTTGTATGTTACCAAAGCAGGATGAAGGGCTGTCCTTTAAAATGATGAATTCTCATGGATATATAATTTTTTCAAATCAGTGATTTACTTAAGTGAAAATGTGTACATTCACTTTATAGTTTTATTACCTAGCTATAACTTTGCAAGTCTTTTGATTTCTAGGTGGCCAGTTAAGATTCACTCATTTTGATCTCATAAGTCCTGACATTTTCCAGCTGATTTTAAGATTAGGTTAATTGGGGAGTAACTGAGCAAGCAAGGTAGGAAGACCAAGGGTAAAAGAAATAAGAAAATCTCTGATGAACAGTATGTCAAAAGTGGATAAAGAGGAAAACAATGAGCTCATATTAGAAAACACTTAAAGGAGTAACTATCACCAGCACTTATAATGTGTTCATCATTCTAAATTCTAAGTTACTGCCACAATTAAAGTGTTTTAATTTTAAAAATTCTTACCTGTACTGTGACGCCAAACCAATATGAAATGTCAAGTCTATATGATCTGATTATTCATCCTTACAAGATATGATGATATACCTAATGTACATGGCAATCATAAATATATACATAAAGGCTTGGGTCAGAGATTAAGAAGACATGCTGCCCTTGTAGAAAACCAGAGTTTGGTTGCTATCACTTTTCTTGAAAGGATTACAATGGCCTGTAAGTCCAGCCCAAGTGTCTGACACCTTTTCTTTTCTTCAGAGGCACCTATACACACACACACACACACACACACACACACACACACACACACACACA
>OU015751.1:81432138-81461796 GCA_907169655.1 Acomys percivali | reverse complement strand
ACACACACACACACACACACACACACACACACACACACACACACACATAATAAATAAATAATGTAAAATCTGTTTTTCATTTACCAAAAAAGAAAAAAATGTGCCACTGATTCCATTTTTGATATTTTTATTAAAGCTATTTAGGTTTTAGTTTTCTTCAGATAGGTTCTGTCTATATAGCTGAGGCCTTGCTTCAGCTTCCTGAGTGATGAAATACACATATGCATTTCCACATCCACCTGAGAAGTAATTCTGATTTAGTCATAACAGCTGGGTAAACTGCCTTAACAGTGGCTGTCATGCCTCCCAAGATTGCAAAGATGTATCCTTTAGGAGCTGAATAGAAATGTTGATCTTTTTCCCCTAAACCAGTCCATATAAGCTTTTTTAGAACTTTCCTTTAAGCGTTTAACAAGTCCTGTTAAAGATGTAAAGAAATCAATGTCAGTGATAGTGGATCAGGTAGCAAATGATTACTTAGATTCAATTGGACATTATGTATAGAAGTTAAAAGAAACCATCTGTCCTTTCAAGGAGCTTTAAGAGCAGAGCCAAGTAAATCAAGTTCAGTTTTGAGAATCAAAATGAGTCAAGTAAACAACACATTTGAGGGTCTGTGAGAAAGATCTATTCCTATTGAACAGACCTTAGGAAGAGCCCCAGGAGCCCTCACTTACTCAAAGGGAACTCACTGTACAATCCCACCCTGACATAGCTACTTACTGGGGTTTACATAAAAGAAAAGAAAACCAAATCAATCATTCATATCAACTTTAACTTTGAAGGATTTTAATGTTGCTTTCCAGATTTGCTTTGTCTATTGACTACATTTATAGGAAAATCATTCAACAGTGAGATTTCTTCTATGTAAAATCTAAAAGCCGAAAAACACCTCTTTGCTCCTAGACGTAAGAAAATAGTTGAGTATAATCCACAGCATCTTCCTTCATGTGGCTCTAAAAGTGAAAGGAAACCAAAGAAAGAATAAAGAATCTGAAAAAGATGTACATAATTTCACATGACTTTATTTTGAAATGGTTTGAATATCAAATCATGTCATCTTCCATGTCCTATCACTCTGGGACAGGAAATACAATACATCCATAGTTATGCAATGAGTTTAATTGATGGTTGCCTTTGTGGGTATGTTTTAATTTAAATTGACATTATCATATAAAAACAAATATTGTAGTCCTCATGTCAAAGCAAAACTTCAGTGGAAAAGTACCTATAAAATGTCAGGTATGGTGTGCTTGCTAAGTGAGTAATCAGCTCAATAGCTAAACATTACTAAACATTTGTTTGCACAATTTAAACAAAGCCACAAAAGATCAAGTGAAAAGAACCAGAAAATAAAATAAATACAAAATGCCTCTTGTCTTCATCCTCTGAGCATCAAAGAATTTTTTTTCACAGAATAAGACTATGATCCAGCAACACCTTTCTATATTTGGATACGGGCATGCTTTGGTTTGCTCATAGCAAAACATTTTCTATGTAAATGAATTGCTTCTTCAGAAGCTGTATTCTTGTCAAATGCATAATGCATACAAAATAGCTAGAATTCATCCAATAATAGCATATTATCTAACAGGTCTGACCTTCATTAAGAACAATACAGAACATCATTAAAATGTGTGAAGAGTAATTTAAAGTCTAACTCTTTGGCTAGAATAATATGAATTTGTCATATTTATAACAAGTAGAATCTTAGAAACAACAAATACAATTCACATCTAAGGCGTTCCAAACAGAACAGCATAATATTTCCATTGGAAATCAGTATTTAGGATATTGTAATTAGGGAAAGAATAGGTAGAACATTTCTGAAAACTTGTATTTCCATTTCAGAATGGATGTTTTGTGGAAAATTGAAATCTATGACTTTACACTTAGTTTGTTCCTAGAACAATTTTAATTTCTTTATAGTAATAGATTTGAGTGCCCAGTTCAATATTCAAATGCATAATTCATATTGATGCATTCCAAAAGTCCACCCACTTGAAAGCATACACTAAAGCTTAAACTAAAGCTTCGTCTCATTGCTGAGCATCTGCTGTCTGACTGGGTGTCATTTACATTCCATCCATTTCAGCAAAGTTTCTATGAACTTACAAAATGATGACAGGTAAAGGATGTGAGGACTTGAATGTTTGAGTTATTTAGAGGTTCACAGATACACTGGAAAAATGACATTCAGATGAGTCAATTTATAGTCCACCTTTGAGAGATGGCAGCTCATGCTCTCCTTAACTGTATTATCCCCCTATTTCTCCTCCAGATAGGAATTCTGGTTTTGGCAGTTGAGCAAACACTGGGATTAGACAGGAGACTAAGTACATGCTGTTTACAATGCCTCTTTTACCACTTTTCTTCGAGCCCCTCAGACTTCAGGAATAAAACTGTTAACTGGCTTACACTGCTTCTGTCCAAGATTATTCATGGAAATAAACTCTTGGTAGCTCTGGATACCTGGGACAAGGCTCACAGGTCTCTAAGCATTCTACAAACACCTCCATATTTCTATTAGCCAGATACCATTCTATTGACCTAGTACACTAACAGGACCAACATATTGGATATCAACCATAGGAAAGGATGATAAGATAACTGCACCTCCTTTCCCATAAGCAAAAAGCACTTTGACTTTTTTAGGTCTGCTCTGTGAAGTCTTCCAAAATTTATATCTGATCATCAACCTTTACTCATTATTTGATTTTAACACTTTTTATGTTATAACTTGTGAAGTAGATAAAATTTTCCAAAGGAAACGCTGACAGTTTACTACTGTGAAGTGTTTCAAAGATGCTAAAGGACAGAGATAGCAGCATTCTTAGTTCTATTCCTAAACTTAGGTATCACAATAAAATTCTCCACTTATGTTTATTACTACTAAAATACAATATGTACTGTACAATTTTTGATAATTGCATCAGCTTGAGCACAGAACTAATTGTGCAACAGTGAATATGAAGAGTGTTTGACATGAGCCTCTACTTTTTACTGTGTAAGATAAAACAACACCCTCTACAATTCTGTCTGATATTCAATGCACATCAACAAAGAAGACTAGTGAGGGTCACATTTAAGTAAGACAAAATGAGCGTATAAGAAACAAACATACAACTAAATCTACTAATAATGATTTTAAGTGGCATCCATGTACGTGTGTATATTATGTATGACCTCAGATTTTGTTTTCCTAGCAAGTCATTAAATAGAATGTATTAAGATCTTTCTTTTACATAACCATATTCCTGTACATACTAACAATAAAAATCAATATCTCACAGAGAGAAAGAAAGAAAAATCGACACAAAATGTATCCACAGTTCAGTGACCTTCGCCTTTATATTCCATGTGAACTCAATTCAAGTCCTTGTTCTTTGCCTTGAAAGAGTTTTTTTAGTTGTTATATATGAAGCTAATAGTGAGCAGCTAAATATGTTAGTTCATTTTCCATCTCTGATCTTCAGAATTGCAGGATTCATTTTTCAAATGATATTTAAGATTTTAGAGAAGATTAATATAGCACCAAATAATGGTGGCACATGTGTAAAGCATTAACACTGCCCTTTACCCATCTTGTACATTTCACATTTGTTTGTTTAAAATATGAGCAGTGCCACGTGTCTGCAAGCATCTGGCATACAGATGGAGAATTATGGGTACTAAAATATCATATCTATTTTGGTGGAGTAATGAATACCCCTGCGTATGTTTTCTTTGAACAAGAAAGTTAGATGGTTCTGTGCAAAGCAAAGAAAAATAGGCTAAAGTGTTATTATTAACTGGAAAAAATCATGGGAAAAATTTATGGAGGTCATTTAAGATGCAGGTACAAGGAAAACACATCATTTAGCACGAGTTCAAGATGAAATGTTATCTCCTGAGGAGGCAGCCAATGAGAGGTTTAAGAGTACATGAAAAGATGTGATCTTTCACGAAGATGGGTACTAGGTGCCCTCACAGAGAAGAGTTGTGCTTTCAGCAGAATGCAAGGAATCCCTCCTGATGCTATGATGATTATTTAAGAATGAATAAACCAAATAAAACATTTTTTATGGAGGATGACAGAACATTATAAAAAAAAACTTTCGAGAGATTTTAAAGAACTTTCATTTTTGTCATTTGAACAACCTCAGTTCTCTGTCTGTATCTGTCACTCACCTATTCTCCTCTTTGCCTGTTTGCTCTAGTGGGAGTTGAACCTATAACTGAGCTGAACCCTTTCAGGCACAGATTGGGAATGCACCATGGATTCTCGATATTTTATTGGCAACAAAGAATCATTGACCACCACATATAAGAACCGATTTACAAATTGACAGGAACTGAGAAACTCTTTGAGGTATCAGGGACTACGTGTGTGCCCCACACTTTATCCAACCATACTTCACCAAGATAAACACTAGGAAGAGAAGATACACATACAACAAATCATTAGGTTGCTAAATCATTAATTATCAGAGGAAAAAGAATGGTTTTTAGCTCTCATGCAATTGAAGCATCTCATCAATAGAAAATTAATTAAATTATAAGAAAGAAAGCATGTCTGATGTTAAATCCATGATTCTTGAATCAAATTATTTGTGTTTAAAGATTTTCCATTTGAAGTATTTTTCTTCAGATACATAATAGTCCAAAGAGATCTACTTAATCCATATATATATATATATATATATATATATATATGCATTTTATCTATAAGAAAGATAAACAGATCCATTACCTCCAGGTATCCCACTAAAAGTCATTTCAAAGTCAGTCAAATGTATGTACCGTATGTTGAACAATGGATGAATTTAAAAGTACAAGAAACATTTTTACTATTAATTTTAGCACATTGATGCTTTACTTCCTTCATTTTAATGTAAAAGCTTCTCAGCATCCCTATTTAACAAGGTTTTATCAAGGATAATTAGACAAAGAGTATCACCATCTTCATTGTTTTGTTTTGTTTTGTTTTGTTTTGTTTCCTGAGGAAGAAAAATTCAGGATGCCCCCAGTCCTTTTCCTGGATAATGACATTAGAACTCCAGATCAATTACTCTGTGTGTAGAATTTTCTGCCTCCAAGTTACAATATTGTTTTTGCTTGGATAGATATTATAAAATAAATTAGAACTAGAAGAAGCGTCCCTGTTCTTTGGAGAGTGGGACAGAATGGATTTCTCATAGGGGGTTCATTTTCTTTCTACTCCCCCAAACCTCCCTTTTTTCCAAACAAATAGTTCCTGTTACATTTTATTAGCAGAGATGGAAATCATTTCATAATGGGTAAATTTGAAACAAAAAGTGATGTTCTTCTTGTCAAAAGTAGAAACAAGATGTTGTAACTATTTACTTCAAAAGAGGAATTACATGTATTGTTACAACTTGCACTTCTAAACTGTTGTGTGCTATGTCAAAAATCAATTGATCAGAGCTAATAATCTTTCTGAGATGCTAGCTACTGAATTTGCTCTGCTGGTATGTTATTTTTTTTAATATAGTGTTGTAATACATAACTATGTTCCCTTCACTTGCTAAAAGCACACATTGAGAATTTTTTTTATTAATTTATTCTTGTTACATCTCTATGGTTATCCCATCCCTTGTATCCTCCCTTTCTCCCCTCCCTCCCATTTTCCCCTTATTCCCCTCTCCTATGACTGTTCCTCAGAGGGATTACCTCCCTCTGTAAATGCTCATAGGGTATCAAGTCTCTTCTCGGTGACCTGCTGTCCTTCCTCTGAGTACCACTAGGTCTCCCCCGCCAGAGGACATAGTCAAATGTGAGGCACCAGAGTACATGAGAAAGTCATATCCCTCTCTCCACTCAAGTGTGGAGACTGTCCTGTCCATTGGGCTAGATAAGGGTAGGGGTTTAAATTTTACCGCCTGTATTGTCCTTGGCTAGTGCCTTAGTTTGAGCGGGACCCCTTGACCCAAATCTGCCTATCATAATGTTCTACTTGTAGGTTTCTAGGACCCACTGGATCCTTCTACATTGCTATTCTCCCATTGTTCTCTCATCTAGAGTCCCAATAGGATGTCCTTCCCTCGGTCCCAGTTGTTCATCACGGATGCAGAACAATAATGCCCCATTGTTTCTGTGTGTCTCTCTCTGCTTTTGGTCTTAGCATTGTGATGGCCTCAAAAGAGTAAGCAGTTTCTTCTATTTCAGTTTTGAACGTTTTAAGCAGAATTGAGATTATTTATATTCAAAGACTTTGACAGATTCAGCTCTGATAGGACACTAATATCCAAAATATATAAAGAAATGCCAAAGATCAAGGGAAGGAATATCCACTTAAGAGGTTAAATAACTTCTACACAGGACATTTTCATAATTAAGAGGCTGTACTTTGTTAATCCTAAGAGATACATGAAAATTATAGTGAAATATTTGTTTATCTCTGATAAAATAACTACCTTAAAAAGTTACAATCTGCTGGCAAGAATACAGAGAAATGTGAATTTTATATATTATATAGGGAGCACAGTTCAGAAGTTATTGGAAACAGTGTGGAGATTCCTAAAATAAGATGCTTCAGTGGAACTACCATATAAACCAGCAAACCTACTACTGGATAAGTACCCAGAAAGCATTGGAATCAGACCTCACAAGATCCTGGCAAGACCATGATCATTACAGCACAATTCACAATCAACCAAAGGGCCTTCAGTTGACAAGGGGATTCCTTAAATGATGTATTTACCCAATGGAATAAGCTTATTCAGACATTGAATGAAATTCTGACATTTGCAGCAACATGAACGGAATGGAGAACGTTGTGGTGAGTGAAATGAAACAAGCCAAGCAGAGAAGGCGAATGGTAAAGATATTGCACTCATTTTATGGAAATAATAATTAACTTTGCCAATGTTTATAGTGGAATAGATGACAATACAGATGTGGAAGGGTGGGGGCAGTGAGCCATATTTCTTGACCAGTCAATCAGTTGATCTCATAGACTTACCCAGAGCTATTTTCCAGGGTTAACTAAACACAGTGGGGCATTCTGCCCTTTCCAGATATTGTTAGCCCTGAGAAAGACAGAAGTCAGTAACATTCCAGAGTACTTAAGTAGACACATAGAAATCTTACAAGAGAATTAAGCCAATACACTGTAAATGGAGCTGGGAAAAGAAATAGAGATATGTGGCTATTTTGATGAAGCATTCTGATTCAATATCTTCAAGCCAACACCATTAGACATCTTTTCTGTTAAAAATATACAGCCTGTTATTTTTGACAATACTTAATGTGATTTCATCACATACATACAGGAGAGACCTCACTGATATGTAAAGGGTTCTTTGAAGGAAAACATGTGAAGACAGTGTACCAGATATATTGATAGTAGTGAGTATACAATAGTCCATTAGTATAGTAATTTTTCCAAGTCTTGTGTTTCTTTGCAAAGACTGTCAAGTTGTCTTGCATTAAACATAGCTCCAAAGGCAACATTTTCACCTAACTTGAAGAGACAGCTCAAAAAATTGGACTGTTCTTCTTTATAAATTGTTTATTTATTGTAGTGTGTGTGTCTGTGTGTGTGAGTGAGTGTGAGTCTCTGTGTGTTGTACACATGCCCAGACATGCATATACTGGCATATCCATGTACCACATGTGGATAGATGTCACCGAAGCCAGAAGAGTGTGGGACTCTGCTGGATAAGGCTGAAGTCTGACTTCTCTAGATTGTTATCTTCTGCTTGGTCTTCATGAAAGTGGGCTGCCTTTTCTCAGCAGTATTCCCACTCCAACTGATATGGTAACCCCGATTTTATAAGGAGTGTCACATAGCCCTCAAGGAAAATTACAGGCTTGATCATTTCCTAATAAAGAACTTCTTCAACAAGCATAGGGAACTCCTGGAAGTAGCCCTACCCTATGCCAAGGAGATCCTAGCCTCCAGCAAATGACCTTTAATTGTACCTAGAAGTCATCCCCTCACACATAGAATAATTAAGTACTGTTTATTACTTCTTGTGATAGGACCCTGAATTACTGATTATAAATAAGTATGTTCCACTGTGCTCATATTAAATATCCTGGCACCCTTACCCCGAGCGAATCACACACATTCACACTCAAAACCCCTCCCCCACTGCCCAAGGTTTATAAATAAAGGCCTCCTGGCTTCCCGGGAAGTAGGGTGCTTGATCACTTTCTTGTTCCCCATTCCTCCAGCTTGACCATCTGAGATTACATTTAGTCCAAGGAGAACCGCAGCTGCATGTATGCTGCTTGATTGTCAATTAAGGTGGTCAAGGCAGCAATAGCAAAGCTGCCTTGATAGCCACTCTACCACCACTGTCTTGGTGCTGATCCACTGTGAAGCAGCACCAGGCCTCTATCTCACCAGTCTTGCCTGACAGTGGGTCTCAGACATCTGTCTGCCTCCGCTGTGCTTGGCACAGCAGCTCAAACAAGGAGCGGTAACATCGTGGACTTGCCGAGCTCCTGAGTCTCCACTCCCATCTGAGACCTGCATCTAAAAGAGCAACACTGTACCACTTTGGTGGAAACTCACTTTTCGCCTCCCTGGAGAGGCTAGACACTTGGCCTAGTTCCCAGGATATGAGCCTCACCCTAAAGTGCTCTAGCCAACCCTGAGCGAGAAACTGGGCCTTGGGATCTTGGATGTTGATGTCCACCCATTCTCATCCTGAAGCAATCAGCTCCTGGACTGACCTGCCTGCCGGACATGGGACCCAGGACACCTGCCAAATGCTGAATGACAGAAGACGGCATCATATGCCCTGTAGTTCTGGGCTATCAAATGAATCCTGGGTTTGAAACCCAGTCCTCTGTAAGAGCCATCTCTACTGTCCCTGTTCTTATACTGATCAAATGTAAATTCTTAAAAGCTTATAGTCATTGAGCTATTTCTATCCCTGACTTATAGAAAATGCATTTAAGTCTTCATATGACAAATGTTCACTAAAGACAAGTATCATTTAATTTCTAAGCAAAGATTGAATATATATATATATATATATATATATATATATATATATATATATATACATATATATATTGCAAAATGGAGATGTGATTGACCAGTAGCATTATATACAGTGCTGCTGCAGTGTCAAACACAAACCAGACCTGGACTAAGTAAACTGTGTAAAGGGTCACAGGATGTTTGGGTCTGCATGTGGCTGAATTGGCTCCATTTAAGCACAGATCTTCTGCTGGGTTTGACCATTCATATTAACTAACAGTCCCCCATCGGTAACTACAGAACCACTAAGGAGATGGTGAATTATAATGTTCCAGTGAAAGTTTATAGGGTTGCTTCTTGTAGGCAAAACAGACACCCCCCAAACCAGACCACTTGAAGCAAATAATTTTCATTTCAGTGCATTCTGATTGTTCAGTTGTGTATCCTGGGAATTCAATTGAGGGCCTAAGTCAAATTTCACTCTGGTCTAGAATTATTAAATATTGATATTTACTGAGATTTGTGAATAGAGACACAGAAAATTATTTAAGTCCTAAATGTAAGCCAACCAGCCCGGCATGGTGGCACACGCCTATAATCCCAGCACTCGGGAGGCAGAGGCCGGCGGATCGCTGTGAGTTCAAGGCCAGCCTGGTCTACAAAGCAAGTCCAGAACAGCCAAGGCTACACAGAGAAACCCTGTCTCGAAAAACCAAAAAAAAATAAAAAATAAAAAATAAAAAAATAAATGTAAGCCAACCAAAATGAATGCAAAAAAAAAAAAAAATGAAAATGCCACTTCAGTCTCTGTGAGCCTATGTGAGCCCATGTGAGCCCTGCTTGCCTGATTCTGTAGGCCATGTTTTCCTGGTGTCCTCTGTCCCTTTAAACTCCTACAGTCTTTCCTCCCCCTCTTCCTTGGGGTTCCCCAATCTCTGACAGGAGAACCTTGGTGGAGACCAACAATTTAGACTTTTTCTATTTTTAAGATAGTTGGTACATCATAGCCAAATACAATAATCATTCATGTTTTAGTGGTTGTGGTTTTAGGGAAAGTTCAAGAGTAAGTATTTGAACTTTGTTTGCTTTTGTTTGTCTTATATAGATAGATACATTATCTGACTATGTAGCTCAGGGTGGCATTGAACTTACAATCCTCCTACCTCAGCTTCCAAATCCCTGGACTGGCACACATATAGGACCATGCGTAGTTTCAATGTTGCTTTTTACACTTACGGTTTTGAGTCACTTACTTTGCTTATATTTTTTAAATTGGAGGTGTAACTGATTTGAATATATGTCTTCATTTGGTTTACTATTGCAATGACAAAACACCATGACCAAAACAACTTAGAGAGCAAGGGGTTAATTTGGCTTATACTTTCTTTTTTTAAAAATTTTTTATTAATTTATTCTTGTTACATCTCAATGGTTATCCCATCCCTTGTATCCTCCCATTCTTCCCTCCCTCCCATTTTCCCCTTATTCCCCTCCCCTATGACTGTTCCTGAGGGGGATTACCTCCCCCTGTATATGCTCATAGGGTATCAAGTCTCTTCTTGGTAACCTGCTGTCCTTCCTCTGAATGCCACCAGGTCTCCCCATCCAGGGGACATGGTCAAATGTGAGGCACCAGAGTACGTGTGGAAGTCATACCCCACTCTCCACTCAACTGTGGAGACTGTTCTGCCCATTGGCTAGATCTGGGTAGGGGTTTAAAGTTTACCGCCTGTATTGTCCTTAAACTAAGGCTTATACTTTCATATCACTGTTCATCATTGAAGGAAGTCATGACAAACCTCAAACAGGGAAGCAACATGGATGCAGCAGCTGATGACACCATGGAGGGATGCTGCTTAGTTGTTTGCTCCTCATGACTTGCTCAGCCTGTTTTCTTGTACAGCCCAGGACCCTTAGCCCATGAATGGTATCGCTCATAATGGGCTGGACCTTCTTTCATCAATCACTAAATAAGAAAATTTGCTAAAGACTTACCCACAGAGGATCTTATGGAGGCATTTTCTCAACCGAGGTTCTTCCATTCGCTTAACTCTAGCTTGTGTCATGTTGACATAAAACAGTCCATCACAATGTGATTCATCTATAATGGGTAGAGTAGTACAGATACATCTCAAGCATAATATATTCAATTTCATACACTGGTAAAAGTGTGCAAAATTATAAAGGAATGTCACAATTAATCATCCATACTGACGCAATCTACTATACTATCCACATTATACTGTATTCAAGTGTCCTTATGAATATTTCTCCCTAGGCTTCACATTTCCGATACCTTGCAGTCACTGATCCCACTCCACCCCATACCAAACCACTGACAACAAATGTTCTTTTCTTGAAATTTTATTATTTCATAGCATCTTGGTTAAAAAGGAGTCAGTGCTATATACTTCTTAAGGACAAACTTTTCCTTAGAATACTTCCTTGCATGTTTATCCAAGTTGATACATGAATCAATAGCTCATTTGTTTATATTGTGTAGTATATCATTATATGTAATTTTACATATGTGTAAACATACACAGTATAGACATTTATGTATTACAGAATATGCAGGTAGATTATAATTTTATTATTAAAAATAAACATGAATTTTCCATAATGTTGCTGTCAGTCTTGGACAAGATTTTAAGTAAATTTAAGTTTTCAATTTTCTAGGATAAATGATGACAGTGTAACTATTATTACCTATGATCATTTCATTCTTTGAAGTGTTTCACATAGTATGTCAAATTTTTTATCTGCCATTAATGGATGAGTTAATCAGTTTCTCCTAATTCTGACCTGCATTTGGTTTTGTCACTTGAATTTGCATGAATTTTTAGTTTGATACAACTCATAACTGTCCATCAGTGAAACAATATTTTTCCACAATGAATTTGTTAATTTTTTATTGTTGTATTGACTTTTTTCTTAAGAACTTGGATCATTTTGGCAAGTGATTTAAAACACCAATAATTAGCATAAATGGTTGTGAACACTTCATTTAATAAATCTCAGAAAATATGTGGAAATGACAAGAGAAAAATGAGAGGTATTTACTAAAAATTACAAGATATTGAAGGAATTTCAAACAAATACCTTTTAACAAATAAAACTTTGTATTATTCTGTCTTTTGCTGAAAACTTATGAAGTGTTTTTGTGTGCATTTGATATATTATAAATGTGTCATTTGAAAAGAAATTAGGGCCGGTAGTGGTGGCACACGCCGGCTGGATTTGCTGAAGAAAAGAAATTAGGAGTTAAATTCATATACCTCACAAGAGAAATAACAAAGGATTGAGGCAAACCACTAACAATCAAGTTCGTAATTTTTCCCATAATATAAACCAACATTAACAGCGAATGTACAAGAGTTATCATATATGCAAAGTTTGGTTTTCTTTCTGGTTTACAATTCCACCAAGTACTGTAACTGTGTGTTCATAAAATACAGAATTAGCCATCTCTGTACTATAAATTTTATTGTTTAAAAACAGTATTGCTACTACCTCTGTGCCTCTCTATCCATTTCTTAACCTCTGCTGAAATTTTCTTTCAGGTCATGTTGACATTTGATTTTCATTATGAGCTTTAGTAGCTCTGTCTCTAGATCACTGTGCTGCATTTGAAGTCTAACAAACATTCTTTCTTTCCTCTTTAATCCTTTCTCCTGGAAAATCCTAAATTCTTTTAAAGAGTATACAGTTGATAGTGCAACAATGTTTGTTTTTATCTGTACCTATCACAAAGAATTTGATAATAACTTGTTTCAGCTAACAAGATAATGTGCATCCCATGGCAAGTATTCTAGTAAAACATGTAACAAAACAAAATGTTACCCGATGTGTCTTTGAAGTGAGAATTGTTGATCTGGTGGCCATAAAGATGAGCACTTGAAGGAATCTTGTTAGTCTGTAGCTAGTTGTCTGAAAACTGGCCATAAATTGACAAAGAAGAAAAGTGGAATGGTTTTTAACAATTTCTACCAGACACAACAAAATTCAACCACTAAAGATTGTCTGATAGTTACTACCTGCAGAGACACAACTAGTTAACTTGGTGATAGTCAGAATCAGAATATGAACAGTTCCTGTTAACCCTACAATCTGAAGAAGTCCAGCCTTTAGTGAAATTATGTTATAGAAAGAGAAAAGTAAGCAAAGAATCATTCAAAGCATCATTCCACCTAGTGTGCTATTTATAATGCCAAGACAGAAGAACAAAAGTAGGAACTGTGACTCTAGCCATTTTTGACAGATCTGAGGTCAAGGAAGTTTTTGTTCAGTAAAAACATGTGTTACCTTACTGGAATCTACAGGGAAGAAGGCTGGTTTATGTGTAAGCCACATAGGCCATTGGAGAGTTGGCACAGTCAGTTACTCTTCACTGACATGCTATTACAATTCTTAGTAGGACAGCTAAGCTGTTCAAGGCCCGTACAACAAGCCTAATGACTTGAGTTGAGAAGAAAAGAAGTGAATCCTAGATGTTGCCCTCTGACACCCACCCACAGACTATTGCATGTTTGAACGCAAAAACATTAATAAAATTAAAACTTCATTCTTTCTCTTAGAAACAATAATTTAACCTAGTTTTAAGCTTACTTGTAGTTGTTTTTCACATCTTTGAAACAATTAACAGGACACATGCCCCTTCTGATAAGTGACCAAAGAATGATTAATTACTTAAGGGTATTAGAGCAAGTGTCATTATCTTAATTAACAAGCTAGTTTCAATGACATCATCATTTGAAAATTTGATATTCCATGTTTCATCTAGCTGTCTATTTGTCATTTAAATACAGTTTAGAATTTGATAATGAAATAAGAAGCAAATTGTACTCTTGAGAATATAACATTTATTATACAAAAAATCCTGGTGTGGAATAACAGAGTGAGAATGAGAATCATAAAATAGTTAACAACAATGACAGCATGGCCAAGTTGTTAGAGATGGAGGTTGAATCCATGAGAGTGTGTAAACACAGAATAACACCTCAAATGTACCTTTGAAATGAGAATTGCTCATCTGGTGGCAGTAAACATGAGCACCTAGAAAATGCTTTTGCTTCATAGGCTGGTTGCCTGAAAGCTGGCCATAAATTGACAAAGAAGAAAGACATAATGGTTCTCACCCATTTCTATAAGTCATAAGGAGGTTCAGCCACTTAAGATTATCTAGTAGTTCCTGCTTATAGAATGTTTTGGAAGGTAGAAGAAAGGAACAGATAATATGTAAAGGCTTGGAAATGGGGAAGATACATGTGAAATGCTGTTTCTTGATACGTCATGGTAGTAGCTCATGAACTCCTAGCAGCTATAGTAGCCTACACATGACTGACACAAATCCCATCTAATCAATATTCCCACATGATTATAGAAGATTTGAAAGGTCTCACTTGTAGCTGAGGACCTATTGGCAATTTATAGAACATGATTTGAAGAAGAGTCATTTTTTTCCCTCAAAATTTTGGCCACTTACAAGTTTCCCAAGCGCAAAGGCATGGCCCATGTACACACCCGTGTACATACGTGAAGCAAGTGGACACAATGAGATGTTAAAATGGAACACTTTTAAAGGATGCTAATTTGGGAAGGGGAAATGCAGGGATGCATGGGAATAGAGGACAAATGGGCAAGTGAATATGTACACGTATGCAATTCTCAAGGGATAATTTTAAATGAAGTTTAATTTGATTTTAAAACTTTGCTAGCTGCTCTTTATGCCTTTACTGTC
This sequence comes from Acomys percivali, assembly GCA_907169655.1. Taxonomy (NCBI): domain Eukaryota; kingdom Metazoa; phylum Chordata; class Mammalia; order Rodentia; family Muridae; genus Acomys; species Acomys percivali. Next base: position 81,447,118 of record OU015751.1, on the reverse strand, counting down.
CCGTACTGGCATTCCCAAAAGCTACAGTCCCTAGAAACTACTGTCCTCTTCTTCTTTTCTTCATTTAAGCTGCTCTCCACACTACAGTTCACTGACATTTCATTCCCTGTGTTATAGATATGCCACATGCATTATTGAACTCATTTTTACTCTTCTCTCATTATCTTTTGCTACAGGTGCACACTCTAACCAAATCTTATGGAAGATGGACAATTTTTTCCTCTTCTGCAAATTCCAACTGGCACAGTCCAGTTAGTAAATCTCTGAAGTCATCAACGAGCCCAAAGAGCCTAGATCTTTGATGGTTAACTATTGTTCTCCTTCATAGAAAACCAAGGACAGCACACATTTTTGTGAGGAAAACTGAGCAAAGTGGGGTTAGGAAAAGTGTGTATGATCTTTATATAATATAATCTGAGCAAATATGGAAAAGAGGAGAAAAGCACAGATAAGCCTTCAGGGAGGTGCACTCGCTGGCTTTTTATGTATTTACAATGACTATTTTCTGTCATGAAGTCCTTCACCCTGCCCTGATCATCTTAAGTCTTGCCAGGAAGATAGAAATACAATCAACACAATAAAGAACTACAGTAAATCAAGATAATCAAGATTTTAACTTAATGACTATGTTTATAAAATTCAGGATGGGATACAAACCTCAACATACATTTCCATTCAGGTCTATAAGTAAACATTTTCTTCAAAATTCAATATCTCATATGCTTCATAAATTGTTCTAATGATGTTGTTGCAACATATAATTAGACCTTTTGTTTGACTTAATGTTCTTTTAATATGAAGTAAAAACATTTAACCTTGTTCCTTTTTCTGTGCCCCCAATATGCCAGAGACTGCATAGAGATCATGAATACGGATGGTGCTTTTCACATGCATGAAAAGGCTTGGCTGCATCCCATATGTCTTTGTGCCAAACAAACATGCCAGTATGAAAACTCCCAAATAGGCTATCAGGGCTGTAAGACTAATTAAGTATGACTGGTCTACCAGCATCCTCATTATCATTAGTTTAAGAGAATACTGGCATAAGTGTATGAATTAGTAAAACTGATTTATGTAACTGTGGCTTAGAAACTAATTTAATATTCCTCAAATATCTTCCTTGTGTTTAACTTTACATACATGATTCATATAATCTAAAACCAATCCTTAAGATACAGGGTAATTGTTCAATTTAAAATCTCATTTGAACATACACACTGTTTATTTTGTTCTTATAGAGATGATTACAATTTTAACTGTTTGTATCAACTTGCAAGGGAAAATTTTTATTAGTAAAGTATTGATTATCATTAGCATTTAATTTATTTGCATGTATACATATATACAAATGTGTTTCAATATCATTCAAATGTATTTTTATTTGTTCATATATATATGTATATATATATATATATATATATATGGAAAACATTTAAACTTTTAAATTCTTCACTGCTGGCTTGCATAGATGCTCAGTGGTTAAGAGTTCTTACTGTTCTGAGAGAGGACTGTGGTTTGATTCTAAGCACACTCAAGGTGGCTCACAACATTCTGTAACTCTAGTTTCAGGGAATCAAATGCCTTCTTCTAGCCTCCATAGACAAACATGTGGTGTACAGGCATACAGGGTAGAAAACATTCACACACACACACACACACACACACACACACACACACACACACACACACACATATATATATATATATATAAATCTTTAAAAATATTCATTGCTGAGCAGCTAAATCTTACTGACTCACAAAAAAGATGCAAATGCATAGATGAAGCTACTTCAAGCAGACTAAACAGCTACTGCATTTCTCTTCAGGCAGTTGTGGTATGGGGAAGGAATCTAAGAGATGTATTAACCCTTCAAACCACTCCTTCAGGAGACAATCCCTATGACAATAAAAAACAACCCTTTATAATTTTACAACTTTAAGCATTATGTAAAAAGATATTAAGCATTTAAAATATGCATCATTATTCATTTAATTCAAACATATATAGAGACATCGATAAATTTATATATTACTGTTAGGATTTGGGGCTGGCTTGGGCTTCAGAATAGCCCATGAACAATTCAGAATAAGAAATACAGAGAATCAAATGGGTTTAAGCTACTGTGTTCCTGAATCTGATAAGATGGTCTATGTAATGGTAAGATAAAAGCTCTTTAAAAATACTAAAATATTTACCATACAAGAAATGTAATTGTCACAGATTTTCAACTAACTGCTATATAAAGCTGAACATTAGCATTTGAAAATGAGAACCTTACCTGATTGTGTAGGAGCCTGAGAGAAATCAAATCAGATGGAAGCTCCCTGCACTGAATACCAAAACAGAAATAAGTGTTTAAAATAGAGCAATAGCTCAGGTGGATGGAAGAAAGCAAACACCATAGAAATCTTCCAAATTTCAGAATGAGCATAAGGAAACCTAATCATATATTCCCATACATTAATATTCCCATTCCATTACTGGAGGGACAGGTAAAAGGCCAATTTAAAAAGAAAAAAGGAAACTATATACAAAATTAAGTTTTCCTGACTCTATTTTCCTAAAAGTAGATACTATCTGGGTATGTAAGTAAGGATGTCACTGTATCATTTATTTCCTGAATTACTTGGTCTAGAAAGAGATGTGAAGATGACATGAAGGCTGTCTGTGCAGGATGCTTGCACTGTGCAAACTTCTAGAAATAAAATGCAGTCAACTTTTTGTTTGTCTCTCTCTACCTACTGCACTATTATCTAATGTAGGTAAAATTAAATTACATGCTGATATCCTTTTGGTTTTTTTTTTATTTGTTTTAAATTGCCTTCCACTTTCTCCCACTCATTCTACAACATGCTGATTAAATTTCTAGTGGACTTTAAATATAATAACAATGATATTAAGAGTAGCACAGAACAAACCTTGCTCATGTTTAATTATTATATACCATTAGGAAACAGAGAAACAGTTGCAAGATTATGCAGACTACAGCAAAAGCCACGCATTTGTCTGATGCCAATCTGCACTCTTTTTAGAATATCTTCTTTGGTTTTGCTTTCTTTTATTTTTGATTGAGATTGCCTGCAACATAGGCCTCTCTTGACCTATTATATAACCAAAGGCAAGCTCGAAATTATGATTATCCTGCCTCCTCCTCCCAAATGCTGGGATTACTGCTTTGTCTAGGGATTGAACTCAGAACTTAATTCATGATAAGCCATCATTCTACCAACAAAGCTACAATCCCAGTCTTCTTAAAAGAGGCTGTGCTTCTCTTGCAGTCTTCCAAGCCAACTCCTGGGCTTTGAGCAGAATCTTAACTGGCTCACACCTACATCATTCACACAACTTCTGTACCTGAGCTCCTCTAGTAAACCCAGTAACTAAAAGTCTTTTTATACAATACAATAATAGCATAAGCTCTTGCCTATACAATAATGAGTTAGCATTGGTTAATTGTCAATTAAGAAGGAAGACTCTTCTAGATAAACTTCCAAAAAAACCCTTTAAAGCACAAACCTATTTCTAATACTGAAAGAACGCAGTGACAGATGAAGAAGATTCACGAAGAGCCAGAGAAGCCTCTCCTGTCACTCCTATAGTTCTCAAATGCGTTTACTACATACATGACATAGAAAGAAATGGATAGGTATCACAACCCAGGGGTCTCTTCCTTTTTGTCTTTCTTTCATCACTAGTATGTAGAACATGTTGTTAGAATATGTCAAGAAGAAAAATGTAAATACTTGATTTAGTTTCAAACAACATTTTGACTATTTTTGTCAACAAAACATGCCTATATGAGGTACAAACAAGTTTGTAATAGCAATGATTCTATATGCAAGCTGAATGTTCATATTTGTATCTAAAACTATTTTATATACAAAGACAAGTTGTACAATTTGTTATAACTTTTAAATTTGTTTTTATTTGATAAAAAGTAACAAATTTAAAGTATCTTAAGTCAAGAGAGACTATTAAATTGTACTTTTTTTCCTTTCCTGGAGGGCACTTGCATTTTTATTTTGTAAGAGAGTCTCAAAGTATGTAGGTAGCCCTTTAGGAAGATATGACTATTCTTAACAACTTTATGTTATAGATGAAGAAACTATAGATGAGCTTAAATCAGCTATTACATGAACTTGTCTTGACTTTTAATCTAGGGAGGTGTCAGAATTTTTAGTTAAAAAAAAAAGTCACAGTATCAAACAGCATAAGATACTGGATGTTGCACAAGATTTAACCTCACATCATATGACGAAAAGCCTTTGCCCCTTTACCTAGTACTGAGAAAGTTTTTTAAGTCTATTCTGATACAATATTTTAGCATCTAGTGTGAAAAGCCTATTAATGTCTATCTTACAGATTGGCTGGAGTGAATATATGAATAATGTATGTAAGGCCAATTTAGAATGAGGTCTACCGCATATTTTAGTTACAAGATTGGGGCTATTTTAAATATTTATGTGGAGCTAATTCCCACATAAATAAATTAGCCTTTTAGTATAAAAAATGATTATTGGAGGGCATGACTCCAAACCAGCACAACTAAGGCATTTCTAGTACCTTATCAACATTGAAGAGAAAAAGTAACTATATTCAATTCCAGGCTACTACAAAATAGTCTAAATATGTTACTCAATTAATACATGTTACATTTTCATGCTTCACCCAGATAAATAGTAAACTGGCTCATTTCGAACATGTTTATATTTATGTGACGTGAGAATTCTGGGAAAAGTACAAGACTAGTTTACAATATAATAGCTAAATTAAAATGCTTATTAATAAAATATTAAATTTTCAGTGAAATTAGGCAATGAGATCCCATGTTTTCATCCTTCAAATTTAGAGATCAACAGTTTGGAATGTCTGTGACAACTCATTTACATTAGATATAAAAGGATAACATCAAAGTGAGTTTACTAATCATCCACTCAGTAAGTAACATCATTCAGGAATTTTTTTACCCTCAAAGATATTTATTTGTATGTTTCTCACCTGACATCTGCAATCTATATTTGCACTAATGCTTTACTCAAAAATTGCAGACTAAGACTTGTATTACTGAATATAGAGGAAAGCCATTGTAATACTAGAATCAGTTCAGCTCTCTACTTCATTCCTTATGATAAATATTCATAGTTGATGTACAGTACACATATTTTTGTTTTGATCACAAGTGCAGGATGTGAAATGGACTCTTGTGAGGGTGCATGATGTTTGTAAGCTAGAGAGAGAACTGCTTCTTTCAGGGGCATGGTCTTTGTCAGTTGCAAAACATCCAGTACAGACTATGGGAGAGTATAAATAGTCTAAATAACAAAGATCAATAATTTTTGGTTTTACATACTTTGCATTGCTTGGCTACTCATTGCTTCCAATCTGAGATGTTCATAGATCCAGACACTCCTGAGAAGACTTGGAAGAGGCTGCTATGTCTACTGTTGATCCTACGGCTGCTTGTTCCTGTTGCTATAGTTGCTATTGAAATCCTGACAATGAAGAGGGGACTCACTCTGAGGAACTGAGTCTATCTATAAAAGTCTACTTCCACTATCCCTATTAATCTTGTAATCTCATATCTAAGATGGATAGGTTGGAAGGGAAGTTGAGGAATTAAAGAACCCCAAATAAAGTAGGTTTTAAAAGGATCAAAGCCAGCCAAGCAGTGGTGGTGCATGATTTTAATACTAGCACTTGGGAGGTAGAGGCAGGTGGATCTCTGAGTTTGAGGCCAGCCTGGTCTACAGAGTGAGTCTAGGACAGCCAAGGCTGCACAGAGAAACCCTATCTCGAACCACCCACTCAAAAAAAGATCAAAGCCTACAAGTGGAACCTCACATTGGGAGACAAAATGTTAAAGATGATTTTATAAAACTTTTTTTAAATTAGTTTCTCTCTTAACCCGGATATCATACAAATAATTGAGATTCCTTTATATTTGCTTAATAATAAACTTCACAATACAATAACTGGGCAGTTATTACTTTATTCTTAAACCTCTAAGCTAATTTGGTTTCCTCCCAGTTGTTCATCCCAGAGATACTTATACTTTGTAGTTTTCTCTGCTCCAACTCCTTCTTCTGATACCTCCTGGACCTCTCCCTTGGCTAAATTCCCCTACTTCATCTTCTAACTCCTCATGCCCTGGATGGCAGAAAGTCCAGCCCCATTCTTTCCCCTCCTCAGCTATTGACTATAAGCTGCTTTATTACCATACCAGGTGACAATTTGTATACCATGGAAGCAGACTTTATACAACATTGAGACAGAAGATTGTCAGGAAAAGACTTGCAACCAGATATGGAGGATATAGAAATCTGCATTTGAATTACATAGTAACCTTATGCCTACAAATATTAAACTGTGAGATCTCTAATTAGATTTAAGATCTGTTCCACATTAGGGAAGCCAAGCTGGGAAGTGGAACAAATAGGTAACTATTTGGTATTTGTGAAGTCATGGCTTTTGATGGAAAATCTACAATTACTAATTTATTAAATCATCATAATACTTATGTCAATCTAAAAAAAACTTTGTCATAAGCTCACAGATAAGTGTAGTCTTCATCTTTGTTAAGGAAGCCTCTCTTTGTAGCTGATGAAGATTATTTCTGAGAAACACAATTAATCAAAATGCAAAGACATAGAGCCTAGTCACACCTAGATGACTCCCTTAACCTAAGGCTCAGGGAATATGGCAGAAGAGGGACAGAGAGACTCTAATAGTCAGAGAGGACCAGGATGCTTGCTGGGAGATTGTGTCACCTAACAGTTTCAGAAGTTACATCCATAAAGTCTTATCAACATGGCTACTCAAAAGTGAGATAAACAATGACAAAACCAATAAACATGGCAAAGTAACTGTCAGAATCCCATTAGGCCCAACAGAACACAGAATAATAGGCAACTGAATAAACATGGGAGCTTGAGAGGCAGTCTTTCATATGAGAGAAACAAACCAATTTGTCATCCAGTACCAAATGGTCAGCCCCAAAACGTGCATACATATAACATTATACACACTGAATAGGTTACACTGAGAAACATATGTATATACATATATTCATATAATAACTATTAGCAAAAGAAGAGACTATGAATTTGAAGAAGAGTGAGGAGCTGTATTTGAGAGGGTTTCAAGAAGGACATAGAAGGAATAAATGTAACTATATTATATTCTCAATCCTTTCAAAAAACAAAAATCATGATATACCCTGTACTTGTGCAATGAACATGACTCAGAAAGCTCGTTCTAGGAAAAGTTTGAAATCCTGTCCTTAAATGCATTTGTTGGTTTTAGTTTGTTTTGTTTTCATTGTTGTTGTGGTTCTTTGTTTTTTCACAGCAAATAAACCACAATTCATAAATCTCAGATCAGAGAATATTAGTGCTTTTTGCTGACAGGCAAACGACAAGTGTGCAGACCATTGAGCTGACCTTGGCTGTGCATGTGAGAGCTAGGCCTTTAATGTTCAGCCTAGAAATTGCCTTCTTCCATTTCCTCTGCTTAACTGGAAGGGACTTTGAACATGACCTGTGTTTTGAGAAATATCAACATTGTGTGTTCTCCAAATTCACTCAAGCTAATTTGTACTTTCTGAGACAAAGCTCATTAAGTTACATGAGATGAATTTTTTGTGGTTTAAAGGGTCTATCCTTTGGGTTGAAATTAACTTCATGTCTGTTTCTTTTTATGTATGTGTACTGACAATCTCAAGCCCATTACTGAAAGTATGGCATTCTATATTATTTTCCATTTTCTTTTAAACAGCTACCTGAAACATAATCTTTAATGCGCTCAACTGTCCTCAGCACCCTTGGTCACTTTTATTGCATGACTCTCACAATACATGCATGAGCGTGGCCCTTCAGTCTCAAGTGTATGGACACGAATCCCCACAATCACATTTGACTACTTGGACACGAATCCCCACAATCACATTTGACTACTTGGACACGAATCCCCACATTCACATTTGACTACTTGGACACGAATCCCCACAATCACATTTGACTACTTGGACACGAATCCCCACAATCACATTTGACTACTTCTTTGTTTTCTGGGGACCAACTCTGTCTTGAAATGTTTCACACACGCGTTCTACCTCAAACTTAGCTTTTGTTTTCTTACTTTCTGTCAGTCTTTTTGTTGTATTTTCATTTTTTACTGTTGCTTTCTAAGTTTTATATTTTGCTCAGCTTCTCAACTATATTGAATCACTAAAAAAAGCTTGAAAATAAAACTGGTAGGGGTTTGGATGCTCACTTAATTAAAATTGACGTATCTTCTTACCATTTATAAAGCGTGTTCATTGCCTTTTGTCTATTTTTTTTTTTTTTTTTTTTTTTTTTAGTCAGGAAGAAAATGAATGAAGTGTATGTGTGTGGCTTGCAAGGCTTCCTGATCTTTCCTAGTACCACCTTCGACTTTTTGCTATGCCTCAACACTGTTTGTCATTCAGTGTTGCATCAAGATTTGAATTGGCATCTTCTTTCTGTGAGAGTGTATCAGGGAAGACATTCAGCATCTGCATCAGTGTAATTACAGACAAATTCAAGGATAAATATATATAATGATTCCTATCTCAGAATATAAAATAAAAAAGAACAATACTTTCCATCTTGAATATTTGAATTTGGAAACAGTTTCTACATAAAAATGCTTGTAAGTCTAAATATTTTTAAAAGCTCTTATTTTCAAAGTTTCTTCGAAAAATAAATACTAAGTCAAGAAAATGTGACAGCATGGTATCATTAGGATTATTCCTTTCTTCTACCCCAGTATTTAATTTATTTTATTTCATTAACAATTTTTTACTTATTAACAGGAGAACAATTACTAGACACCAAAGTGTATAACGAAGACTGTGTATATTTACAAAAATTAGAATTATTAATGAATAAGTCTCTAACTGCAAGAAAATAGAAAATTCATGAAATATGTATATGGAATACATTTATATGTTTCTTTTCATTTGAATCTATTTGTAAACAATACTGTGATGAAAAAACAATAGCCATAAGAGCCATGCATGCACATCTGCGAGGCAAGTTAATTTAATTAAAATTTTAGGGTAGCTGTTTAAAACATATGCCTGGCAAATGCAATGAAGTATATATCGTCATACATACGTATATGTATGATGTAATACATATCCTATGTATATACACATGTATATATATATATATATATATATGCATACAAGCATATGTCTCCACCAGATATAATGGATTCAACATTTGATAAATCCAGAATTGATAGACCTCATGTACATACTATGCACCTACAGTTAAGATTGCAACTGAAATAAAAGTCCAGCCATTATCAAGAAAAAGGATCTTGCCTCCAACCTTCTATATATTCTTGACATTCTGGAGACAGGCCTGTGTATAATTTATTTTGCAGGGAGAGGCGAAAAAATCTAATTAGGAAAATCATAGACTTAAGCACAAAAGCAAATACTTGAAAATAATTTCTATGCGGCTATACGAAAAATATCTCTCCCAGTTTCTGGAAGTTAATTTCAAGGTACGAAGTTTGTTGTTTCTACAAGTGGAGAACGTCTGAGCTATTATTTTCACAAGTGTCTGCGGGACCTGAAAGAAGTGTGGAGACTTTTATAAAATAATGCAAAATAATTTCTATTGGTACTGCTATTTTATTAGGCAAGACACTTCCCTCTTAGCATCTTAGGGAGGTCTAAACCATACTCTTATTCACATGAACGTCCATGAGACCCATTGGAATTCCCATTAGTGTGTTTGCTGGCTGTCATCATTTCATACATTTTGTATCTATTCCATGCTCAAGAACATGGGATCTATAGCTAGATTGTCCTAGAATCTCAGCCATCAATCTTTTCAGTTGCTAAATCACTGTCTCAAATTTATTTATAGTTTGATGGGGCAAATAGTATGTTCTTCCTTCTTCCAAAGTTATGTATAAAGGTGCATTGAATGAATATGTGTCACCAAGTTAGTGGATTTGCAGGCCTGAGCAAAACTGGTTTTATGTGTTGTCCATGAGAATCTTTATTCTTGAGCATCTTTATCAAAAATTATGTTAGAGAAAATATAACTATATATATATTAGTAAAGCATATTCATATATATTTACATATACATACTGAAAAAGACATTACATGTGTCACTCCTAGGATTGCCTTCCTGGGTCATGCACATGACAGCCATGAATAAATCAGCATTGCACACATAGAATGGAATCAGAACATGTACATAGTATTTCTTAACTTTCTGTGTTGCTCACTGATGTGAAGGGGATTAATAGAGGGAAAATAATTATTTTATGCATAAAGTCACTGTGCAAAATATTTTTAGTTCTTTGAAGTGTTTTTCCCCCTCTTGACTAATTATCAAGTAGCTGCCTGATTGCTGATGATTGATGACTGATGGAGAGGTATTTCGACAGGTGCTAATAGTTTGGTTAGCATAAGTGCTTCTGTGGAAGGAGCAGGGCTCTGAGGCAGGCAGAGCTGCAGTAGAGTCTCTTGAGGGTGGTGCTTTGGAAGGTATGCATAGTTTGTGTTACAAAGAGTGAAGAGTGGCATCTGGAGATTGTCTTAAATGCAATCGCTAATGATAATAATAGGTCTGTTTGTGAAGATGACTCATAAAACGGTCTTTGTATTTTCAACTTGAATAGACAAAAGAAAAACTCCATTAGAGACAAATCTAACTTCTCTAATCACACTTTTCTAAAAGATTTCACTAAATATTTTTGAAGAGTGACACATTTTGAATAAAAAGTAAATCATAGTCCTAAAGAAGAAAGACTAATACTGTGTACTCTTTTTGTTTACTAGACACAATGAAATTGTTGCATAATATTGTTAAGGAATTATGTAAAAATGTCTAAAATTTTAATTTAACACTATAGTAATAATCCAATGTTATTTGGTTCTCTGTTGCTATATAACACAAGTAAGAATCTACTTTCCATTTTAAAAATAGGTAATTGTGAATTTGTTTTACACTGTTTTAATTTAGTGGAAATTTATAGTTTTAAGATACTAAAGTACACACACATAAATTTTTTTTTCTGGACCACTTTTTTTTCTTTCAACAGTAGTCTGTATATTTACTTTAGACAACCAGAAAAGAGAAAAAGAAGTGAAGTTCAAATAAGTACAATACCAGAGTGGATCCCAAATTGTTACAAGGGCTGCCAACAGACGCACATGAAGCAGATACAGTGAGAGGGTGAGGACAGTGGGTGTGACTCTTCCTGCCAAATGTCAACCTCACAGAGCTCCTGAACACACTCAACATGCAAGTAAGAACATGCACTGGGGCATTTCTTCACCACCAGCTCTTGAACCCAGGCTCACTTGCAGTAAGCCTCCAGGCTCCATGCTAGACACAGCATCCATGTCCCTTTAAGCCTGAGTCTAGATTGCCTGATTCCAGTGCCTGCCTGTAGAAGAAAACAGTGTGAAGTAGAGACTGAATAGTGGACAAATGGTATCAGATAAAGAGGCTCAATCATGTTGGTCAAGAGGAGAAAGAAGCAGAGCTCAAAGTATGGCACCAGCCAAGGACAATACGTGCAGTAAACTTCGAAACTCTACCCAGATCTAGCCAATGGACAGGACATTCTCCACATTGAATGGAGAGTGGGGCCTGACTTTCACACGAACTCTGGTGACCCATATTTGACCACGCCCCCTGGATGGGAAGGATAGCAGGCTACCAAGAAGAGACTTGATACTCTATGAGCATATAAAGGGGGAGAAAGTCCCCCTCAGTCACAGTCATAGGGGATGAGAGCAAGGGGAAAATGAGAGGGAGGGAGAAATGGGAGGATACAAGGGATGGGATAACCATTGAGATGTAATATGAATAAATTAATAAAATATATTTTAAAAAAAGAAAATAGAGAACACTATGGGCATTTCACACTCAGGTTTATTAAGGGAAACGTGAATATTCAACAAGGTTGTCTTCAATTACTCACAAATAATGTTACCCACTAGTAACTGTGATACAAACAGGCTCTGATAGATTATACAAAGAATGCTCTGCCTGTACATATTTCACTGCTAATTATAGATGAATTCATCTTTAATATCCACTGTCATAGTTACTGGGAGTGAGATTTATCTATAATACAAATCTATCATTCAAGCCACTAAAAGCCATAGATAAGGTCAATAATATAGTGAATAGAAAGATGATCAATTAAATATAACAGAAGTTTTTGTTGTTCAAGGCATCTTCTTAGAAAATGAAGTCAGTTACATTACCACTGTAGCTTTCTATAGTGATCACTTTTTCAATCCTTACCATCTGTACTAACAAAAAGTTACCACAGAGTGATTTAAAAACTCAACCAAGTGTTTATACTGAGTAAGTGCATAACTGGAATTTAGTTTGAATCTAAAGTCATCTCTAAAAATTACAGGCAATTATGTGCTTTTAGAGATAAACATGATCAAGTGCTCATGTTCTTCTAATTTTACTGTATGAGGTTTGAGAAAAGAAAAAGAATATAGTGCTTTAAAGTTGTTTTCTTTATATATTCTGGATATTAGATCTTAAGGTCTAATATCCAAAATATATAAAGAACTCAAGAAATTAAACAACACCAAACCAAATTACCCAAATGAGAAATGGGGCTTGGAACTAAACAGAGAATTCTCAACAGAGTAATATCAAATGGCTGAGAAACACTTAAAGAAATGCTCAACCTCCTTAGTCATCAGGGAAATGCAAATCAAAACAACTCTGAGATTCCCTCTTACACCCATCAGAATGGCTAAGATCAAAAATTCAAGAGACACCGCATGCTGGCAAGGATGTGGAGAGAGAGGAACACTCCTTCATTGCTGGTGGGAATGCAAACTAGTACAACCACTTTGGAAATCTATCTGGTGCTATCTCAGAAAACTGGGAATAGGGCTTCCTCAAGACCCAGCTATTCCACTCCTTGGAATATACCCAGAAGATGCTCGAGCACACAACAAGAAAATTTGCTCAACCATGTTCATAGCAGCCTTGTTCATAATAGCCAGAACATGGAAACAGCTTAAATGTCCCTCAGTAGAAGAATGGATAAAGAAACTGTGGTACATATACACTATGGAATACTACTCAGCTATTAAAAACAAGGAATTCCCGAAATTTGTGGATGAATGGATTGAGCTAGAAATGATCACAATGAGTGAGTTAACCCAGAAGAAGAAAGACTCAAATGGTATATACTCACTTATATCTGCATACTAGCCCAAGGGGCATGTCCCATGAAAGTCTTCACTTACCAGGAAACTGGGACAGAGGGGAGGACATCCTATTGGGACTCTAGACGAGAGAAGCATGGGAGAATAGCAAAGTAGAAGGATCGAGAGGGTCCTAGAAACCTACAAGTAGAACATTATGATAAGGCAGATTTGGGCCCAGGGGTCCCGCTCAAACTAAGGCAACAGCCAAGGACAATACAGGCAGTAAACTTTAAAACCCTACCCAGATCTAGCCAATGGGCAAAACATTCTCCACAGTTGAGTGGAGAGTGGGGTATGACTTTCACACATACTCTGGTGCCTCATAATTGACCATGTCCCCTGGAGGGGGAGACCTGGTGGCACTCAAAGAAAGGACAGCAGGTTACCAAGAAGAGACTTGATACCCTATGAGCATATACAGGGGGAGTTAATCCCTCTCAGGAACAGTCATAGGGGAGGGGAATAAGGGGAAAATGGGAGGGAGGGAAGAATGGGAGGATACAAGGGATGGGATAACCATTGAGATGTAACAAGAATAAATTAATAAAAAATAAAGTTGTTTTCATTTATTTGTTTGTCCACATAACCATTATAATATGAAGGCCTGTAAGTACAAAGCCCTTTAATTTAGGCTCAAATACATAGCAAGTTTAGTCAAACCCTGGACCTAGGTAATCATAGGAAGTCACAAAGAGAAGCTCCATCACTGAACTGAGAGTGATGGAGCCCCATTCATGTCCTACATCCTTGGTCATGGTTTCCCTCTGCAGAACTTCCTTTCTGATTACAGCAGAACTCTGTTACTTTTCCTACAAAATGATCTCATTGCTTTCACTGAAATTTTTCATCGATATACAGATATCTTGGCTATGCTTTCCTCTTTACACAGGTACTCAGGATATATCCCAGCTGTAATAGAAATCTGATTCCTTTCCACCATACACAAGTTTAATTTCCCTTTTTTCCATTTTTTTTACCATGACATCCCAAAGCAATTATGTAAAATGCAGTGTGTGTGTGTGTGTGTGTGTGTGTGTGTGTGTGTGTGTGTGTGTGTTGTCTTAGTTTGGTTTTGGTTGTTATGATAAAATACTCCTACCAAAGCAACTTTGGAATGAAAGGGCTTATTTTAGCTCACAATTTCAGACTACATTCCATCTCCGCAAAGAAAGCAAAGTGTCAAAGCAGCCACAGGTTGACTCAGCTGTCACATCACATCCAAGTCAACGACAGAAAAGAATGAATGAATGCAAGAAAGCTTTGGCTCATCTCACTTTCTCTAGTTACTGAATCCGAGCCCACCTGCTCAGGAAATAGTGCCACCCAGAATAGACAAGTCTTTTTTATCTCAATTAATGAAACCAAGACAATCTCTCAAAGGCATGACAGTCTAAACCTAATTGAGCCTTTCTTCCCAGAAGATTCCAGACTGCACCAAGTTACCAACAGATAAAACTGCCCAGTGTGATATAATATTTTGTATTATATTAAGTATATGAACTTATATTTTTCTGTACTCCATATATGCGCAGAAACTCTATGTTATGACATATTAGTGTGTGGTATTCACTATAGTTATCCCCATAGCCTAAATTGGAATTTGGCATTTAAATGTCTTCAAAATACACTGTTAAATGAATTAGCAACTGAACTTTAACAGTATATGTTTTTTTAACTTGTCAATCTGAGCAGATAAAATCAAGAGAACATGGACACTTCTCAGCATCTTATCTCCA
>OU015751.1:81414638-81427138 GCA_907169655.1 Acomys percivali | reverse complement strand
AAACTAGGGAACATTTGAATAAGGGTAGTAGGATGTTAATATGAATGTAATTCTATAGTGGATGAGTGAAAATAAAGAAGTTTATATATTTAATGAGTTCAGCAGGCTGTGTGCCTATGTGTTTACTAACACAATGGCTAGAGAGAGAATAGCAAAATTGTTTATTGTATATAAACTCTGAGTGGTAATTTATACCAGGCATATGTAGAAACTCAGACTTGGTTATCTGATGACCTGCCCTTTCCCTAAGCATCTGCACCCTGGTGTACCAGAAGAAAATCCAAAAAGCCCCTTAGAAACTTACTGCCTTAAGAAACATTCTTTTTCTCATTGATTTTATTAAATACTCCATTCTTTCTTCTTGATCTGACAAGATGCAATATGTTACTAAAAAAAAAAAAATACTTTCCCAATCTCACTGAGAGGAAGAAAATATGATCACTAGGATCTCATTACAAGACTGGAACATCCAGCTCTTGGCTGACTGGACTAGATGGATATTGTAGCTTCAATAAATTAATTCACGAGCTAAGGATAGTGCATTGAATTATCTTCAAAATTTGTGATCATGGAACAACAATTGGATTAGTTAAACTGTTAAAATGTGAAGGGCACTTGAGTCTAATGGTCATGAAGAATCTTAGATGGAGTCAATGAAATGGCTGTATAGAATAGTCAATATATTAGAAAATAAATGGCCTTCTAACAGCAGAAAATATTAGGAAACTTTTGGCAGAGCCTGACGAATAAAACTACTATCAGTGGAAACGCTTTCTTAATTGAAATGAAACCCGGAATACACTTCTAGAAATTGATAGATAATTAAACTAACAATGCCTGAAAAAAAAACAATTTAGACTCATTTTCTTAAACTCCCTGTGCTGTGAAAAACTTCAGATTTTCACTATACATTTGATATTGTTACGTGAATGAGCTATAAGTAAAAATCATTAAAAAAAAAAAACAGCAAAAACAATTTTCGCTAAAAACCTGTAGCAAGGCCAAATATCCAGGAGCAAAAGCTTTAAAGAGAGAAATAAAATTACTGATTTAATTAAAAATTTAACAAACTATTGTTAAAGCTATTTATTCTGAAGCTATTATTCAAATAATCAAACATTTCAATATAAAGATTTTTGTTTGCCTTGACCTAGTAATATTATGATATGATTTTCTTTATGGCATTACTTTTTTATTAATTTCTTAATTGCATTTTTGTTATCAGTGTCATAATTCATGTTTCCAAAATTTAATTAATATCTCTCAGATTACATGACACTTTTCACAAAGCTCATGTCATTGGTTTCACCTTTAATCATCATCGATGACTCTTCCCACTGCATGTATGCATTAAGCACATCACTGAGACAAGTGTATGGCAAGCAGATTACGAGATGAATTTTGTGATCCTGAGACTATACGTAAGTGTTGCATGTGCTCAGCAAAATAATGTTCATATGGATAAGGATATTTAAGGGTTCACCTCAGGATAAAAACCATCACAATGAGGAAGGGGAGATGTTTCCGAGCGATGGTAGTAAATGGGTAGGGGGAGTGCAGAGTGAGTCTATGAAGGGCCAACGTTTCTGTCCCACAAAAATGACTAAATCCACAGCTGGAGATAGAGGTCAAGAAGAGACGAACTGTCTCAGACAGCTATGTCATGTGCCAAGTGCTCAGAATGCAGCAAGATTGGCACTTTCAGCATGTACATAACCTTTGACTCATATATTTGTCAGTTATCTACTTGTCCAAAAGATTTTCTCTTTTAGTACCGTTCTTTCAAGTATGATGGCTGCTTTTCCCATTACTTTAATTTTGTCTTCATGGAGGTCTGTCAAAACTATTATCCTAGGAACTGTGTTCAAAATAAAGTTTACCATGATAGCTTCTTGAGTTTGTCATGTGATACAGCTTAGAGAATGAGAATGCTTTGAAAATGTTTATCATACTTCCTTAATTACTAATTCCAAAGCCTCTCCACCCTAAGTGAGAAACTTGTCTCATCTATAATAAAAGATACTTTCCAGGATTACAGAGATGGTTCAGCAGTTAAAAAGACATACTTCTCATTCAAGGACCAAGGTTTAGTACTGAGCACCCCAATTGCACAGTTCTTAACTGTCTGTAAATCCACTTCCAGCTTCAAGAAGACCAGATGCCTTGGGCCTTCACAGGCACTTTCACTCATGTATAAACACACACACACACACACACACACACACACACACACACACACACACACACACACTTTAAAATAAAATAAACCTTTAAAATATCATTGTTCTCCTGTTCAATACCAACGTAAATCAAAACCTGATTTTATTCAAAGTTAAACTCAGTTAAACTATTTCTGATATGATCGTTTTATTGTATGCTTGGGAATATTGATCAATATCTCTAAAAATGTGCAAATATAAGGCGTCAAAAATAAAAGTAATCCATTTCTGTGGGGCATGCATATGAGGAGTAGCTAAAATGCAGACACAAGACCACCAAGGTCACATTGGTCAGCCCCATCTAAAGCAGTGGTTCTCAACCTGTGAGGCCCGACTCCTTTTGGATCAAGTAGCCCTTTCACAGGGTTTGTTTGTGTGTTAGATATCCTGCATAACTGCCAAGAGCCACCCTATTAAGGGAGCTCACTAGGCATGTGGGCTGTCGAGGAGGTGATCTGGTGTTTGCAACGTCTTGAACCACGATGCACCCCTAAACTGCTTCCAGCCTCTGCCATGCTGTCAGGAGCCATTGATTTGGGGAAGTCCAGTAGACATGAGAGATCTCTGGAGATGAACTGGTAATTATAAGGTCTGTATCATGATGTACCCTAGAATTGCTTCCAACCTCTGACTGTCCTGTCAATTGTGCTTTGCTGCATCTCTCTAAAATCTGGCATTACAGCCGGGCATGGTGGTGCATGCCTTTAATCCCAGCACCCAGCGAGGCAGAAGCATGTGGATCACTGTAAGTCTAAAGCCAGCTTGGTCTACAAAGCGGGTCCAGGACAGCAAGGACTACATTCACTGCCAGCCTGGCCTACAAAACGAGTCCAGGACAGCCAAGATTACACAGAGAAACCCTGTCTAAAAAAAAAAAAAACAAAAGTAAATGCATCTGGCATTGGTGTGACCTGTTATTTTCTGGGTACTGACCAGCTCTGATTGAGAAAACTTCCTACAGGATTTTGTTGAAGATACACTGTTTGTTATTCATATTGATTAGTCCCAGATTATGGAATTCCAGATTTGATTGAAATAGTTGTAAAAGGTCCTTGTGGACCTCCAGATGCCTCACTAAGGATAGCCTACTAGCAGATTTGTGGCTTCAGATAAGCCTCCACTGCAGATAGTACCACGAATCCTGGTATTTCACCATAAATATAGGCAAGTTTATTTAAATTTCGCATGAACCTAAGTGGAATGAAGCTACCTAGATATGTCTAAACTTATTCTGTTTCTTAGAATGAAAGACAGATAAAATTATTGTCCTGAGCTCATAATGAACTAAGAGATAGCTGGATAATGTATAGTTAGGTCTGTCCTAATTGATAAATCATATACTTTTGTAAGTTTCAGACCCTATTAACCTTAGACCCTGTCAACCTACATCATTCTGAACTCACTATGAACTTATGTAATGGATACATAGATAAAAATTATTTAGATTTAAAACATGTAACTTTTTATATTTTAGAATTCATCTGTTTTTGTGATTAATTGTACTTTTTTGACTATGAGGTAGTTCCCTTTTCTCAGAACTATAAGTATGGTCTTCTACAATAAATGTAGCTGAAAATTGGGAAGCTTAACTTCAGTTGAAGTCAAGATGCCCAATTTCATCCATCCCTTCTCTTGAATGTATGTGTGTATGAGTGGTTTATTTTCTATCTCTCTGTTATTTCTTTTTTTAAAATTTTATTCAGATTTTTAAAAATTAATTTATTCTTGTTACATCTCAATGGTTATCCCATCCCTTGTATCCTCCCATTCTTCCCTAACTCCATTTTCCCCTTATTCCCCTCCCCTATGACTGTTCCTGAGGGGGATTACCTCCCCCTGTATATGCTCATAGGGTATCAAGTCTCTTCTCGGTGACCTGCTGTCCTTCCTCTGAGTGCCACCAGGTCTCCCCCTCCAGGGGACATGGTCAAATGTGAGGCACCAGAGTACTTGAGAAAGTCAATAAGTTAGCTGACTCAGGGATTTTTACCCAGCCTAAGTTTACACTGGTTTGCTGGAGATCTAGGCAAGGAGGCCTATCTACTGATCAAAGAGCCTCCTTTAAGACCCCATGCAGTTTCTACCCAGAAGCTGCTTTTAGAGCCTCAGCCATAGGAAATTTGTGGTCATTAAATTCTCCTCAGCCGCAGTACAGCAAATCCCTAGAGAAGGAACCTTAGGCTCTTTTTCCCCTTCCCTCCTTTCTCTTTCAATCCTGGTCAGTCACCTGAGCCATCAGCTCTGGCCACCCAAGAGCTAAAGTGCACTGGAAGGGCATCTGCATCCAGCACTAGAGACCCTACCCTGGACCTCTCCAGAGCCACAGTCAGGCATCAACACATATCAAGACACATTATGATATACAACAGTAGCAAAATTAAATATATGACATGGCAAGGAAAATTACTTTATGGTTGAGGGTCATCATAACATGAGGAACTATATTAAAGGGTTGCAGCATTAAAAAGTTTGAGGACCACTTATGTAAGGCCAGCTCCCCTCTCCAAAACCAATACTTGTGAGACTTAAATTTATCTGTTGATATTCCTTAAACTTTGATTTTTCCAGATGGAAAGTAATAGCAAGAGTACTACTTTAAATAAAATGTGAGATTTACATGAGAGAAATAATTTTTTTAAAAAAGTTTGTTCTAGTGTTCTATACCATATTTGTATATTACAAATGGATGAATATATTCTAATGCTATTAGCATATATTAGCATAATCAAATGCTTATAGTTTTAATATGACCACAAAGCCTTTTAAGAACATGTGTAGAGATAATGGCATTAAGTGGGGATAGAGCTGAAATTTGCCAAAATTTGAAGATTTACAAGAAGAATCTAAAAAAGAGACTATGAAGTAGTCAGTAAGGCAAAAAATCTGGGCTGTTTGAAGGTACAAACTCTCAAAAAGTGAAACAGGAGAAGGTACCAGAGATGTGAAGTGAAATGAGCATTGTTGAACTCAACAACAACAAAGTGGCCCTGGTCTTAGCAGAAGTCAGCCCAATGGTTTGGATGGACAGGTAGAAACTGAGTGATAATGAGAGAGTTGGAGGCAATAAGTGCAGGGGACATTTTAACAGAACATTCTGTAAGAGGGAAGGCAACGAAAGAGGGTGGGAAAGTATTTATGAGGAGATGTAAAATATAGAGAACTTTCTCTTTTGTTGTTTATTATTTTTAGCTATTTTTAAAATTTTTATATATACATTTACATTATTACACATATATAAAATAAACTATGTACAGCAAGAAGAACCACAGAACAATCAGGAATTATATAAATTATATAAATTCATATATATATATATATATATATATTATATAAATTCTTAGTGTTTTTGCTATTTGTATTTGGCAACCTTGAAGAAAATATCTTTCCTATGTTGGTGTATCTAAAATTCTGAATGTAAATCAATATCTCTCATATCTCATCTCTATCAACTTAAAACATCTATCTAGACCTAAAAACATCTTACCCCCTAAATGACTAATCTTCATTGTAAAACTAAACTACCTGGTTTTCAACCCCATCAGAGACTTGAGAAGAATAAAATCAATTACCTCAGTAAACCAGAAATGGAGGTTAGCAGCTTCTAGGGTGAAAAAAACTTTCTTAATGTGACAGAAAGAGCTTCTGAGGTGGCAAATGGTCCAGACAGCAGTGGTGGTACAATTTAGCACAAAGGAAGGGAACTTGTCTTCTGTTATAAAATTAAGGAAGCAGATACATGTAAATGATATTGTCCAAGTGGCTATTGTGATGTTAGAGGATTAAGACAAGGTGAAATCTTGGTATAAGAAAAGGGAAGAAATCCTACCTGGTCATGGTGAATGATGTCTTTGATATGCTCTTGTATTCGCTTTGCGAGTATTTTGTTGAGTATTTTTGCATCAATGTTCATAAGAGAAATTGGTCTGAAATTCTCTTTTTTTTTGTTGGGTCCTTGTGAGGTTTAGGTATCAATGTGACTGTGGCCTCATAGAAGGAATTTGGTAATATTTTGTCCATTTCTATCTTTCGGAATAGCTTGAATAGTATCGGTATTAGCTCCCCTTTGAAGGACTGGTAGAATTCTACACTGAAACCATCTGGCCCTGGGCTTTTTTTGGTTGGGAGACTATCAATGGTTGCTTCTATTTCTATAGGCAAAATAGGGCTATTTAATTTGTTTATCTGGTCTTGGTTCAATTTTGGTAAATGGAATCGGTGGAGAAAATTGTCCATTTCCTTTAAATTTTCGAAGGACAGCAGGACGCCGAGAAGAGACTTGATACCCTATGAGCATATACAGGAGGAGGTAATCCCCCTCAGGAACAGTCATAGGGGAGGGGAATAAGGGGAAAATGGGAGGGAGGGGAGAATGGGAGGATACAAGGGATGGGATAACCATAGAGATGTAACAAGAATAAACTAATAAAAAAAAGAAAAAATAATAAATCAGCATTTATAGTTAAAAAAAATTTTCGAATTTTGTAGCATAAATGCCTTTGAAGTAGGATCTTACGATTCTTTG
Source organism: Acomys percivali (assembly GCA_907169655.1). Lineage (NCBI taxonomy): Eukaryota > Metazoa > Chordata > Mammalia > Rodentia > Muridae > Acomys > Acomys percivali. The sequence continues at coordinate 81,420,397 of OU015751.1, read as the reverse complement.
TATTTCTTCGGTGTCTGTTGTTATGTCGCCTTTTTCATTTCTGATTTTGTTAATTTGGGTAGTGTTTCTCTGTCTTTTAGTTAGATTGGCTAACGGTTTGTCTATCTTGTTAATTTTCTCAAAGAACCAGCTCTTGGTTTTGTTGATTCTTTGGATTGTTCTCTTTGTTTCTAATTTATTGATTTCAGCCCTGAGTTTGATTATTTCTAGGCCTCTACTCCTCGTGGGTGTTTCTGCTTCTTTTTTTTCTAGACCTTCCAGATGTGTTGTTAAATTGTTTATGTGGGATGATTCCATTTTCTTTTGAAAGGCACTTAGTGCTATGAATTTTCCTCTTAGCACTGCTTTCAAAGTGTCCCACAAGAGAACAAAGCGACAGCCTACAGATTGGGAAAAGATCTTCACCAACCCTTCATCTGACAAAGGTTTAATATCCAAAATATATAATGAACTCAAGAAATTAAACACCACAAAACCAAACAACCCAATTGCGAAATGGGGCTTGGAACTTAACAGAGAATTCTCAACAGAGGAATATCAAATGGCCGAGAAACACTTAAAGAAATGCTCAACCTCGTTAGTCATCAGAGAAATGCAAATCAAAATGACACTGAGATTCCATCTTACACCCATCAGAATGGCTAAGATCAAAAACTCAAATGACACCACATGTTGGCGAGGATGTGGATAGGGAGAGACACTCCTTCATTGCTGGTAGGATTGCATACTAGTACAACCACTTTGGAAAGCTATCTGACGTTTTCTCAGAAAAATGGGAATAGAGCTTCCTCAAGACCCAGCTATCCCACTCCTGGGAATACACCCAGAAAATACTCTACCACACAACAGGGACATATGCTCAACCATGTTCATAGCTGCTTTATACATAATAGCCAGAACATGGAAACAGCCTAAGTGTCCCTCAGTAGAAGAATGGACTAAGAAACTGTGGTACATTTACACTATGGAATACTACTCAGCTATTAAAAACAAGGAATTCCCGAAATTTGTGGACAAATGGATTGATCTAGAAATTATCATCATGAGTGAGCTCACCCAGAAGCAAAAAGAGACAAACGGTATATACTCACTTATATCAAAACACTAGTCCGAGGGATATGAACCATGAAAAAAAATTTTACTTACCAGGAAAGTGGGTCAGAGGAGAGGTCATCCTATTGAGACTTTAGGTGAGAGTAGCATGGAAGAATGGGGAAATAGTAGGACCCACAGGGTCCTGGAAACCTACAAGAAGAACTTTATGACAGGCAGATCTGGGGCCTGAGGTCCTCCTCAAACTAAGGCACCAGCCAAGGAGAATATAGGCAGTAAACTTCGAACCCCTACCAAGTCCTAGCCGACGAACATGATATTCTCCACCGTTGAGTAGAGAGTGAGATCTGACTCTCACACGAACTCTGGTGCCCCTTTTCTGACAATGTCCCCTGGATGGGGAGGCCTAATGGCATTCAGAGGAGGGATAGCAAGTTACCAAGAAGAGACTCAATATCCTAAGAGCATATATAAGGGGAGGAGGTCTCCCTCAATCACAGACATAGGGGAGGGGAGAAAGGGGGAAGTGGGAGGGAGGGAAGAATGGGAGGAAACAGGGGAATGGCTAACAATCGAGATATAATACAAATAAATTAATAAAATAAATAAAATAAAATAAAATAAAGAAAAGGGAAGAGGCTGTGAAGAGGAAACAGCTTGATAAAGGACATAAGCAGAGAGCAGGCTCAAGTGGAAATGGATCAGGGCCATGCAAGTTATAGGCAAAACTACAACAAAATCATCAAGTATTTACACACTGAGTCAAAATTAAAAGCACATTATTAGAGTATTGGTGAAAAAAGAACGCATAGGAGCAAAAACATCATCCCCTTGTTCATATGGATTTTCCTCTACCTAGTCAAACCAACATACACTGCCCATGTGAATATTAGATCCGTGCAATCCATTCCATATGTGTTACTTTAGACTTAGACAAATCCCCCCACAAAATGAGCTATGATTCCTTTATTGACATCAAATGTAGGTAAGGGTCGGCAGAGACAGCTCAGTGGGGGGAAAAAGTATTTGTACTACACTTAGGAGAACCAGGATTGAGACCGCTGGAACACACGGGAAGCCGGGCAATGTGAAACTTGGCTAGAACACCAGGCCTCCAACAGATTGGAAGGCGGAGACAGTGCCCGGAAGCTTCTGGGCAATGTAGTCTGGCATTGTTAGCACTAAAACAGAGAAAGCCTCTGCGTTCGGTCAGGTAGAAGGAGAGTATTCACACCTGAAGTTGTCCTCTGGTCTCCATATTGCACCTTGACACACGCCCTCACACATAAACAAGAATGAGTAAGCACACACACATACAGAAAAAAAAAATGGGAACCTAAATTTCTATTTTTAGGTATGGTCAAGACTTCTTAGGCTTAGATAAATACCAAATTTCATTCCTCAAATAAATGTGACATCCGTTTACATTAAAAATGACAAATATTAAAAGGTTTGCCCAATGTGCTGTAGCAAGAGGAGATAGCAAAGCTTACCCAGAAAGCAAAAGATTCAAGCGCAGCAGTGCAGAGCTATGGTAAGGGTAACTAGTTGTGGCTATATAGATTGCCAACCTACAACTCTTAAAATATATAAACTATGCTCCATTCATTTAATTGATAATGTGACCAATATGTTAGTGAGTAATATATTTAGTTTTCATCTCCGGTCTTGACTGCTGAATGTTTACCTCCTATATATATCACATGTACACTGCAATTGTATGCAAATGATCGCCTCAAGAATACTTTTGTAGAAATTGGAAATTTTGTTGCTGTTTCAAACATGTTTACTACTGGAACGAAAGGGACACATTATAATTTCTAATGTGATTCTTTTCATTTCCAGAAAGATTGTATCTTGCCCAAGGAAGATATGTTACTTCTGCTGGATATTTCTCTTTCATGAATTTATTTATTTAGTTTCATTAAAGTTTAGGTAAGGAAATTGAAATACATCAGAAAAAAACATATTTTGTGATTGCATGGAACTTTCCAGTTAATTCAAAATATAATTATTTTTACAATGTCTCATTGGCATTGCTTTCACTATTAATTAGGTACCAAAACAGTCCTTGTGGGGTTTTCTTACAGAGTGCCAAACTTTAGTTATCTCTCTACAATATGAATATTTTGTTATTTCATCCCCTCCATCTTCTTGTTATAAAGAAGGCCTTGTGTGTGGTTGCATGTGAAATGAAGTGTGACAATCAGTTCACCAAGCACAGCAGTGTCTGAGGATGGGCTGTGGTGTGAGGGAAAAGAAAGGCTAGCTATAACATGCTAGCCTATGCAACAGATGCATGAATATAAGACTCTCTGAACACTAACATTCATCTGAAGTTGCTTTTATGGTTTGCTTGGAGATGATAAGGAAGTGAGCCTACATAATTTCCCTATGTACCCCATTCGTTGGTGCCCGCCCAGGTCAGATCAACAAATTCCAACTTAACCTACAACATGCTCCTTACAGTAAACAGGTGATTGCAAGGACCCATGCAGGGAATACTCCGATGGGCCAGTTTCCATGATTTTCTTGTGATGCAGAAGACGTTATATCAGTGGCTGGATGCAGTTTTTCTCTCTTCCTTCTTTTGCCTTCCTTTCTTGCAAAGTAATCAACATGAATTCATCCAAAACATACTGGGATTTATTTGGAAAGAATGAATCTCTTCCCAAGCTTTCAAAAGGCAAAAAAGAACAGAACCATGTGAAATCTAGACAAAGAAATGCTGAGTAAATAACAAGTTGTTTCTTCCCCTCTAGAAGAACATGGTCTCTCTCTTCCCTAATTTTCGTTCTATGTTTCAGCTGCGTTCTTCTACTGCTGATTTCATTATTGCTGAATATATGACCCAGAACTATTTATCTAAATTTCTACCTTGAGCTTTTGGGTCTTAGCAACCTACTCACTTTATGACTATTTAAATTTAAATAAATAACAATATTCAGTGCATCTGTCTTGCTAGCAAGTATTATATACTCACATCTATATTGCCGTAGATTTTCTGTTCTCTCTCTCTGTGCCTCTCTCTCTCTCTCTCTCTCTCTCTCTCTCTCCCCTTCTCCATAGCACTATATTTCTTTACTCAGGATCAAATGAAGCATTTATCACATGCAGGGTATAATTTTAACTGATATCAAATATCCTTTCAGAAATTTCTATTAAACAAATATCTGGGTGTCTCACTTCCTTTTCATCTCCTATGAATTATTTGTAATTTCTGCATCTCCTTGTTTTAATTACCAACTTTTTGAGGGACTTATTATAAATCCTCATGGTCACTAGACAGAACTGACTATTGATTGTTGATATTTGGTACAGTGCTTTATTTTTAATAGGAATAAAAAGAAAGCCATTGTCTACTTAGCTGGGCAGGGAAGTTTTGACTCTCTATCCACTTTGTATTTATTATGTGCATGTTGCACAAGATTATAATCTATCCATTATTACTCAAATATCTTCCACAAAGGAATGTGGAAGTTTAGTTCATTTGATTCACTATGTTCTTCTAAATGTGTATTTAGAAATATCTAACTACTATACACATGGCTTTTAGACAAGAACCCACTATATTGTCTGAGATATTGCTTCTCTTCTAAAATTAAATAAAATATTCAGCAATAGGGCATAAAGCCTAAAACAATTTTCCAGGATAAAAACATACTGTTACTATATTGGTAAACACAAAACAACAAACTCCTTCCCTCTTTTACCTCCTTTTGTAATGTCTGTAGGTTGTCTTAAAGAGAAAAATATTGTTTAATGACACCAGTAAGATGTCTTACATTTTTCTCAAAACAAAGCCACAGACAGCAACTACTTCTTTAAACACCTAAAGATTTGACAACATGATCCTGTGACCCACATATTTATTTTTACATTAAAAAAAGTATGTGTATGCATATAAATGTGAGTGTATGCACGATGTCTGTGTGAGGGTGCATTCCATGACATGGATGGAGGTCTGAAGACAAGTTCTCAGAGTCTGTTCTCTCTTTCCACATTTATAGGTTCTGTAGATCAAACTTAGTTTTCCCAGCGCAGGACTCTAGCTGCGCCATACTATTAGTCCAGTGAACTATGTATTTCTTGGACATTTCCTGGGGCCACAATATTAGTGACTTTTCTGTTAGGTGAACTTAATCAGTTATCAAAGGAGGATATATAGACAAACAGCTTCCAAAACTAAGTTTGAGAGAGATATTTTACTCCCTAGAAGTGACCTATTCTCTGTCTATAACATTGGAGCATCATTTTCAGACTTCTGGCCCAGTGTATCTGGCAGACATAACTGTGACGCTGAAAATATGAAGGAGTTGCTTATTCTATCATGGCAGAACTTGGCAGTCTACTCAACTTTTGTCCAAGTCTTGTCCATTTTGCACAACATTTTGTCTATAGAGAGAGCTGGGGCATTTTTCCCAGTGGATAGCTTGTCATTAATGAAGCTATCGCCAAACAGAGGTTTTCATGATGCTAATCATCTCCATTAAGGAAGGTTTGGAGAGTTGCCAGGAGCTGATATGTCTCAAGCCAAAAAGGTCTTAAATTAATAAAAACATCTTTAAATGGCATATTTTACAGGTCTCTGAAGTTTTTGAGGATCATTTACCAACCTACTTACATTTATATTACATAGTATATATTTATCTATGTATCTCTCTCTCTCTCTCTCTCTCTCTCTCTCTCTCTCTCTCTCTCTCTCT
>OU015751.1:81396783-81414628 GCA_907169655.1 Acomys percivali | reverse complement strand
TCTCTCTCTCTCTCTCTCTCTCTCTCTCTCTCTCTCTCTCTCTCTCTTCCTTCTTATGTCTCTGGTAGGGCTGAAAACTAGATAGTTACAGTTTCAGTGTTAGGCTGAAGTTGTTTGGGATTTAAGAAAATATTTGTATAGGATTTAGTCAGTCATTCACTTGCTCAGCAAATATATATTAAGCACTTCCTGTGTATTAGTTATTATAACGGATATGGGAAATGTAGTGAAAAAACAGAATCAACTTTGTGGCTCTTGGAGATTATAGTATTTATGGGACAATTTCTAAAAGTATGTTTCTTTTAATTATTTGAGAATTTCTTCCAATGTATTTTGATCATATTCACTCCTGCCTCTTCCCTGAAGTTTTCTCAGATCCACCGCCATCTCATCTCTTCCCCCTTCTTTTTCTGTTTTTTCTAATAAACAATCAAGTCTAATTTATGCTGTTTATACATTAACTGGTGTGGGGCCATCCACTGAGGCATGAACAACTTTCCAGAAGTCACAGCTTTAAAAGGAACTGACTTTTCTTCCATCAGAAACAGTTAGCAGTCCAGAATACTTCAGTTAGCATGGTGATCACAAGGCCCCCCCACAGCCCCACAGCCATGTGTACTGGTTTGATGCAGTGCAGAACCTGTGGAGTTAGTCACAGTTGCTGTGAGTTCATTAGAGCAGCAATCAGTCCTTTTGTATGCAGAAGACATGGTTTTGCTCTTATGCTCCCCAACCACTGGCATTTATAATATCTTGCCACTTTTGGCTATTTGTACTTGGAAGCGTTGAAGAAAACATCTTTCTCTTCTTGGTGTGTCTAAAATTCTGAATGTAAATCAATATCGATCATATCTCGTCATTATCAACTTAAAACATAAAACATCTATCTAGACATAAAGTCATCTTAACATCTAAACAACTAAGCTTCATTGTAAAACTAAACTATCTGGTCTTCAACCGAATTAGAGACTTGAGAAGGAATAAACTTGATTAACTGAGTATACATGGAGTTCAGATTATTAGATTTCCAAATGGGAAAATGACAGAGATAGTTTGCTACCTGGTAATTCACCCAAAACTCTCTTTATAATGTTGGAGCATATCTTCAGCCTTCTAGCCCAATATATCTGATAGACATATTTGTGAGGCAGGAACTATTGAGGAGTTGCTTACCCTGTCTTGTCAGAGATTGGCCGTCAACTCTACCTGTGTCCAAGCTTGCTAATTTTTAGGCAGAATTCTGTCTGTGGTAGAAATGAGGACATTTTGTCCAGTGGCTTGCTTACCACATTTGAATCCATCTCCATAAAGAGGTCCTTGATGCTCATCATCCTCTTTGAGGTAGGCTGGGTGTTGCCAGGAATTAACCTGTCTCATTGTCAATGAATCTTTAAAATAATAAAAACATTTTTAAATGCTATATTCTGTATGCCTCTGAAGTTTTTGAAGACCTTATCTAACTATTTTACCTTATCTTTCTATAGAATCATATTTGTTGCATCTAAGCACTTGAGACATTGTCTTTTTTTTTAATTTTAATCATTTTTACTGTATATCTTCCTGTTTTATATTTTATTAATTTATTTATATTACATCTAAATTGTTATCCCATCCCTTGTATCCTACCATTCCTCCCTCCCTCCGGTTTTCCCCTTACTCCCTCCCCTATGTCTGCCACTGAGGGGGATCTCCTCCCCCTGTATATGCTCATAGAGTATCAAGTCTCTTCTTGGTAGCCTGCTATCCTTCCTCTGAGTGCCACCAGGTCTCCCCATGCAGGGGACGTGGTCAAATATGGGTCACCAGAGTTAGTGTGAAAGTCAGTCCCCACTCTTCACTCAACTGTGGAGAATGTCCTGTCCATTGGCTAGATCTGGGTAGGGGTTCAAAGTTTATTGCATGTATTGTCCTTGGCTGATGCCATAGTTTGAGCAAGACTCCTGGGCCCAGGTCTGCAGCTCATAATGTTCTTCTTGTAGGTTTCTAGGACCCTCTGGATCCTTCTATTTCCCCATTCTCCCATGCTTCTCTCACCTAAAGTCCCAGTAGGATGTCTTCCCTTCTGACCCACGCTTCTGGTATTTGAAGACTTTCATGGGATATGCCCCTTGGGCTAGTGTCCAGATATAAGTGAGTATATACCATTTGACTCTTTCTGCTTCTGGGTTAACTTACTCATTATGATCATTTCTAGTTCAATCCATTTGTCCACAAGTTTTGGGAATTCCTTGTTTTTAATAGCACAGAGGAAGAAATTAGGAAAACTACACCCTGCACGATAGCCACAAGCAATATAAAATATCTAGGAGATGTATATACTTGTGACAAAAATTGACTAGTGTTTGATATGACCATGATTTGATCAACTAACATTTAATTTGTATAACTTATTTATCCTAAACAGCCTGCAATAGCACTTTCAATGTATTGGAAGTAAACCTTGTATTATAATTGAGTTATATGGATACAATACCTCATATTAGAGTTGAAATATATATAATGAGTGTGAAGAATAATCTTACATTTCAATTCTATACCACTGTGTCTAAAATTAAACTTATTTTGCATCTATTTTATAATAAAAATCTGAGGAGATAAAGAAATGCTGAGCTCTCAACCAGTATGACACTCAAAGGAGAACTTTTTACTGACAATTAGGTAACTAGAGCAACTAAGAAAAGCAGAACCAGCACAGTTCAGAGTAAACAATGGAACATGATACAGGACTGGTAGTGAGCAAAGAATAGTATCTTTACAAAATACTGGAAACTGAGAGAAAAGGTGGAGCAATTCCCATAAAGTGATTCCATCTTTAAAATAATATATCTCTCATTCTTCCCAAAGACACTGTTTCTTGTAGTTATAGGCAACATTTGAATGATCTTTTACAGACATATGTTAGAGAACTTTGAGATGACTCCAAATGGAAAAAAATTAAAAGGAGTTTGGTTACCATTTAGTTAAGAAATCAAATAAAAATGTATGGATGAATGAATTAATGAATTAATAGAATTTTAAAAGCAACTAATACAACAGAAGCATTAAGTGCCATCATAGAATTAGTTTTGATTTTACTGACTCGGAAGCATAGCATTTCCCAGCTGTCATGATGTCCTCGGCTCTTATGTTTGCTTAAGCTTCCCCTATAGCATTCTCAAGAAGCCCATCAACAAAAGGACTTGCTTTTCTCCCAAACTAATAAAATGTACAGATAGGTGCAAAGAAAGCTCAGTAACAGAATATCCCTGCTCAAGTGTAGCCTTTGAAAATGCTTCCTAATGGCTGCAAAGAAATGGCCTGATTTTCTTATCCAAATGCATGAATACACTCACTCCCTGCCAATAGAGTTTGCTCTAGCCACGCTACACTTGCTGTTTTCATAGGATTGTTGAGCTTTAAAAGGAATTCAAGCAGTGCTGAATATTCTTGCCTATTCTCAGTTATTAAGTGTATCACATTTTGTGGTTATTTTGGTTTTATCAACATGGAAATTAGTGGCCATTGATTAATTGTGTTTTCCTACTTTGTTCTTCCGCATTTTCATCAAGAAGTTTGTCCATAATGGAAATTAAAATATTCCTGATTTTTTAAAAATACAGAATGTTTTATAGTGCCATTCCTCTAAAAAAAAAGTATTCAGTTCAAAACTCCCACACAGCCACTGTGGACAAAAATACTACTGCTGGATACATTATCTAGGGTGTACATCTACTTTTTAAAACATCAATATATGCAAGTCTTTAAAATGGGTTAAAAACAGACGTGATTGCAGTGGCTCCACTGCACAACAATGGGCCATCTGCTTCATTAAATCCTTAACAGTGCTCAGTCCTTTACTTCCTCTTGGCTAAAAGTGGTTTTCTCCCCAAAATTGTTGAGTTACAGCCAGACTAATTCACAACCCTCTTCAAGAGTTGTTCTTTGCTAAATAGCTGAGCATCAGCTGGCTCAGGCACTGAATAACAACTCTGAGAATATTATTGCCTCACTCTTCCCCACATACCCCTTATTTAAAACTTTATTTTCTCTAGTAAATGGAACCAGCTGAAATAAATTTAAACATAAATAAGAGTTTTATACAATATAATTGATTGTAAAGTACTGTTATAATATATGTGCATAGTTGAGTGTACATGTGCATAAGTATATATTATATATAGTTGTATATGTATATATATTTATATATTACTGAGATTGCTTAATTTTTAATAATTTCAAACTCACTAAATTAAAACATGTCACCAAAATAATGCTATTGTGGCAGTGATTGCTGCTTCATTTCTCATTGCAGTCTACACCACCTTTTTATCATTCAAGAGAATTCTTATGTTCTTTAGCTAACTTCTTCCACTGACATTACCACCCTATGATGCACCCTATGCTTCATATTTCACCACAGAGGAAATGGTCTGACTGACTCTTACTTTAACAGGTTTTACTACCTTACTTCAATAAGAAAATAGAGATTCAGTAAGAGTATTTGTTTCCATGTGAATGAACACTGTATATGAGGTCCTGCTGTATGGCAGAAACTGGGGAATGTTACATAAGCTCTGAGGAGCAAATACTGAGATTTTAAGTGTTAAGGAAGATGAAATTCACTGGGTGAGACAGATATGCCCAGTAACACAACAAAATGCCATAGAATGAACAGGTTCATAACATCTCAACATTTCCTTGCATAGACAGTAAAGTCCATAGAAAAGTGAAGAAGACATAGGTCGTGAGTTATGTCTTGACTCCAAATCCTGGAAATCTTTATGCCAAGCAATTGGAATTAGTGTTAGGCCTTGGCCTTAGATGTGACATTAGACTTGTGATGTAGGGGGATCTTTGGAGATCTTAATCTGAAAGGATGTTTAAGGGTAATCATAGTTTAAGGCAAAGGCATAAACTTCTCACTTCTCACATACTGAACTAGAACTATGCTAGAATCCACATATTCATAGATAACATAATAGAACTCGCATATTCTAGTTCATAGATGGTTTACTTTCTATTTGATCTTCCATATCAGCACTATTCCAGTCACTGTAAATCTGCAATTACAGTGTTTCTAATTTTACTTCAAATGCACACACACACAGAAAGAGAGAGAGACAGAGACGACAGAGACAGAGAGACAAAGATTCATTGTTTTCAATCTGTATATTCTATAACACTTTTACCCAGTGTTTTGAAGAAAAGATGTGTACCTCAAATATAACCTTTACACATGAAAGTTCTAAGAAATATATTTAATCCACATTTGTGAGTACTGAATGGAAGGTAAAATAACTACTGAAATTTAAATCTGCTAGGGACTGTAGCCAGTCCAGTGACAGAGATACAATAGTACAGTGGTAGGATGTGGATCACCAGAACCTTGAGTTGAAGGAGATCACAGGTTATAGGTTTGCCTGTTCAAGCTTACATATAAGCCAATTCACTGAGCCACTTCTGAGTGACCAATGATGACATCAATAACAAGCAAAGCTAATATTCTCTGACGCCACTGAAAGTCACTGTAAGCATGAATGAGATCATACATTGGGAAGGAATCAATTCTTCCTAACCATAGTGATTACATCATTATCGACCAAACATATAGACTAAAAGATTTCAGCTTAGTCAGAGTACGTCCATAAGGGAGAAGAGATGGAACATCCACTTATTTGTTATCCATTTTGTCATGACATACTTCGTTTCGAGCTTCAGCATTAACACTGATCTTCATACAGATTGTTCTAAGATTGATTTTCACTCTAGTGTGTTAGTCATGGTTCTCTAGAGAGGCAGAATTGATAAAACAAATATATACTGTAAAGGAGGGTTGCCTAATAGCGTTTTTGCAATGATTATCTGCACTCTTGAAAGACTGAGAACCCAGTGGCTGGTTAGTCCATGAGTCTTGGTGCATAAGTAGTCCCAATCTGGTGTTGAATACCTGGAGGATTTGGAGAGAGCTGCTGGTGTGAGTCCACAAAAGAAAATCAAAGGAACAGGTTTCTTACGTAAGTGAGGACCAAGGGCAAGAGAACCAAATTTGGGCCATACCTACCTCAAAGAAGCAGAGTGTCCTGGGGAGGGTCACTGATGCTATGATGAAACACCATTACCAAAAGTAACTTCGGGCAACTATGTACTCAAAAAGATGCTGCTGATCCTCACACAATGTGAGGGAACTGCAACTTGAAACAATGGCTAAAAACACAGCATTTACCCTATCCTAAACTGGGGAAGTTGTGGAGCAGTGGGAATTCTCTTCATTCTAGTAGGAGTAAGAAATGTGACAGTAGCTTTCTATGGTTCACAATTTGGTTTCCAATAAAGATAGAAAATTATCTTCAGAAACGTATAAAAGTAATTCACCAATTACCTAGAAAAAAATATGTAACAACCAAGCTCCTGTGCATTTTAGTGCAATTTAAGGATACCAATGATCAAAAATATTTTTAGAGTTGTTCAAATAAATTAAAAACCAAGTGTCATCTACAGTAATTAGTATATAAGCTCTCTACTTTGGGAAGACCGAGTCATCACAATTTTGTAGAAAAATTGAGCCTGAAATATCTTCAAAGGTGACAAAGTAGGGTAGGGCATAGAACAAAGTTATTTTCAAAACAATAGTGATGTTTAAAATATATACCAATGTGATTTTTTCATGTTACGAGGCAAGTAAACCTGTTTCCTACATAAGAAAATTAAATAAGCAAACAAAAGGCAAAAGATCCAGCGAACAGTGTCTTTACCATGGGTTTACTAAGTGTCCAGAATGGGAGAAAGGGCAGCCTTGGCACCTCTGGTTCTACTGCTGCCTTGAGATCTATCTACTTAGACTGCAGTAAGAAGATAGTCAGATCCAGCAGAGAAGACTTGAATTCATGTCATGAACGTGTTTTGTTAAATATTTGACCATGTAGTAAATAACATCATAGGAAGAATTCACACCCCTTGATTATCTGATCGGTAAAATGCTCTTCTTTAGGCATACTAGGTAAAGGATCTATTTTTCATCCTTATCAAGAAGAAAAACAGAAACATCCATAATCTGGATAAAACATATAATGTAACATAGTGTACTGTAGAGAAAATAGTATTAATTTAAAATTATTTTAGAAAGATGAATGATCAAGGATTGATAATTCATTATCTTCCATAAAAATGAAGCATAAAATAAATACATAACAGAAGAAAGAGCTGTTAAACGTACAAGTTTTTAATGTGAAAATCAATAGAACAAAGCCTCTTTAGAAAGGTGACACATTGTCCGTAGGAAGTCAGGTGAGTATGGCTGAGAAAATAGTGTCTGAGTGCTTTATTATAGCCTTGTAGTACTAGTTGACTTTTTAAACTACGTGCATTTATTACTCTTCTAAATATAAAAGTAGCTAAAACAAAAGACTAAAGAGAATAATAGGATGAGTAGGAGTAAAGAATTTTAAGGTTTGATGATTTTGACAGTTCCTTACCTATGGGTATACAGAAAGTCTTCACCGGGATGGTATAGCTATTATTGCAGCTGAGACAGGCTCCCAGCTCTTCTCTAGGCAGAATATTTAAAGAACAAAGAGATTGTTAAGTTGGCATAATTATATTTAATAATATACATAATGCTTTTACTACAAAGCTACTTCTCTCAATGACAACTTTTCCAAATTACTTGAAACAGTCATCTGAGTACATAGGTATACATGCAGATCTGCCGCTGTTGCTCATGGCTGTTCATCTGGCTTTGCTTCTCCCTATGAAACTACATACCTCTACACAAAAGGGAATATAGTACTACACATATTATATGTCATTCCATTTCAGAACATGACTTCTTTGGTTTGAAGTTAAAACTTTTATTATTCTAGAGTTTACCTGTTATGCCCACCGGCTACTGGCACACCATTCACATGCACATTGAAACAATTGTTTTCTTTGTTTCTTTCTCTCTCTATTTCTCTATAAAAATACATATGTTTGCATATCTATCAATCATTCCAAAAGATTGTTTACCATTCATGTAACATAATAAATCACACTTTTAAAGTATTGAAAACAATATATATTAATATGTGAGAAGGAAAGGTGAGAATATACTATTTCAAATAACTATGAACATGCTCAAATTATAACCTAATTTACTTCAATGAATTAGCCTCTGCTTATGTTGAGGGTTGGATTGGTTGCTGCTCAAATGAGCAGATTTATATACCTGAAAGTGTTTGTAACCTTGCCAAAAAAGCTTGTTCCAGTTTGATCAACAAAAAGCCAACAGAAGGCACGGCAAATTGGATAGGCATGGCTAAGGTTCCTGGGATTTAGGGAGAGAGAATTGGAAAGAGTGAAGGAAGAGGAGAAGGAAGGCCACACCATGGAGTAGGTTGAGGAGAAGCACCTGGCCAGAGTGGATGGAGAGTTCAGCCCAAATGAAGAGCCTTAGGAAGTATTTGGGATTATAAAGGGGGAAATAGCTTGATAGAAAATATTAGAAACAGATGGCATAGGATTGGGGCAGGTATGAAGATAGTTTAGGGAATCGATATCTGCCCTGTCCCAGATGAACCAAGGCTATTTTAAAATATAATAGATGTCTGTGTCTTCACTGATTGTTAGCAGGTTAGAAAAGACTGTTGTAATAATATTTGTCAGCCTAATAATAAGAATTTATTAGGCCAAACTTCTGAATTAACCACAACAAGAGTGCAATTAAAAGTACGTTACTTTGAGAGGAGTTGTGGAATGGGATGAGTATGATCAATAACCTTTTATGAAATTCTCAAAGAAATAATAATTTTTATGATTTTTTGGACATAGAATTCCATCACTTGTCACTTTTGTCTCTCTTCTCTTCCCATCTCCCTTCATTGGTCTCTCTCAAATTCATGGACTTTATTTCTTTAATTTGATAGATAGATAGATAGATAGATAGATAGATAGATAGGTAGATAGATAGATGATAGATAAGAAAGTGTGCTCAATTGATACAATGTTGCTAATAATTTTTAGTACATTTCCCATCATATTAAAGCAAAACAACCAAAATGTTGCATTTAGAAGCAGTTCAGAAAAAGAAAGACACATTTTAAATGATAGCTATCTTACTTCAACTTTGGACTTTACAGATACTTTCTATTAAGTACAAGTTAATAAAATAGAATAATTGATTTTATCTTGGTATAAAAGAGTAAATATGAGAAAATAGGCAACCCTAGAGAAGAATTGCAGATATATAGTGCAAGAAAATATCCACAGTCATGGAGATGGCACCGTAGTAGGATGACAGTTGTATAACTAAATGAATTATTAATAGAAATGATATCAAGATAAGTAGCAAGAATTAAAACAAGTGTAGGACCAATGTGGGAGGAAGGCAGGGGTTCATGTTTCACTGTGATACACAATTTTCACTTGTTCTTTGAGTTGAGTTTGATGCTATTTCACTTTTTAGATTTCTCATATTTTGCTATTAGACCTTGTGGCAAGTGTTTTTGTATGGTTTGGATATATCCTGCTCTCACAATGTTTGTTTAGTTATGCACTTCACTCTTTTCTAGAACTACACATTGGTCTAGACTCTTCCAATGGCTTTCCTTCCACATTCCTAGAATAAAGAATCCCTAAGATTTACTACGGTTGTTAGTTTGGGAAAACTTTAGAAGCTGATGGTACGATCTCTCTTTCCTGAAGATGATGTTTTACACTCAGATTTTATTTGAGCTATTTTTCATTGATTTCCACTTTTTAATTTCTTGTTTTCCTAATAATGTTTTCCCTTTTTGTTAACTGTTCTGGACCCAAGTCAAGATTGTCTTTTGTATTTGCTAACAGAGTGCATATAAGAGTATGTTTAAATGTCATGCTGTCCTGTATATATACATATTTTTCCTATACTTACATATATGGTCCTCTTCCTCACTTTATGGTCTTTCATGATGGAAGATGTTGCATTTGGAAGAATTATGGAGTAAATTAAATGTATAAGATTATGTTATTAGAGGCATGTGCATCTCTGTGAGTTCAAGGCCAACCTAGTCTACAAAGCAACCACAAGACAGCCGGGGCTAGACAGAAAAACCTTGTCTCCAAAAAACAAAAAACATAAAGCAAAACAAAACAAAAATTATATCTTTCTACAGAATCAAGTACTATATATATTACAGCATATGAATAAGTAACAAAGATTCTTCTCTCAATCTTTCACCAACTTGTTTAACTTTTCTTCAAAGTCTACATGATATATGAGCTCAGCTTGAGAAATAAGAGAAGTAGCAGATGAAAGATACCAGCTTCCACTCTGATTTGAGATACTCCAATGGAAGACCTGGGAATAAACATTCACTTAGACACATCCCTATGATGGTGAGTACTACCATAGTACCAGAGGGGTATTGTCTTAGGATAAGACACTCGTGTCACTAAAAATAAATATGAACCTCATGTTGTATTGCACAACCTAGCTGTAACCAGAGAAAACCTGAGGCAAAACTCTAATTTCTGTCAAAGGACTTCAGTAATAAACAAAAAGAAAGGGAAACAGAGAGCCTAGTCCCATGGAGTAAATACAAAAGACTGAAAGAGCTAAAGGCATGTCACAGGCAACCAGGAGGCTTTTATTGTTATATTCATGCTTGTGCTTGTGTGTATGTGGTTATAAAAATTAGAATTCCAGATATATATAAGCAACTTGATAAAAGCTACATTACATAAAATGAGCCTGTCCTTAAAATTGTAAATGGCCAAGCTTATATTCTTTATAATAGAAAAGCATTACCTATATGGAGGAACTGTTTTGCCTAACAGGGATTTACATATTGTGTTTTCCTTAAATTATAATAATGAGATTTTTAACTCTCTCATGTTTCATCTGGTCATATTTGAGCACTGAGACCATTTCACAGATCAGCTTTTAAAATCTGATTACAAACACATATAAATAAGTTTGTAAGACAAAGTAGTCTACAAGGATGCTTTACAATCACCTTGACTAATCAAAATGTACATAATCAGTAATCACACCACACAACATGTGCCTTCTGCTACAAAGCATGAGACAGGAATGGCATCAATGCAGTAGTGTTTCTCACTGAAACAGAAGAGCATTCACCAAAGAGAAACAATGGAAATACTCAAATTATTCAATATTCTATAAATTGCTTTGCCTGGTCCAAATGAGAAAATACTCAAAAGACAGGACCGGGGAATAAATTTGTTATTTGTCTATGAAATATCTGTTCCCCGGTTTGTTTTCTGTGGATGTCATAAAATTTTGACCAAAATAACTTGGTGGAAGAAAACATTTATTTCATCTTACACTCCATCTTTGAGGGATGCCAGGACCTAAGTAAGCAAGGTATGAACGTGAAACATAGACCAGGAATCCTGTGTACAGGCTTGCTGAGCTATGCTTTTTTAAAATTTTTTTATTAATTTATTCATATTACATCTCAATTGTTATCCCATCCCTTGTATTCTCCCTTTCTTTCCTCCCTCCCGCTTCCTCCTCTACTCCCTTCCCCTATGTCTGTGACTGAGGGGGACCTCCTCCTCCTGTATATGCTCCTAGGGTATCGAGTCTCTTCTTGGTGACCTATTATCTTTCCTCTGAGTGCCACCAGGCCTCCCTATCCAAGGGACATGGTCCGATATGGGGCACCAGAGTTTGTGTGAAAGTCAGATCCCCTTCTCCACTTAACGGTGGAGAATGTCCTGTCCATCGGCTAGACTGGGTAGGGTCAGCTATTCCACTCCTTGGAATATAACCAGAAGATGCACTACCACACAACAGGGACATATGCTCAACCATGTTCATAGCTGCCTTATTCATAATAGCCAGAACATGGAAGCAGCCTACGTGTCCCTCAGTAGAAGAATGGATAAAGAAACTGGTACATTTACACTATGGAATACTACTCAGCTATTAAAAACAAGGAATTTCCAAAATTTGTGGACAAATGGATTGAACTAGAAAGTATCATAATGAGTGAGTTCACCCAGAAGCAAAAAGAGTCAAATGGTATATACTTACTTATATCGAGACACTAGTCCAAGGGGTATGCCCCCATGAAAAACTTTACCTACCAGGAAAGTGGGTCAGAAGGGAGAAAATCCTATTGAGACTTTAGGTGTGAGAAGCCTGGGAGAATGAGGAAATAGAAGGATCCAGAGGGTCCTGGAAAACTACAGGTGGTACTGGGCCCTGGGGTCCTCC
Source organism: Acomys percivali (assembly GCA_907169655.1). Lineage (NCBI taxonomy): Eukaryota > Metazoa > Chordata > Mammalia > Rodentia > Muridae > Acomys > Acomys percivali. The sequence continues at coordinate 81,402,450 of OU015751.1, read as the reverse complement.
TCAAACTATGGCACCAGCCAAGGAAAATATAGGCAGTAAACTTCGAACCCCTACCCAGTCTAGCCGATGGATAAGCTAGGTTTTTTAATAAAGTTCCATTCCACCTGCCTTGGCATAGTGCAGACCACAGTGATCTGGGCCCTCTTAATCAATTAGCACACAGGAAATTGCCTCACAGTTATGGCCAGAAGCTAATTCTACCTGGGCAGTTCTTCAGTTGAGGACCCCTCATGTGAATGACTCTTAGGTTTGAGTTGAGAATTGAATTTAGTTATGAAAGATTGGAAAAAATTAACAGCTGATTTTAGTAATCCATTGTAATAATACAAAGGAATAACCTTGTTCTTCTTAAGTGCATAGAACATAAACCCTTCATGCTCCAACTCCTAAATATCTGTCTCTCTCTAAAGTTTACCCCAAAGCTCCAGTCTCTCTTCTTGATAGATCAGCATAGTAACAAGTAAGAGATGAGGATTTAGGAATGAGGAGTGGGGAGTGTGAGAGACTGATGAGGCAAATTAATTAAACTTAATATTTGGTAAATGAGAAGGAAAGAATTCTATGTAGCTAAAATTATTGTCTGCTTCCAATTATTAAATTTTTCAGTGCGTTAGAGACAAAAATAGAAATAGTTCTTCGTGATAACTGACATCTGAATTACACACACACACACACACACACACACACACACACACACACACACCACCACCACCACCACCACCACCATCATCACCACCACTACCACCATCACCAAAAACAACAACAAAAAGAGATTATTATTCCTGTTAGTGAGGTAAATTATAAGTTTTCCAAAGTAAATTACTACTTAATTTTAACAAATTTAACTTAAATTAATACAACAAAAGGCAAAAACACTTACAGTCAGTACATTAAAACCCAGCAAGGGTTAAAAACACCATGGTGATTCTGTGTCACTAATATAATTTCACAGGATGACCAAAAGACTCCCAATCATCATATTTAATCATATTTTCAACTTAACATTTGCAGCTAAGGAATTATGTTTTTCTATTTACTCTATCTGCCAAATCAATAGAACTTTTGATTTTGCTGTGCAATATTTTAATTTTGTTACATATTACTTCTGATATTTAGAGTTTTTACATTATAATTGAAAGATAAAAGACACAATTCATAGATTCTTAAAGTACAGATAAATCATCTTATGTAAATTGTCTGTATCACAAGACTGTTTGAACGCATTCCTGTTTTTACAGTGGCATACCCAGAACTGAATTCTAATTGCTCTGAAATTCTGAAGAAATGAATCTCCAGGTCAAAGCTGCAGTAAAAACATCATTCTCTCACTGCCACAGGGAGCAATGTTGAACCATTTTAATTTTAGGAATTTCACTTCAATGTCAAGCATTTCTAGGTTCTCCCCAAGCTGGATGTTATAAGAAAAACAAATCTAAAAATACACTCATATTTTTTCAATGAAATGTACAAGCCAAAAGTTCTAGAAAATTGAAACTGTACATACTGGAAATAAGGAGAAAAAAAAAGTGTTTTGTCTTTGTGACCAGCCAAAGTCCAGTCACGCTCTTTCATGGCTATTGATCTGATGTTGACCCTAAGAAAGCCTTTTAAGAAGAGATTACAAGTTCGGTCACTACACACTGATGCCTTTATGGATGACAGGTTGAACCAATTTGTCTGAATTCCAAAAGAAAATAAAATGATCATGACCCTGGGAAGATCTGAACCCAGAGTTTCTGCCCCTCTCATTGCCAGCACTGGAGCAAGGGATGTCTACTGAACAAGAAAGAGTTCAAAAACTCTAGAGTCCCACATGAACTCATGAGGGTGGAGCTATTGAGTTTGGGGCAAGAACAAAATATTCTTCAGTGTGTTTAAAGAGACCAGTGGCAAAACATTATGCTGGTAATTTATAGGAATAATTGTTTTGAAATATGCCTCTCAGAAAACCTTTGCCCTCTGAAATGAATAGAAGTCTAAGTACAACTATAGTTTTCAGTTTTACAACTGCTAACGTGTGTGTGTGTGTGTGTGTGTGTGTGTGTGTGTGTGTGTGTGTGTGTGTGTGTAAGATAAATTACATTTCCTGGAAAAGAATGTGCAATGCAATTTCCAAAGTATTCAAGTGAGAGAGATCCATAATAGGAGGTGTCAAAATAAGTTGTTCCTTAATAGTCCAACAGCTACAAGGCGAAATTTGCACACAGTTGCTGGCCCGAGTCTGTCATTGGTTAATTGAATATTTCAAGACTCAAACTGCCCCTCTAAGAAGCCGGTAGTGAAAGTCTCAAAAGCACTAACACAAATGCTATACAAGAGCTGACTAGACCAAAGTGTCTTATAATATCTAGGAAATTATCTCACATTCTTATGAAGCCATGCAATTCACAGTTGAGCAGAGGAACAACGGTCTTCACATTCTTCTTGCAATTTCATAAATTCTGCTCAATGGGCGTATTTAAGACCAGTTGAGCAGAACAGAACAGTGAGTTGGATGAAATAGTTTGATTTTGAGTGAGGTCCAGGGGCATATGGTATACCTCCTGCACTAAGGAGGTGGGAGGGGTCAGATCAGGAGTTCAAAATCATCCTCAGCTACATGGAGAGTTTGAGATTCTGCCTCAACAACAACAACAACTAGAAATAAGGCAGATTTTTACTTATTGCTGAGTTTGATGCTGTTCATATTTTTGTGGCAAAATATATTTTATTTGATTAAGCTGTTTATCCTATTTTCCCAACGACATTTTCATCAAGCTAACAAAGGAATTATACTAGTAGATAAAAAGTAATAAAACAAACCAAGTGAAAACTTTACATTCCAGTACAAATTCTAAATGTATGTTTTCTCCCATAGGCTTTCTATGTATCTTTAAAATGATTGCTTTTTTGTTTTCCTTCCTCAGATGCATCTTGTAATATTTAAAAATTATAGTCATGATGCTTGATACCCAATACTGATTCATGATTCTCTTTTTCCTTTAAAGGCTAACTTGGTGGTGGGGGGGGTACAGATTGTCAAATTTATGGACACTTTCCTATGGTAATTCAAAGCAGTAAAAAAAAAAAAACTGACAAAGAGAGACATCCTAGTGAAAAAGAATGCCAACAACGATTAAGCTGCAGCTACTTTCTTGGCCTCTGCTCTTACTTAGGCAGAATCCTGGAGCAGTGTTTAATCAGAAGGGATTGGGAAAAGATTATAAAGGATTGTGTTTACCTTAACCTGAGCACTGTGGAACTACTCAGCAATGTGGAACCAGCCAGTGAACTCCACGATGTATGTAACTCTGGGTAAGGTTTAAGAAGAGAAGACACAGAGAGGAGTCAAATGCAGCATTAAAGCAGGAAGCCTCAGCTAGTCCCTCTGAACTTTACGGTTTAGGTTAGCTCAGCGGAACACGAGGGACCATTTCTATTGTTAGCTGCTCTGTAGACAGTAGGAAACTGTAACTGATTGTCGGAAAGGTTAGTCCGCGTTCAGAACAGACACAGAAAGGCAGCAGGGCATCTGATATTATTCATCATCTATAGATGGAGTCACTACATAACGTCACTGACTTCTAAGTCAGGGAAGAACCCCATGGAATTCTGTTCAGCGGGTGCCCACCTGAGACACAGCACAGCCACCCAGAGACTCGGAAAAGGATGGATTAAACTGACGTGTCCTGTGAATCATCCACGCTGATGCAGATCCTCCTCAGTAACCAGAATGCACATATCCTACAAAGATTTTAAATAAAAATACAAGCAAACAACAGTACTTAAATGGATATATCTAACCTGGTTGTTTACAGAAGTGCTACAAGCAGAAAGACATATTTTTTTTACACTTTCTTCCAAAACAATGTTCCTAAAGTGTATATTAAATTTTCACAAGATTCATCCTATATAATTGAATTTCTGAAACAGCAAAATTAAACAACAGCAAAAGGAATTAAATGTGAACCAAGCACACTGAAACTTTCTTTGGAAGAGATGAGCAGAAAATCACATAGTCTTTACACAACTTAAAATCTAGTACAATTTTTATTGAGAGGGTTGGACATTGCTAAAAGGCCTATGACAAAAGTCAAGTAGAGGCACTGGCTGGCACCAGCCAATCCCAGTTGGAATCATGTAGCAGTTTGTGGAAATGATGTGAGCCAGTGAGTTGCTAATGTGACACACATGGCCTTATGCCTCTGGACTGTAACTCTTGTGACTGGCCGTTAGACACCAGTCTACCAGCTTATGCACCCAGTGATTCTCCTTAGATCACCCAATAATTAGAAGATCATAGACCCCCTTAGTAGTCACCTTGTTCCCTGTAGAAAGACCCACATGTTTCTGACGGGGCACAGGCATTTTGTATGGCTGGTTGACACCTCCATGTAGGCTATTTCCACAGCATAAACGCTTTTGTTTTTACATACTGTGTGGTTGGTCCTCAGCGATTTTTGGGGAACTTTCAATACTAATGTGGAAATGCTGGGGGATGGTCTGATGTATTTTTATGCTAATTACTGTTTGCTGTCTGTGTGACTCAACTTTTGCTTAATAAAAAGCCATCCCACCTTGGAAGGGCAGGAGATAGGTGGGGCTAGGAGAAGAGAGAGGAATTCTAGGAAGAAGAAAAGAGGGCCACGAGGAGGAAGGAGAGACCTGAGGAGAAGAGAGGAAGGCTGCCATGAAGGAGAAGCACATGGCCACCATGGATGGATAATCTGGTCCAGATAAAGAACACTAGCAAATATTTGGGATTATGGATGGGAGGTAACTTGATAGAAGTTATTAGAAACAGATGGCATGGGATTGGAGCAAGGATCTCATGCCTGCCCCACTATGGGAGGTAGTGTAAAGGATTGATATCTGCCCTGCCACAGGTTAACTAAGGCTATTTTAAAATATAACAAGTGTCTGTGTCTTGATTGATCGCTAGCCGGGCCTACAGGTAATACAGATAATTTTAAAAACAATATGGAAAATCACCTTAAGACATATTAGAACATGAAATATTCTGAGAGACAAATCTAAAAATTGCCATTATACTTCAAAAACGGCAAAATAAAATTCTGTCTTTTAATAATAGGTAAAATTCAGAGGGGTTTGTGGACAGGATTGTCAGCTAAGCTTGAAAACTCCTATGGTAGAGACAGACATGAAAGTTATCTGCTAGTATTTGTACTTTAAATGTTTCCCAAAGCTCCAGCATCGAACAAGTAGTCCCAGCTAGTGCTATTGAGAATGAGAAACGTTCAGAGGTCAAGTCTAGAGATGGTCATCCAGCCATGGAGAAAAGGACCCTTAACGGGATAGGGTAGCACAAACTCCTACTCTTTTCCTTTCTTCTATTCACACCAGGACAAGAATGGCACACCATGTGTACCAAGCACAATTTGATTTCTCTCCATATCAGCAGAAGCAATAGAGTCAGCCACACATTGAAATCTCTAAAATTGTGAGCCAAAATGAGTTTTTCTTCTTTGTAAGCTCAGAGAATTGTTAGACTGCCAGAAGATTTAAGAGATAAAGAGACCATAATTAGAATGGAAACACTCTGGTATGAAATTGGCCAGGATATGTAAGTGTTTATCATTCTGGGTTTGTTGTTGTTTTTGGTTTTTGGTTTGGTGGTGTTGATGCTAATGGTGATGTGTGTGTGTGTGTGTGTGTGTGTGTGTGTGT
>OU015751.1:81379507-81396773 GCA_907169655.1 Acomys percivali | reverse complement strand
TGTGTGTGTGTGTGTGTGTGTGTGTGTGTGTAGACATGAAGGTGATTTGTAAATTATCTTGTTGCTTGTGCAGTGTCTAGTGAGACAGAACAGGAAGAAGGAAAACCAAGAGGACTTGAGAAAGAGAAAAAGCCCTCCAGCCCTAGAATATGGTTTGTGGTTCTCAGAGGCTGAGGACCAAGGATTTTGGCAAAACTAACCCAACTGCTATAAAGGTTATGTGTACAGTGGCTCTCCTGTTCCTTGAGAGTCACCTCAAGAGCAATAACATAACTAATAAACCAGGCTTAAGGCCAACATATAAGCTTTAATATTTGTGGTCTTACCAGCACTCTAATCTCATTTGTAAACTGTAACATGCACATCATAAACCACTTTATATGCTCATTTATAAAAAGAAAAATGAGCAAATCATTTTCTTTAACTTAATTTTTAACCTTTATTTTAAGCTTTCCTCCACAGTTGAATTTTGTTATAAATTCTTTCTACTGAAGGATGTAATGTAAAAACTACAAAAGCAGGTATGTAATTACTGTAAAAGAACTACATGTAAAGCCTGGAGTGGTGGCTTTTTTAATCCCAGCACTAGGGAGGCAGTGGCAAGCTGATCAATGTGAGTTCGAGGCCAGCCTAGTCTGTAAAGCAACTCCAAGACAGCCAAGGCTAATACAGAGAGACCCTGTCTTAAAAAACAAAAGCAAAAAACAAAAAAAAAAAAAAGAAAAAAAGAAACAAACAAACAAAAGAACTATATGTATATACCTGTTTATTTTTTTACTGTTCACACCAGAATTTCTGAATAGTTATTTTTACTAAACTCTGATTTTGCATTTTTTCCTTCATGTGCTGAAACTTTTTTCTGGCATTTCAGTCAAAATCCTGGCTTCACCAGAATGAAGATCTCTGAGGGATAATTCTGACTGCATGGCACAGCATCAAACAGCCTCTTGCTTCTCAGGTGACAGCAGTATCAGCAGCACCAGGCCCAGCTCTGTCTCTGTGTCTCTTCAACAGAGAATATGAAAAGGGGACTGGTCCCACTGCAGCCTCACTACTTGATTAGGGTCCACCGACCACTGTGCAACTGGATCAAGGAAGGAAATATGCTGATGATGACTTACCTGCTGCTTTCTTCCTTCAAATTCTTTAAAAGATGTTTCAATGAAAAACATGTAATAGCTGTAAATGAATTTGTTATCAATACACAAGTAAAAATATTAACTGAATCACATATAGCTACTAAATTCTGTCACCTTTCTTGCCATCATTTTTCTCATTGGCTATAGGTTTTTCTCTATTATTGAAATGTAATTGTATGTACAAGTGGTGTATTAGAGGGCTCTTCATGCAAACACTGAATCTGTTCATTGTTTTACTATAGACAGTATCTGTGTATTTTGCAAGCAGTCCAGAAAAATTCAAGATCCCTAAGTCGCTTCTCTTGAGCCATTTAATTCCCAGGGGAAATATCCTAATTTTGTCTTGAAGCTGTATAAATTTTGTTTTGAAACATAGATGAAGGCAAGTCATCTACGATCTCATTAACAAAAGACCTAGTTTGCCTTCTTCTGAGCCATTGCTTAGCTGAGAGCAAGAAAACCCAATTGTTCTAGTTGTTATTCGTCAGTCAGTATTCTGATATTATTTATTTGTTTGTTTATTTGTTTATATCAAATAGTCCTGATACATTATGAATAATTTGGTAATAAGTGAAGTTAATAAACACTGGAGGAAAATGTAAAATGTATCCAAACTCCCTTTTGCTTTCACTGTAAATAAGCAATTTTACAACAATTTTATGACAAAAGCTACTAAATTTCAACATTGAACTACTCATGTGAGCTGAGGATGGGATAAGGACAGGGAGTAAATAACACTGTGTAATGTACTGAAAGAGATAGACATAGCAACAATGAAATAAAATTATAATATAATTTAATAGAATAACAAAGCTATGAAAAAATGTTTCCAATAGAATTTAATGAGTAATCTTGACCTGTGTTCAGTGAGAAGCTCTGTCTCAGGGGAATAAATTAGAGAGTGATAGAGCAGGACAGCAGATGTCTTCCTCTAGCCTCTACACATACATTTGTACACACCAGTGTGTGCTTGCCTGCACACACTCACACACTGCAATATTTCTAGACTGAATTTCAAATGATGACCCTGAATACCCTCGAAGCATCTAGGAAACAAACCCAAGCTTCCTAAGCTCCCAGAAGCCCTGGAAAAGTTCACTTCTTTCTTGTGATGATGGTTTGAATGAGAATGATCCTCATAACCTCACAGATCTGAATGCTTGTTTACCAGGAAGTGTCACTATTTCAAAGCATTAAGAGGTGAGACCTTGTTGAAGCAAGTGTGTCACTGGGATCATGATGTCTTTTCAGACTAACAGAAGAGTTGACTAAGAATTTGGCCAACTTACTTCAAGAATACCCCAGGGTACACTAGAGGGAGCAAAAAAGAATCATTTCAAGTATCAGATTATAATTTTACACACAAAAAAGTATAAAATTAATGAGGAAAAGAGGCTGTATTGCTATTTTTCCTGTTAAGATTGGATTCACATGCTCCCTCAACAGAAAAACCACTGGGAAAATATTACTGTTGAAAAGTATGAGTGAGAGAAATGGCAATCTGCTTTATTGAACCTTATAGATCCCAGTTAGGCCATAGGAAGATATTATGCCTGTTAGAGATATTGTCTGAATACAATAAACATGTCTCATTGTTAACCAACTGAGATGGAAGTGCTAACATCACTGCTGCCGCATCTGAGCAGAGGAGTCCAGCAAGAATTAGATCATACACACCTGTGGAGAAGTACTTTTGTCTTATTCTAAGAGCAATTGTTAATATTCAGGCTCTGTGTAGGGAGGGAGCTTTGGATCACACTTGACTCCTGGCTTTTCCTCTCCAAACTACTGGGTGGGTATCAGAAGCAGAGGTTTCACAATCTCAGAAATTAAGATTTCTGCCTCAGTTCTCAAACTATAAGGCATTGCAACAAAACTAAACCAAGTGGTGATTCTATAAATAAGTGCTGTGTAAACAGTCATGTTAACACAAAATAACCCCACTATGCGAGGACTAGAGATATCTGGATTATGTGAATGCATGTACACATGAGAGTGTATGCATGAGTCTGTCTCAACATGAATGGGTGTTCATTTACATATGATTATGAATCCACATAACATGTGTGCACATGAGTTTGCATGAATATGCATTCGTGAACTTGACTGTACCTCTCTCTCTCTCTCTCTGTGTGTGTGTGTGTGTGTGTGTGTGTGTGTGTGTGTGTGTGTGTGTGTGTATGTGTGTGTGTAAGTCTGGATTTGTAAAATATTACAGACCTACCTATAGACACTTGGAAAAATAATTAAAATAGAAGGTTTCTTTACATAAAACATGTTTCTTCAGTATAGTAAATAAGTTGATATAAGTTCTCTTGGTTCACTTTTTATAAAACTTATGAATAAAACAGATATGTTTATTTTCCAAGTTAAAGTAAAAAGAAAAAATACTAAAATATTTCAAAGTATAAAATTATAACTACCGCATAAATAAAGTATAATTTGAAAACGTGATTTCTACATCATTTTGGAGCATGTTTGAAAAAAAGGGACCTGTAAGTAATTTGCTGGTAAGGAGGTGGAGAAAGAAATCCAGTCCATGAGAGAAGCTTGAAAGTCCTGAAAGAAAGAAAATAAAATGATGAGGAAACTGAAGTTCAAAGAACAGAGTCTGTAGTGGAGCTTGGTCTACCAGAGAAATTAAGGCAGAGCTGTATGTAGTATAGAGTGTTTCCATCCTTCCTGGCAGACCCTGTAAGGGCCTGGTAGCCTAGACCTCATCTTTTTTTTTTTAAGTTTGAGAATTTATTAGGCACAGAGGGTGACTGGAGCAGAGTTACAAAATGGCTGTTAGGTTTCCTTCAAGCTAGAAAGAAGCCGGTGTTTTTCCTGCCTCCGCCTACTAAGGTTGCATTCGAATGGCCCCATCCAGCCGGATGACCTCTCCATTCAAGAATGGGTTCTCGATGATGGCTTGTACCAGATGAGCGTATTCAGTGGGGTCACCTACTCGACTGGGGAAGAGTACTGGCTGGCCAAGAAGTTGCGCGCTTTCTCTGTAAGGGTGGTAAGCAGCGGGGTGCCAAACAAACCTGGAGCAATTGTCATCACACAGATCCCTAGGGGAGCCAGATCTCGAGCAATGGGCAGTGTCATGCCCACTATGCCCCCTTTGGATGCAGAGTATGCAGCTTATCCATCCTGGTTCTCAAAGGCAGCCACACTGGCAGTGTAAATGATAAACTCCACGTTGGCCTCCTTCATCTGGTTCATTCTGGCCCATCTCACTAGCAACTAGGCGGATCACATTGAGAACCCACTGGAAGTCCTCCAAGGTATAGATCATGTTCTTCTTCTAGTGGTATGTTTTAGTGGCCACTGCAATGCCTGCACAGTTGACAGCCACATCTACACAGCCAAACTTTTCTTTTACTAGAGTCAAAGCTGCTTGTACGTCCTCCTCATAGGTCACGTTGGCTGGAGCAAGCATGCCGCTTTCTCCTAAGTTCTTGGCTTGAGCTTCACCCCCTGAGTTAGGTAGGTCCAGGAGCACAGCTGTGGCCCCTTGTCCCATCAGTCTTTCGGCTGTAGCTAGGCCAAGGCCTGAAGCTCCTGCAGTTATTATCGCGAGCAGGCCCTTCACAGTCCGACATTGCCTCAGCTATCTTGCACCAGCCTCGCTAGCAGAAGAGAGATAGACCTCATCTTCAGCCTGGCTATGCTGCTCTGCAAGGGAAGGCTTATCTATGGCTCTAGTCAGTGAGCTAGAATAGGAAGTGGTGTGTCTACTGCTAAGCAAAGGCTCAACAAGGCTTGTGTAGCTCTTTTGGTGTATCTGCTCTTGACAATAAACAAAACATGTTCCAGAAGGCGAGTAGTCCTTAGAGCTTGCCAATTAAAAGAGAGCTCCAGTAGGCATAGGCTTGGAGCCTTCACCTTATGTTCTGTTCTCCTTTGTGCAAGGAGACACCAAGCTAGCCACAAAACTCTCTACCTACAATCTGTCCTTCTTGCAAGATGTGCTGGGGCAATGTTAACTTAGAATTTATGGGCTTGGCCAAGTAGTGTTTGCTTTAATTTGAGGCTCACTCCACAAGACGAAGCTGATGCCCTATACTTTCTGGGTGGCCAGGAAATAGAAATTGGATAGCCTGAGACCTAGGATAGAACCAATCACGACTGGGAGGAAAATCAGTAAAATTATTCCTAATGATAATCTGCTATACTCACAGATCACTGTCTTGCCCAGTTGTTATCAGCAAGGCTTCCTCGTACAATAGATGGAACAGTTGTAGAGACCCACAGCTACATATTTTGTGCAGAGAGAGTTTAAATTGGATGTCTCCACTGGGTCCACAGAAGAGGGGCAGGAAAGAATGTAGGAGTCAGATAGAGGATGGGGGACACCAGGAGAACATAGCCTACCAAATCAGATGAGCAGGGATCACAAAGGCTCATAGAGACTGAAGTGTCAAATGTGGAGTTTGCCTGGGTCTGCATGAGGCTTCTAAATATGCCATGGCTGTTATCTTGGTGTTCTTGTAAGACTCCCAAAGGTGGGATCAGGTGTATCTCTGCTTCTTTGGCCTTCTCTTAGAACTCTTTTCCTCTTATTGGGTTGCCTTGTCCAGATATGAGATCATCTTTTGCCTTGCCTTTTTGAGTCTTGTTTTTCTCCTACCTGGCTGTTTTCTCTTTGAGACTCTATCTTTTCAGAAGATGAAATGGCGCAGGAGTGGACCTAAGGTTATGGGGATGTGGGAGGTGGGATGTGTGTGGGGGTTGAGGAGTTAGGAGGAGTGGTGAGAAGTGAGAATATGGTTGGGGAGTTTTTCATGAGAGATGAATCTATCTTCAATTTCAAAAAAGTTAAAAGAATCAAAAATATTCCCTTACCTAAAACACAATTAAATACACTTGAATGTATAGTCATAGATATAATTAGCACTTTGTAAATATAATTTCCACATCTGCACATATACACACAAACACACATACTTAGCACATATATGTATGTCTGTATGTGTGTGTGCATTCATACACACACACACACATACACACACACAACACTTAATAGAAAAAGAGGCCATGAATTTGAAATAGATCAAGGAGAAATATATGGGAGGGTTTTCTGGGAGAAAAGGAAAGAGAGAAATTATGTAATTATAATCTCAAAAATAGAAGAAAAAACATATTTTATTTATTTACTTATTTGTTTGGGAGTATTTGTTTGTTTGATTGGTTGATTGATTTTCAAGGTAGAGTTTCTCTCTTTAGGCTGTCCTGGACTTGCTTTGTAGACCAGGCTGGCCTTGGACTCAGAAATCCACCTGCCTCTGCCTTCCTGAGTGCTGGGATTACATAATTGTGCCACCATGCCTGGTTCACAGAACATGCTTTTAAGTATGTTTTGAATGTAATCTATCTAGAGTTAAACCGATATTAGGTTTATAACACTTGCCAGGAACTGTGATAAAATATGTGGGTTGAAAATCAAATGCAGTATTAGGGATTCCTTGTTCCACTGCATCACGATGACTCAGGTTAACTCTTAATGTATATACAACACTTCCTTTCACCTCCATAGTATCTGACTTCCTGGGGTTAAGGAGAGGCCCAACCATCTCAGGTGTGTATCTACTGCAACAGATCTAAGAATACATTTTGATAATACTACAGGAGATTATGTATGTCACTAGAAAAGAGTTTAACTTTGACTTCATAGTTTCAAATAAACAGTTTTGGTTGTTCTATTAGTCAAACACATACTTAAAGATTAATATATTTATTTATATTTCTACTTCTGTGTTTTTCTCACATATTGAAATAAAGAATTGAAGCCAGACAAGTTAGTTGGTTACAGTAAAATAACTCTATTCTCAAAGTATAGATGCTCTTGAAGCATACTAAGGAGCTGGGGATAAACACAACACACACACACACACACACACACACACACACACACAGACAGACAGAGACAGAGAGACAGAGAAAGAGACAGATAGAGACAGAGCAAAAGAGAGACAGAGACAGAGACAGACAGAAAGATGAATACACAGAGACAAAGAGAAAGAGACAGACCGACAGAAAGAGCTGTCTCTAAAAGGGACATTCATTGTCCAGGAGAGGTTCAAATAAACCTCTCTGACACTGCTATTGTTTTCCTTTATTTTTGACTCACATTCTTTTTCCTCCATTCAAAATGTCCACAAGAATTAGTTTCTGACTTGAGATATTTGTATAAAACAGAAAGGGATCTCTGAAACAGTAGTCGCTAGAGGTAGAAAAGCGGTGACTCATTCTTGCAGCTTGCAAGAACTAGAAGTTTTAAATTACATTCTTTAAAAAAGAATAAAAGGAACAACAGAAGCATGTGATAGATTTGAATTTTTCCATGTATCTTTGTTAAAGCTCAAGACAACATGGAAAGCTTATTTTCCAACATTATTTTCAAAATCAAGAGCCCATACCACATTAAAGCATTTTGCCACAGGAAACAATGTTAGAAAGTACAGACAATGCTGGGTGAGCTGCCTTTGGTGGAATATGGCTCTCTCAAACATCTGAAATACAACTGTCTTTTATTAAATTGAAGTGGAGAGTTCTGAGCAGCACCCCTATGGGGATAGAACACAGCCTCCGAGTCAAAGCCATACATTTCTCGTTATCTCTGAACACTCGCCTTTCTAGCCATCTAACAAGAAGAGCATTAATAGCCTTTGAAAGGTTTCCAATGCAATTTGCCTTGAAGACAGTTATTTGGGCAAGTCCATAGGCCTTCTGAGGAACAGCACAATTAAAGTAGGGATATCAAGGAGGATATTGGGATTTATAGGGTCTGAGAGTTAGTAAACCCCCATGCCATTTCCAGTACCAAATCTAGGCAATAAGTTCTCATGCAGTGGTATAACAGAGAATTTTTTTAGTTATGATGTCTTCAAGAAATTATATAGAACCTGATTACAAAGGAGGTCTTCTGCGCTACCTTAAAATATATATTTAATACATTTCCCCACGCTCACCATATAACTAGGGAATAGCTACACATGTGTGCATTCAAGATTACAATTTCAAAATCCTCATTAATATTTTGCTACTGCATAGGGACGATTCATGCTACACTGCCTCCTCTAATTAAATTAATAGCTACAAATGCTTACCAAGAAGATTAACTGATGCACTGCCCTGCCCAGAAGAATGGTTGCTAGGCAGCCCTGGGAGAAGGCTTGGCATCCAGCTCTTTCCCTCTCAGGACTGAGACTGCTATGCATCCTTGACTATGAGAATGAATGCTTGCTACACTGCCCTCAGGAAGAGCATTCACCTTTGTCTTTACATCTCAATTGCTCCAGTTTAATTATTTCAATCACTTAGTGCATTCTAGTGTTTCAAGTCTATTTAATCTTAAGGATATTTTTGTCTCGTGCTTTGTGGACTTGCTTCTAATGTCTGAGCTTACCCTTGTTTCCTTACAAGCATGAGTTCTCAATTACACATGGCTTTCTCACCTTAAACAGGCACGCATCCTGACTACTGAAGCTTTAGCCACCATCAGTCACCATTTAGATAGCTTAAATATTACTTCAACATAAACTATCTATGGCCAAGTGTTTGTCTGCAGTAACTCCTTGGTTTTCACACTATCCAGCTTTTGGGGGGGGGATAATATGCTCATTTGTTCTTAGTTTCTATATCTATAGCCAATACAGCTACTGAGCATTCAAACTAAAGATAGATGTGGCAGCTATCTCTACTCTAGTTCATGCTCTTCCGCTGCTAAATTTGTTGCTCATAAATTCGTCACTTATGAAATTTGGCCATAGCCCAAATTTGAGCTGACATCTTTCTTTCTTAAAAAACAGGTGGATCCTTTAAATAGTAAATGAAATAGGATTGAACAATGTGCATGTGTTAAGGAAAAATTAAAACCTGGGTGTATTTATTGAAAATAAAATATTTATATTAACATAGTTTTTTCTCAGTGCCAGCCTGGCTGCACTATAGATAATGAGGTCCTATTCCAAATGTAATTTTCTAGAGAAACTTAGCATTTAGTCCAGAGAGCCCCCTTCCCTGAGTAACAGCAGTTAGAGTCCCAAAAGCTATTGTCTGCAACATGCTTAACCAGTATCATCTCAGCCATTCATTTTATGCCTTGTCCTTCATGCTGGTATGCGTATCGGACTCCTCTCCTTCCTTCACTCCCTTTCTCCTTCCCTCTCTCCTTTTCTCTCTCCCTTACCCCCCTATCTCTCACTCTCTTTCATGTGTTGTACCTGAACCCATAGAATGGGCAGAAACTCATCAAATGACTACGGAGAGAAAACAGCAACAGAGTAATACCTGACGTCCTATAGAGAAATGCCACAAAATATCACCGAGATTGAGGAGGAACACACATTGACGCATGCATCTTTTAGATGATAGGTCACACCAAGTAGACCATTTTGCTCACCATCAAACAATGACTTATAATAACTTAGCGAGAACATATATAAGTGAAGACTAATGTGAGAGTTTTAACTCATAATGAAGTTAAAATTTAGTCAACCTGGATGAGCCCTTCAAAGAGTTTTCTAAAAGACTGTGAGAAGCATCTGGGACTCAGGGCAGGGCCATGAAGGACAACTGTCAGGGAAAGTGGAATAACGTAGCTGTGTAGGGTTCCTGGCTTTCTGGGCCTGTAGTGAGTTGAGTCTTGGAACAAAGGTTGGTTTTCTCTCTCTCTCTCTCCTCTCTCTCTCTCTCTCTCTCTCTCTCTCTCTCTCTCTCTCTCTCTCTGTGTGTGTGTGTGTGTGTGTGTGTGTGTGTGTGTGTTTGTGTGTGTGTGTGAACCTGGCAGGCGGGAAACAGACCTGGAAAACCCAGGAAGTTCAGGAGTAGCTCATAGTGGCTTGGCCATCTCCAGCTTCCCTCTACTGACCATACAGCCCATTTGTTATTGCAGGAGGCTAGTCTATGAATGATAGGTTTTCTGTCCGTTTCCTTCTTAAATTTTTGAAATATGTACCAACCCTAGTTAAGGCAAAAATAAAAAGATCACTCTGGGACAGTCCAGGTCCTGGAGCATCAAGGAGTGAAGACACTGCCTTTATTAAGGAGTTTTCAGGACAGACACTAACATTTGTATATATGTGAGTGGGTATGGGCGTGTTTATGTTCAGGTGCATGCACATATCTTAATTACTTTTTATTGCTATGATTAAAACACCTCGGCCAAGGCAACTTATGAAATAAAGTGTTTAATTGGGGGCATATTGTTTCACATGGTTATAGTCCATGATGACCTGGGTCCAAACCTGCTGTGAGCTCAGATCTTGACACACAAGTTAAAAGCAGAGAGAAAAAGAAACACTGGGGATGGCAGGAGTCTTTTAAACCTCATCATTCACTGCCAGTGCAGTATTTCCACCAAGAAGGCCACACTTCCTAATCTTTCCCAAACAGTTCAACTCACTGGGGACCAAGCATTAGAACATTTGAGCCAATGAGGGCCATTTTCATTGACAGCACTACACTACACATGTGTGCACACGCTCAGAAAGGCCAGAAGATAACCTAAGGGGTTGCCCTACAAAACAGTCTATTTTGTTTCAAAGGCAAGGCCCCTCGTTTGCTGGAGCTCACCAACGCTGTGAGATTGGTTGGCAAGTGAACCCCAGGGATACACTTCTGCCTGTCCTCTCAGTGCTGAGATTACAGACACTTACTCCCACATCTTCATCTTGAGTCTATGGATTTAAATGAATTCCTCATACTTTACCAACTGAGCACAAAAGACTAGAATTTTATGTTATTTTTAACAAGTTTTATTGCAGCAAATGATTCCCACATAGTTGCACATGTGCTTTCTGGATTCTACTTGTTTATTAATTCATTTGATCACAATATTTTAAAGGAAAGCTTGCATACAGTTCAGAGAAATGAGGAAGAGAAAGAGAGAGAGAGAGAGAGAGAGAGAGAGAGAGACAGAGAGAGAGAGAGAGACAGAGAGAGAGAGAGAATGCAGCCAGTGAGTGGATGAGGGCCTCATCTGGCTGTAATGACTCAATCTATACATAAATAGAAATAAACAGCTTTTCAAAAAGTATAAATAGACAAATAGAAAACATCAAAATTAGCTTTTTTTAAATTTAACATTTTTGGTCTCTTAAGTACTTAAGCTTTAAGACACATTTTAACCTGACATAGAAAGACTGAGGCCATGGACTCTATTAAATTTGTCTGAATATTATACAGATACTATTCATATACAAATGGCAGTTTTTCTTTTTTTTTTAATTTTTTTTTATTTTTTCACTTTTTTACTTTTTAAAAATTTATTCTTGTTACATCTCAATGGTTATCCCATCCCTTGTATCCTCCCATTCTTCCCTCCCTCCCATTTTCCCCTTATTCCCCTCCTGTTCTATACTTGTACAAATTTTGGAAGGTGCTTGTCTGGAGGTCCTATTATTGTATGATAGGAACTCATCTTTCCCTAGGACCCTGTGTTAAACATTGTTAAATTTTGTTTAAAATCACTATGTTTTCCTTAAAAGTTCTTTCTTTCTTTTTCTTTTCTTTCTTTTCTTTTTTCTTTTTTTCTTTTTTTTTTCTTTTTTCTTTTTTCTTTTTTTTTTGGTTATTTTAAGCATTCTCTCTGGTGTTTATTTCCTATAAATATGAAAATATGTTGGCGGATAGGGCTACTTGACTTCCTACTTTGCAGCTACCAATGTTTCTAATTTCCCTGCTGATGCCAACATGGGTTGTCAGTCAGACAAAGAAGAGCCCTTCCTCCAGCACTGGCCGTTTTGAACATTCCACTAACAGCTGGAGAAAGCTACACAGTGATTACAGCTCCAACTGCTGAAGATTCAGCCTTAGCTAGGCTAGTTCAAACAGTTTCTCCTAGGCATTTTGCTATCACAAGTTTCACTACATTCTTAAGAACCATAAAGCCACATTTACCTATGCCCCAGTGGGGACCAGGCATTTCCCTTGGTGGCCTAGCAGAGGGACCGCCCAGAGGGATGCCAAAACGACAGTGCTGTGACTGGCACAAACACGCACTTTCAATTGTGTTGTGTTTTGTTGTAATTGGTCCAAACATCTTTTCACTGGCTAGGTACGCATGCTGTTCAGCTGACTTGGTGAGTCAGTTATAAGATACCTAAAAGTGCTGCCTTTCCTGGTTTTTCAACATTAGGGGGGAAAGGGCTTCTGTAGGTGGTCTTTTCTTGCCTGCTTTTAGCAGTGTGAAATGAGCTGCTAACTCAAAAGAATCAGCAGAGACAGCAGAGTGATAGTGAGTGTGTCAATGACAGCTGAACAGTCAGTAAGCTGAGCTGCCAAAGTGGCAAGGTGGCTGGAAGATTGACAGATGAAGATGAGCAACCAAACTTCAAGATAGCAGCAAAGACAGGAACAAGGAGACAGAGGAAGTAGAGGGCAGAAAGCTGAATAAAAAGGAAGCAGAGCTGTTAGAGTCATAGAAGAGAAACTGCCCTGGTTATTGGAAGACATCCAGAAAGCTGCCAAGCTTTTAGGGCCAGGTGTCTCAGATAACCCAATTTCAGGAGCATAAATTGGCCCCTGTCATAAGCTCAGAAGGAACAAAACCCAAGCTAACCTACAAGATGAAAAGGCAGCTGCTAGGAGCACTAAGAAACCTTGACCTATTTGACCTATACAAGACCTGTAACACTTGTGAGACCCCAGCACTCCAGGCCTGCATGGAAACTATGACACTAGCGGGTGCCACCTACCACTGCTTCTGCCTACCTGCTTCTGTCACTCACCAGTATCTACCAGCAGGGATACAAAACCTGCTCTCGACCAGCAACTGAAGAGAGTCTCAATGCCTACCATGACTTTTTCCCTTGGTAGAACAAAATAACCCAGACGCTGTGGCGTGTATATCATATTTTAAGCATACCAGATCTCCTGTGTCTTGAGGCTTTTTTTATTCCTTATTTTCCCATTAAGATAGAATTTAGGAACTAATGATCCATTTAGAAGTTGAAGAGCATAAAGAGAGCTTTGAAGAGAGAGTCACCCAAAAATTATGCAAAAATTCATTTAATAGCCTGGCTTAGCTTATATTTTATTTATTTATTGAGGGATAATGTTCCTGAGGAGGATGTATGGACGTTTTTACCTCTTGATACATAAATATCAACCAAGAAGATTCTATAAACAGACTCACAGAAACATTATTATTAGACACACGACATCCTCATCCCACTTTAGTGAACGCACCCATATATGAGTGTGACAGGAGGCTACTCTAGATGAGGTGTCAGAAGCAGATGGTGAAGAGAGAAAGATGCTAATGAGGAGCATTTTAATTTACAAAGGGAAGTCGAACCCTCAGATGAGTAAGTAGATAGATTGTCTTGAAAAGTTCTCTGTTCTCCCTCAAGTACTAAAACTAGTAACCCAGTGGACTAAGAGCATTCTTCTAACAGAGATTTTCCTTAATGTGTCTCACATACTTAAATAGGGCTAGAGATGCCAACAAAAGCCCTTAAAGTCATAGAAAATGAGATAGAGGAAAAGCTGTAGAGAGATAAAATTTAAGATGAGAGTTCTTTCAACTTCTAACCAGAAACTAGACACATTGTATTTAAAAAAAACAAAAAACAAAACAACACACACACAGACACACACATACACACAAAAGCCTGCAGATTTGTAAGGTGGAAATGCAAATCATGTGTCTTTTTTGCAGCCTTTGGTTCTGTGGTAACAATGTACTTTCTCCCTCCTGGAAGTGCTTTCTCTAAATGCATCTTGCACAGGCTCATTGTGGTAAATTTATCATTGCATCTGGAATTCTCTTCTTTGTTGTCATGGATGGGATCATTACTGTCCTACCTCAGCAAGCGAACTTGGGCTGTTATTCATAGGAATTTTAAGGTCTTAGTTTATTATGCTATTTCTCAAGCAAATACGTGAAAATAAAATAAAAATGCTACTGATTGAAAGCCTATTCCTATGCAAAACTCCATGTTTATTGAAAATTATAATGCAAATTTAAGCTCTGCAGCTCTAGACTGTGATTCTTTAGTAACCGAGCACTTTTTGGGTGTTAGCTATAAATGTCGACATGAATTAGAATAATTTCTCTATGTTTTATCCACAAATGCCTCTATAAAATGTGACTAATGCTTTTAATGTGATATTATTCTGATTCCCTCAAAACACAGAAAAAGAAAAAGGCCCAAGCAATTTCTTATGAAATAAGGATAATAGCTTTGAGAGCAATGCAGGTGGCTTCTCTTTTGGGGTTCTCTGCATACCATTTCTGAGCATCCTGCACTGCGTTCCCATGTTGTCTGAAGTTACTCTGGTCTCTTCATAGTACTTAACAGCTATTTCTGTTGAAGCAGGCTTAGTCTTCTGATCTTTCATTAAATCTTTTGTGCCTCTCTTCTTTCTCTCTGAATTTTTTGCAAGGGTTTCAAACTCTGACAGGAAGACACTAAAGTTGCTTATAGGTTTGTTTCTTCACTGAAAACACAAAGTTGTTCATAGTAAAAGCTATAAGAGAGGCAGTCTGTTAAAGGCCCTGTTTCTGGCTGTGAAACTTCTAAAGTCACGTCCCTGGATGCAGATATAAGTGTGCAAATCACAAATCAGTGCAAGCAATCATTTACTATTGAATTATTTCTTCCATGTCTTTGGGAAGAATTGCCTAATTTTTCTTTTACAATGTTTTTAGAATCCACGTTTCTTTTCTTTTTTGTGATTAAAGAAAATAACATGTTATTTTTAAAAATGTAAACAGCAATGTAAGGATCAGTCACAGATGGTTTTGCCAGTCAATCCTATTAAAATTTTAGAGGAAAACAGTCAAATTTTCATTAATATGTTAGCAGTAAAGGAAGGCAATATTCACAACCCGGGCTGTCTGGGTGCAAGTTTGAAATCCACAGAGGGCACCCCACATGCATCCATGCAAGGAGCCCTCGCAAAACATCAGCAAATGAAACTTGTGTATTAAGTACATGAGAAGATATTTGGAAGAAAATATGCAACAGTTCACAAATTTGTGTGTCATCCTTGCACAGGGGCCATGCTAATCTTCTCTGTATTGTTCTGATTTTAGTATACATGCTGCCAAAGTGAGCACAGAATCCACCACTTGAAGTACCTACAAGTTTTCAGAAACCCTGGATGATTTTAAAAGATAGATATATCAAAAAAAAAAAAACCAAAACAAAACAACAACAAAAAAAAAAGATAGATATATCAGATGTACATTAAGTTATTAAGTCACAAATTCTAATTGGGCTCAAGTGCCCATGTGGTTCCTTGATTATTCGAAGAGTTGAATAGAAGTTGAGAGTTTTCAGAAGCTGACAGAATGAATATCAATTTATCATCTCTAATCAGCCTGAGAAAAGAAAACCTTTGGTTAGGACAAATTATACTAATTCAGTACAGGAGTAAAGAATTACTCCTTGCCATTTGTGAATCCATCCTTGCAAAGTTGACTTTGTTGTTGGTACCAACAAAATTGTGTTTACTTCAGTAAGAACATTTCTGTTACCCTACATTTTTCTTTATCCCTAAGCTTTCAAACACACCTACAGCAATAATGCTACCTCCGTTTTATCATACCGTACAAGGGATAAGTATTAACTTCCAGTTTCTTCTTCGTGACCAACTTTACAGTCACACGATCTATTTAAGATACACTCATAGTACTAATCTCCCAAGGAAAATACTTGCAGCTGTTAGTTTATTATTGAATTGGTAAAAACAAACACCTAGATGGCCTTGTCCTGTAACCTCAGCACTTTGGAGGTAAAGTCAGGAAACTTAGAAATTCAAGACCACATTTGGGTACATAAGATGCCTCACAAAATAAGCTCTGTAGCATACCTGCATATCCCATGCTCTTTTGAGACTAGATAATTTGAAGAAATGAATGGAAATTCCCTGCCTTCGATGTGTCTACAGACTGACAGTTTTCATTTATGTGTGTGTCAAGGCAGATCCGGTCCCCTAGCGTAGAGGACCCTCTCATGTCCATCTTCATCTTTCTTTAAGATCATATTTAGATTTACTGTCATTAGACCAATATCTTTTTGTTGGCAATTCAGGAAATATTTTGGTCATATCTTTCTGCATAAATTCTTTTTTATATCCTAAATGCCTGTGCTCTCTTTTCTGTATACATTGCTATTCTATCTTCATCTTCCCTGATTATTTGATGAAGCTTTCTCCAAACCCACCTTCCCCAATAGCAGCCTTCCAATACACAATCTCTATTACACTAAGTTTTTATTGTGCCTGGAAAATATGTCTTTGGCATATCTATCATTGCTGTTATGTGGTGAGACCTTATTAGGAATAGACATTCCTTCCCATATTTAAGCGGTGTGTCCTTATGAAATCTATTATACAAAGTATAAACCTATTGAGAAATATTGTTTAATTGAACTTTTGTTCAATCTTATTCCATCTCATTTAATTATTTTCATTTCATCATATACTAATGAAGTCCCACCAGTAGTCTCAGAAGTATATCATTGTTCATGACAGTGAAAATTGTGATAATTTAGATAATCATTTCTTACTAAAGCTTTCTATTCTGGCAATAGCGAGCAAAACTGAAAGCACTAAGGACTTCCTGAAAATATTAAAACATTTTACCCACAATCACTAAATGGATAAGTTATTTTTGTCTTAACTTTCAAATATGTTTTAAATATTATTTTTCAATTTGTCATCATGATGAGAAATTATAAAAATTTAATTAATGAGATACACATCTATAATGCCTACATAAAAATCAAAGGAGTTGGCCACAATTATTGTTAGGCCGTATTATTCAAAGCCTATCATGCATAAGGCCATAGAACATTTTTACTATTCTCAAAATAACTTTAGTTTCAAAAGTTGATGACAATTCAGTTTTTTAGTCTTTGAAATGTCCTCAGCCTACAGAGCAGGTACCCACTCTTAAGAGCATCCTGATGCACTCTCCCTGTTCCCAAACAGAGCCACCATAGATTCCTCACATCTGTACTGCACTATACTGGTCATTTGTTGATAATGATTTTCACCCTAGTATAAGGAGTCAAATGTCACACAGATGTTGATGCCAATCAAAATTCTTGTCCAGTAGTGATAAATGCATATACAAGAGAGAGAGAGAGAGAGAGAGAGAGAGAGAGAGAGAGAGAGAGAGA
>OU015751.1:81347992-81379497 GCA_907169655.1 Acomys percivali | reverse complement strand
GAGAGAGAGAGAGAGAGAGAGAGAGAGAGAGAGAGAGAGAGAGAGAGGATTTACCTTCTCCACCATTCCTAGAACAATGAAAACTTTACTTTCATTGTTGTTCATACTCTCACTTTGTCCTCTGCTTGTCCTCTAGGGACACCCTCTGTGACTTTGCACTATCATTGGACTACTTATACTTATTTCCTTCAGGAATTACATGGCTTCCCTCCAGGGCCCTATTACACGTCCCTGAGAAAGGAAGATTGCTAGTTGTAGACACTGTTACTGCAAACTAGAGAATTAAAGATCTCCATTTTCCCTATCTCCAGGTTTATTTTACATTTTTGTGACAGACAAATTAGATTTCAGTCCCAGTGGCAAAGATCCCCCTGGGGACAGTGTAGGGTCTAGCAGATTTTACATGTCAGTGAAAGGGGGAGTTCATTAGAATCTCCTCAGACATGTTTCTGTAAGCATTGAATTTGGACACAGAGTAAAACCATTGTCAAGTGTCTACATTTCCACAGACTTTATTCAAGACTGGGGCAGGAATGTACAATGAGAAAAGACAGGAGACTGAAGGGCAAGGAGTTCTTGAAGCACTTTTGCGCAGGCTTCGGAGTATGAGTTTGTGACTGAGCACTCCAAGGACCTCTCAGCAGTGCATTAGCGACAGATTAAGCAAGGTTACATTTCAAGAAAGATCTTTCTTCATCGCTAGAAAAGATGCTAAAACAGAATTATAGCTGCAAAATCAGGAATTCTCTAAATGAACAGTGACTTACACAGAGAGACACTATGCACTGATATTTGTCTTTCCTTTAAAACAACAACAAGATTCCTGAAGAAACACCATTAAAGTACCATTTAATGGCAAATGAAAGGCTTTATAAAATGCAAGGAAGAAGTTATGTGGCCATTTCTTCCAAATTGAAACTTTCCCATAAAAAGGGAGGCTTGTAAAGCTGAAGAAGTTTGTGAAAATTACAAGGGTCTGAAAGCATCAGAAACTAAGAAGATTTCAAAGTCCTTCTTCCTTGAGGTTAAAAACTATGATTCCCTGGGGAGAAGAGACTGTCTCCCTAGAAAACTTGGTGGCTCTTCAGTGAGACAGTTCTAAGAAGTAGATCACGTGACCTGGGGTGTGATTTTTGGTAATGTAGCTCTCTTTGAGTTACTCATGTACCTGTAGGCAGTCCATAAATCTTGTTCCTGTAATTATTCTCAGTTACTCATTGGTTCATCAAGGTAAAATTGAGCTGAGTAATTTTTTTTCTTGTCATTGGTACCTTATCTGAGGTGAGAAGACATTTGTTGATGTTTTTGGTAAAAGTCACACAAGAGAAGTTTATGGAAATATAATCCATAAAATGTGACAGCAACCCCCAGACATGTAAGTTATTTTCAAGTTCAAGAATGTCTTAGTATGTATGTAAAATCATGTGGTGTGTATGTGTGTATGTGTGTGTGTATGTGTGTGTGTGTGTGTGTGTGTGTGTGTGTGTCATGCTCACAAATGGGCCCTTGTTTTAAAAAAAGGACAAATAGTGATTAATAATATGTAAAAAAAAAGATGATTTCACTGAAATCATGAAAAATACTATGTAAAGACATCTGACTGAGTTGGTTTTTTAGACTTGAGTTATATTTAGGGGAAATGTAGCCTACTGTGCTGTTACACCTGGTGATATGCTCTTTTACAATGCTCTCTTATTCTAATAAAACTAGTCTATATACTGTTCACATGGAAAAAGAGGTACACCACAGGACTATGTGTAGGAAAAATATAATAGTTCTTTGCCATCTTCTGAAAACACAGATCTTAAAATGTTCACACAGAACAAGCTGCGGGTGTCTTGATTCCACTGAAGTGCTTTGTTTCGGTTAATTAATTGTTTACTAACTTCAAAGGAATTTTAATAAAACAGATGAGGAAAAAGGTTGGGTCACTATACCCAAATATAGACATACTTATATTTCTAATAATCTTTTGAAATTATATAACATGTTTTTAAAATGTTTCCTACTTTTGAAATTAAAAGTAATTGAGTGATGTTATATCAACAGAGTAAAATTGGAAACCTATTAGAGTGAATATTAATTAATGTATGAAATCTATTTTAGAATTCAAGTGAATAATTCCAATTTTTTACATTTCTGAAATTGTCTTTTCTATAAATGTATATGTATTTATTTGAATAAATAAAAGACAGATGAAGATAAACAAATAGATGGATGATTGATACATGACACATATTGATACTCATTTCTAGAAAGTTCTTTGTTTCTTCAGTTTTTGCATGTAACAGTGATAAACTCATAGAGAACAGATAAGTAGTCATGCTTGAATTATCTATAACGTTATTTCCAGTGTGCTCATAAGATAGATGGGCATAAGAACTGGAGGAAACCTGGACTGGAAAGCAAACAGAATTGCTACTGTTGTTTGTGCAACAGGCAGCACATCCGTGCATAGCCAGACTTGGGAGTCATCCTGGACAGCAAGCACATGCCTTACCTTTTCACTGTGGAATTCAGATGTTGAATTCACCATTTACAAACCCATGTAAAAGAATCTGTCTATATAAAACTACAAGACCTAGTACAAAAATTCCGCCTCAGAAATGAGAGCTGGGTGCCTTCCACTACACAGCTACTAAAGAAGCAATTATCGTATATGAGACATTGGAAAAAATGTGCACCCCAGGTGTTCAGGGGAGGCCCTTCTATTGTGAGTTGCTTTTGCTAGAACTTCCTGCCTTACCACTCTTTTAGGTTCATGTAGTGGCCATTCCAGGTTTTTTAGTCTTTGCTCATATACATATGAGGTTTGATATGTATCACTTGGTCTGTAATTTCTTGAAGACTGGCTTTAAAATCTCTTATTATTACTAAAGATTAATTTCTCTACACCAGAGACTTTCCTACTATACAGGTATCTGCAGCTGGCCCTTCTGTTGTAGTTAACAGATCATTTTAAGTGCGCTTGTTAGCAGTTAGATAATCTGTTTCATCCCACATCACTGAAGTACGTCCTATTTGGGTTGGAGAAAGGCTTTAACAGCTGGTGAATGATTAGCCAGTAGCTGCTGATTTATTAAGTGTCCTTAGCAGTTGAGAGGTAGGGCCTCCAGAAAGTGCTCCTTAAAAGAGCATTGTGAATTTGAGATGAGTGTAAATTTTATACATTTAAAAAGAGAGGTTTTTAGAGGATGAAATTTGAAGAAAAGTATAAAGAAATAACTTAGAGCATTTGAAGTCATTGACAGAATTTTTGGGAAAGGGATCATTTGTTTACTTGTGTTTCTGTAAAGGTGCAAGTGTGTGCATGCATGTAGGAGTTAAGGTTTATGAGCTGTGTGGAAGGCAGACCATGTTAGTGTTCCCTGTGGCACACTTTGTTATCACCAGTGCAGCCTAGGAACAAGATGGTATAGAGTGTGTGTTTTTGAGTAATCCAAGGCTGCCTGCTGTACCTCAGAATTAGAACGTGACAAAAATAGAGGCTGCCTTGTGTGCTTTTGATTCACCTGGCAGCTAAACTCTATGGGCCTATACCCAAGATTTAGTGTCTTTTTGCCTCATACCATTACAAAGAACCAAGATGCGCCTGCGTGCGAGAGCCATACTCTCAGATGTGAGTCTGCATTGAACAATGGCCCTTTGACTAAGACTTGAATGTCATAGGAAAGGAAGGGACTCTGAATTAGGACATCACTGCTATGAGGCCAAGGAGTACACACTCTGAGATAGGATGTTTTCAGAGCATTTTGTGATCTAACTTAGGAGCATCCAAAAAGCTCCCAGCAATCAGAGACTTCAAATCTGTCCTCAATCACACTCTGAAAGACTCAGACCTTCTTGAGATTTTGAATAGCTCCCTCAAGGAGCAGCTGTGCTTTGGTTAATTCTAAGACTTCCTCATCTGCTAAAATACAATTGTGTGGTTAGGGCCTGAGACAGTTTTGGAATCAGTGACTAGGACCATGTGCTGTATTGAAAGAAATGTGACAGAGGGCAAAGAAAAAGGCCAAAGCCAAAGAAGAATGTGCTAGTTAACAAAAGTCTAGGCTCCAGTTCACTAATGAAAAACTTCAAGGTTGGAGTTGAAGAGATGACCCAGAGTCTAAAAGCACTGATTGCTCTTCCAGAGCTCTTCCAGCACCCACATGGTAGCTCAAAATCACCTGTGACTCCAGTTCCAAGGGGAGTCCAGCACCTCATTCTGGGCTCCCCACATTGTACATAGACATATATGCAGGGAAATACGTATATACATCAAATACAAAGAAATAAATCTAATAAAAAAGGAGAATACTTTATGATACTTAAGAGGAGGTTTGGGAGGCTTTACTTTATGTTTTGGTAGTAAAAAATCATTTCCTCATTTGGTTATGCTAAAAATTAGCATAACTCATCTCTACTTTCTTTTTATTGACAATTGAAAAGAATTACAAAGCTTCATGATTTTTGTTTGCTTGCTTTTTTTTTAATCACTAGAGAATGCAAAGCAGAGATTGCTTTTGTTGACACTAGAGCTTCTCCTTGGACTGAGACATCCCTGGGTGTTGCCTGACAGCTTCTTCATAATTGCATGCACTTGTGCTGGTCTTGGCATCCGGCTTGCTCAAGGTTCTCCAATGGAAGCTCCTCTCCCAAGAGAAGCTGGAAGCAAAGAAGGAAAGCAGGAGGCAGTTGTAGTCGGCTTGCCCACATCTCCCTTCATGAGTAATCTGCCAGCACCTCAAAACACATAAGCAATTCTCTAAGTAAATTCCTTTGTGCCCAACACACATATAGTAGCTTCTATTTTTATACATGAAATTGAATCATAGAGTATTAAATATTTAGGAAAAGCAAAAGGGTGATAGTTTATGAAGTTAAATATTTTCCAAAACATTTAAGTCTATTAATACATTTTGGTGTTTCATGAGATTTTCAAATTTTCCAAATTAATAACAGAAAGAAGTCACTTAAATTTCTAAGTTCTTATTTCTTCAAAAAGCTTTAAAAACCTTTGCCAGGCCATGGTGGCACATGCCTTTTATCCCAGAACTCGGGAGGCAGAGGCAGGTGGATTGCTGTGAGTTCAAGGCCAGCCTGGTCTACGAAGTGAGTCCAGGACAAGGACAGCCAAGGCTACACAGGGAAACCCTGTCTTGAAAAAAAAGAAAAAGAAAAAGAAAAAGAAACTTCATAGCCAAATTTCAGGAATCATTAAAAATATGAAACTAGGCTGTGATCATATGGTGGGGGAAGAAGTTTCCTTCTGTCATAGGCCTAGGGGAGAGGAACAGGGCAAAAGAGGGAGGGAGGGAGGGAACAGGAGGATGAAGATACAAGAGAGAAGATAACAATCAGGATGTTATCTGAATAAATTATTTAAATTAAAAACAAACCATATGAAGCTATCAAAATCTCAGTAAGCCTTAATTTGTGCCATATTTAAATATTAACATCAAAAAATAATGATGAGAAAATGTAGGGTGATGTGTTTAGGTATGTAATTAATTTAAAGATGTTTTGTTTTTTTTTTAACACATTTGTTACCTAGTGAATCATGCTTCAAGTTGTGAGAAGTCCATACAGAAAATGAATTTTAGTGGTAACATAAAATCCAGTACAAATTCAGTCATAAAAAGTACTGCTAGCCCCTTATTACACAACAATAACACAGAAAGTGTCCTGGGTTTTACTGAAAGTATAAAGCTAACAGAATATAGTACTCAGAGCTCTTTCTGACATACATCAAACAATCAACCAATCTTGTAATAAACAAACATAATAACCAAATATCATAGTTACATGTATAACTGATAAACAAGACATACTGTGATTGTTTTTATAACTTGCTCTGAACATGTTATGAATGCGTTTGTTAGTGTCTCAAGAATGTGATTGCTATCATATCTGTGTCTCATGAAGCTGAGGTTTCTTTCTCTACTCTACTGGGCACAGGTAGGTTTTAAAGCAGTAGTAGCTCCTCTAGCCATGCCCCCAACAACGTATCTAGAAAACAGCCTTGTAGCTTTATAGACACAAGACAGCTCCCTCATCAACTGTTGTTTGTCCAGAGCATCATCATGCAAAATGACTGGTGGCAAGAGCTGTTGTTTCTGGCACTCACCGAGGAGTGTGTGATGTTGGAAGGGCCTCTGCCATTCTCCTAATTGACACTCTACTTCAGGATTGCATTTGAATTTGTTCTTGTCACTTGCTTGTCACAGAGTCAAACATAAGCTGTGCATCTTTCTGTTGTCTGTTTCTTCTGTCTTCATGAGGCTGTAAGCACATGTTTCGCATCACTATATGTCACGAAACAGGCTCAAACTTGTAAATTTATGTTCAGAATAGGAAAGCATTATCTTGGAACTAAACAAAACACCTCTAAGAGGAAAAACATTTTATTTCTTTATATTAGCCTTCAGTTTAACTTAAAGCTGACCATAAATACAAGCTAATTCAAACTTTAAGACATTTTTTTTAAAGATGTTAGAATGCGAGATTGGTTTTTCAAATGTCCCTTACAGTATTGATAGAAGGGACTACTCTAAATCCATTCACACAATTAATTTGTCACAGAAATTACATGCTAAAAAACAGTTTGAATTATATTAGATTCAGAGCACAGGCATGAAATAATGTTCTAAGTATCGCTTTTGACCTTTGCTTGTCTTTTATTTAACTACAGATTCAAAGAAATGATAAGTTGTCATAAAATATAAAAAGTACTCTGGTAGAATATGCATTACAGACAGGATCTTATAAATTTGTTCCTCATTTGTGTTAGTTATTATTACTTACAAATAAATCACCCCAATCTTCATGATTAAATTTCTAATAAATTGCACATTCAGAGTTACTTACAATAGCTTCTACTACTAAAACAAGTAATATTCTTCACTTATAGAAACAAAATTATTTATCTAATTTGTTTATATAAAAGTTGATGAAGGATGAATCAAATATAATGTTACTACCAACAAATGTTCAATACCACAATATATAATATGGGTACAGATTCAAACAGTTTGCTAGTTCGTTTAAAAAAAATTAGACCTAGAGGTGACAAGAACTCCACAAAAAGACTAACAGAGTCAACTAGCCAGGGCCCAGAGGACCTTGTGGAGTCTGAAGCCAATGATATGTAGCCAATGAGATTCTCAGTCTTGATGTGGTTCCGTTAGTAAGGGGAGCAGGGATGATCTCTGATATGGACTCTGTTGCATGCTTTTTGATCACTTCCCCATGACAGGATTGCCTTGCCAGGCCACAGAGGAAGAGGATACCATCACAATATGACTTGATGCGCATCAGGAGTGGGTGGGAAGAGGGGCTTCCCTTTTCTGAGAAATAGGAGAGAAGGTATGGGGGAGAAAGGGTGTGACTGAGAGGAGAGGAGGGAGGGGCTTACAACAGGGATATAAAGTGAATAAACAAATAAGTTATTTATTTAATTAAAAAGAATTAAAATTACAAAGAAAGCTTGTTCAAATGTCAAGAATTTAGTTTGGCATAAAAGTACCAAATTGTAGTTGATGGGTCATTTGTCCTTGCTGTTAGCAGATGTAAGCATATAGGGCTGAAAGCTACATTATTAGAAGAAATGTTATAGTGCTTATTATTTGTAGATTTCCAGAAGGTATTTGACCTTGTTTCATTTTTAAAAATACAGCCCTTCCAAAATCAAAAGGAAAAACAGAAAATCTGGAAGAAAAAGCAAGAGAATCAGAGAGGTCCCAATGCTTACTCCCACACCTCAGCTTTGAAATCTCAATCAAAAGAACATGGATAAAGTCTTTCTAGAAAATTGCAATTCAGCAGACTCATTTGCAGAACATTTTTTTTCTTCAGGGTAAGCTCAACTCCTGTTATTGGGTAACAGTATACCATCTGCTGATGTAACATTATATCTATAGCCTGGGAACATGTTATTTATAATATAAATGATTTGGGTTTTTACCTTAAACTCCCCTCCAAAAAAAAGATTAGTGTGCCCATGTTCCACTATCTGCTTGTTCTCATTGATGTTTTTCTTTTAAAATTAAACCTTAAGCCCTCTGTCCACGCCTCTGTCTCCATTTCACTGTAAAATTTCACCTCTCTCCCATGTTGCTGTTTTGTTTTCCATGTGTTTATCATCCTGCTCTGCCTCAGGGAAAATGAGTTCTCCAGTGTCTTGCTCCATCTTGCCACAGGTATTCACAGTGTGTGCTGACCAATAGCTCAGTTCTTTGTGATAGTAGCTTATGCCAGAAAGGAGTAATTTTTTAAAAGGATCTAAATAACTGCCTTGTCATATAAACTTGTGACATATTTACATAATGACATGGCCATTTCAATTATACAAGTCATTCCATATACAAGTAGGTAAGTAAAGATAGCTAGGTAGGTAGATAGAAAGAAAGACAGACAGACAGACAGACAGACAGACAGACAGACAGACAGACAGATAGATAGACATATAGAAAGACAGACAAACAGGGCTCCTTGAGACAGCTTTAAGTTAGTTTGAGAAGTGTTAAGACTGAAAATTTAGCTGATAGTGGACATTGGTATCAGCAGGTATCACAGTGTTTAAGCATTTGAGGGTATATGCACAAAATATGATGTTTCTTTTAATATGTGCAAGTGAGAGCAGAGAGAACCTTTGTAACTGACATGACTATTGAATGCTAACAGATCATACAAAGCAAACTGGCAGGAGAAGCTGGAGGACTCTGAGGACCATTAAACCTCTGGAGTAACTGATTCAGCTCAGAAATCTACAGAAGATCCCCAGCACCGTGGCTTTCCCCTCCCAGCTGTATTTGGATGCCCCATCACAAGCCTTTGTCTAATGTTCCTCTGAGGCCAGTTTGGAAATGTCCTTGCCTTTAAAGTTTTCTTTTTTGAAACAAATTATAATTTGTTCTGCATCTACCACTAATTTAAATAAACTCTCTGAGAATCACAATATTCTTAACTGTCACTTCTATGTGGAAATATAGTATAAACATGAACAAATTTGTTTTTAATTAATTTTCAAACATTGACAAACTTATTCACTATCTCAATATCCCTCACCAAGTGCTCTTCTTATGCCAGGCACCAGTCTAAGCACTTGAGATGTGCTATTGAGTCTGGTACACATAGATTTCCATCATTGCGCTAAATTTCACTGAAACAAGAGACAATAGAATGAATACACAGAGGAAGCAAAGTTAGGTTAAACTGGGTAAGTACAATAGAAACGGAAAGGACAAGATAAATATCCTCAGGGGTTGGTGAGAAGCTGGCCAGGGGGGTAATGTGAATGTGATAACCAACGAGAGACAAGAAGGGCTGTTTTACCACATGTACATAGCTATCAAATATTTTTATGTATAAAAACTCACTTACTTTTCCTTAAATAAATCACAAATGAATCAAGCTTCAAAGTTCCTGACATAAGCAGTTCTAAGTTAGAAAGCTGAAGCATGTTTCCAAAATATGAAATGTAATTCCATGGTAAAACTGTAGCAACTGACTGTTCTAAACTTGGCCCAAGTAGGACTCAAGCTTAGACGACTGCATTGTCTTTAGAAAGCTGAGTCCCATTCTATCTACCAAACTCACATACCATCTGATTAAGAAATAAAAGTGCTGGGGAAAAATAAAATAGCTTAGTGAATTTAATGCTTAGCAAGTGCCAATGGAAAAACCTCCTTTGTTTTACTTTCCAAAGGCTTCAGCTAAACCATAGGGCATGTGCTGCAATGCAGACGAAAGCTCAGCATTAATGTTATTACTGGAGATCCCTTCTGAAGATGCTGCTTAGCTGAGGCTTAACCAATTGCTTCTTAACGAAAGCTATTTGATACAACTGAATGGCTTTCCCTCCCCAGTGCAACCATCAACTGCTTAAATCAATACTGAGAAAATCATTCTGTACAATACCACCTGGGCTACAGAGGACAATTTTCCAATTTCAGAACCGTATATACAAGACCCTATATGGAAAAAAATATACTCAGTGCCAAGCATATGTCAAAAAACATGTCTCCGGTGGGGGTACCAAACAAGGCAAAGAAATGAAACCTTGAGTCCATGAGATTCGCTGATGCTTCACAAATGGTACAGATTAAAGGAATGGCACAAATTAAAGAAAACTTGCAGAAATGCTTTTGTTTTTTCTATCAGTTTTAGGCAACAGGAGCTAATAAGCTCTGAGTGACTTCTGATGGTGTGATTGCTGGGTGACACTATGTGTAGACATGCCCAAAGATTGCTCAGGTGCCAAAAAACTGATGCATTGTAATGAACCAGTGCTTTAAAAGGCTCATCATGAGGCTGGAAATATCATTCATCGAGTGAATTGCTTGAGGTACAAGCACAAGGAGCCTACTTCTATCTTTAGAACCCACTTAAAAGATGGGTGCACTGGCACACACACTAGCAGGGGAGAGCTAGGCAGGTCCCTGTGGCTTGTCTGCCAGCCTTCTAACTGAACCAATGATTTTTACATTCAATGAAAGATTTTGCTTCAAAAAATAATGTAAAGAAGCCACTGGAAAAAAAAATCCAATGTTCATCCACGGCCTTTATATGTGCACACATAGCATGAACACGTACATACACAAAGAAATAGGAAATATAGACATTATCATGAAAATGTAGTTTCAAAACAAAACATTCTGAGTGAACATCAAAGTATCTGGGATGACGCCACCCACAGTCTTTCCAATCAACACACAGTACAGTTTTGAAATGTACAAGTCTGTCGTGAGAGGCTCCACATTCCATGAACTCTGGGTGCTGTCCTATCTTTTGAAGCCAATAAATGTATAGATAGCTTTCATTTTGTGCACCCTTAGAACAAAGTGTGTATGCCCATCACCCTTCTAAATGATAGATATAACGCACTTATTAAAATGTCGATAGGGTCTGTTTCTGTGAGCCAAATTCAAAGAAGAAATCCCTATCTGCTTTCTGTCACTATGCCGACACCCCTGTTAGAGACTGACTCTTAGGTACATATGAATGAGAACCCTTATATCCAAGGCAAATTCTGAGGCTCAAATGAAAGAGGGTAACAAATGTATAGCAATGCTTTAGATAAGGTTGCAGACAACAAAGAATTTCTAACCTTTTAAGTAGACTTGTCTTTTAAGCTTGGGGTCAAAATTTTTAACACTTGGCTGCTATTAAGGAATGCATGCATTTGAATGTTTTGTAGATAACATATCAAAAACACACTTTTAAAATGTTGAGAGAAATTGATTACTGTCTTTTCAGTAAATGAAAGCAAATAATTATTTGACAAAATAAGACCTGTTGAAATTGGTTAAGAGAGAAAAGTAGAAACAATATAAAAATCTATATTTGGTTTCTTCCAGAAAAATAATCGGTACAGATTGGCAAGATTGCTCAGGAGATAAAGTCTTTTTCTTTTAACCCTGGTGATATTAGTTTGATACCCAGAAGCCACATGATGAGTGGAGGGGA
This sequence comes from Acomys percivali, assembly GCA_907169655.1. Taxonomy (NCBI): domain Eukaryota; kingdom Metazoa; phylum Chordata; class Mammalia; order Rodentia; family Muridae; genus Acomys; species Acomys percivali. The sequence goes on along the minus strand of OU015751.1, from coordinate 81,368,049 downwards.
CTGATTTCTGTAAATTGTCCTCTGACCTCAACACATGTGTATCTGTGTGCAAGAATGGACACATATAAATACATAAAATGCTACACAAACAGGAAATAATTTTCCTAGAACAGAAGAAACAGGATGTTGGTTACTTTGCATTCATTTCTTCTTATCTTTGTTTCTGTTGTTCAAGAAAGGTTGAAAATGAGTAAAAATGATGCTGTATATAGATGTAGTGCAACCAAAGAAAAGAGTAGGTAAGAAAAAGTGTTAGAGAATATGAAAGCTATTAGTATTAACAGATTTTTATGGCATGTATGAAGTCTAAACTATTTGAGAAATTTACAATGTAAAATCTGTCAAGTTGTTCATTGGAAAAATGTACAAAAATAGAATTTGAAACTATGTTAACACCATGACATGATTATTATTAGTCATTATAATATATCTTTATATTTTATATTATTCATCTTTAAATTAGTTTCCACTCTATTTGTATATATTTAAAATAGATTTTTAAAATATTTGTAACACAACAAAAGCAAAATTTCAAATATACAACTGCATTAAGGGAAAGTATTCCAAAAATTATATGTGAAAAAAATACATAATTCTCAAAATGGTAAAAGCAATATAAGTGGGGCAACACTTATGGTTCATCAGTTAAAAGTTCCTGCACTCCTATAGAGGAAAATGTGTGGTTCCCAGCAAACACATGGTGGCTCACAAACCATGCACATCTTCAGTTATAAGGGATACAGTGCCCTCCCCTGACATCTATGTGCACTGTATGTACATATGTGAAGCACATACCTGCAGACAAAACACTCAGGTACATGAATAAAATAAATATTTACATCCAGAATAAATAACAACAATGTGCAGGACCTCTACATAATAGCTTTTCTTTTTTCAATAAATAAAAAAATGGCATTAGCCAAAATGAGAATTATCTCCCCTCTAATATCTCTGCTGTCTGTGGGCTTGAGAATGATGTCATTACTGAACTTTTGAGAACTCTAAAAAGATTTAATTTATGTTCTTCAGAATGCTGCCATTCTTAAAGTTCAGTCCAAGTGTTATTTACTGTATTGGAGCATTTAAAATCAACCAAGTACTAAAGTTTCCTAATAACAGACTGACATTTCATTTAACCTTTTTAACTAAAATAGCATATAGCATTTATTTCCTTGAATCGATCACACCGGATGAAGCTAATCTTTACTTGAATCAACAACACTGAGATAATAATGTGACATATCATCTTTATTAATGAAAACATTGGTTTATTCTTAGGTGTATATAATAGAGGACCATACCACTCATTATAACAGAGATTTCAAATTACTATAAATTATATATATATATCAGGTTGATTTATTTTGCAAAAAATTTCTTAAACATAATTCTTTAGTCTTAGTAAATAAGAAAACTTTAAAAATATCCAGTTTAATCACCAAGATCTTATTGGGATCATATGTGAAAAAGATATTATATTAATAAAAATATATTCAGAAGCTATAACTAAAAACAATATTCACAGAAATCATAAGACTTGAGATTAATACATTGTGCAGATGATTTCTACTTTTCTGCAGGAAACTTAGAACAGCTAAAATTAACTAGAAAACTGTTTGTTTAGTTTTTAAATACACCTGTTGGAATTTGTCGGAGACTTAGCGAATCTGGGAATCAGGGATCTGAGAACAAGGGATCTCAGTGAGGGTGCCCTGAAATTGCACATCACAGTTCCCTCTCAGCATCCTCCTCCTTTCAAAAGCAGCACAGGAGGAAGATTGAAAGGCTCCAAAAAGGATTCTCAACTGAAAGCAACCGCCCATGCAGTTCAGGCAAGGCAGTCTCAAAGGACTAGAGAAACAAATATTGGATTTTAAATCTTAAAATCCTCACAGGACTTAAGGGAAGCAGATCTTGGGGGGACACAGACTGAACGAAGTGAATGTGCCTTGTGCCCACTCACTCCTTAAGGGCCTTACCAAGACCATGGCTGCACAGACAGAGCAGAGGGCAGCAAACAAGCTGAGTAAACTGCACACATCAGCATCATTAACTTACGCAGGAAAAATGCAGAAGTATGGGTAGTTTCACCAGTTTATTATTTTCTAATAAATGTTAAAATAATTATAAAACTAAGCAACACAGCAACTGAAATTAAGACTAGGAAGGCACTAGCCAAGGACAATACAGGCGGTAAAATTTAAACCCCTACCCAGATCTAGCCCATGGGCAGGACATTCTCCACACTTGAGTGGAGAGTGGGATATGACTTTCTCATGTACTCTGGTGCCTCACATTTGACTATGTCCCCTGGAGGGGGAGACCTAGTGGCACACAGAGGAAGGACAGCAGGTCACCGAGAAGAGACTTGATACCCTATGAGCATATACAGGGGGAGGAAATCCCTCTCAGGAACGGTCATAGGGGAGAGGAATAAGGGGAAAATGGGAGGGAGGGAAGAATGGGAGGATACAAGGGATAGGATAACCATAGAGATGTAACAAGAATAAATTTATATATATATATATATATATATATATATATAAGACTAGGAAGCATGATGAAAAGTTGCTAAATAGAAGATGTGAAAAAAGAATGAGTGACCAAAAAATGGGCAAATAACAGGGGAGAGAATCAGTGATTAACTTATGACCAGCTTGTGATGAAGCAGTATAGATGATAGGCACTGAACACACAGCTCAAAGCGCGCGTTCCCTTTCATCTCCCGCTGCATTTGAAAATGTTGTTCTCTGTGATATAACTGCCAAACTTCAACAAAATCATGATGATCGTGAAATCAAAGATGGTTCCCTGTCAAGTCAATCAAGAACATGTCGATTATCTCTTACTCTGACATAATAAATCTAATCAATATGAATAAACTACTCTTTGCACCACTTTCTCTCCTAGTTTGGAACTCTGACTGTGTGCCAACAATGAAAGAGTTGAGGGTCATTCTCCCTTTAGCGTCTGTTTTGGCTCTTTATCAGCTATCATTTTTCTTTAGTTGGTAAAGTAAAGCAGAAACAGATAATGGAAAGGTTCTTCTTTGGCCTCTGGTCTGGCTTGGTTTCTGTTGTCATGACAAGCACTCTGAAGGTCTTTGAAACAACCCTCTGAAACAGAATACACCAGGCTTCCATCCGCTGCAGTTCTCAAAGTTCCCTTGTCTTCCAAGCTCCTAGAGAAAAGTCTATTAAGCTTTGAACAGTCTATGCTTTTCCATGTCAAAGCTTCAAAATCTTGCACCTTCCATAAAATGATCCAAGCAGTAAAAGCCACTAGTCCATCCTAGCAACACCTACTCTCTGGTACCAATTTATGTTCTTTTTTGTTTTCAGTTGCTGTGGTAAAACGCTGACCAAAAGCACCTTGGGGGAGAAAAGAGCTCATTTGATTCACAGCTTACAGTCAGTTATTGAGGGAGCCAAGGCAGGAACCCAAGGCAGAAACCTAGAGGCAGGAAGTGAAGAAGCAGAAACCATGAAGGAACACTCCATCATTTGTATCCAGCCCAATGTTCACCAATCCAGGCATATTGCCCTCCTAACTCAGTTAGCAGTAATGACAACGCCTATATGACAATTTGATGGAGCCATTTTGTCAACTGAAATTCCCTCTTCTCAGATGTGTCTAGGTCATGTCAAGTAGACATAAACTATGATGTCTTCTGAGCCTTCTGGACCATGATCGTGTAAAAGGTGCCTGGCCTGGGGTGGTACAAAGCTATCTTTCTTTAGTGTTCTCTCATACCTATTATACACCTGTGACACACCTGTGACACATCTCAGACAGGTGTGTCTGAGATAGGGCTCTGGATTCTTTCTGATGTTTTATCCTTTTAATCTCCTCTACTTGTTGTTGTATAGGCCCCAGACTGAATTTCTGAAATTCCTCTGGTAAAGGAGAACATTCATCAATTGAAAATATGTTACCTGATGAGGCTTTACTTGAGGAAATCCTAGCTCAGTTTTACAGCTACTGGGCAACCCTGCCATCATTCCTTTCGGCCCACTTTAAGAAATGCACTCTCTGACTCACTGCATATGCTGTCTGTGTTATCCTACAATGTACATTTTAGATATGAAAATTGTTCCTGGTCTTCAGGTACATGGGAATTTGGTTGAACTCCAATAATGAAACTAATCTGAAGCTGGACTCATTCAGTCTACAGACTGAGTTCTCCAACAGAGTCCTCCACATAGTAATGAGTCTCTCACTAAATATTTTTTTAACTAATAACCATCTTCTTTTCTATTTCTTTCTGCTATGTAATAACATCATTGTGATTTAGAATTGTAAAATTTCTACTTTTTCATACAGAAATTCTATAAGAGTTATATGAAGTATATATTTCTCATAGATGTATACACACACACGCATACACACACACACACTATATATATATATATATATATATATATATATATATATATATACTAATGTAGATGCAAATGCATTTTATAGCTTCAACCACCCAGTTATAACTTTAAACTATTTGTAAAATTTCTATGAGATCTCTATTTAGAACCTCCAACATGGCTGAGACTATTAGAAGGATTGCTCTTAGTCTTAGTGTATATAAACCACCAGATGCCTTGGCATCAGTAAAATAAGAAAGGATAACAGGAAATGCTACATTTTATCTGTTACTCATATCCTCAGTTACCACTTTTTAAAGGTTTCACTAAAGCCAAATATACCCTGCCACAAAGTCCTGAGGAATTGAAACAAGGTAAGTAAACAAAACAAACAAACCAATGTGGGCAAAGTGAAAGAGGTTTTTAAAAAATGCCTTGCTACAGACAACCTAGCGCATAGCAAGAAACTTGTAATAGTATAAGGGCAGTGGACACTGATGAAGAGAGATCTGAGAAGGAAACATACATCACCAGATACCTGCTGTTGGGTAATGGCAGATTCAGTCAACAGAGAGAAACGGCAGGTCACCATAGTAACTGAGTACTGGGGCAAAGCCCAGATCTTCTCCAAAAACACATCTCCTGTGCAGCACTGTAGAGTGCTGTTATCCCAGTGGAACATAGATGGGTCCACTGAAGTGAATACTTATGTTATAGACTTTGAAAGACAGTTTCATCATTAGTCAACTCAGAAGCAACTGCCTCTGGGTTCCATTTACCTGTAAGTACAGATTCTAACAGCCACCCAGCAGCAATGCAGGAAGACTCAGTGAGTACAGACATTGATGGGCCTGGTAAACCATAATGCTGCATCCATTCCTCTTTCAAGAATTTTGTGCTTTGGCCAGTATGAAAGTATATAAAATGCACTTTGCCTCATGAGTGGAGGAAGCTGCGTAGACAAAATTAATGCACAAAGTTGGCAATTGTATGCACTGCTATTCATATTTAAATTTCAAGTAAAAAAAATAAAAATAGACATGTGCTCTCTGCCTGACTGCTTATTTAAGACACACTTTAAAACCAGTTCAGCTAGGCAGGTTTGGGAATGGTGATAAATGAATTAAACTGTGTCGGTTTCAAACTGTCACTATTAGAATCTAATTCAAATTTAAACAGCAATTTAAACAGTATAAAAGATTGCCCTCACAGGTCCGCTATAATCTTAACCTTTGGAGCTTCCCACAGAATAGATAGTAAATTGAATTAATTACTAGCCTTTCACCTTAGGGACCTGGGTAGAATTCGGCAACTCGGAAGACAGCTAATGAGATTGGTAGCTCCTTTCAGTCCCCAGTGTACTCTAATCCCCAGCACATATCCACCTGTCGTAGTTTCCCACTGCCTCTTTTTAGTGAATAAAATTCTAGGAAGTCAGGGATGGCTGACATTTAAAATCCTCTTTATAAAGTGGTATAATGCTGTATACTGGTAAGGTCAGAAGAATGTCACTAGAAGGTGATGAGAGGAAAGAAAATGAAAGCAGTATTGAAATCAAGGTATTTTTGCAATTGGCTGCCATTATTTCTGGGATGCATCTCAATCTCTATTATTTCCCATTAAAAATATCCCATTGCACCCATTTTCCTTTCTTGATATGTTCACTACTCATTGTGAGAGCCTGTCATGTGTCAGGCTCTCCACTTTCTGGACATTGCATCATAGACCATGTTTTCTGTATGGTAGAATACATTGTATCATAGAACATATTGTCTGGGGATATAAAAACAGGTTGATAAGCAATAGGACCACTGAGAGAATAAATGAAGCTATACAAGTTTGTGTGTGTATGTGTGTGTGTATGTGTGTGTGTGTGTGAGAGAGAGAGAGAGAGAGAGAGAGACAGAGACAGAGACAGAGACAGAGACAGAGACAGAGACAGAGAGACAGAGACAGAGACAGAGAGAGACAGAAAGACAGAGAGAGAGTGTGTGTCTGTCTGTCAGTGTCTGTTTCTGTCTGTCTCTGTCTCTCTGGTTCTCAGTTTTCTCTCTGTGTTATCTGTCTGTCTCTGTTTCTCTCTTTCTATGTATCTGTCTATCTCCGCCTTTCTTTCTGTTTCTCTCTATATATGTGTACATTTCTGTCTCTGCCTCTGTCTTTTTGTCTTTGTGTCTCTATGTGTGTGTGTCTTTGTTTCTCTCTGTGTACCAGCCTGTTTCTGTCTTATGTGTCTCTCTGTCACTCTTTCTATCTCTGTCTCTGTGTCTCTGAGTCTTCTGTCTGTTTCTGTCTCTCTCTCTCTCTCTCTCTCTCTCTCTCTCTCTCTCTCTCTCTCTCTCTCTCTCTGTGTGTGTGTGTGTGTGTGTGTGTGTGTGTGTGTGTGTGTGTGTAGGCCAGAAAAGGGCATAAAAATACCTTAGAACTAGATAGTAGAGTTTTAAAACATCTGACTACCTGGCTTATCATATGCGTCCTGGGTTGAACTCTTGTCCTCATGATTGTGCTGAAAGTTCTGTTAACCATTGGTCTACCTCGCCAACCCTCTCAACTGTATTTTTTTGTTTTAACTTTGTGTGTATATGTGTGTGTGTACTGAATACGTAAGAATAAAGATGAATTAGCAAAGCTAGAAAGGGGATCCATACTCATGCAGTGCAATCCAAGATGGAAGGGAGTATGCATGGTGCTCAAATTTGAAGTATGTTAGCAGTGCTATAGTTCACAATATGAAAAACATGCTAAGTTCATTGTTGAACATTTAAAGAAACTGTGTATTCTTCCTTCTTAGTGCCAACTTCCCTGTTTTTTTTGTTTGTTTGTTTGTTTGTTTTTTGAGATTCATTTTTCATGCTTAGAAACTATGTTTAATCTTAGCCATTCTGATGGGTGTAAGATGGAATCTCAGAGTTGTTTTGATTTGCATTTCTCTGATGACTAAGGAGGTTGAGCATTTCTTTAAGTGTTTCTCAGCCATTTGATATTCTTCTGTTGAGAATTCTCTGTTTAGTTCCAAGCCCCATTTCTCAATTGGGATATTTGGTTTGGTGGTGTTTAATTTCTTGAGTTCTTTATATATTTTGGATATTACACCTTTGTCAGATGTAGGGTTAGTGAATATCTTTTCCCAGTCTGTAGTCTGTCGCTTTGTTCTCTTGACAGTGTCTCCAGCCTTACAGAAGCTTCTCAGCCTCATGAGGTCCCATTTATTAATTGTTGACATTAAGGCCTGGGCTGTTGGTGCTCTGTTCAGGAAGTTGTCTCCTGTGCCAATATGTTCCAGGCTCTTCCCCATTTTTTCTTCTAAGTGACTTCATTGCTGGTGGGAATGCAAACTAGTACAGCCACTTTGGAAATCTATCTGGTGCTATCTCAGAAAACTGGGAATAGGGCTTCCTCAAGACCCAGCTATTCCACTCCTTGGAATATACCCAGAAGATGCTCCAGCACACAACAAGAAAATTTGCTCAACCATGTTCATAGCAGCCTTATTCATTATTGCCAGATCATGGAAACAGCCTAAGTGTCCCTCAGTAGAAGAATGGATAAAGAAACTGTGGGTACATATACATTATGGAATACTACTCAGCTATTAAAAACAAGGAATTCCCGAAATTTGTGAATAAATGAATTGAGCTAGAAATGATCATAATGAATGAGTTAACCCAGAAGCAGAAAGACTCAAACGGTATATACTCACTTATATCTGCATACTAGCCCAATGGGCATGTCCCACGAAAGCCTTCACTTACCAGGAAACTGGGACGGAGGGGAGGACATCCTATTGGGACTCTAGATGAGAGAAGCATGGGAGAATAGCAAAGTAGAAGGATCCAGAGGGTCCTAGAAACCTACAAGTAGAACATTATGATAGGCAGATTTGGGCCAAGGGGTCCTGCTCAAACTAAGGCAACAGTCAAGGACAATACAGGCGGTAAACTTTAAACCCCTACCCAGACCTAGCCAATGGTCAGAACAATCTCCACACTTGAGTGGAGAGTAGGATATGACTTTCTCACGTACGCTGGTGCCTCACATTTGACTATAGGGGAGACCTGGTGGCACTCAGAGGAAGGATAGCAGGTCACCGAGAAGAGACTTGATACCCTATGAGCATATACAGGGGGAGGTAATCCCTCTGAGGAACAGTCATAGGGGAGGAGAATAAGGGGAAACTGGGAGGGAGGGGAGAATGGGAGGATACAAGGGATGGGATAACCATTGAGATGTAAAAAGAATAAATTAATAAAATTTAAAAAAAGAAACTATGTTTAATAAGTATTTATATAGTATAATTTTAATGTGAAAGATTGGGAATTAGATACATTTGCATTGGGCCAATAAAGCTTTCTTCTATTAATGATGGGCCTTAGTCACCAATCTACTAATTGAGGAAAAAGTGATAGGCAGATTAACTTTAGGAAGATGTCTGCAGGAATTTTCCCGGCTTCCTGCAACAATAAAGGACTGAATCAGAGAGTGCATAGAGGCATTTGATTAAAGGTCTTGATACAGTGGGAGAGAACAGTGAGAATATCATGGGCATCGTGGAGCACAGAAACAAAATAGCCTGATGAATAAGGAGCTACTCACAAGGTATACTTACTGTCCCTGGAGACTAACTCTGTACCAAGATATACTTGATTGAATGTAAAAAGCATGACCAAGAGGCCCCTAGTTTCCCTACTCACACCAGAGACATGGCATTCATGGTTGAGGAATGATATGGTACTCAGAAACCCTGGGCAGCCTCAATGCACACAGCTTTACCAAAGACAAGGGAGCTGGACAGTTTGATCTCCGTCATCTATCTCTTGCCACACACTAGCATCCTATCTCTCTCTGCAGTACGTGATGAAGTGGTGACTTTGGAGGAAGGGACATTCTGCAGATGAAGTCTTACAAAATGGTCAAGAGGCCTTACCCACTCTCTGCCCTGTCCTGAGCAACGCAGACAGCTTATCCCTCTCCAGATGAAGCTGAGGTAATATTGACCTTGCTTCTTATTTTATTGCAACCAGTTTTTATTGAATAGTTCTGTATCTATATCTAAAATTTGTCTTCATATTAAAGAAAACCTGATACTTAATTTCAACTTTTCAGAACAAATGAAAATAGCTGGTATTTTCTTCTACAGTATTTAACCAAATCCTGAAAATGTCAAACACTCTTATCCAACACCCCAGGAATTAAATTCTCACCTATTCATATATGTTATGGTATCTGAAGGACACTTGTCTTCAGTATTAATTCCCATGCTATGGTCACATGTTTTCTTCCATTCATAGCTTCTAACTCCAGATTTTTAGATGTGAGTATAGAACCTCCAGTGGCTGCAGAATCCAGAAGATTAAAAAGAGACCATGGGCAGGGAGTTGCAAGGGAATAAAGCAAGAAAGGACAATAGTAAGGTAAAAGTAATTTGAAGAAAGAAATCAGCAAAGCAAAGTGCAGGGTTAATTTGGAGCTGGGGAGTGGAGCTCAACACAAGGAGAGGAAGGAGAAGGACAAAATGATGAAAGGATATCTAAAAAGTCATAAAAAATCATATCTATTTATTGAAAGCTATATATAATACACTTATATAGAGATACATAATTTAAATGAAATTTTCTACCTGAGCTGATGGGGTTTTCCCCAAAAGCACCAGACTATTTAATAAAAACCCCAAGACTAGGCACATGAAATCCTCTTTTGATTTGTTGATCAGAGAATCCCAAAAGTCTTTAAAAACATTATACACCTTTGGTCTTTCCCTCGTTTGTTTCATGGAGGATAAGGCTTATATTTCTTTTTTTATTTTTTATTGTTATTAATTTATTCTTGTTACATCTCAATGGTTATCTCATCCCTTGTATCCTCCCATTCTCCCCTCCCTCCCAGTTTCCCCTTATTCTCCTCCCCTATGACTGTTCCTGAGGGGGATTACCTCCCCCTGTATATGCTCATAGGGTATCAAGTCTCTTCTCAGTGACCTGCTGTCCTTCATCTGAGTGCCACCAGGTCTCCCCCTCCAGGGGACATAGTCAAATGTGAGGCACCAGAGTACGTGAGAAAGTCATATGCCACTCTCCACTCAAGTGTGGAGACTGTTCTGACCATTGGCTGGATCTGGGTAGGGGTTAAAGTTTACTGCCTGTATTGTCCTTGGCTGGTGCCTTAGTTTGAGCAGGACCCCTTGGCCCAAATCTGCCTATCATAATGTTCTACTTGTAGGTTTCTAGGACCCTCTGGATCCTTCTACTTTGCTATTCTCCCATGCTTCTCTCATCTAGAGTCCCAATAGGATGTCCTCCCCTCTGTCCCAGTTTCCTGGTAAGTGAAGGCTTTCGTGGGACATGCCCCTTGGGCTAGTATGCAGATATAAGTGAGTATATACCATTTAAGTCTTTCTGCTTCTGGGTTAACTCATTCATTATGATCATTTCTAGCTCAATCCATTCATCCACAAATTTCAGGAATTCCTTGTTTTTAATAGCTGAGTAGTATTCCATAGTGTATATGTACCACTGTTTCTTTATCCATTCTTCTACTGAGGGACACTTAGGCTGTTTCCATGATCTGACTATAATGAATAAGGCTGCTATGAACATGGTTGAGCAAATTTTCTTGTTGTGTGCTGGAGCATCTTCTGGGTATATTCCAAGGAGTGGAATAGCTGGGTCTTGAGGAAGCCCTATTCCCAGTTTTCTGAAATAGCACCAGATAGATTTCCAAAGTGGCTGTACTAGTTTGCATTCCCACCAGCAATGAAGGAGTGTTCCTCTCTCCCTACATCCTCGCCAGAATGTGGTATCACTTGAAGTTTTGATCTTAGCCATTCTGATGGGTATAAGATAGAATCTCAGAGTTGTTTTGATTTGCATTTCCCTGATGACTTAGGAGGTTGAGTATTTCTTTAAGTGTTTCTCAGCCATTTGATATTCCTCTGTTGAGAATTCTCTGTTTAGTTCCAAACCCGGCTCCAAGACTCTGGCTGGATCAAGTTTATATTTCTAAAGACACCATGCATATAAGAATTGAAGGGAAGGAAGCAACTAATAATTTGACCTAGTTACAACACTTATGAACTACCCCAACAGCGAAGAGCACATCCTCATAACTTCACAAGTACAATAGTGACATCACATTCTCCTAAGACCTTCTCAACAAGAAAAAAATCATGCTTGATACTGGAAACCAAGCCAAATAATACAAATTAGTGATGTTATGAATCTTGAAGAAGAGTCTACAACAAAAACAATCTCTTACTGAAATACCATAATAATCCCTAACAACATTCTAAATATTTGTCCTTATACCTACAGATAAGTGTAAATCTCATCCCTCAACAAACTACCTTCTTGGAAACAGGTGGAGACCACTATAGAAAACCTGAACTAATTAATTCAGAGAGCAAGTGATGACGTGGTAAAGTGTGCAGTCCAAAATGATACGTCTACAACAATTTTTTTTCACTAAATGCTCAGGAAACATCATAGATGAAAGGATAGAAAAACTGTACAAGTCAGAGGAATAGGATGTTTTCTTTGAAATTACATCTCATATAAATTTTAGGAAAGCTACGCCCATGAAGTCTGGACATGGCTGCCTATACACAATATAAACAAAGTGAATATCTACAGACATACTATCTTGGAAGGAGGAAATCAACTGAGGCCCAGGCCCATTCAAAGACCTACAGGCAAGTAAGAAATCTGAGAGGCAAGGAATAGTCTTTTCCCAAAGAAGAGCATCTTGTTTAGCTACAAAATACCTAATGGTCATCTGAGAACCCACATATATAGCATTATATAGATTGAGTATAGTGAATTTATATGTATATAAATAAGTATATATACATACTTATAATACACACACACAAACACAACCAGCATAAATATATCAACATCTCAAGAAAGAAACCATAAATTTGGGAGAAAGGGGTATGTAGAAAGTATCAGAGGGAGGAAACAGAAGGGAAGAAATAAAATGATTATATTTTAAATTTAAATAAATAAAATACAACTGCACATTATTATTTAATAAGAACATTTATATCTAAAGATATAAATACATGAAAGAAAAACTAAACACTTGTGTTTCTTAAAATAAAAACTTTAACACTCCATTATCAGTGCAATTTACTTTGAAAACCTTACCAGCTTGGTCACCTTACTTTCCACAATTTCTGGTTTGTTAATGGCTTTTTAAATGTCAAACCCAGCTATAAAGAACCATTTTCTTATTATTATTTTCTGTGATCAGTCTCTAGATTTTTAAGTACTTCACAATTAAAGTCAATGACAGGAGGAATAAGACACCAAGCTGATATTTGTATCTGGAATGGAAACCTTTTACATGTGAACATGGTAACTTATGTCCTAATGAAACAACCTGTTCACTCTATCAGAGGTCAGCTTTCTCAGTTGCATTAGGAGTCAGCTCTAATTATAATGCAGTAATGAAGTATTTATGTTTAAAGAGTGGCAAGCCTTATTTAGCAATATGGAGATAACATCTTGGGTCTGTAGCTGAAGCTAGAAAAACAGATTGCAGGAAAGATAAAAAAACTTTTGCTGGAGGGAAGGAGGATTGTGAGCAAAGAATGGACCACTCATCTTCACATCTGTCAGATGGGGTCCATGCAATAACAGGGGGAAATGGAAACACACTACCTTATGTTTCTCGAAACATCCTGGAGGGGTCCATAGACAACACGTATTTCTTTGTTCTGCAGGGCTTGAGTAAAAGCTACATATTTCTTTATTGTTATAGAGCATTGGTGACTATAAGAAAGTGGAGAGTTTCATAATTCATGTAAATCTTTTTTAAGAGAAAACATCTGAGTAAGTGGAAGAATTTCAGTTAGTTAAAGAAAATCAAGGCATAAAAATAAAATGTGAAAAACTCAGCAAGTGGACTAGAAATTTTACCCACACATATTTGGAAACATGTGAGTGAATGACTAATAAGCTATCTTCATGCTCCGTTTCCAGAGGTGGAAAGTCATGGAGTGAGCATTACCAGCAACTGTGGGGGTAGATTAGTAAGGAATACTAACAATGGGCACCATCTGCTCAAGACTCTTTTACGTAACACAAAAATACATGATTTTTAAAATTTTTCTTCATTTTGAGAATTTCATGTATAATGAAATATGATTATATCTATTTCCATTCATTCTGCAACTGACCTCCATATCCCCCAAGCTCACCCATACCTGCTTCATGTCTTTTTTACTTTGTAATTATTTTGCATGTATTTGAGTATGTGTGTGTGTGTGTGTGTGTGTGTGTGTGTGTGTGTGTGTTCTCACGTCACAGTGTATGTGTGAAGATTAGAGGACAACTTGCAATAGGTAGCCCTTCCCTTTCACCAGATGGATCCTGGGAATGGAACTCTGGCTGCAGGCAGACTTGGTAGGAAGTGACTTGAGGTGGTGAACCACATCACCACCAAGAGTCACTATTTAATATTTAAATCTACCTATGCCACTAGAGGTTATTATTCCAAGTTTTGAGTCCTCTGTATACAAACCATCCCCATGAAACAGAACTCTGCTATCCACTGTTTTATTTGTGCCTGCAGTACCAGGGGTAACCTGCACATGGGCTAACTTCTCAGGGGAGACTTGAACCCTGAGACATGATTGAAAGCTCTTAGATTAACAGTTAATATCCATTGGGACTTAGAGTGCAAAAATAAGGACTTACCTCTGTAAAAAACAAACCGGCAGCCTCAGTGTCACTCTCTGTTTCGGAATGATCAGGTTCATTAACTGAATAATTAAAAGAGCACTTGGCCCCGATTTTCTCAATACATTCCAGCTTGGTTAATTATATGCACTTATTGCCATCTTAATTCTCCATGCAATTTCAACTGGACTCAAAGTTTTCCCAAATCCTCCATCCTAAAATAGCATTCTGCTGAATATGGGGACTTTCTTCACTCCTGTTTGTACTCAGTGTTTGAAGTCTATTTTGTGTATTCCAAAGCGTGTATTAACATGGAACCTAAAATGAGTAAAAATTTAGTTTGAATTCAATGAGTCCCAAAAGGTTTGAGGAAACTAAAAATACTAATATTATAAAACACAATTGACAAAGTTACATAGGAAGTGAATGTCTGTACAAAGGCTTGAAGATATCTGCATATACTGCAAAGAAAATACATACATCTATAGCAAGAAAAAGGAAGGATGACATGACAAAACTTTCACCCTGGCAGCACTCAATTTATGATTATTTGCTTCTGAAAGATTTCCTCTCTGAAACACCACACATTAAGATTTATGTCAGTGAAATCATAAAATTGTGAAGCTGAGAGCCATTGATGATGGTGGGCCCATGCTTCCGTCATCTGAAGTTCTACAAGAAACTTTTACATAAAATGTCTCTAATACTGGTAATTTTTTCAAAATTTATGTTATTTTGGGAATATCACTTAAGATATCCATAACTTCAGACTTACACATACATTAAGTAATTTAACTTAGGAATGTTCATTAAAATAATTAACTTTTCTAATATCAAGTTATGAAACATATCAGACATGCTAATCTATTCCCCCAAAAGTTGATATAACTCATCCAGAAAAGGTATTAAAATGATGATACTGGTTTATGACAATAATATATTTATAAGAAGATTAAATTTCTGAATATTTTTCCTACAACTTTTATTCTCTCATACAGTACATGTGACTGAAGTTTCCCCTCCCAGTTTCCCTGCCCCCCCTTTCTCCTCCTCATCCACTCCTCCATTTCCTCTCTAAAGAGCAGGCCTCCTAGGGATACAAAACATGGCAGATCAAGTTGCCAAAAGATTAGGCACCTCCTCTCATATAAAAGCTTGATGAAGCAACCCAGTAGGAGGAAAAGGATTCCAAAAACATAAAAAGGCATCAGAAATAGACCTTCTCCTTCTGTTAGGAGTCCCACAAAAACACCAAGCTTTACAACTATAATATATGTGCAGGGAACCCATGCAGGTTCCCTGATTGTCCCTTCCGTCACAGTGAGACCCTAGGAGTCTAGGTTTGTTGATTCTGTGGGGTTTTTTGTGGTGTCCTTGGTCCCACTGGCTCCTACAGTCTTTCCTTCCCTCTTCAGCAGGATTTCCTAAGGCCTACCACTTAATGTTTGGCTGTGGGCCTCTGCATCTGTTTTTATCAATTACTGGTTGAAAGCTCACTAATGACACTTGAGATAGACATCAATCAATGACTACAACAGGATATCATGGCCTCAGCGGAAGAGGATGTGCTTAGTCCTGATGGGATATGATATGCTGGCTAGGGTAAAGGGGTGTCTTCCCTTTTCTGAAGAGGGAGGAGGGAAGGGGGAAGAGAGTGGAATGGTGAGACCTGGAGAAGAGGAGGGAGGGGGCTGTGATTGGGATGGAAAGTGATTAAATAAATAAATTAACAATCAAATGGGGAAAAAAAACAGAGTGTCAATTAAGCATCTTATCACAGATTTTTTTCCAGTCCTGTTTGGTTCTATCCTAGGTCTCTGAGCTATCAAGCCTCAGGATTCCTGTCTTCCAGGCATTGCTGGGGTAGGCGTCCTCTCTTGACATGTGTCTCAAACGGAACCAGTCATTTGTTGGCCATTCTCACACCTTCTATGCCACTTTTATCTCAGCAAATTATTCTGGAAGGACATATTGTAGGTCAAAGTTTTTTGTCTCTGGGTTGTTGTCCCAGTCCCTCCAATGAAAATTTTGTTTGATTATAAGAGATGACCCATTCAGACTTTGCATCTCTCCATCCCCCAATCCCTATAACTAGGAGTCTTAACTAGGGTAACTTTAATGGATTTCTAGGAATTTTCATTTCACTAGGTTTCTCCTTGCTCTTCAGTCCCCCACCCCCACCCCAATTCCAATTGTCTCTCAGTACTCTCTCTTTCCATCCCCTCCCCATCTAATTCCTCTCCCATTACCACTACCCCCACAATAACTGTTCTATTTCCCTCTCTCAAGAAGATCTTTGCCTCCTCCCTTGAGCCTTCCTTGCTTTTAAGCCTCTCTGGGTCTGTGGATTGTAGCATGCTTATTCTTTACTTTAGAGTTGATATCCACTTATAAGTGAATAAATACATGTTTGTTTTTCTGGGTCTTGATTACCTCTCTTGGGGTATTTTTTCTAGTTCCATCCATTTGCCTGCAAATTTCATAATGTCATGTTTTTAACAGCTGAATAATAATATGTTTTGTAAATTTACCACATTTTTTATCTGTTCTTCAGCTGAGGGCATCTGGGTCTTTGTAGTGAGCAAGTGTCTTTGTAGTAGGTTGGAACACCTGGGTATATGCCTAGGAGTGGTACAGCTTGGTCTTCAGTTAGAATGATTTCCAGTTTTATGTGAAACCTCGTTATTGACTTCCAATGTGACTATATAAGCTTGCTCTCCTAGCAGTAATGAAGGAATGTTCCTCTTGTTCCACATCCTTGCCAGCCTGTGATGTCATTATTTATTTATTTAATCTTAGCCATTCTGACAGGTATAAGATGGAATCTGAGTCATTTTTTTTTTTAATTTCCCTGATAGCTAAGGATGTTGAACATTTCCTCAAATCTTTCTTGGGGATATGAGATTTCTCTGTTGAGAATGCTCTGTTTAGGACTCACACCCATTTTTTAAATTTGATTATGTGATTTGTTGATGTCTGGTTTTTTGAATTCTTTATATATTTTGGGAATTAGATCTCTGGCAGGTGTAAAGTTAGTGAAAAATCTTTTCCCATTTTCTAGGCTGATGTTTTGTCCTACTAATAGTGGCCTTTGCCTTACAGAAGCTTCTTACTGTCATGAGGTCTCACTTGCTAATTGTTGATCTTAGTACCTGTGCCATTGCTGTTCACAAAGTTGTCTCCTGTGCCTACCTGGAATTTTCCCAGTCTGTGAGGTCTCTAGTAGAGTTGGGAGTCTATGCTCCTGTTGTAGGCTAGGGCACAGCAAGCAGGAGGGATAGGGTCAGGGGAATCCACAAGAGTAAGAGAGTAGGTAAGTTTGAAGCAAGGGCAATTACCTGGACTTCCCTCAGTTTCTCAGAACATTACTAATATTTAGACATTGTTACATAAAAATGACACTAAATTTGGAAACCCTATTTAGAAAAATCTTTCAAAAGTACAAGTCAACAAAAATATCTGAAATTCACTGGAGTGTTGCAAGGACAGGCAAAGATCAGAGACTTTATAACCCAGAGAGTCCACTGTCTTACCTTGATCTGCATGCACACTCACACATTTATAACAGTTTCCAGGTGAGTACTGGATCTCTGTGCTTAATTGTGTATAATTATCTCCTGAAAACACAAAGCAGACAAGTGGGGCATTGTTAATTTCCATTGTAAATAAGAACTTGCAATTTCGGTAAGATTTTTGAAACTTTTGATTATCCTGGCCATTTGTTCAATCAGTACATTGAGGTCAGACTGACATCAGTACATAGGGTGCAGTATTGTGCCAAATATTGAATAAGAGAGTGGAACACTTTTACAAACTTGAGAAAGAATGAAGTAAAAATAACAAACAAATTTAAAATATGCTTCTTTCAGTCTTAGACATTAGAAACCTGAATTAGGATGCTATTTCTTAAAATTATTCTATAGACATGAATATGTGAATATATTTCATTAAGAAAATAGAAAATGTCCATATGGTTTTCTTTGACATTATATTATAACTAGAGTGCTACACTCTGTTCATAATGTCAGTGAAATTAGTGTATCAAAGAAATTTTCAGTACTCACTAATACTATTATTTTTTTAATATTTATTATTTAGTATTTTCCTTTTACTGTTTAGCATCAAGCCCAGGGCCTCAAACATTCCTATTTTAGGGAGTATTTGTTATGAAGGTGCAATCTCCATGGGAATGCAAATATATTATAAGATTTCTATATTTATTTCACCTTAAGGTATTTCATTTTTAACTCTTGCTTTTATTTTCTTGAAATTATATTCAAATTACATTATATCATTTCACCCATCCTATTTCTTTCTCCAGATCCTCCCATATAACCTTGTCAAATGTGTGGGTCTCTTTTACAATTGCTATTGTGTATTAAGATATATATACTTAAATTCATAGTTTTTCCTAAATATGTAATTTTTAAATACATAGAGTTTTCAGTGAAGCTGTGTCTCCTAGGAATGTCAGATGTCTCACCAGCATGACTGCCTAAGCATGAGCTGAGTGAGGACCACAACAGGAATGCCTCAACAGTACACAAAGAACTCAGGGCATTAAGTAATGCTGAGATCAGAAGAAAGAAAATCTTCTCAAGGACGAACACAGCAATTAGTTATCCAACATCAAATAGCCAACCCTGAGAGCAAATGTACAAGTATCAGTGTAAATATTTTTATGTTTGGATGTCAAAAATGTGAGTCTTTAAAAATGTGTGAATAATTGAAGTAGTCATAGAAGTCAGAAAACAAGTAAGGGCACAGGTGGTGAAAATGGCAGGGAATGGGGGAAAGAAGAAGCATATGTGTTCATGAATGGGGAAATGGAAATGATGTAACAGAAAGAATTGGGAGTAGGAAGGGGAAGGTACAGGAGCAGGAAGGATGTGAGGGGATAACTAACACTAAAGACCCTTCAAAAGCCATAGGAAGACCTCTACTATGGAAACTTCCTACTATTATACAACTACTTTGATATTTACCTACATATATATATCTACACCTTAATATTCTGCAAGCGAATCTTGTCTTTGAATTCCCTTTATTCTTAAATGAACAAATTGAATATTATAGGAGATTTTCAATATTTTGGTCATGAATAGCACTGCCAGACGTGGGTAATTGTTACTGTCATAGTTGCTTGGTATCAATTTTAATCAACACTAATAGACAAAAGAGCTAAAATAAATGCAGTTCAAGTAGCCTGGAGCTGGCCCCTCACACAGAGTGGTAGGCAGCATTGAAAACAAAGTCAGGAGAAAGCTAAAGCAGAAATCAAGCAGAACAACAAATTAGAAAGTATGAAAATATCCCCCAGAGTTCAGAGAAATCTTTGTTTTTGATAAGTGTTGATTATCAGTTTTCTAAATTAGCGCCAACATTTTAAGGTCATAATGATAGGGTCATTATACCTTTTCTCTTTGGAAAGTAATAACTAGCTTTGCTTTCCTATGAAGAATTGTATAAAAGCAATTTTACTATTATATATATATATATATATATATATATATATATATATATATTGCATCTGGTTACTAATTAGTAGCTAGAATGTTTGATATTTATTTGATACAATTTAAAAAGTTATTTTATAATTTAAAGGGGCAATGATCTATTAAAATACACTTCACTTTTTTATAAGAGGTATATGTGTGACATAACAAAGAAATGTCTATTTCCAGAAAGCTTGCCTCTAGAGCCACCTGCATTTACAAAGCCTAGGGGGGAAAGTCTGTGGAAGGCGAGACTCATTTGATTCCTAATAAAAGTTACCCTTGGGAAGGTCAGTCGGTCTGCAGGGTCTTACTTTGCCACTGTATACTTGAAAGAAAGAAAGCCAGAACCTCAAGTCTTACTATTTTATATATAACTTTGTCAGTTACCAATTTAAGACTTTTTTTTTGAAAGTGCATAGTCAGCAATATAGCTGCAAAGGGAATTTAAAGTCAATCTCTCACTGTGTACTACAGGTTCCACCATGTACTGCCTGTTGGCCCTGACCTGCTTGAAAAAAAAA
>OU015751.1:81337814-81347982 GCA_907169655.1 Acomys percivali | reverse complement strand
AGGAGATTTTGCCTGTGGAGGATTGACACACGCTAACACACAAAAGCCTGTCCACAGATTTAAGAAACTGGCAGCAGTACCACGGTCTTTTAAATGAGTGATGCATCACCATGCGCTTTTTGAGAAGATAAAAGGTTATTTGCCTACATCCAGTTCGGCTGTCTGAGCCCAAAAAGAAAGTAGGAAGACCTTCAGCCAGTATAGGGGAGCAAGCCTGACCAAAAGATTCCAGTCATCTGCAAACTGTATCTGATCCCTTGCAATGGTAAAACAGAAAAATTAACAGAAAATAGACAACTGGACAACTGGTACTCAGGCCAGATGGTCAAGCATAAATGCTTTTCTCTTCGGGGGGGAGATAATCACTAATCCCGCATGTTCAGGCACCAGCAGTGGCCCACTCTTCGCCCCCTCCCCCGCCCGAGGATTGTCAGCCAATATTGGTCCATGAGAGCAAATGGAGCAGACTCAATGGACACAGGGTTCAGATGGCCCACCAGTAAAATGAACTGACTGATTTCAGGGAGAAGTTTCAGTGAGACAGCTCAACTTTATTCGAAGTGAACAAAGGTTATGTTGCTCTTAAGGAGTTCCCAGGGTAGGTTTTTACTATCTGCTAGGGCTTAAGGTGTTGGGAGAATACTTTACATTCCATAGATTCTAGATGCTCATTAGGCAGGTTCTTATCAGGAGAAAGGAAGTTGAACCTGCATTTTGGCAATGGCTTCAGGGGTGGGAGCCAGGCTAAGACAAAGGAAAAAAAAATTGTCTTGCATCAAAGCTATAACAGTAGAGACTCCAATAGGAAAAGATAATATTAGATGGCCAATCCAAGTTCATAATTATAATTCTAAAAAAGAAGAAAATAAAAAATATATTAAACATATTTGCTAGAGAAATACTATAATTAACTTTTTCAAGACTTGGAAAATTAAGATTCAATTAAAAAGACCAACTGAATTCTAGTATAATGAAGCAAGATTGTATCCAAAGATCATAATCTTCAACCAAGAACTAAGGATTCAGAGAAAATTCTAAAATCATCAGAGAGCAAAAGAGAGTCATCCATAATTTATCAATGGTATCAGAATTTTTAACACATAATTAAAAGCAGAATTATTCTTCCTGAAGGTAAAAATCCATGTTGGTCTGCATGGGTGGATTATGTTATTATTTATTAAAAGTTGTTGTGCACTTTAATGATTTTCTTCATATTTTGTCTCAAAGTAACATTCTCAAGAAGTTACTATAGAGTAATGCAAAGGGCAATTTAATTTGGGGGCTAAAGAAATGACTCAACAGTTAAAGCACTTGCCATTAGGAAAGAGGACCTGAGTATGGATCCCCAGAACTCTCACATATAGTGGGTGAGATGGAATGGTGGCTCACTTGTGATTCCAGCCTTAAAATCCCAAGACAGACTTCCAGGAGGAAAGCACCTAATGAAATTATCTATACTGGTGATCTCTGACACACGTGCCCACATGCATAATACATATACACATACATGTGTACCCGCTCACATGAATGCACACACACTGTACACATATATAAACAAGAAAATAAATCTAGCCTTGCTCAGAGAAATTATATGATCCATGTTATTAGTAATATCTGGGTCTTTAGAAATTTATGCCTGGTAAAATTCATTCTTTATCCTCAGACCTGGGTTCACAAAGCACAGGCTAATGATGTTATTTACAGTGAAGTTGTCTGTAGAAGGAAGACAAACAATGTGACTTGAGCTGAAGATGTAGAATGACCTAACATCAGTCACCACAGAGACCAAGACTGAAGATGTAGGCTGTCGATCAAACCTATAAAATGAAACACTAGTAGCAACTGAATAACAAAGCTCATTGATCTCCTGTGGCTGCCAATATTCCACATCTATTGCCATACACCACACCAGGATAATAACACACTCAAACCCCACAGAGAGAGGATGAACGTTCTATATTTGATGTCCCCTGGTTTCCACTCTAGGAGATCTGTTCTTTGGCAGATATTAATTTGTATCTTTTCCCTGTAGTGTCATTATGACAAGTAAAATAGCTTTCAGTGAATGCTATGAGTGCTAGCAAATTATCAAAAGGGAGGGTTGGTTTGAGAACCTTCCAAGGTTGTAATTGATGTCAGGATTGAGAGCTGTTCTGCTGAGCACTGTTCTCCTCCAAAGACTGTAATTGGTTCACCAACTAATACAAATTAGTTACACTAAATGAGGAAATAAACTTGAAAATGCCGACTTCAGGAGTTGTAGAATAAGACATGCAGCAAAAGTAGAGGTGGGTAGAATTAGAATTCCCTGAGAAGATAGAGGACCCCGAAAGGTTCACTGTAGAGTGGTCTTCCTTCATAGTCAGACAGGTGCAGAAGAATTGAGAGACCAAGAGTTCCCTCATATAGGCCTGTAATAGTACCAAGAAATGGGCAGAAACACAGACAAATTCATTAAGAACGAAGAGGAAAATAACTAAAACTTTTAACATACAGATTTGTATCCATCTTTAATAAATGGTAAAATTAAATTTATATGAAAGAATCATTAAAATCATTTTATATGATTTATTATCAATACATGTTTGAGTCACACACCTGTATACTTAGAGTTACATATAAGTTTGTCTGACAAAAAAAAAAAAAAAAAAAAAAAAAAAAAAAAAAGATCATGAATGGAAAATGTTGAAGATCCATCCAGAGCTGTATTATTTATTTTTCCATCTCTAGTAGACTTTTAACCTTATAAAAATTTTAACAAAAAAGACTGAGGACACTGGGGTTCAACAAAACTCCATCTTCCAATATCAGTAAATATAAAAATTCCTATTTTCACAATTGTCTTGAGATTCTAAATCATAGACATTGGTGGGCATTTAATCTATCCCAGGAAAACAACGTTTAAGTTTAAAGATCTTTACAATGTTAAATATGAGGTTGTGTTTTGATATATGTAGGAAAACTCAAAGATTTTCTGATTTGGTTACTATGTTAAGAAAGCATTCCCAGGAGCCAAGTTCTTGGAGATTTCCTACAAACGGTGCCACAAGTTCCAAACTTGACTTCAGTCATTAAGGTAACATTTCTTTTAGACAATATCTATAATGCAACTTGATATGCATTGCCACCCTAGATTATTATACAGAACTTCCAGCTACTCACCTTGTTCCTGTACTTTTCTCTACCTAGTCTTACATCAAGAAAAACTAAAGTCTTTAAACATGATGATCACAGAGCTAGAGATCTGACTCAGTAGTGAAGCCTACTTGCTGCTCTTATAGTGTCATTGGGTTTAATTTCCAGCGCCCACATAACAGCTCACAGCAATCTGGAAGTCCTGTTCCAAGGGATCTAATGGTCTCTTTTGGACTTTGTGGATGCTGCCCATACATAGGTCACATACATACAGCCAGGCAAAATATTTAAACACATAACATAAAATAAATAAAATTTTATAAAATTGTTGATATAGGTCAATTGCTGACATCACCTTATGAGACAAAGTTAGGAAAAGTTAATGTAATTATCTCTATTGCCTCCACTCTCCTCAACCATCCCCCTTCTGTTCCCATTCACTCTACTTATAATCAATTGGTCTCTATAATGTTTTAAAAATAGCCTCCATCAAATTCAGAATTCTATGAAATTAAGGTCACGGGGAGATTGGTTTATTCTGAAATACAGGCAACCCTGCACTCCCTAACAAATGAGCAGAGGTAGAGTGGAAAGACACAATGTAGATGAACATACAAGGCCAACAGAGACCTAGTGATATGCCATAAAGTACGGATAGTCAGCAGAAAATGAAAAAAGGCAGGGAACTGATCTCCATAGCATAGTTCTGGCTTCCAAAAACTCCATTTCAGATTTCTCTCTCCAAGAGCTGAGAGAAAATTCTCGTCTGTTGTTCTAAGTCACACTTATTGCTACAGCAGCTACAGCAGGAATCATATGTATGTAGCCTCTGCAGCTTTAGTCACTTTGTCTTCTGTGCTCTCTGTGGCAGTGTCTGGCTACCTTCCTAGCTTGGGGAATTTGCATCAAAAGTTGTACTGGTGAATATATGCGTCTAATATCCTTTGGCTTCTCCAGTTCTCTCAGGAAGTTACAGCCGACTGCTGTATCTGTGCTCTGAGTTAGAAGTATAATCTCGAAGCACCTCTGTCTTCTGTTTCATTTCCCTCCTAGGGTATAGCTCAGATGCTTTGTTTTAGTTAACAAATGTGCTTATCTGAATCTGTCAAGGGCAACACAAATGACTGTAGGGCTCCTGATCTCTTTTTCACTTCTGAGTCCCCAGTGCATCTATCAGATGCCACAGAGAGCACTGGATATATAGTTGAAGATTCCATTCAAAGACAGGGAACCCTGATCATAATGACAGTTTTTCTTGCTGAATTAGACCACCATCTCAAGACTTACACCTCATGTTCCTAATTCAGAAAAGTTTTTTTTCAATAGTTTTATTGTTGTAATACGGTCTATTTCTTTTTTGTGATCTCACTCAAATAAAATTTTAATGCTTTTGTTATGAGTTGCCATATTTTTATTATTTCAATGCTTATTTTGCATTTTCTTTTCGGCTTTGTACATTTTATTTTTAACGTAGGTTTTATTGATCAGCACATCTTCTTTATGGACTTTACCTACAACTTTCTGCTGTTTATGACTAGTTTGATTTTATCTCATTATTTATATTTTATGCAAATAAACAGTGTTAGAGGAGTTGAGAGTATAAACTCTGGAATCATTGAATCTAGGTGAGCAGCTTTCTTTTTACATTCGGTGGAGAAGAGGCTCTGTGGAAGTTATTTAATTTCTTTCTCCATAAAAATCATAACAAAATTAATGTCTCACATATAAGGTTCTTATAAAGAAGATTAAATGCATTTTATCTTAGACACCTAAGTACTTTTTTTTGGGGGAGGGAGAGAGGGATTTTAAGTTCCAATAAGATGTAATACATGATGTTTATGGCTAATTTTTCCATATAATATGGGTACAAATGAACAATTAGAAGAATCATTTTTTAAAGCTGATATATTTGGAGGATTTTAAAATACAAAGTTCTTGTCAATTGCACATCTCCCATCATTCCAACAATATGGTCAGATAGTCTCAAATTGGTAGACTAGGACCAACATGTGGACTGGGAGAGATCATTAACATTAAGCTTTCCAAGCAGAAGCATCTGAGTTGTATAATCTGCAATGAAGGAAGAAGGAGAAAAAGCGTTTTACACCATGAGATGAACTGCTTGCAAATTGGTGCCAGCTTAACAAGCCTCACTGACTTATGAAATGTTTGCACTATCTCTGAAACATTACAATAAGATATGTGGTAGGTTTTTGATTAGATAAAAGGAAGATCAGAATATATTGGAATAAGGCCACATTTGCCTAAATTGGTAGAGACATTAGCCCCTGCAGTGACCTTCCCAGTGTCTGGAGAACTACAGCCTCCTTTAAATAAATAAAGTGCTCTGAAAAGATCTCTAAATTTCTTGTTATAGTGTTGTATGCAAGATGTTGTTTCCAAGACTTCATGTACTTGCTGTTATTATGCATTTCTCCTCTAGCACCACAAGCTAATCTTACACTTCACAGAAAGCTAAGATTATCCTAGAAATGTCAGCTTCTTTCCCTTGATGATCATTACTCAAAACAACAGCTTTTTAAAAACCCATTGTCCTGACATCTATGAAGAGGAACATTTTTCAGATGACTAGAATCAATCAACATAATGGAATATGTAATGTTCAACATCTGTAGAAATGCTTAGGAATGAGGCAAGGTAAGGAGTGTCTGTAAGCTACTTTCTTGTCTTTTTTTTTTTTTTTAAGACATAGGCTTGAATTTTAAATCTTTCATAATACATAATGTAGTATATGTAATGATATAGATTGCAGTACCACAAACTATATTTTTCACAAAGTCTTACATTTATTATCTTGTTATCCAAAACATTCTACATGTCTTCCCAATTTCAAAACAAATAACATTTACTTTTTTTGAGTTACCAATTCTTTTTTTTTCTTTACTCCCAAACTATGTATCACTCGGTTTCTCAGTCTGAATTTAAATGCCTACAGCAAGCAACCTTTCCATGTCAACTTCTTAAGTCCCTAGATCTTTATTACCACACTAGCATAATTATAGTTAATATATTCCAATAGTTAGTATATTAAACATATGATATGCTCTTCTGAGAAGAGCAAAGGAGTAAATGTTTTTAATTTTTTGAGATTAGGAATTAATTACAGCATTCCACCATTCTCTTTCCTCCCTCTAAACCTGCTCATATACTCCCCTTTTCTTTCTATTTCAAAGCCTCTTTTTATTTAAATAGATATTTCTCCAACATGGCTGCATAAACGTGACTGGTACAAAGATGGTACAAACAGACATGTTAATTTAGAAGGGGGAAATCTCAACCATAGGCAAAGAACTTCAGGCCACTAAGGAGCCAAGAGAGAGATAAACAGTGTTTCCCAGGGAAGAACACTCCAACTGTTATTCAATACAAATGAAAACTTACAAAGTGAATTTTAGCTGTGTTTCTCTGCTGAGGAAAAGCTTCTGTCACTTTATGGACCCGAGACACAGGAAAGGAGAGGGAGCAGTTGTTGTTTTTTTTTTGTTGTTGTTGTTTTGTTTTTTTGTTTTTTTTTCAATTCTAGAATGCCCAATGCAAATGAATTGAAGGCTTGATCCCCAGCTGGTCTGACCACCGGAAGTGATAGAATCCTTAGGAGGTGAAGCCTAAGCACAAGAGGGAAATGATGGGGAAGTTCCTCTCAATGATGTATTGCACCTCTAAGACCTTCCCCATGGAACATCTTCCCCATCACCAGGAGCTGGGAAACTTTGCTTTCCAACATGTTCCTGGCCGTGACGTTCTGCTTGATCTCACACCCAGAGCAAAGAAGCCAAGCACCAGGATTAAACCTCTGGGGCAAGATAAATTCCTCCTTTCAAATTCATGTTTTTAAGTATTTTATCTTGGAGCTGGAGAGTTGGCAAGCCTGGATTAAAGCAAAGACCAGAAACATCCCAAACCATGGTGAAGAAATGAGTTTGTTAGGATTCACTCTCCTCCCCAATGAGGATGGCTCAGCAGAGGCTGAAGAAACCTTGGCCCAAGATTTCATAATAACAAAGTTTTTGAAGAGGAGCTGGGCAAATACTGCAGTTCTAATCCAGAAGTTGTGTGACTGAGGGCACCAAACTCCTGATTACTTTCTCCAGAGTATACAGTGTTGAATGCAACCCTACCTTAAGCATGAGAAACAGGGCATTGTTTTCCACTGATAGCCAAGATAGGCAAAGCTTCTATAACCAGCCATGTTTAGTGATAAATGTATACGCATATACTCTTTGACCCCAAGAAGAGCTCTCCTCTCCATAAACTTAAAGGGCCATAAAACATAGAAGTTGTTGTCATTGTTCAGCTCATGTTAATGCAGTCAGTGATGTCTTTAAAATTTTATGGGGGTAACTTCTGACATTACTAGGAGAAACTATTAATTGGTTATCAAATACTAAATAGTCAGGTAAGAAAACATACATAAAAGTAATAATATACAAACTGAAAAGGCTATAATTTGGTATATGTATATACAGATATACATGGAATAACAATAATGAAACAATGGTCCATGAATATGAAAGACAACAAAGATAAATATATATTATAACCTCAAAAATAAAGAAATAATAATAATAAATGAACAAAATATATTGTGGGAATATAGAAGGATTCACTTTGGGATATTTTTTGTCTAGGTTAAAAACACAAAGTTGTGAAAAACAATATTGAAATCAATAGCTTTTAAAAATTAATTTGTTCAGAATTACATATCCATATGATTTCTGGATTTGTTATTTGGATTTTGTTCCATAGTTTTCCATTTTTTCCCAATATTCAAAATGATATTTATACCAGAAAATTCACCTCAAATGTAATTTATTCACTGTGGAGTCTCATATGCCTCTCACATAAATTTCAAGATCCAGATGCCTTGGAAAGGCTCCTGAACCAACCAACACTCCAATCTGCCCCAGACTTTAAGATAACCAAGGCATGCATCTGATAGAGGAAAAAAAACCAGTAAGACAGAAGACAGATGAGACTAGTCCCTACATGCATTTATACAATTCAGTTGCCGGTCAAGTCTGACTGATAAAGTCACATGGAAAGCAGTACAGAGACTGAAAACTGAACAAAGAAATGAGACAACTGCGCCTCATCTGGGTATACCATAAGCACTCTAAGTCCCACCATGCAGACTCTTACACAACCACACTTGATATTGTATCATTCACAGTAGGAAGGAAATTTAGCCTTCCTATGTGGTCACCAATAGATCAATAGATAAAGAAAATGTGGTATGATACTGTAAAGTCTGAGGAACACCTGCATGATGTTGCTTCACAATTAAATTACCTCTGACTTGTATTTTAGATTTTAATAAATATTGAGGACCAGATACCTTGGAAAGACTCACTAAGCAACCAATATTTCACTCTACATGTATATTTTAAGATAACTAAGGCATACATATGATAGAGGCAAAAACAGTAAGACAAAAGCCAGACAAGGCTGGTTGCTACTTCCATATATACAACTGGTCATAATTTATCAGTTGAAACACATGATATTTATACTTCCTCATGGTCCATTAATTGGGGTGTTACCACATACCTTTATCATTTAGAAATAATACTATCTTTTATTTTTTCACGGTATTATGTTTATCTCTTAACAACTGAAATGAACTGGAGTTTCATTTTGCTTTGGCAATAGATAAAAGACAAGACCAATTATCACTTTCAAAACAAGGGTACCAATTCCTGACCTATGTATTACAACTGTGACTAGAAGTGTTTGTGTTTGCTAGATTTTAAGAAAATAGGATGCTTAAACTTTCAAATAATTGTGGCTCATTATTGTGATATTTGAAACTTATAATAGCAATTAAAATAATTTACATCAGAAAAGTGTACTTTGCTGATAAAATGAACAGATATGTTGATAATAAATGAATAGATCATGGGCTTATCATCTTTCATCAAGTAAATTTACTAATAAACATATATTCTGTTATGGCAAGTTTCTTTTGGGTATTAGATTGATCATCTATCTTAACTGGTTTGTTTGTTTGCAAACCAATGTATGAGTTGCTATTAACATAAAGTAATCAAGGTCTAGCCATGAATATTTTTCCTTCACATACTGCCTAAACATTTCTCTGAGGTATAGAGTTTTTCACCACCTGTATTTATTTTGCTTCTGTCCAAGTATTACCTAACCGTGACCACTATGCACTTTCCCCAGTAACAAGTTTTGTTATCTTCGGCTTAAGCCACTTGTTCAAGAAAGGGTCAGCTCATTATCTCAAGGTGAGTGGTGATGGACAAGGTAAGGCACTGTGGTGTCAGTAAACAAGATACACCAATTGACCTGCCAACATGGATGGGGTGAATCTCTCAAGGCCTCAACCTTAGATGAAGAACCATGGGCAATTAAAGACTGCTGAGAGAGGGAGACTAGCTCCTCGATAGGTGATGCAATCACAGCATTTAACCCTAAAGGCATATACATATGAGCAACATTAAATGAGCTCAATTGATTTTATTTATAGACTTATATGTATGCACATATATAGGCAAAAATAATAATTAAAGGGTAGGAGACCATGAACTTGAGAAGGAGTGGGAGGTACATACATAGGAAGAGTAGGAGGAAGGAAGAAAGTAGGGAGATGATGTAAGTGTAGTACTCCTGATGAAATTATCAAAAAAGTAAATATTTTAAAGACATCTAATAACACTAGCAACAAAATAAGACACAATTGGTAAATGAATAGTTTTGTTCCTAGTGAGTAATAGAGCCTGCTGACCTTTAACTTTTTACTCACATGAAAGTGAGAAATATATGTTTGATTTGTGAAATTCTAATGCAAGCCAGAAAATGATTTGCCTATATATATATATATATATATATATATATATATATATATATATATATGTTTTTAAACAATATAACAGCTAAAATACATAACATAAAAGAGTACAAAATTAAAATAATCCATTGGTACAAGTGACATTCAGAGGATTCAGTCTTCTTCTTCTTCTTCTTCTTCTTCTTCTTCTTCTTCTTCTTCTTC
>OU015751.1:81301070-81337804 GCA_907169655.1 Acomys percivali | reverse complement strand
GATTTATTTATGTAGCTATTAATTCTAGTTTCTTTCATATGCCCAAAAGTTAAACTTTAAACCTACTATTTTATTACTAAATAGTAGAAGAGCTCTTAAGACCCCATTTTCAGAAATATTTGGCTTTTGTGGATCTTTCTTGTGGTAAATATAATGTGTGAAAATATTAAAAATTTCCGGTAAGTGTTGGTGTGAAAATTGGCCTTTTTTTAAATTACTGGTGAAACAAAAAAAGTAACCTCTTGACATTGCCGGCATCAAGCTTGCTTTATTTGTCTAATACATAAGCATGGTCAAACCTGTGAGCACAATAAACTTTTGTTAAACTCACTTGCCAATTTTTTTAAAGCTAAACTTTATCCCATGTACCACTTTCATTGAAATGAAGAAGAACCAAATGTCAAACAATCTGTTTCTATTATAAGGAGACTTCTATCTACATGTGTCTTGCCACACTCAAATATAGAACACGGTTTTTTGAATATCAAGTAAGGTAACTAGGAAACTTAAAAATGTACTGCATAAAATTTCTACAATTTTTGAGTCAATAGCCACAATGAAAAGATGGATCAAAATGCAAAGCATTCATGACTAAATAAATAATTTTTTGATAAAACAGTTTTGATAAAATGTAAAGAATGGTCTGTATAGATCACTCACTAAATCACTTGCCTTGCAAGCAAGAGGATCTGGGTTTGATCCACTGAATCCTCATTAAAATATTTGACATGGAAGTGCACACTTGTAATACCAGTGTGCTGAGACAAAGATGAGAGGTCTTTTGGCTTTTTGTCCAGAGAGTCTAACATAAGTGGTGGTCCTCTAGCCAGTGAGATATTCTATCTCAAAGGAAGTGAGCTGCATTCCTGAACACAGCACCTTAAATCACTCCACCATCCTGATAACATTATTAGCCACTGTTCCTAAAGTACTAGAGTTTGTCATCTACACACAGAGACAATTTCATGACAGATTTTTTCCCCCATACCTGCAAGGAAGAAATGGACTACAGAGTGGCCAAGAAGAGTGAATACATAGGTCTTGTTGGCTTGCCCTCTACAATCTATTATTATTAGGTCAAAACTTTTTGTTCAGTCTACTTTCTACATTATTGTTCATTCTGAAACAGGACATTAAGGATGTTTTGCTGCAAGCTTTTCTTTTCTTTTCTTTTTTTACTCTTTATTGGAGCTGTAAAATGTTCAGTGTTTAAAAACTTGGCATTTCTATATTTTCTATTTTTCTGATGTTTCTATTTCCTCTGCTCCTTCAAACTTTGAATCATGTGTCTGCACAGTTATGCACAGACAAGCTAATAATTTAAAGAAAGTTGTTGTCTGCAACTAGACTACAAGGTTGCCTAATCCTAAGTCTCATATCTACATATTAACAGGATAGGAGGGCCTTTGTGGTTTGAATATGAACTCTCCCATATGCTCAAGTGTTTTAACATTTTATCCCACAGTGGCACTCTTTGGGAAGGTTACAAAACCTTTAAGAGGTGGCTTCAGGGTGTACTCCATTGGGCTGAGCTTTCAGGTTTTATAACCTGGTTCCACTCTTGGGTCTTGGCCTCCTGTGTGGGGATGAAATATGATCAGAAACCTTGTTCTTCCTGCTGCATGCCT
Organism: Acomys percivali; assembly: GCA_907169655.1. Lineage (NCBI taxonomy): Eukaryota > Metazoa > Chordata > Mammalia > Rodentia > Muridae > Acomys > Acomys percivali. Next base: position 81,336,176 of record OU015751.1, on the reverse strand, counting down.
TTCCTGCCTGTGGCCACATTTTCCCTACCATGATGGACCCTATCTTCTTGAACTGTAAGCCATAATAAACTCTCCCATAATTTTCTTTTTGCTAGGGTTTTATCACAGCAACAGAAAAGAAATAAATACAAGGGCATTAGGCTTAGATTCTTCTCTGGTAGTCATCAGCCTGCTGCAACCAAGAACTAGCACTGTAGAAAACGAATGACTGGTCTTAAGAACAATATTTGAACTGGGACTTTGGCCCTGTGAGGAGATGTGACAGCCTGTATTTCCCAGGTCATTATCTGATAACTATACCTGGTCCAGGAGTCCTAACCCCGATATGGTTACTCTTACTTGAAGACTTTCAGATAAAGAATAACAATACATCATTTCCCCTTCCTATAAATGTCATCCCTAATATCTGTCAATCATCCATGCAGAGCAAAATCCCCCAGGAAAGATGCTTTTGTTCTTAGAGACGTTAAAAAAGGTAAACAATCTGTATCCACACGATAATTCCTTTGGCCTTTATCCACTCTCATCCTTTAAGAGTTCTTCTCTGTTTTGCAATAAGTTATGCCTACTTCCATCACATACTCCTGTTTCTTCTGAAGTCCTTAGACAAAGAACTGAAAAGTAGAGGAAGTCACAGGGAGAGCCCCGTGACTCTGTTTACCTAACCTTTCTCCCTCTTTAAAGCCGAAGCTGTACAAATTAAAGTAATTAAGAGTGCTTCAAGATTCCCTGGACACTGTAATGAATGAATTATCAGCCGTGTCTGCTCATAATGTGCCATGCACCAGTGCTGACTCAGGAAGTCTCCAGTCATTGGCCTAATCCTGACAGAGATGGGCATTATGGCCACTAACTGCACTTTGCCTCTTTACCTTGCTTTCTCTCTGAGTCGTTATACTAGCATATCTGAAATTACAGAAACAGTTTCAGAATCCTATACTAGGAAGAGTATGAGATGGCCAATCTGGTTAGTCCAGTCACGTGTTTAGGTGACATCCTATGTTCCAATCAGATAGGCTCATAATCCTTCAGGCTGGAGTCATGATTTAGCTGTGAACCAGAACCAGAACTGCCTTCTGGCATCCTGTGAAGATGTTCTTAGAACTACCATTTGGGGTCCTTGCCCTATTTGACCAGTTTCTAGCTCCTGTTTCCAATATTCCAGTTAGTACTCTGCACGAGGCACAAAATGCTCTTCTTTGGCTGGTGTGGTGATACCCAGACTCTTCCCTTCCACTTCTACCATTCATCTCTCTGATGGACTCCCAGAGTAACAGGTGGCTACATCTGAACTTTTGGGAAACAGAGTCAGGCCTTTTGCCCAAGATCTTGGCAGAAATATTTTTCAGACTTAACATAGACAGTTTTCTCTAGGTTTTAAACTTTCATTTCTGATGCTTCCCACATCTTATAAAACTTAGGTAAGTAAATTTGTTATATTTGGCTGGTGTCGATTTTGTTGTTGTTGTTATAGAAGTGCTGTGCTGGCCTTGCTTGTTATCTTGTGTGGTGAAGGACATCAGACTCTCCATAAAGATCTCATTAGAAACTGAAGTAAATTTGTTCTCTCTCTGTCTCTCTCAGTCTGTCTTTCTCTCTAATATATTTTATACATTCATATTTCAGAAAAATCTTATTTTTCTTTTTTAATTCATTCATTAATTAATTCACTTTACATCCCAATCACAGCCCCCTCCCTCTTCTCCTTCTGATTCCACACTCTCTCCTTCTTATCCCATCCCTTTCTCGGACTCCTCCAAAAAGGGAGCCCCACACACCAACCCGCTCCAGCACACCAAGTCACACCAGAACTGAAGGCATCCTCTTCCCCTGTGTGGTATATTCTGCCATGTTTGCTTGTGGGAGCCTGCATAGTTATCCTCTGATAGGCTCCACCCAGCAGCAGATGAAAACAGATGCTGAAACAGCCAAATTTTGGGCAAAGCATAGGGAATCTTGTGGAAAAGTGGGGAGCAGGACATGGAGGGGACAGAAGCTCCACAAGAAGACCAACACAGCCAACTAACCAGGGCCCAGTGGAGATTGCAGAGATTGAAGCATCAACCAAGGACCCTGCATGAACTGGACCTAAGCCCTCTACACAATGGATAGTTTAGGCTTCATGTGGATCCCCTAGTAAGGGGTGCAGGGGCTGTTTCTGACATGGACTCTCTTGCCTTATTAACAAAACTAATTCCTTCGATACTATATTTTCAGTACACAAGTAAATATTCTGAAGCAAAATGTTTTATTAAAAAATTAAATGCTATACCACATCAACTTAAAATTTAGTAACTTTACAATTGACTGCAAAATACAGCTATGAAACATGGTGCTATATAGTCCATATATATTAATTTTATTATATATGACAGAGATGAGTATTATTATTAAAGTGATGTTTGTGAAGGACATAGCAAACCAATTTAAATGGTACAAAGATAAGGTGAGGTCTGTTTTGTGTCTAAATTTGTTCCTTAGAAATAGCTCATAGCTAATTTGCATCTGTTAATTCTTGTTGGTCCCTCCTTTTTTTTAAACCAATAAAATCTGCAAGGCTTGAGAATGAGTAATAGGTCCACTAACATAAACTACACTTTTAAAAGCAATTTAACAGTCCAATTGCACAAGACAGTCTAGCTCCCGGCAGACAGGAAGTCAGCTTTCAATGAGTAGTTTCTGCATACTGAGTAGAGTACTCACACCCTCCAGGAGAAGTTGGACCACCTACAGCACAGAGCAAGAAAGCACCTGGGGGCAGGTGGAGAACTAAACAGAAACCAATTAGCTTAAAAAAGCACAGCTTCCTGAAGGACACTTGGGACTGAAACCTACTGCTCCAATTTTTCTTTTCTATTTTGGTCTCTAGAAAATTATATTACATTTTAAGAGAAACCTTAATAATTTTGTTTTTAAATTTCTTACTTTAATTTTTTTATTCTTTAGTATATTGGTCACAAATTTTAAAGTACTCTCATAGAGGATGTATTATCAAGTATACATACTGATTCAAATAACCTTATCTACTGAACAAAATAATGCTAGTTTATTTCTATTTGTTTATATAAGTTTGTGGTATATAACTTTTTCATTATTTTATGTAATTTCTTTCTTTTTCCTTATGATGAATTCATCATATATTCATTTTAATAGATATAGTTAAGGACTTGTACATAAAAGGGTCTCTGAGAGATTGCAAAACTACTTCTGCAAAGAGTACATAGAAAATAGAATCAGCTTCCAAGATGCGAAGAAGACAGATACACTTTGCTACATGAGCAGTCACCCAAAACTCTATTATTTTGGAGCATCATCTCAGCCTTCAGGCTCTATATATCTGAAAGACATATTTGTGAGGCAGGAACTATTGAGGACTTGCTTACCCTGTCTTGGCAGAATTTGTCCATCAACTCTGCCAGCATCCAAGCTTGCCCTTTTTAGGCAGAATTCGGTCTGTTGTAGAAATGAGGCCATTTTGCCCAGTGGCTGGTTTGCCACATTTGAAGCCATCTCCATAGGGAGATACATTGATGCTCATCATCTTCTTTGAAGTAGGCTGGATGGTGCAAGTCTCTGATGTGGTTGAAGACCAGATAGTTTAGTTTTACAATTAAGCTTATTCGTTTAAGGATTAAGATGTTTTTAGGTCTAGATAGATGCTTTAATTTTATAATGATGAGATATGATATGTATTGATTTACATTCAGAATTTCAGTTGAGACAAGATAGGAAAGAGGTTTTCTTCAAGGCAGCCAAATACACATAGCCAAACCACTAAGAATGTAACATTTATATAATTCTTGATTGTTCCATGGTTCTTCTTGCTGCAGGTAGTTTATTGTGTATATCTATGTACATATATATATATATGTACATACATACATACATATACACATATACATATATATATGTACAAAGAATATGTAAAACCTAAAAAAATATTTAATTAAGAAATTGTTTAAAAAAATAGAATCAGAAAAAGAGACAATATGCACATATGCACAATAGATAGAGTTCCAGGTAAAAAGAGATTTGTTATATAGGAATTCAGAAATGATGAGTCAACTGCTTGGACTGCCTTTTAGTTTTTCTACATACATACACACTTAAGAATATTTGATGTGCTTTATAAGCTAATGCTATTGTATTTTACAGGGAAAATTTGGACTCAGATTTCTTTAATAAAAAAGTTAACAATGAACTTACAGGGAAACTCAAGGGTGATTTTATCTTGTTTTATCAGGAAAAAAACAAAAACAGAAACACTAGGGCATGCAAGTAATAAATATGGTAACTATTTTTAAAATTCATTACTTTTTATTCATGTACAATACTAAAAAGAATTTATGTACAAAGCTAGAGTAAGGATACTTTCGTACCAAAAGTCTGGGAATCAAATTCTAGTTATGAGGCTTGCGTAGTAACAACCTTCACCAATGAACCCTTTTTCCTTCCCTCACCTATCAATTTAGATTGACAGTGAAACCACACTTTGGGTAGGAAGAAATAGTTTATTGGTAGCAAACTTTCAGGTTGTCTCTTAAGAGTAGAGTAGAGGAGAATAGTCTAGTTGGAGAAGAAATTATAGAATGCCTTGGGGCTTGAAAGTGGATCCTTTATGGGAAATTTTTTCTTTTTTTCTTTTTTTTTTAATACTGAGATCAGAAGCAGTCTTGAAGGGGTAGACAGAAGTAAGCATATCAAGTTAATGGGCACCAGATATTCTGTGTCTTGAGGTGGCTAGCCTTTAGGAAGAATGAAGAAGTTGTTGTCTTTTCAGAAGTTAAATCCCTGAGCTATGAAGTTTCTAAGTAATGCTGGGGGTAAGGGTTCTGTTTTTTTTAACAGAGGCCTTCCTGGGCTAAGCTTGGGTAGCCATTTAAGAGCATGAGCAAGTGCTTTGCCCTATTAGGAGCATACTTTGTCATGTAACTGCAACGGTAGTAGTAGTGGGCTGCTAACTGAGAGCACCAATAAGCAGAAGGAGAGTAATTCAGTTTCATGAAGCATTGCTTGATTTCATCTTTAAAGGGGGTATATAATGGCTTGAGGAGGGACATTCAGGACTTAAAGGACAGTGTGGGAAATCCTTCTTCACTGCTAAGCTGAGGGGCAGTTTACAGCAAACAGAGTATCCTAACCACATGCGGGATAGCCCTGGTCTAAGTGAGAGACACCCTTGTATTCAGGTAAGAGAAGTTCTGGTAATATTTCTTTTCTCATCCGTTACGGTACACACTTTCTGTTTAAAGTTATCCATATGCCACATGTGTGGCCCTTAATCCCTTCATAACTGTATTTTGTCAATATCAAAGTCATTCCTCCACAAATAAAGAGGGAAAAACAGAAGAAATATGTCAAAAATTTAAGTCTGAAAAATCTAGGCCATGTGCTATGGACTAAACATGGATAGAGTAAACGTCAGAACTCTTCCCCACCCTCACTCCAAGCCCACCTCTACATTTATATATTTATTTATTTATTTATTTATTTATTTATTTATTTATTTATTTATCCATTGATTTATTTAATCTCTTTTCAGCCTGATCATAGCCCACTCTCTTCTCTCCCCCCTCTCCCAGTCCCATCCTCACACTCCCATTCCGGTCTCCTTCTTCTCAGAGAAGGGAAGTACTCTAAAGGGTATCAACCCACCCTGGCACCCCAAGTTACAACAGAACTAACACATCCTCTTCCAGTGGGTCCTGACAAGGCAGCATAGCTGAAGCAAAGGGATCCAATGTCAAGGAACAGAGTCAGAGACTGTCCCTACTCCCATGGTTAGAGGACCCACATGTTGACCACTCTGCATATCTGCTACCTATATGTACAGGGTCTAGGTCCAGGCCATGCATGCTCTTTCATTGTCATTTCAGTCTTTATGGCCCTGGTTAGTTGAGTCTGTAGGTCCTTCTTGTGGTGTCCTTGACTCCCTCCAGCTCCCCTATCCTTCCTTCCACTGGTCCACAGAACTCCCCCATTCTGGCCTATTGTTTGGCTGTGGAGTCTCTGCATTTGTTTCTATCAGGTGCTGGATGATGCCTCTCCAAAGACAATAATATTAGGCTAATGTCTGTAACCATAGGGATGGGTTGGTTTTCTCCTGTGGGATGGCCCCTTGTTGCGTTGCCATTCCCTCAAATTCTGCTTTGTTTTTACTCCTACACTTCTTGTATACAGGACAAATTTGGGGTCAAAGGTTTTATGGATGGATTGGTTTTCCCCTCCCTCCAATGGAAGTCACTCTTTGCTCAGGAATTGGTGGCTTCAGACTCCTTAACAACCCCCTGGCCACTAGAAGTCTCAGATAGGGTCACCTTCGTAGACTCCCTGGAAACTCCCCCACAGGACTCTTCTGGTAAGGTAGTAGTTTGGCATTTCTAGATAACCTACTGAGCTCAGTTTATTATGAAGGACTCCCTTTCTTTGCAGCTTCTCTGAAGATGCCCAAATCTCCTAAGGAATGTGACCCAGCCCTCAGTGAACTTTATAGGCCTCACCCTTTCCTGACAGAAAGTGTCAACAAGCACCTGGGGATTCCTGGAAATAATCCACCAGATGCTAAGGAGATCTTAGCTTTCAGCAAATTGCCTTTAATTTTACTTGGAAGTTCTTCCCCTACTCATAGGATAATCAAGTACTGTATTCTACTTGTGACAGGACCTCTTCCTACTGCATGTAATTGAGGTACTGTACCACTGCATGTAAATGAAATATCCCTGGAACCCTAACCCAAGGGAAACAGAGACATTCACCCTCAAACCCCTACTCACTGCCCAAGGTTTATAAATCCCTGATTCATGAGTTAACTTTGGCTCCTTATCTCACTCCATTCTACCATCTGAGACTCCATTTACTCTGGGGAAGGGAGGGCTCCCCTCTTCTCTGGGAATCACCATTGAATGCCCAAGACTCGAGTGTCAGTCAAGGCAATCAAGGCAGTGATGGTGAAGCTGCCTTGGCAGCCACTCTATTGCCACTAACTTGGTGCTGACTGGTTTCTGGTGTCCACCCACATCCTCTGCCATGCTTAGCATGGCAGCTTAACAAAGGGTTGTAACACTTTTGATATCATTAGCTTTGGAACTCATGAATTTCCACTGCAGGATGATAACAGCAACCTCGTTTTAAAAAAGCTAACTGTAACACCCAGTGGAAAACTCATTTCCACCTCCCCGTATGAGACTAGAAGCCTCACCTAGCATTTAGGTCTCACCATGAGCAAGCTAAGCTGCCCCTGAGAGAGAAATAAGACTTTTGCTATCTAGGTCCCCCTGTTCTTTTCCAGAAACAAAGAGCACCTGGACCAAGCAGCTAGACTGGGAACCCAGGCCATTGCCAGAGGATGAATGACACTCTCCTGTCCCAGATATGACTCCGAGAGTGAGTTCAGTCCTCTTCCCCACCCCCACTCTCACCAGCTATCAGCACACCCACCACTTCCCACTTATTTTAAACCTTAATCACCAAAATGATGTAAATAATAAGGGCAGCCCGAATGACGTAATTAGTCATGAGTGTGAAGACCATGAATGGAATGGGGATTCCTGTCCTTATAAAATGTGTCTCAGAGAGTCCATTCATGTTTTCGATCATGAGAGGGATACAGTGGGAAACTACCTGTGCATCTAAGAATGGTACCTTTACTGGACAAGGGAATTCTGGAGTCAGGACCTTTACCATGGTCATTCCAACTTGTAAGAAATTAATTTCTGCTGTTTATAAGCAACTTAATGCATGTGCTTCATCATAGTAACCTAGAAAAATTGACACATATTTGAAATAAGTATAAAATAGATATAAAATATAGATGTAAAAATGAACAAATAAGTCTGTACTAGATACAACCACTCAGAAACTTGACTCAGAATTCAGGTTCTTCAGCAGCCACATTTAAAAGAATAGCACAGATCACTGAAGGAGAAACAAAAATCTGTATAGCAGGAGACTCAGATAGTAAATGCCAACAATTATACTATTCCAGGCAGGCATTGAGAAGGATTCTCATCCAACTAATGTGTGTTACTGGTATGAATGATAAAAAGAAATGCACAAGACTCTCAGGTCATTCGAAAGCTACCAAATAGTTTTACTTCTGGAATTTACTCATGTTCATTTTAATATTGATTGATTCACGTCAAAAGCACTACCTTACCTCATCATGATTCTACTTATTTATTTTAGATATATTTATTTTATTATTTTATTTGTATGAGTATTTTATCCACATGTATGTATGTTCATGCCTTGTGTGCCCAGTGCTTGCTGAGGTCAGAAGAGGTCTCAGAGTCCCTGTAAGTGGAGTGGTGACTGGTTGTGAGTTCTTCAGGTGGGTAATGATAATCAAACCTGTATATTGCACAAGAGCAGCAAGTGCTTTTAACCACAGCGCCAGGTCTGGACCCTCCTGCTTATAACACTAGACAAACTGATCAATTTTCTCAAGATGAGAAAAAATTCCCTTGAGTGTACTGAGGATAGAATTCAGGGTCTTATACATAACAAGTAACATTCTACAAGATTTAAGTGTTTAAATTGTTCACTGTAGTGCACATGCTGGTCTCCACTTACTCATATGTGTTGTTCTGTGCCCTGTACCTGAAATGGTTATGAAACAATGGCAAGTGATTGACCCTTATTTTCTCTATAAGCTTTACTCCTTTTGTCTTTCCCCAGAATGTCTTCTATTTTTAAAAGTACTCTAACACTATACGATTAGTGTTATCCCTACCACTTAAAAAAATATCATTGTCTGCAATTTTTATGTTCAGATAAAGAAATTATTTTATGAAAATCACAATAAATCAAACATTGGGCTAGCTTGTGAGCATAGAGTTTCATGCAATTTAGAAGTCATGACTTAAAGAACAAATACCTGAGATTTTTGAAAAGGAAGACATAGTTTTGCTTTACTTTTATGTGCTTTCATATCAATTTCTACTTCATATGTAGCTGTTCTTAGTGATCTTTATTTAGGATAACTGACTTTTATGCAGTAATTTATAAGCTAATGATGTTTTAAATATCTCATTTGCCTTAAAAAATATCTTGCTGTATTCAGGTTGGCAACTATAAAGTTGGGTAATTCCACCTTTACTTCTTAATGTTAGTATCTTGAACTAATCACTTATACTTTCCTTTTGATGTAATAACATTATTGGCTTCATTCTGCCTCAAAAAGTGCAAGCTTGGATACAGGCAGAGTCGATGGCCAAACTCTGCCAAGACAGGGTAAGCAAGTTTTCCCAATAACACCTGACCTTAACCCTGGCTCACAAATATGTCTGTCAGATATATTGGGACAGAAGGCTGAAGATGATGCTCCAACATTATAGAGTATTTCGGGTGACTATTCAGGTAGCAAACTGTCTCTGTCATCTTCTCATTTGGAAACCTACTAACCTGCAGTCCCGGCATACTCAGGTAATCAATTTATTCCTTTTCAAGTCTCTGATGGAGTTGAAGACCAGGTGGCTTAGTTTTACAATGAAGCTTAGTTGTTTAGGGGTTAAGATGTTTTCAGGTCTATATAAATGTTTTAAGTTGATAATGACAAGATGTGATGGAGATTGATTTACATTCAGAATTTTAGACGCACCAATATAGGGAAGATGTTTTCTTCAAGGCTGTCAAATACAAATAGCCAAAACACCAAGAATATAACATTTATATAATTCCTCTTTGTGTCATGGTACTTCTTGCTATAGGTAGTCTATTGTATATATGTGTAATGATATAAATGTATATGTAAAAATAAAAATATGTTTAAAAAATAGAAAAAAGAAAAAATTTTGAAGATTTCATATATTGAATCATCAGCAGGTGAGTGTTATAACCTATTTTCATGGTATATTACTCTATTACTGTGCTAAGAAACCCTATTTATAAGTTTTGTTGTTAAGCAATTTCCTAGTGATATTCATAAATAATAATTTACTTAGATAAGCAGCCTACTTGCGGATTTTCTTTAATTTTAATTTGTTCATATTTTAATTATGTTTATATGTATATCTTAATGTGATTTTTATGCATGTCTGTAGATGCATCAACAGAGTTCTGGAAAGCATGTCAGATTCCCTAAAGCTTGAGTTGCAGGAAGTTGTAAGCTGCCAGGTAGATGCTGGGAAATCAAAGCCTACTGCTCTGCAAAAGCAGCAAGTGCTCTTAACATCTGAGCCACTGGTGATCGCCCTAGTTTTGTTATTTTTTATAGATTTTTCTCTTAGTATTGAGATGTTTTGCAAAATAATCAGTGTTAAAGCCTGAAAGATTGCTTATTGAGTAAAGCCACTTTTCTCTGAGTCTGATGACCAGAGATGACCCATATGACCTAAATTAAAACCTCAGAAACCACATGAATGAAGGAAATAACCAATTCTAATAAATTGTTTGCTAACCTTCACATTTATGCAGTGGCATGTGAGCACAAACACACACACACACACACACACACACACACACACACATACACATTCACAGTGAGTAAGCAAAATATAAATATATTTTAAGTTTATTTCCTTGTCTTAAATTTAATCTTAAAAAATTTTAGCAACATACACAGTAGATTATCTAAATCTGTTTAGTGGGTAGCATTGTGACAGTTTCTAAGTTTGTAACGTGAGTTTCTTTGTAAAGTACAAGTAGCACCTTGAAAAACAATGGGAAGATCCAGTGTGGTGTTGGCCACACAGATAGTCCAAAGGTCAATAGGCTATTAGCCATGTCTACTCAGAATCTTTAAGGAAGATAACAGGTTATGTATCCCTTTCTTAGAAGACACAACCCTGTATGTTTAACACCTCTCCTTCCTAGTGCTAATCTGTGAGCACAAGGACCTCCAATCCTTCTACATAGGTTTCTATAGACTGAAGTACAACCAGTCTCATGAATGTCAAGGAAGGGTGTGGATGAAAATGTAAACCAAAGTTCAAGACTCTCTCTACTAAGACTGTTACAAAGATTTTTCATGTAGCAGGTGCTGTATAGCACAGTAATTGGTATGTCCAGAAAAAAACTGAAACGAGTCTTGAATTTACATGGCTCCATCTCAGCAGTGTTTCTTACAACATAAATCCTCTTTCTCAGCCATAGTGAGAGCAGTAGAGCCTTCACCAAACTGCAGCTGCTGTTGGTTTCCAAGAAAACAACACACAAACTCAATGATAGTGTTGTCTGTTTAATCCCCAAAACAGCATTTCTATGACTCAAGTTTAAAATATTACCTACAGTGAGGCCATCCTCCTGGAACAAACCATCTGTGTGTGAACCCAAGCTTAATAAGCAGGTTATACTACACTCCACTAGACAAGAAAGTCCCAGATGTCTGTCAATGTTAGAAAAAGTCTATAGCATGTCTTTCTTCATGAAACCCTCCCATTAACACCTGACGCTGGCCTTCTCCAGCAAAGAACAGCAAGTCCTTCATGGATGGATCCACTTGCCACCTTCTGCATCAACTTTAACTAGGTAATTATCCTAGTACCAAAGCAAGTGCAGTTCAACTCCATGAAATAAATGACATAGCTGACTCTGTGGGATTCTCTTTCAGAATGTTATCCAAGCACAGCAAGCAAGCTCCCTTAAGGCCTCTTCTCATTCTTGGGAGGTGATACTCATGGGAAGAAAATAAATTAAAGAAGTTATTTGTGGTTAGGTATTAAAATCAGCACCACTTTGCTTAAAGGAAGATGAAATTTTATGTCTATTTGTTGCTGCCTTTTCACCACATTGTATTTTCCCATTATTGAAATGGAAGTACTTGGTCCAGAAGTAAATGCTGGAACAAACCTGAGGCTTTATCATATTGATACTCACTTCAGAGTGAAAACAAATTAACTTTCTCCCTCAAGAGTGGCTGGTAAGCATTCCAGAGGACAAGTCCAGCCATGGACCTGAAGGATCATGGCTCTCCATCACCTACAGTCATAGGGGAGGGGAATAAGGGGAAAATGGGAGGGAGGGGAGAATGGGAGGATACAAGGGATGGGATAACCATAGAGATGTAACAAGAATAAATTAATTAAAAATAAATAAATATAAAAAAATAAAAATAAATAAAAAAAAAAGAAGGGGACTGCCATCCTTATCATCTCATACTTAAGTTTCCTGTGTTTAGTGTTATGTTAATGAGTGGTGGCTAAGTAAAGACTAGCTTCCAGCCAAGCTGTTTTCTTTACTAGAGTGCTTTCAAAAAAATCTTTGCCCTAAAGGACTATTGTCCTGCATGATAAGCTAATGTTCTATTCAATAAAAAGAAAATTCTCAAGAAAGTCAACTGTGCATCAACTGTAATTCTTGGGAATCAACTACACACCTTTTCCCATCACCTCTGAGAAAGTTAATAACCATTCCACTTCACATAGGTTTCATTAGTAAGAGATTAAGCCTCATGCTGTCACCAAAATCTCAGCTTTCATATCCTTGAAAGGCTTTGTCTCAAAGGCTACCATAATCTCAAGCAAAATTCTTACTGTCAATGTAAGAAAAAAGGTTATCCTAGTTGGTTACATTCAGAAGACATGTTTGGAATTAAAAGAGGACCCTATTTCCAGTACAATAAATATTGTCACATGAGGAACAAAGCCCTATCATTTGGTAGGGAAGTTTAATATATTAGTCTTTTCTCCTTGTTGTAATAAAATATCTGGCAAAAGCATGTTGAGAAAAAACTTTTATTGTGGCTCACAGTTCAAGGATACAGTCTACCATGGTGAGGAAGTATGATAGCAGAAAGTAGCAAAACAAAGTGTGACAGGGCAAGACAGTTCAGAGGTTAATATATCTTCTATTCTAGCTGATGTCATTTCAGGTTTACCTAGAATGTGATCTCATAGATGGAAAATTCACTTGAAAATTATTCAATTCCGTTCTAGCAATCTGATTTCAAGACACCTCAGGTAACTTATCGTCTGTTAAACCTCCTGCTTGTCTAAAGTTTGAAGCTACTGCAGTTGCTCAGCAAGATACCAGGATGTGTTTTTTTACTCTTTAAACCCCTTACCCTAAACACATGGAGTTATCCAAAGTCCCAAATAGCTGATTATAGTCCCAGCCACCTGAAATATAGATGTTCAATTGACTATAAACTGCAACTGCGGTGTCTGAGTGGTTACCTCTGGTGAGTGTCCCATAACAACAGTTGGACAAATTGTATCCATAGTCAGTAAGTGGAGGGATGGATGCTGGTGCTACTAAGGATTCCTGGAAAGAAATTGTGTCTACAAAGGCTAATTGACTTACTAAAGCCTCAACTATGTGTGGAGAGGTTGAAATGTATAAAGTGCAAAGCTTAATTACAATTATTTCTGGCCATCTTTCTACACAGTCATTCTGTGACCACCTTTGTGTCATATCCAATAGCCTTTAACTAACAGATAAAAAACTTCTTGGAATATATTAACTTAAAAACAACAAAGAAACAACAACAACAACAATTCTATCAACCAAAATGTTAAGTTGTATGCACTTTACAGTTTAGATTTCTCCAATTTGCTTTCATCTACTGCCTTAGTTTGGTTTATGTTGCTCTAATGAAGACCATAACCAAAGCAACTTGGGGAAGAAAGGATTTACTTCATCTTATTGCTGTAGTCAGTCATCATGAGGTAGAAACTGAATCAAATACGATGAATGAACACCTGCTTGCTTTCTTCCTTTTGGTGACTTTTTCAGTGTTTTCTAATACAACCCATGAATAACTGCCCAAGGTTAGCACCACCCACAGTGATCTGGGCCCTCCTGTATCAATCATAATTCAAAAAAATACACTACCAACTTGCCTAGGGCCAATCTGATGGAAGCAATCCCTCATTAGAGTCACTTTCTCACATATCTCCAGTTTGTATCAATTTTACACACTCTAACTAGAATATCCCACCAACTTATTTTCCATCAGTGTTTTTGAAAAGCACCATGTTTGTAAATTCTATTCATTCTTTTACTGTAATCACTTTATAAAACTGTTTTTATATTGGAACATGGAAGTTGTAGTATCCTAAATCTATGTTCACATGTATGGTTACTCATATTTGACTCCAGAATAAAGTATCTCTTATATTCATGGAGGTACGGGCTGTGTTTTTAAGTTCACATTCATTTCTATTTGATTCAGTCAGATATGACAGTCCTTGAAATGGTGCCATGCAGATTCATGGCAAGTCTTTCTTCCTCACTGACAGATTTCTGAACACATCATGCAAACTTGTTAGTGTGTTTCCAGCATGATCAGAAGCCTACCAGTGGACACTAAGATTAGCCAGCTCTTGGATTTTAGCACATTCACTCATATTCATTTCAAGTACCCAAAAGACTTTCTAGAAAGTCAATGAAATTATTCTGTTTTTCAGCAGAGACAAAAAAAAAAAAAAAAAAAATCAAGCACTAAACTCACAGAGACTGGGTTTTTTAAGAACAGGATTTTTTAATCAAAGTTTTCAATCACCCCCAAAATGTTCTTCAAGTATTTAAATGCCAAAATTTGAGATAAGCTGCTTTCAATTTCAAGCCAAATGCATTAACTACTACAGGCATGGCTCTCAGAAGATTTGGTATACTACCAAACCCAAAGTCTCTCTGTAAAGTCAGTCATTACAATAAACTGGGAGTCCTATTATGCCCCATGTAATAAGAAGAGTATTTTGAATTGACTTAGCAACAAAGTTTTTCATCTAAAGGATGACATTATTCCTCTGGAAATTGTACATAAGAAAATATTCATCAGTTGAGGCTCACTTACTCAGAAAGAAAGAAATTATTATGCATTTCTCTACATTTTCTGCAAAGGTGATCAGAGAGAGGATAGCCAACAAGCTCAAAACAGGAAAAATGAAAAACATAGAACATAATGGAGCATGTGCATACTCAGCTGAGTCTCACCTTACTATTCAGGTGACCTTATTTGAATAGACCAAAGTGACCAACTGGCCCAACTGCATGTAATGCTTTGAGCATTAGAACATGCCTTTTACAATAATATTTGCTAAACTTGAAATGTTTACTGACTTCTATGATGAATACTTTGGTAAGGACTTTATTAAAATTGAAAATGAGTATGAAGCCATCGCATTTGTTAGTGTGGAGGGGTGATATATATTATTTCCCTTTTCTCATTTCAGAATCCTATATCTTGGCTAGAGACAGAAGCTGCAAAGACAAAGTCAGCAAAACAATCTCCAAAGAATATCCTCTGAAATTTGTGGAGAACTAATTTAACCCTTCTTTTTATATATGGTATTTTGGTGTCTTGGAGGTATAACAAACAATAAGGTATTGGGGCAAACCATTAGGAAATATACCATATACTAGAAACCTAGAATTGATCCTATCACATAGGAGAAGAAATTTACAGAAGCATAAAGGAGTAAAAATTGACCTCACTGAGCATATGCATGCAGTGACCTAATCCAGTTAATGTGCCTTAGCAATAGTGGCAGAAAGCTTATCCATTGCCTTACCCAATGCAAGTGACAATCTGCACTGTTTCTGAGGGTTGACCATACAACTCTTTAATCGCATGATGTAAATGTAGTATGTTGTCTCAAATATACTTTGTCAGTAGAAGGATGTAATTACCTAAGAATCTAAATACCATTAAAATGAAGATCTATAGATAATGGCAACTGAGAGAGGGAGAATCTACTTTCTCCTGGGACAAGTCATCCGTTGGTTTATATAATCCCAAGTGGTCAGCCCTGAACATATAAACCATAGGAAATGGATTCAGTAGGTTGTATATACACAGATGTGCACATTCATACACACATACATATGCACATATTAGAATAAAATTAATAAAGAGATCATGATTAATAAATTTAAGATGGAGTGTGAGGACTTTGCAGGAGTATGGAACCTTGGGGAGGCATGAAATTGATATAAATATAATACTCGGGTGTAAAATACTCAAAAAATTAATTTAAAAAGTGAAGAAAATCTTACCAAACTTGGCTCACCAAGACCACAGAAAAGAGAATGTAAATTAGATAAATTCTTTATTATTCTCTTATACATTACATCATGACCACACCTTTTACTTTTTACTCCTCCCAGTTCCCCAACACATACCTTCCTCTCCCCCAGGTCCACTCTTTCTCCATTTTCCTTCAGAAAATACCATATCTTCCAAGGATATCAACCAAACAAGGCATAACAAGTTGCAATATGACTAGGTACAAACCCTTATATCAAGACTGGATAGGGCAATTTAGTTGGAGAAAAAGGGTCCCAATGAAGGTCAAAGTGTCAGAGACAACCCCTACTCCCACCCTTAGGAATCCCTCCAACCATGAATCTAACAACCATTAAATATACGCAGAGGACCTAGCATTGTTGTTCTCTTCTCTGTAACCCCCTGTGAGCCCTGTTTAGTAGATTCTGTGCTCATATTCTGTGGTGTCCTTGACCTCTTTGGCTCCTACAGTCATTCCTCCCCTTCTCCTATAGGAATCCCTGGGCTCTGCCTAAAGTCTGGCTGTGCGTCTCTGCATTTGCTTCCATCTGCTACCAAAGGAAGCTTCTCTGACAATGAATGGGCAAGGCCCTGATCTATTTGTATAGCAGAATATCATTAGGAATCATTTGTTTTCTAGAATTCTCAACCAATATCATTCTTCTGGAAGAACTTTCAAAGACAAAGAAATAGTAACTGTTTAAGGAAATAAAAAATGGTAACTACCTCTATTAGATTATTTAAATACAAACAGATAAATTTTAGTATATATGACATATACTTATATGTGTGTATATATATACATATATATGTGTAAAATCTGTACATCGCAAATAAGTATATTCATTTGGTTTTGTAATAACTAATATTAGTTGTCAAGTTCACTATATCTTGAATCATCTAAAACCACATTCAAATGTAAGACCACCATAATAAATGAGTATAGAGAATGCATCAATTGCAAAGTACAAATGCCTTCAAATATTTCATAATGAAAAATATATTTAGTTCATCTTCAAGAGTCCTCATAGTCTTAGTTTACCATCATTCAAACTTCCAGCTCAAAGTCACTTCTGAGGCTCAAGGCAAACATTTCTGTGAACCACTGAAAATTTAAGAAATCACATAATCATATAGTTTTTATTACTATGTTCTGTAGTTTAGCTTGAAGTCAGGGATTGATAAACCTTCAGAAATTCTTTTATTATATAAGACTGTTTTAGTTATTCTCAGTTTTTTTTGGTTTTTTTCATATGAGGTTTAGAATTGTTCTTCCAAGGTCATTGAAGAATTGTATTGGTATTTTGATGGGAATTTCATTGAATCTATAAATTGTTTTCAGTAATATGGCCGCTTTTACTACCTTAATCCTACCAACCCATGAGGATGGGAGATCTTTCCTTTTTCCGATATCTTCTCCAAATTCTTTCTTCAGAGATTAAGTTCTTGTCATACAAGTCTTTGACTTTCTTGGTTAGAGTTACACCAAGATACTTTATATTATATGTGGCTATTGTGAAGGATGTTTTTTCCCTAATATCTTTCTCAGCCCATTTGTCATTTGTATACAGGAGGGCTACTAATTTTTTAAAATTATACATCCAGACACTTTGCTGAAGGTGTTTATCAGTTGTAGGTGTTCTCTGATGGAACTTTTGTGGTCACTTGTATATATGATCATATCATCTGTGAATAGTGATATTTTGACTTCCTCCTTAATAATTTGTATTCCCTTCATCTCCCTAGTTGACTCATTGCTCTGAGTAGGATTTCTAGTAGTATATTGAAAAGGTATGGTGAGAGTGGAAAGTCTTGCCTTGTCTCTGATTTCAGTATTATTGCTTTAAGTCTCTCTCAACTTAATTTGTTGTTGGCTATAGGCTTGTTTTATATTGCCCTTAGAGCCTGTAGTGAGAAGAGAAACCATAGGCACAGGCATCTCTGTGACAAGCTGCAGACATAGGACAGTGTAGGTTTCTGAGAGGATATGAGGATGACTCTGAGATTTCTAGTAGGAGGGTTCTTGAAAACTGAAGAGGACACCCTCTAACTAGACAGGATTCCTAGCATAAGGAGAGGAACACCCACCCATCCACAAAAACTTTGACTCAGAATTTACCTGCCTACAAGATGTGCAGTAGTAAAAATAGAGCAGAGATAGAGTGTCCAGCCAATACCTGGTCCTACCTGAGACCAACTCCATGGTCAATCCTTAGACTATTAACAATACTCTGTTATGCTCGCCAACAGGAGACTAGCATAGCTAACCTCTGAGAGGCTGTACTCACCAATGGAACCAAACAGATGCTGAGACTTAGCCAAACATTGGGTGCAGCATAGAGAGTCATATGGAAAAGTGGAGGGAAGGAAAGTGGGACCTGGAGGTGACAGGAGCTCCACAAGAAGATCAACAGTGACAACTAACCAGGGCCCAGAGGGGCTTCTGGAGATTGAAGCCACAATCAAGAACCATGAATAGACTTAATCTAAACCCAATAAACAAATGTAGCAGATAGGCAGCTCAGGCTTCATGTGGGTCTCCTAGTAAGGGGTGTCGAGGCTGTCTCTGATATGGACACACTTTCCTGCTTTTTGATCACTTCTCTCTAGCAGTGCTGCTTTGCCACCCACAGGGGAAGATGATGTACTCAGTCCTGTGGAGATTTGATGAGCTGGGGTAAGTGGGTAGGGAGGGACACCAATATCTGAGGAATATGGGAAGAGGGAGGGAGGGAGTGTGGGACTGGAAGGAAAGGAGGAGGGGCTGTGATCGGGATGTAAGGTGAATTAATAAATTAATTAAAGTTTTAAAAATCATATAACATTATTTCCATGTGAAATCTCACAGAGGAAGCATTTCCATTCTGAAAGAAAGGAAAGGGTGTAGGAAGGATGCATAGAACCAAGAATACTTTAAATGGAGCCAGGAACATATTAAGCAGTGTGGCTGCATGTCTGGCCTTAAGGATTTGTAGCATGAAGTCATCGCCTGAGGCTTTGGACGGGTCCACCTCTGCAGCTTTACTAACAGAAGATGTATGGTGTTTCTCCTAGCTTGGCAATACTTATTGTCTTTGGCATTCCTTTTCAGACTTTGCAGGATTTTGTCTTCTTTATATTCTTGGAGATTTTAACCACACTCTGATTACATTCTCCCAGGTTTATGCAGCACCCTTCTAGTGACTGCAAGCATGAATCTGCCATACTTTGGAGTACCAGGAAGGTCTTCCACTGAATCTGGGTAGAAATCCCTTTGATGATATAAGTATTGGATTCTGTGCTTTTCACCAACAGAGAATGAAAGCATGCAGCAGCTAGTCCCTGTGGACTATTCTTGACTATAGTCTCCCAATGCCTATATGCCTGAAAAGCAGCTATGGAAGAGTAACTTCTCTAACAATCATGTCTCAAAGCAGAGCATTTCAAATGACTTAAAAGCTTTGTATAAATGAGCCCATAATGAGCAGAGCCTGGTAAAGTTTGTATATTATCTCAGGGTGTCCCAATTCAAAGCATTTACCTTTTTATTTTAACATGCTAATCTTTTTAGCAATCATACATTTCTTCGACACAATTTACCTGCACTCTTTCCTGCACAAATTTCAAGTATTTCAAATCCTTCTGTTCTGCTAATCCTTCTACACTATAAATTGGGTAAAAACAGCTAGCAAAACCTGTGCGATAGGCAGCAAATTCAGTTACTATTAAAGATTGTGGAACTTGAAACATTTCCCACAAAGACTTGAGCAATGGCATCCTATGGCATTGCCATATGGCATTACCTAGAGCCTGGGAAGACTTTAAGAAGTGCAGCATGGATGTCAGAAGTAGATTACTTGAAAGAGAGCTTTGAAGGGTCTGCCTCTGGATCTAGTCTAGGTCCCCTACTTCCTGATTACTTACAAGTAGGAGTGATCTGCTACATGCTTCTGGTGGCAAGAATTCCACCATGTATTTCCTGTTATGATGAAAATTATCCTCCAAAAACCAAAGCCAAAATATACCCTTCTTCATGTAAGTGGCTTCTGTTAGATATTTTGCTCATAGAAAACAAAAATAATATAACATGCAAAGTTGATCCCCAAAGGAAGGTCAAACTTCTGATAAATCTTACCACATGTTCTTTGTGTCATTAAGACTGGTTTTGTGGAAAGGAGTTGGAGACATAGGTCAGAGGAGCCTTTGGATGATTTAAATTCCATGTCACAGAGAAACTTTACAAGTTATGATATTCTGCTATGCTTTCAGACAAGAGCTTCACATAAAAGTCCCCTGAGAGGCTTCTCCCAGCACCTGATAGAAACAGATGCTGAGGCAAAGAGTCAACCATTAGGCAAAGCTCAGCTCAGGGAGTCTTGTGGAAGAGTAGGGGAAAGGACTGAGGGAGCCAGAGGGAGTCAAGGAAACCACAAGAAGACCTACAGAGTTAACAAACCTGGGCCCATGGTGGCTGATGAGACTGATCTACCAACCAAAGAGCATGCACGGGCTGGACCTAGCCCCCTGCCCTGCACATATGTAGAAGATATGGAACTTGGTCTTCATGTGGGTCCACTAAGGAGCAGATGCTGTCTCTGACTCTGTGGGCTGCTTTTCGATCCCTTTCCCTAGCTGGGCTGCCTTGTCTGGCCTTAGTGGGAAAGGATGTGCCTTGTCTAACTTGGACTTGATGTGGCTGGGTGGGTTGGTACCCACAAAGGGGCTTCCCCTTGTTTGATTAGAATAGGAAGGAGAATATGTTTATTTTTTATTTTAGACAGCAAAGACTGGTTTGTACATGTGTGATTTTCACATCACATAGTTCCAGGAATCGTTCTATATTTTTTTCATGTGGGAGCTACTTTCTAAAAAGAATCTTGATTCAGTAAAACTGCTGAATTACTCTACTTCATAGATTAAGAGCATGTTCTTTTGAAGTGTAACCATAAGTAAGTGGAAGATTTGAAATATTGTGGTTGATGATAACCATTTTATGAGTTTAAAAAACCTACTGTTTGAGAATGAGTGTTTAAAGTGAAGGATTAAAATACTGAGGCTCCGTCTTTATGGGAATTGCTAATCACCAGCTTTCCTCCTTTGCTTTCACTTTCTTATGAAAAACAATGTTTAAAATGCATTTTGCAAAAAGTACATTTCCTCTAATCGCCAGCAGAGAATTAGATCTTTAAAACACTGGTGCTGGCTGAAAATAGGCACTTCCATGTGATGGTGCTTTTGCCAGGGAATCTGTGCCTTGCCTGTAGCCTTATGGGGTTGGAGAAGTGACTAACTGCCTGATAAATAGAAGAAGTAGACTGACAGTGAACAGGAATGAAGAGCTAGAAGGCCTAATGAGAAGGTTCATCTACTTAAATATTGCTCAGGGTAAAACATACATGAACCATATGTTCTTACAGCCACTTAATTTGGTGCCACATTTCTTTTTCTTTTTCTTTCTTTTTTTCCCCTATAACAACATTCTGTGTGTCATCCTGGCTGTCCGGAAACTCATTCTGTAGACCACACTGGACTCAAACTCAGAGATCCACCAGTCTCTACCTCAAAAAGTACTGGGATTAAAACACATGTGGCACAACCTGGTTAAAATATTTTTATGATTTTGGTTTTTTAAGACAAGGTTTCTCTGTGTATCCCTGGCTGTCCTGGAACTCGCTCTGTAGACCAGGCTGCCCTCCAACCCAGAAATCCATCCGCCTCTGGTGTCCAACTTTTTTTTTATCTACTCATCTACTCTTACAGTCAAAAACCTCTAAATTCTATAAATGCAAATAGCATATTATTGCATACTCAAAAGCTTAATTTTCTAAATTCCTCAATTGATTGACAAACTCCACCACAATATTCCAATATTAATTGGGATTGTGATGCATTGTAAAATTAATCTCTGTTTTAAAGGTGTCTACAAAAAAACTATTTAAATATAGACTTGGTGTAATTTTCTGCTAACAATTATTGATGGGGCTGAGAAAGGCAAGGGAGTTTTTTTTTTTTTTTTTTTTTTTTTTTTTACTCCATTCCCTCCCCCAAAATATTTCTTGTGCTTACATACCGCAGAGAAAAGAGTAAATTTTGAACTGGCATGGACATGTTATACAATGGATAATCAGGTGCCTGGAGTTTAGTTTATAAGTCTTATCCAAAGCCTAGCAAGCAAGCAAGAAGCCAAATCTAATGGAGCATGGGAAACCTCAAAACCAGCAAGTCTGCAGCCAAGCCAATTAACATTAGGGAGGAGTCAAAAGGATAACCTATAAAAGCTGCCAGTGGAAACAGATGTTTATTGCTTTGTCTACGTCAAGAAAGGTGCAGAGAATAAGGCACACAATAGCCTTATCCCCTGGAAGACAGGAGACTCTTCATTGCTTTATGTCATTGGTGGTAAAATGTCATCTGAGGGCAGAATGGAAAACAAAGATTAGACAGATGGAAATGCCAGCCTCACCCTGACTTCTGGAAAGAGTAATGGGAGGCTGGCAATTGAGCTAATTGCATGGCTCATGAGTTAATCAACCATGTCTATTTAAGGCAAGCCTCATCAAATCCCCAAACGATGAATGCAGAGAATTTCCAGGCTGATACACATCGGGAGGGTGGTGCATTCCAGCCCGCAGGGCATGCGCTGCAACTCTTGCAAGGCTCATCTTAGCTACCTTTTTTTTTTTTTCATAGATGTTCTTTGTTCCTTTTATAGGAACCTTCATTGCTGTGTTAATAATATGTTCATCAACTGAGCCAAGGAGGGGCCATAAGAATATTGGATGTGAATTCATCAAATCACAATAACAGCATCCAACTACCGAGTCATTGCCTACAACTGATACCTGAAGTGCAGGGAGCAGGGACCGTTATGGTATCAGCTCCAAACCAACTCTTTGGACTGATGTTAGTTGTATGGAACCAAGTTGACTGGTGATTGGTTTGATATGGGAATGCCACACATGTGATGTTAAGAACAAAGTAGAGAAATAGTTTTCTTTAGAATTAAATACAATTTTTTTAAATGTTTCCTTTAAAACAATGTAACTTCAGTGTCGTTCATGCACAATCTCAGAGGACATGCAATTTTTCTGAAAAACTTAAAGTAGCATTAATCTTGAGAAGCAGTTTAACTTTTCAGAGTTTTAACTACAACTGTATTCATAGACATGTATGGTCTTCTTTTAGAATAAACCTTGTAGTTCATTATTAACTTTTCTTGATGGCATAGTCTGAAACTCTTTGCAGAAAAGTTCATCCATTTTTTTGTTTAATTTCAAAAAATGTCCATGATGAGTGACAACAATCCTCATGTCACATTTCAGAGAGCAGAGATCAGGAGAGGTATTAACCCCCTAAGCAGAAATCAGTATCAGCCTGAAGTGCAGTGGCAAGGTGAAACCCACCCATCTAAGAAGTTAGCAATGCTAAAGCTAAATCATTTCCTATGGGAATGTAAACACAGAGTCCAAAACTAGGAATCTGGAGTATGAGGCATTTCTTCTTAAATAATTGCAACTTTCATTTCACTATTCTTTAAGGTTAACTGGAATATCCAGTGGATAACAAACTTGAAAATTAATGAACAAGATAGCTTGGGGTGGCAAAAATATTTGTGATATTCACAGGATAAGAAGAGTACTAACTATATAATTGTGGATCAGCAATAATAAAAACTACCAAAAATTACTGGGGCAGAGTGTTGCCAGGAGCACTTCTTTCATGGTGGAACCAAGACAAGTGAACTTATTTAAAAGATAAAGTGTAACAATTCAATGTGGATATTCAGAGGGGAAAAAAGCTGTGTTTCAGCAAGCAATTTTAGGAAATATACTTGGTCAAGATTCTGTAACACATAATTCTGAAATCCATTAATTATATTTTATTCTTTGTGTCTCAAATATTTAAGTGCTCAACAAATTTTGATTAACAGGAATTTATGTCTTTGGTCCTTTGGCCCATCTTCATGTTATTTATTTATATCTATATTGGCATAATATGTAGTATCAATAAATACACATCCAGCAGGATGCAAACATACTTTAAATTATTATAAAATTTGCGGTGTGTGAGAAGCTCCACAAGGAGACTATCAAGGCAGGTGGATCTGCACCCCCTGTTCACATGGACCCGATGGGCAGCTCAATCTCCACATGGAAAAGCAGAGGGGAGATGAACTCCAGTGCCCATGATTTGATCACTGCCCCTTGGTGGAGAGGCACAGAAGGGGACATAGGCTACCTAGATGAGACCTGATAGGCTGTGGTCAGACAGTGGAGTGAAGGACGCAACTGGTCAGGAGTCTATGGTGGCGGGGCAAGGATAGAGCAGAAGAGGGAAGGAGGGTGGTAACAGGAAGATGAGAGCAATTGGATTACAATTGAGATGTAATGCAATTAAATTATAATAAAATTACTATAAAGCATTGGGTAACTTTACTCCCGAGTACTCTAATGTGTGTGAGAATTTGTTGATACTGGTGCTTCATAATAATAGAAAACTTTGAATTTCATCAGCAGCAAAATTTACCCACAAATTCTGATTTTTAGAATGCTTAAAATCTCCTATGTTGTGTACTAGACCGTTTTACCACTAATGAGATTGGGTTTATTTTTTCCCCTGGGGGATACAGTAACTGTCATTTCCAATCTGACATATGAAATAATTCTCCTACCTTAAGTTTAGGGATGTGTTGTTCAATCTGGTTTGCCAGCCTTCAAATTAGACTGTTAAAGTCAAACATTCAAAGGAACTTTATAATTTCATTTCCCTCAACTTCCTGTATACCGATATCAGTCCTGGCTTAATTCAATACCATTTAAAAACTCATTTGTATATAATTTGCTCATCAATTTAGAACCACTTGTAGACCATCAAGACAGACAGTGCAGCAGCCAAGCAGTTGAGTCCATTTTGTGTCAAAATATTTCCTAGGGAAACCCCAGTCAATATTCAATGAGAAACTTACATCTCAGAAGTATAATAATTTTATTTACTACCTTCTTGACTTGTGCATAATACTGCTAGACATAAATTCTGATAAAAGGCTGCCAGAGATAGCACTTCCAGATAGCTGCCTGCAGAATCCTTATAACCTACATACTTCCACTGGGCATACAAAGGCTGTTAGGCACCATCTCCAATTTTGTGAGTATCATAGAACCATTGGATGCATCTTAGTTGACAGTGAGATCTTTATTATTTTTAATAAAAGGTCTTTATGTGTTTTCTAGGCTGCCAATCATAAACCAAAATTCCCAAGTCTCATCTTGGTAGCCTGGCTATTCTTTCTTTGAGTGCCACCAGGGCTCCCCACCAAGGGGAGGTCATCAAATATGGGGCACGAGAGATGTCTACATGTTCAAAACATAAGATAAATGATACACAAGTCATTTTTTAGTCTTGTATTACAATCATCAAATAATCCATAGTGTATTTTTAATTATCACCCTAACAGACTAGCCAAAAAGTTTATTGTCCACATCTTCTGTCTAAATTATAGCAATGTTTTACAGAATTATATTCTCATAATATAGAGCAGTCCATTAAGAAATTGCTATATTTAATCAAATAGTGAAAAATTTTCTCGATGGACATATTGGGAGCAAGTAAATACACAGGTAGTACTGTTGAGTACTGGGAGGCATATAAGAACATCCTGGATTAGCTAGCCTCATGAGCGATTTAGGAAATGAGACCATTCCTCCACTAGACCACCTCCCTAGTTGGTGAGTTATATTCTGTGCATATGAAAAGAGGCAAATGATGTAAAGAAAAAACAGGAGGAGAAGAAGGAAGAGGAGGTGGTAGAGGAGGAGGAGAAAATGAAAAAGAGGGAGGAGGAGGAAGAGGAGAAGGTAGTGGAGGAGGAGGAAAAAGAGAAGAGGGAGGAGGAGGAAGGAGAAGAAAGAAAGAAAGAAAGAAAGAAAGAAAGAAAGAAAGAAAGAAAGAAAGAAAGAAAGGAAGGAAGGAAGGAAGGAAGAAGCCAAGGCTTCTTTTCTTCAAACTATCGCCTTAAATTATTCTCAGAACTTTGAATCTGTAACTCAAACTTATGACCTCAGTGGAGTTCTTGTGGCTGAAACCAGTTGGCTGCTGGGCATATCTTTTTCTATTTTCTTCCCACAGAAATTATAGATTCTTATTCCTGAGCCAAGATTGTAGTATCTGTGTAAAGAGTATTGTGCTTTTTCTTGGCACACACAATTCATTAAGGAAAAACATCTCACCGCTCGCTGTAGTGATGGCAGAAAGTATCAAAAACCAAAAAGGGAAACATGTATATATATATATATATATTTGTTTAATTAAAAGTTTTAATTTCTTTTTAGTTTAAAAGACTCTCACAGACAAAAAAGAATCTTCAAATTAAAAAATACACTAGGTTTGAAGCCACACTATGAAGCTCCATCTCCTCAGTTTTTATAGTCACTGATTTTATATTATAACTTCTTTCAGAATTACTAACTGAATATGAAGTATGAACATGAAGCCACACATCATAGGTAGAAATTCTTTAGAAAGTTCATTAAATATATTCAAAAATATGAATATATTTAATGTTTAATGTAGTCAGTTCATGCTTACAGAGCATGTCTTTATTCTGGCTTCATTTTAGCCATGCTTTATCCTGCCATTATTTTCTTATTTTAAATTTAACAATTGAAGAACCTGTCTTCTGGACGCAAGGCTTTCAGGTTTTTCTAGAATATGGTTTTTGTAAATGAGAACCCCACTTTCATATTTGTTTGAGCATTTTTAGTCTGTACCAGTGCTATGTCTGCTGAGTGTGATTTGGAAATGTTCGCTCATCTATGAAGGCATCACTGAGAGCACGCACGCTCAAGCACAGCTGGGGTTAGCAGAACACTATGAACACGTCTCAGCAAGTGTGGCTAGCTCATTCAGGAGTTTTTCTTCTGCAAGGTAGCCAAGCAACATGACACCAGTTACAAAAAGCTTTTTTTTTTTTTTTTTTTTTTACTTCAGTACTTTTGTAAAAAGTGATTTATATGAACCCTGTTTTCTCCTCAGACAGCCATTTTATTATATTGTTTAAGTGGTCTTTTGTCTTGAGGATGACAATATGGGGAGAAAAAAAAAACACTTCTTTTAATAGGACTACATAGTAAGTTGCATGATGATTATAGGACAAATAAGATTCAATAAACAGTCACCCAAGGATAACATGTTAAGATCAAAACATGTAACTACATTACCTTAACAAAAGGAAGATATATTTTTATAGAAGCATCTTCTACTGGTGCAAGTATGTTGCCTACTGCGTTCCTATTTTTTGTACATCATTAAAGACATATGACAACCTCATTGACCATTTTGGGGGCAAAACTTCATTTGTGTATTAAATGTGATTGTAAGCATTCCATCTTCCTTCCTTATATTAAAAACATTTGTTTTTAAAGAATGTTGAGGGCTAAAGACAATAGATGATGTAATTTCTCTGTCCCCCTCTCTGTGTCTTTCTCCTACCATCACCACCTCACCTCTCTCTCTCTCTCTCTCTCTCTCTCTCTCTCTCTCTCTCTCTCTCTCTCCTCCTCCTCCTCCTCCTCCTCCTCCTCTCTTCTCTCTCCCACACACATACACAAAGAGAGAAACACACACCACTCACACATACATTAATCATATTAGAGAGAGAGATAATGTATCTGTTCTGAATATGTATTACTGAATCTTGAATTTTATTTTCTTTAAGTGAATAAGCCTGGTGTGTGAGACTGATTCATCTGTTGGCATTAACACCTTGGACAAAAATCATGTTTTTTTCCCTAGCTTCTAAGTATCCCATCTGACCTCAGTGACAACCCATTTTAAAAAATGACTAGCATTATGCTGTGTTTCTTATTAGAAGTATGGTTGCAAAAAAGCATATTACAAAGGATGAAAATATAACTACATACTACAATCTATTTTGTATGTAGGTCATTCTCTTTGATCCGCACTTGAAAGCATTACCATTTCCGGGAGATGGCACAGAAAAATAAAAAGCAATTACTGCCACATCTCAGTTAGAAGAGCTCAGAGTATTAAGGGTTCATCACATTTTTCTCTCTTCCTCTTTTCCCATTTGAGAAATGGTGTTACATGGTTTCAGGCTATGGAGTTGGGATCTTACTTTTCCATTAGGACTCCCACTCCCATCCCCCTTAGCTTTAAAAGAATTCAACTTGTGAGTAGAAAGTTTTTATAGACTACTAAAAAATAACAGGAGATAGCCATCCCTTTACTCAATAAAGAAGTACATTTAGGCAATGCTAAGTCTTTTCATATTAACCATTGAATATTAAAATTATACAACTGCTTTCTTGAAATGATCTACATTGTCCCTAATGGGGTTTCAATTTAAAAGGTTTCACAAAGCCTAAAAATCAACAAGTTTAAGTTATAGTAACACCTTAAATTTAAATTTTATCACCTTCACAGTTTAAAATGACATTTTATTTATTTTGCTAACATATTCTCTAGCTAAAGTAGGATATTACTATTGTTGCCGCAGAAGCTTCATTTTGCCATAAATGGCAATCACCACGGAGACTTCCGAACTGGTCAACATGATGAAAACAAGAGACCATGAATTGGCCAGACCTAATTCACACATCCATACATTATCCCAAGACACAGGGAACTTTAAAGAAGAGGGCATGGGAACAATTGCAAAGACACAGGGTAGTGGATTACGTCAAGAGAACGGTTTTCCAGGCACAATGGAGCAGATGCACATATGAACTCACTTGAGCAAGCTCCAGCCAACCAAAATCGCAGCCCAGAGTGGGAAAGATGACTATGCAATCCCACAGCAAGGTGAGGAGCTATCAGCACATGATAGTTTCTAGGAGAAGGAAGGTCAGTTTTCTTTAATTCTGTGAACACTGATAGGTTAACACTCCAGGTCAGGCACCACTCCCAAGACCAGCCGGGCAGCACAGACTGGACTAGATGGGAAAAGCAGAAAGACAAGGAGGCAGGAAAGAGGGAAGTGGAGGAAGACAGAGGGTGAAGAAGGCACAAGAAATTCTCTTAAAGTTGATCATAAAAGGGAAAGAAGGGATATATAGAGATTATCCTTTATCCTTTACAACACTATATTACAGGCCATTTTTGTGATATTCTAAGTTATAACTACCAATGTTTACTGTATGTACCATTGATTATATGAGTATATGCTTTGATGGATATTGCTAATTCTTTACTGTATTATGCTCAAAATATTATACTAGGAAGAATTTCATGCTATTTCTGTTTACTATTTGTACAAGGTCTTCAGTTGTTATGATTTTCTGTTACTTTTTCATGGCATAGTTAAAAATGATATGGTACACATTAACAAATTAATTGAAAATACATATAATAATTACAACATTTAATTATACAAATTTCCTTATGAACAAGGGAAACTATCTAATTACTTGCTTTTTAATTTTTAAAACAATGTATTATTATCACTATCATTATCTTCATCATTATTGTTACAATGTTTATGTGTGTCCACATGTATATTTGTGTGTATGTGGGGGGAGTGTTTGTGTGTGTGTGTGTTTATACATGTGCAGGTTAGAAGACAATTCTGTAGAGTCAGGTCTTTCCTTCTATCTTTGTGTGAATTCTAGATATGGGACTCATGTCACCAGGCTTACATAGCAAGCCTCTTTACATATTAAGCCATCTCTACTGCCCTCAAGTCTCTATTTTACTGGTAGTAGGAAAAAGTACTAAATTGCTTCATCAACAGACTTTAAATTGAAGTGGTCCTACCCAATGCTAACTTTATTCCAAGATAGTATGGCTGTGCCTCTCACAGCTATGATCTAACCCAGAAAGCTGTTTCTGTACATTTATTGGACAATGCCAATCCAAAAAAGTCAGTATATTTCTCATTTGCTATAAGCTTCCCCCAAACCGGCATTAAATAAAGTGACATATAAGTATATGTTATATTATAGTGTAAAGTACAAGAATAGAACCATGATTGAACACTTTATTGTCACAACCTTCTGTGAAGAACTATTTGTTCTTCAGTATTCCAGGTATGGCTAGGCCTAGAATGAAAAAATAATAATCCCAGCTAAGAGCATGGGGAATTTCATAACTGTTGTCTGACCCACATTTTTAGAACTCAGAAGCAACTCTAATTCTGTTGCATAATAACATATACATTATACATAATTGTGTAATAATTTAAAAACTGTTTTTATTAGCTATCTCCTGTGACTGAGATACTGTGTTAAACACATTATTTTTACCATGTTGCATAAACCTAAAATGGCTCTAACACAAGTAACATTCAGAAATGAAAAAAAAATGGTTTCTAATCATTTATAAGCTTTTGTCCCTCAACAAACCCTCAGTCATATCAGATGAGAACAACCTTGGTGAGAAATTGCTCATCAGTCTCAGTGTATCATCTTCCCAGAAAGTAAGGCTGAGAGGGAAGCTAGAAACTTCTGCAAACTTCTACAAAGTTTATTTTTTGTTACAACTTTATATTGAGGTTCTTTTCATGTTTTCCCATGATTAAAATGACACTATAGATCCGATGTTATATGGGTAGGCATTGGAGTGTCACGTGAACTTTATGGGAACATTTTTTCCAAATCATCAAGAGAAACTTCATATATTTCTAGAGGAGCCCAAGCTAGATGCTGCTTAAGTCATTTGGTGAGAAAAAAAACATAGTGCAAGGAAGAGACTGCACAGAGCACCTCAGCTGCATGCAGCTGGAAATAAGCCTGAAGTCCATTTTATAGGAACTTACGCAGCATCTCCATAAATATGTCAAAATGTAAAAATACTCCGTCCCTATATCCTTAGCATAGGTTAATTCAAAGTTTTAATATTTTATGGCAGCTCAAGTTAGAAAAGCTTGTGGTTTATAGGGATGACTGTCTTAGCACAAAAGCAAGAATCATTGAAAGTAGCATAAGATGGGAAGAAAATTGAGGGAAAGTGGTACTATCCTTTTGTTAAAAACTAATGACTTCTGTATCTATAAAGCAAAAGGTGACTAATTTCAGAACGCAGCTTTATTTCATAGAAGCTGTAGTCTATATACTTTACTCCAAGTGTAGTATAATGCTAATACTTAGGAACCATGACCACACTGGATGCGACAAAGGGGAGGAAGTAAAGGAAAGCAGCACATTGCTTCCTCAGCATCCTTTTTTAGGGCACTTCACAATTCATAGACCAATGGGAGTCCCATATATTCAGATCTGTACATTGCCATTAAGGCCCAGGTTTTGGTTTTGGGTTTCCTTTTACATCTCTAGCATACATCTTTGGTGAAAACTTATACAAATTTAATACCTATCATGGCCGCTAAAAATGTCAACACTCTTTTCAATTATCCAGCCATTATTCTCTCCCCTTATGATAGGTATACAGGGCGAGGTAATCCTTCTCAGGAACAGTCATAGGGGAGGGGAATAAGGGGAAAATGGGAGGGAGGGAAGAATGGGAGGATACAAGGGATGGGATAACCATTGAGATGTAACAAGAATAGATTAATTAAAAAATACTGATTAATAAATAAATAAATAAAATAAAATGAGATATATATGCTTTAACAACAACAACAACAACATCAAAAAGAATGAATCATCTCATTATAATACTTCTTTCCAACTCAACAGAGCCAGTTTGTTTGTTTGTTTGTTTTGGGTTTTTTTGTTGTTGTTGTTGTTGTTTTGGTAGGGTTTGGGCACTTGATTATTTCTTTTTCTCCTTTCTTACCATTTTGTTGGCTTCTCAGATGGTCTTATTTGTTCATCTGCACTCAGGTGTCAATGCCTTACACTTTGTAGGTCTTTACTTAGATGTATTTGCCCCCACGTGTTCTTCCCGGAGGCACCAAATCAGTTGTTTCCTATCTCCCAAACTCATATTTTAAAACCAACTTCTCTATAACATGTAATTTCAAAACAAATGCTCACATCGAAATCTAGAAGGAATCTAAAAGTAACTGCACTGCAAACTCCACACTTCATTGTGCACACTCATTTTCAATGTAGTCACAGCATGATCCAGTGAACAAAGCTGTATAATTCAGAGTCATTTTCAATAATCCAGTCAAAGATAGTTGATTCTGGACTCAAAATGGCTTGAGAGGGTGTCTGTCTTTCTCACCAATGCAATCACATAAACAAACTCTTACCTGTGTTTTCTAGTATTGTCTAACAATTTCTCATTCACTATTTTAGCCTTCTAACCTAATGTTCAAATTCTGTTTTTAAAATGTGGATTAAAACCTGTGGTCAATTAGGAATTTAAAGACTAATATAAACATTATTATATATGGCTTTAGTCTTTCTAGAGGGAAGCACTGTGGATCATTTATCTTCCCTAGAAGTGAAGTCCAGGTCAGTTTTCAGGTCAACCAGAATCAGAAAAATGTCACATCACAGTACCTGTGAGCTGAGAACTTGAACAGTAATATCAGCCACATTTGAAATGCTAACAGTTGAGTCTAGGAGGACCCCGTGGAGCTTGTAACATCCAGCAGCAGTTTAATTTTGGTGTTTATAGGTGCAAATTCATGCTTACATTAGTTTCTTAGTGCTGGTACAACAAATGGCTACAAACATTGGAACAAAATAACAGCACAGATGTGCCATATACTTGTTCTAGAAACAATAATGTAAATTCAGGCACCAGAGCAAAAGTCAAGGTTTAAGCAGGTCTGACTCCTTCTGAAATCTCCAAAAAGAAGAATATACTACCCTGTTTTTATTTAACTTGTTAATTTTTCTCAATTATGTAAGCATTTGTCTCTAGCTCTGTTTCTACTACATATTTCTGTGGCTCTTCTCCATTCAAAACTCTCTGTTTTCAAGACACTAATAATTACACTTAGGTCTCTCCATGATAATCCAGAGCAAATTCTTTAACTCAAAATGGATTTTCATATCTGAAAAATTCCCTTTGCTATATACAGTAACATACATGGGCTTCAGAAATGATGTTGTAGGTGTTTTGGGGCTTAGGCAGACAGCAATCCAGATCCCAACATAACTTTGCACATATAAGTAACACATTATCATCACCACATGTGTGGCTTTTAGTTTTATAAAAAACTTGGAAAAATTCCTGATCAGCCTTCACAGACACACTGAGGGCTACCTCTTCCATAACCATCTCATGTTTGAACTGTATTATAAGTCCAGCCATTTCCTTCAAGTCCTTTAATTAAAATTTGCATGTACTTCTATGAAATAGTTTGTCTTTTTGTACCTTCTATAAGTTTCAGAGCTTCTGTCTTTTTCCTCTTTGCTTCTTTAGTCTTCAGTGCTATCTATGACCAAAAATATAAAGGACTTGTGATGTGCTGTAAGTAATAATACTAGCAGGTAAAGGACATGAGTTATGAATAAGAATAAAAAGCTAATTGTTTTCTATTTCCAAGTCAGCCATAATGCCTTCATTTTTGGTGGTGGATAAGTGCATAAGAACACATCAATGGTGAAGTATATAATTCTATTTTATTTGCATAGAAGTTCATTGAGTTGTATAATCTGGTTAATTTTGGTGTTATTTTTAAAAATACATTGTGTGCAACATATTTTTATAATACAATTTAAAATACTATTTGTTTTTAAATACTATTTCTTTAAAAAATTCCTTAGGTAATACCTTCATCAACAATATTCTCCTTATCATCTCATGTGTGCTTAATTGATACATTCACTGCATGCTAATTCTGTGTAGGTAATACTGGTAAAAATAATTCTTTGTTCATTTGAAGATAGGCTTAATAAGCTGCATAGGAGTGAAATGTAATAGTTTGAGTCAACTGACACAGCGTATTTCTACTTTTGTTTATAAATATCATTCATTAAATCATGCATTTATTTCACATTTTTCTAAAGGATAGAATGAAGGAATCACTAATGAAACATACT
Organism: Acomys percivali; assembly: GCA_907169655.1. Lineage (NCBI taxonomy): Eukaryota > Metazoa > Chordata > Mammalia > Rodentia > Muridae > Acomys > Acomys percivali. The sequence continues at coordinate 81,302,339 of OU015751.1, read as the reverse complement.
GCAAATAAATCAGGTTCAAATTATATTTAAAACATTTCCTATGGATTGGAGTTATTCTATTTTATACACAGGAACCTTTAAATTGGCTAAATACTTCCACTGAATACATTCACATGGGGTAATCAAAGCAGATGCTGAGATTCACAGCCGAACTTTGGAATGTAGCACAGGGAGTCCTATGGAAGAAATGGGGGATAGAAGGACCAGGAGCTCCACAAAAAGAATAAAAAAGCCAAAAACTCTGGGCCCAGGGTCACCTGCAGAGACTGATACACCAACAAAAGACCATGCGTGGTGAGGACCTAGACCCCCTGCTCAGATGTAGTAGATAGGCAGCTCAGACTAATTGTGGGTCCCATAATATGGAAAGTAGGGGCTGCCTCTGACATTGACTCTGGTGCCCGCTCATTGATCATGTCCTTCTGGCCCAGTGACCTTGCAAAGCCACAGAAAAAGAAGATGCAGGCAGTCCAGATGAGACTTGATAGTCTGGGGTAAGATGATAAGGGAAGAGGGCTCCTCCTTTCTGAGGACTAGGGGAAGGGGTAAGGGAGAGAGGGAGGGCGGAGCCAGGAGGAGGTGAGAGAGGGGGCTACAATTGGAATGTAAAGTGAATAAATTAAAAATAATATTTCAATAAAAAAGAAAACATCAACATGTAGACTGCTCAAGGTCCCCTTAAAAGGAAACTATAGTGACATCTGTGCTCAAGTGCTGAGAACACACAAGTAGTTTTATATATCAAATGGAACAATAACGTCATTTAAAAGTGTATGTTCTGACTGTACAGGGGCTGTCTATGATTCCGTTGCATACTTTTGGGATGCTCGTCCTCCTACTGGGTTGCTTCATCCAGCCTTAATAGAAGAGAAGATGCTTAGTCTTACTGCATCTTGATATGCCTGACAGGTTGATATCCATGGGAGGCCTTCCCTTTTCTGAAAAGAAACAGAGCAAGAGTGGATGGAGGAAGGGTGGAGAAGAGGAGGTGTGTGTGTGGGGGGGGGACAGGGAAAAAAGAATGAAAAAAAATGTGTGTTTTGTATTAATGCCAAACCCTTCAGTTTTACAGAACATTTACAGTACACAACTGAAACTTGTGGCCTGTATTAACAATGAAAGGATCTGATTTTCCTTTCCAAATTATGAAAACAAAGTTGGACTTTGGCTCCTACTAAAATCTGTCATTCTGACTCCCTTCTCTCAAGTTCTCAGTATGAAAAAGAAGAAGAAGAAGAAGAAGAAGAAGAAGAAGAAGAAGAAGAAGAA
>OU015751.1:81245981-81301060 GCA_907169655.1 Acomys percivali | reverse complement strand
AAGAAGAAGAAGAAGAAGAAGAAGAAGAAGAAGAAGAAGAAGAAGAAGAAGAAGAAGAAGAAGAAAATAAAAGAAAAAGCTATTGTACACTACATGCCATGCCAGGGAGAGTTATTAGCAAGATAGATTTTTGTTTGTTGTAGAGGATTTTTACAAATCTATGGTTTGTAGTATGACAGATTATCTATTTGTAGTATTATCTGTCACCATGCTATTATAAGAATGATAGTTGTATTAAGTCATACTTTCAAATTATGTCAGTGTTTAAAGGCAAAACAAAACCAAATTACTTTTGACAGAATTTATCATCTTTTCTGCCCTTGAATAGTTTCCTTGGAAATCTTGGTGGAGTTTCAAAGAAACTGAAAGAAACTGTGTTATCATACAGACGTGCATTCTCCTTGCATATAATAACTGATGATAGGCTAGTCCTAGATGAAGCATATAAAAACTGTTTATTCATTCACTATCCATTTTAAACTTTGCTCGGAGAATGTTTCTCACACATCTGTGTGGCTCATCAACAGCCTTCAGGCTCACACAGATAGAACTCAGTGTCTTTCCCTACTGCAAAGTGGCAAACTCTTGTGTTAATGAATAAAAATGTTTTCTCACTTCTTCTTTTTTGCAAGAATAGTCCTGATCCCTTGAGAGCTATTAGTCACTTCATTTGGAAAGTAGAAGGAAATGAGTATCTAGACTCTGTTTTATTTTATTTATTTATATTTTTGCTGTTGCTTAATTTGTATATAAATATTTATTTAAGGATAATAGCACAAAACAACAGAAATTCATGTAAATTTAAAACTTTAAATCACATCATATTGTACCTAAATTGGAACAAAAGCCGATTACACAGTCAAAAGTATTAATGAAAGAAAATATTTTTGAATACTAATTGGCTCAAGCTTATAGCTCAGTTGGAAAGAATAGAGTGTTAATGAGCTTTTGATCCCCACAAGAGTAAATTAAATTTACACAGAAATCTCTGATCCCTAGCCACAGATTACATCCTGTAATCTCAGTTGGTGATCCAGTAAATGCCTTCAATTGATCAGCCTGGGGAGGGGGGTCAGTGTGGGAGGTTTGGTGCTTGTTGTAAATTTATTACAAATAATGTAAAATGACTAAGAACATGTCTTCCGCACTGTGGTTAAATCAGATCAGTTTCATGTACAAAAGAACAACTTGAGAACAAAGAGGATGTTTAGCAAAACACAGCAACCAAGGTAACTGGAACTCTGCCCCTACAATGGAAATCAGTCATGCATTCAAGTTAATAGCTTATTAGCAGATCTATGAAATAATTCTATTTTTTATTTGGAAAACTATCAAAGTACATTGAGTAAATACTAAGTGATTATTATGAATCTGACTTGGGACAGTGCATGTGCTTATAGACAAAATAGTTCTCTTACAAACATGTTTACAGAGTGTAAACATGATGAGAATATAGACTTCATTTCTTGAATACAGGTAAGATTTCAAATACATGTAATAAGGAAGAAAAATTAAGCGGACAGCACAGGACAAACTAATGAAAAGGTTGTCATTAATTTCGATGTACTCCGTGGAAATATTGTATATTCTATTGACATTATATTGCAATTACAAGTTCAAGGTTTTTAAAAAATCTTATGACCTATATTCTCCATTAGACATAGAATCTTTTATGCACCTTTTATGTACTCTTGAAAAACAAGTTCATGGATTAAATGAAGTTTTAACATCTTCTCTGGTTTACTCCTGGTAAATAATATCAAGCTTCTCCTTAAGTAAAACAGAGCTACAGTTTTGTTTTTCAAGAGAAAACAAACAAACAAACATATAGCATACCTCTCAATAGTCAAGTCTTAGGCAGAAGTGACATTCTTTTTTTTTAAGATTTATTTACTTATTTATTTATTTACTTATTTATTAACTATACAGTGCTCTGCCTGAATGTACACCTGCATGCCAAAAGAGGGCATGAGATCACATTATAGACAGTTGTGTGCCACCATGTCGTTATTGGGAAGTGAACTCAGGAGGAGCAATCAGTGCCCTTAACCTCTGAGCCATCTCTCCAGCCCCAGAAGTAACAGTCTATTGTTACTATTTGAAGGGAAACCTTTTCAGGGATTGCTGAGCAATCATCTCTTCCTGGGGTTAAAAAGAAAAAGAATCTAGATGGGCTCTAGCCTCAACACTCACTGTCCAAATCACTTTGAAGATGCTTCTCTTCCTCATGTTTCTCAGCAGTAACGTCTAAGCGGTAATTAAAGAAGGCTGCCTCAAGTTCTGCAGCAGAACTACAAAAGGTAGCTGTCATATGTTAAGTACAGGATAGCACTAATGGTATTACTATCACCAATCACATCGGTGTGGGCACATCACTTTACGTCTCTCTAGACTTTGTTGTTCACATTAATATACCAAATCATGTCATGACCTCTTTCATAAGCCTCTTTATACATATGTATATGTACATATACATACATTGATGCTATTACTATGATAATGTAGGAACTTAGCAATTCTTTATGGAGTATAGTAGTTTTATTTCGTGTCGATGTGTTAAATACCCACAGAAAACTTTACTTCAGCTCACAGTTCCAGTTATCAGTCCATCATAGCACGGATGTCACTAGAGCAGGAACTTTAGGTAATGTCATATGCATGATAAGAAACAGAGAAAAAAACATGCATTCATACTTGCTAGGGATGAGTTTGCTTTCTCTGTGCTTACAAAATGAGATACCCTGCCTGGGGAATGGTGTCATTCTTTGAGAGTGGGCAGGTCTTTACAACTCCATTGACATGATAGAAATAATCCCCTCAAAGAGATGCTCACAAGTCAACCTAATCTAGAGACTCATCATGCAAACTCTTTCTTATAAGTTATTCTATATTGTATCCAATTGACAACTAAATATAACCATCAAGTTGGGCTAAATAGATTGAGTGCAGAACAATCTGTTTCAATTTCTAATTAAGAAATAGGTGCATATATTTTATAATGAGCTTGGCATTTGAGAACAATGATTAGGCCAATACACTCCATAAGAGAAATAATCAGAACCTAGCATGCAATCATTTCCTTGAAGTCAATGAATAAGGTACTAATAGTAGAGTGAATGAGCACTACATAAAACCTTATTATTAACTGAGAAACTTATAAAATATTTATGGCAAAAAAATATACCATAATTAGAATGTAACTATGATTCCTTAACAAATAGTACTATTAATTAATTAACACATTTCAATAATGCCATCCTAGAAGGATCTAGACAGGCATAAGTCTTTAAATATGTAAATTATGTAGATTTCTGCACGATCTTGCCCTATTATTCTTTCAGTCTTCACTAAAGACAAAGCTCTTATAAAGTCTCAGTGATCCTCACATTGAAAATGTAACCATTTTTCCTAGTGAGGAGCTCATTTTCTTTTCTCACTTTCTCAAGGGGAATTTTAACCCAGCAATGTTGGCTCTGTTTCTTAAAAATTAGACTTTATTATACAACCCAACTATCCTATACAGGAGGGAAAAGAGGTTAAGGAGAACAAGAATAAACCTTCTGGATATCAGCTCCACTGGACGAATCCCTAGGCATCTCCAGGCCTGCACGCTGATCTTCTCCCAGATAGAAGCAATCTGCACCTTTGTGGTAGGCAGGCTATCTGCATGAGACCTGGTGGGGAAGGAGATCTCCTTCAGTCACAGGTCTAGAGAAGGAGGGGAATGGGAAGATACAAATGAAGGGATAACAATTAAGATGTAATCTGAATAAACTATTTTAAAAACTAAAATAAAAATAAAAGAAGCAAAACAACAACGGCAACAACAACAGCAGCAACAACAACAAAAAAAGAAAAATAAAAAGAAATTGCAGCCTGCTCTCATGCCTCTCTCCTTGCCTCTTTCTGTAGGTCTCAATCCCTGGTCCCTCCTCAAGTCCTAGCCTCCCATGGATGTTCGATTAGAAACATGATAGCCTGGCTGGAGTCCCGGGCCTCTTTCCTTAATTCCTGACCCAGGATGACTCCTCTTAGTTTATCACAAAGTCCATCTCAGTGGGGTATCCATGGTGTCTCCAAAAGGGCATTGCCCACCAAGACTGCTTTGACCTGGGGCAAAGCCTGCCGTCCTTCTACACAGAGTATGGCTGCTCTGGCAAGGGATCATATCCAAAGACCTTCTAAGTCTGTGTGATCTGGCGGGAATGAAGGCAGCCCATGACCTTTAATCCCTCTTGCTGGAATACAGATATGTGCTTAGTACACACTTTTAATGCCAAACAATGATGTCTAATTGAGGGTCAGGTACCGTGATGAATCAGAGAAAGATTCCACAGAATGAGTTTAGAGATAGGATAAGCGTACATCTCACGAGAACAGACAGGAGGGAGAGGCTACTTAAGAGGCTACACAGAGAGGAGGAGAGTACAGAAGAGGAGTATAATGAAGTTCATGAAGACAGTGCAATCAAGGTCAGGAGTGCAGTACAGTTGGGTGCAATTCTGCCCAGCTCAGTTGAGTGCAGTTGAGTTCCTGCAGCTCAGTTTGTTGAGTTGAGAGGCAGTTTTTCCAAGCAGAACATTTCAGTGAGAAGCAGAGAGAATCGAGTTCGAACCAGTTTGAGCCAGAACAGCTGAGTTGAATTAGCCAGACCGCTATCAGAAAGAACTAGAAAGGGTGAGCTTATTCAGCCGTAAGTCTTAGAGGCTAAAAATATTCTAGGCCTAGGTTAGCAGACAGAAGCTGGAAGCTGAAGCTTTCAAGGTCCAGGCTTACAGAAAATTAGATTGTATGGAAGCTAGAAGCTCCCAAATCTAGGCCTAGATAGATAGAACAGAGACAGAAATGCTAGAAATGCGCTGGGCTCAGCCCAAGCCATGTATTTGTAAAGTTGGGTGTGGCTCTTATCTCCCTATTTGAGAATAAAAACAACACATAGAACTTTGCTTTTCACATCTTCAGCTTTGTCAGAATTTCTTCTTTTAAATCTGTTCAATTGCCACAGTTTAACACCCATACAGCCTACTTCCTTGCTGTGTTTCAGACACCATTCATTCATTCAGCTGCATTTTCTCAATGAATTCATTGTATACCAACCTGGCACTTAGAACATCACTTAAAATAGATATTTAGTATACTGAAGAGTAAGAAAAATAGCTGTGAAATTTAGTAACAACCATGATTATAATTATCACTGAAGAATGCTAATAGGTAACTATGATATAAGGAAGATGCGAAATGTACTCCCACCTACTTGTATATTTATTTATTGTGGGGTGTGTGTGTGTTTGTGTCTGTGTGTGTGTGTGTGTGTGTATTTGTGAATGTGGTTTGTGTGTGTGTGCCACAGGATTCATTTGGAGATCTGACTCCACTAGAACTCTAGCGTTTGTAGGAGTTGGTTCTCTCATTCTACCATCGAGGTCCCAGGGATTCGTTGAGCTCCTTATTCTTGGCAACAAGGGTTTCTACATAGTGAGCCACCTCCTTTTATCCACATGTACTTTTTGTTATGCATAGTTCTATAATATTTTCATTTTCCATATTCAACAGTATGTGTTCATATCTGAATATAAATATTTTTGAAGAGAAAGAAAGTTTTATGGAAACCTAAATTATCAGATACAATAAAAAGAAATGACTTGGCTGACCAGAGTTTTTCCATGTAATTTTATAAAATAACCATTAGACTTTCCTAATTTGTTACATAACTAATTTTATTAATTTTATTTTTTTGTTTCTAGGATTTAACATTTTTTTTCAAGTAGCTTTACTCAAATAGGAATATAAAGGAAGATGATTCTTTTAATTTTTTGGCGTTCTAATACAAAACACTTTCTGTGGATTTCTATTTATGTGTTTTGGTGGATTTTTTTTTCTTTTTCTGATATAAACATGTTCAGTTTTTATTCCCCTAGTGAGTTTGGAAAATGATCCTTTGTTTACACCTACATTTTTGTTCAAGGTAAATTCCCCTTATACCAAGAAAACACAGTTTTCAATTACATTCAAGCCACAAAAAACAAGAAATATAAAGTTTATGTCAAATGTATTAAACTTATTGTAGTGGGAACTCCAAAGTCCTTTGCTGAATTCCCCTTGTGTGGCACTGCATAGTTGGTAGTTGCCATATATAGCTTCTTAAATTAAAACTAAAGAAAGTTTAAAAAATTTAAGCGCCCAATGGTCACATGAAATTTACAGCTGTCATGTTGGACAACCCAGAGAGATAGAAGTTCTAGAGTGTTGGGGTGCTGTGGCTGAGAACAGAGTTTTAAAAAAGACTATCCCCTATACAACAAATACACATGGTTTTAAGCATCAATCATTCTCTCTCTCTCTCTCTCTCTCTCTCTCTCTCTGTCTCTCTCTCTCTCTCTCTCTCTCTTTTTCTCTCTCTCTTTCTCTCTCTCTCTCTGTCACACACACACACACACACACACACACACACACACACAGAAATAAGTACTTTATGGGAATCAATATATTTATTTCCTCATGTGTAGGAGCCATTGTTTCAGACCATACTTTCACAGACCCAATCCTAATGCTGAGTACTATACAACAAAACTGAAAAGTTAAGGAAGGAGGTATTTCTGTTAATATATATATTTCCCTATGAAAACAAGATACTCACAAAACTCTTGGGAAGGGTCCTAGCAATCTGAGATGGCAGAATAAAACAAGGAAGTCTCCTTTTTTTAACACTTACAAGAAAAAAATGATCTGAAATAAAGTGATATTAACCACTTTGTTATTATCTGCCATCTTAATCAATTGTTCCCACTTTACCAAAAAAAAAAAAAAAAAAAAAAAGAGCCAACTCTGCTTCATACAGTAGAGCACTCTCCACCTTCCTGTAAGACATTCCCTGGTGTGTGACTCTCAATCAAGCTAATGAGCTCACTTAACAAATTATTGCAATTTATTGTTCAAGAATTATCATTTAAAAATACTGAATCAAAATGAGATGTTTGTCTTAAAACAAAGCAACATTAACAAATTAACAGAAAATTTTATGTCAGTTAAAATGGAAATTAAACTCCCTCTTATTTAATTCCTTCACATATATGAATCTTTATGGAGGGCTCTCTAGCTTACTGCTTCCCAAGTACTTCATTTTTTCTTTTAAAAATTAGAATATTTAGTATTTAAAAAGTCTATGAAACTTAATGAACTTATATAAAGTTAGAATTGACATTTAAAACAGAAGCTGTGAAGCTTCACATTAAATTTTACACTTGCAGTATGGAATATATTTTATGCACTTATCCACAACCCAAAACAAAAACCCATGACAGAATTAGAACTATGAAAACCATTGCTTTATATCTGTTTTTACATCCATTACCTGTGCTGACCCATGTCGGCATCCTCTTTGAGCTGTATTGGAAGGAGGGAAGCTAAACTGGGGATAGGTAAGTGCAATTCAGGATTTTAGTCAGAGAGGAGTTCATGGGCGATAAACACATGTGGGAACAGCCTCCTAGAACTGTTGGTGGTGAAAGAGGTTGTATTTGTGCTACTGGGGAAGTGGCCAGGGACTCTGTAGTGAGGTTTGTGTGGTTGTGCACCATTGGCCAGGGCAGGGGTGTTGGAAGACACTTTACCTGCATACTCAAGGGCTTTAAGTTTGGGGGTGGGGGGAGGCGCTTTATAAGGTCAAATATAGAGTGAAACCTTGTAACTCAAGGGCAATAAATTCTTACTAGGGTTGATGATGGGGGATCTAGCGTCATGGTGCCAAGGTGGGAGGTGGGCAGTCGCTACCTCCTGCCATCTTTATGTTTGAGTATCTAGGGTTGAAGCTCCCTTAATTTTTCCTCTGTAGCTCTGGGTCATTAAGGTCATACAACCTTTATTTAGTTCTTTGCCATCTCTTTATATTTACCTTTTTTCTTCCCTTTTATTCATATTTGATTTTACCCATGTGTACATTTGTTTATTGTAGGCTTAAATTTTTCAAAAATCTACTTTATTTAGGACTCTTAAACACTTCCACCTCCCTTCCAACCCACTGACCAGAGGTAAGAGTCAACAAAGGTTAATAGGGGTAGGGGATGTGGATCTTTTTAGACATAGTGCCTTGGGACACTTCCACTCTGAGCTGTCATGATACCAGCAGTCCAGTCCAAAAGCAAACACCAAACAGAAAAAAAAAATCAGTAGTGGCACAATCCAGAAGAAACAGCAAAGCTCCACTAAATTGGCACAAGGCAGCAGAAGTGTCTAGAATCAGCCAGAGTACCAAAAGTTTTCTGGAACACTTTTCTCTGTGAAACAAAAACCAGTGAAGAGATGGAAAGAACTGCAAGGCATAAATGATGGGCTTCTATATATATTCTCAGAATCTACATAAGGATGCTTTTGCAGGTGCCCATCCTACAAGACCTCTATCAGCAAAATATTACATGCCCTCTCATAAGGCAGCTTCAAGCAAAATGACACTTGACACATTTGAGTTTTTAAAGAAACCAGAAACTTCCTCTTCAGTTTGCTTATAGAAATATATAGTTGGCTAGGTTTTTTTATATGAGAGAAAACATGTAATTTATTTCTTTCTGAGAGAGTGTGACCTTAATGTTATATATTTAAATCCACCCATTTTCCTACAAACTTATTACATTTTAAATTTATTTTTATTTAGATTTGAGTAAAATTCCATTATATACATACATGTGTATATGTACCAAGCTTACATAATTCATTAATATTTTTTGATGGACAAACTAGGTTGATTCCAATTTTTTTGTTATAGTGAGTAAAGCAGTAGAAAACATGGGGAGTAGAAATAGCTCTGTGGTAGAGCATGGTATTCTGTAGTTAATCAGAGACCTTGATTTAAAACCTGAAATGCTGCCATTCCAGCATTGCATTACTTAAGAACTTCTAAAGATAGACCACCCATAGAAGAGAAACTCTCTCCAAGAATGAAGAGGTAGAAACATGTGCGAATAAAAGGTTCTGTACAGCAGATGAAACATCCACAGAATTAAAAGACAACCCACAGAATGGCAGGAATTTTTAGCCACTACACTGAAGACAAGGGGATAATATCAAGCATTTATAAGGAAGTACAGAAATTAAATACTGGGGGAAGAAAGTCAGTCAATATGTATGCAGATGAACTGAATAGACAGTTTTCAAAAAAGAAAAACAAAGCACAAGTGGCTAATAACTATTTTTAAAAGTGTTCATTATCCCTATCCATCATAATAAATGCAAATTAAAACCATTTTTAGATGTTATCTCACCTAGTCAAAATGACTATCATCAACCAATCTGACAACAAATGTTAGAGAGGATGAGAAGAGTAAAGGACACTTATTCACTGTTGGTGGGGTGCAAATTAATATGGCCATTGTAGAAATCAGTTTGGAGATTTCTCAAAAAAGTAAAACACATATGACCCAGCTACTTCCTTACACACTTATTATTGTATCAAGTAAGCTAAAATTTGCCTTATCTCAAAGTTACAGAGAAACTCATCTGAAAGTTGTCAAACCACCTCACACCATGACTTTGTGTTTGAGATTATACTCAAAGTAACTTCTTTCATTTTATTAAAAGCCCATATCAAAGGATAAAAGCATATTTACAGATGCTGTGACAATTGACTCTTTTTGTTACTGTTTCTATCTGAGGCATTAGCCAGGGGTTGGGGGTGGGTGGGAGAGGTGTATGTGTATGTGGGATGTGTGTGTGTGTGTGTGTGTGTGTGTGTGTGTGTGTGTGTGTGTGTTGTGATATTTATGTGTATGTGTGTTTGTGTATGTGTAAGTATATATGTGGGTGTGGGTGTGTATGTGAGCATGTGGTGTATGTGAGTATGTGATAGAGATGTAACAAGAATAAATTAATAATAAAAAAAGAACAAACCAAAACACCATTCTCTCACAATCTCAACTGAACTGTTCTTTGATGCACATGCTATTTTTATGAACCAGTGACTATCAAGGTCAAATAAATTTTGGAGAAAGATAAAAAAAAATGCTAAAGAAACAAATATCAATATAGATTATTACTGCCCATGCATTCAGGTCAAAGAACAAATGTTTTTCACATGTGTCAGCTTCTGGTACTTGGTAGATTCTATTATTTATTTGTATGAGCATTAAAAAAGAAAATGAGTGAATGGATGAATGAATAAACACTCAGTGAAATAAATAAATAAAAGTTCAGTTGAAAAACAAACAAACAAACAAACAAGTATCCAGCATTACCCTGCTTCTTTGTGATAGTCAGTACTTTCTGCAGCACACTGGTTAGCTGGGATGCACAAGCTGTGGTAATAGTTTAAGTGAGTAAGTGGGCAAGGGACCAGTTTTGGATTACTGCCTAGAATGCCTTCCTTCTCACAGCAGATTTCGGCCTCCTCCTGTTTCAAGATGAGCACCACACACTCAAAAGTCAAAACGTTGAAGTCAGTGCACGGCTGCTCTTCCTTATGTTATTTACCTGATGCATGACCTTGGGGACTGAGCTTCTTTTTGCAATCTGTGAAATGGGAGAAGCACCAGCTGCCTCACTTCTCAGAAGCCTGTGCAGTTTGTGTGGGGTCACATGATGTAACTGCAGACACATTATTATTCAAAGCCAGAAAAAGCACATTGTGATCTGACTGGAACAGTCCTCCTGAGTTCCCCAGACGCTGTTAAAGCCAACTTCTACTTCTCTAGATTTCTTTTATTCTGAATTAAAAACTGGACAATGCTTTCTTTTCACTCTTTCTACTTTTTGAGTTTTCATCTGCCTGCCATCCTTTTTACATCTCCTGTCTCATCAGGTAGCACACTCATAAAACCAATCCCCTGGCTTTTCTTCCTTTCACTTTATCAGGTATATTCTCCAGTGAGCTTTTCTGATGATATGTCCTGTGCACATTACTGTATTTGTTCTTTATGAAACTGAACTTACCTATTCCGAGTCTTAATTGCTGAACACACAAAAACACACAATGCAATTTACCTACAGACTTCTCTCTATACTGTGTTGTACAGGTTGGAAGTTCCTACTAAAGATCCAAATAAACTAATAACAAAGTTATTTTTGTCCAAAAAGGAGTATAAATAACGATAGATATCAAATTATCTAGTAAATGAGTAGTACACCTTAAGATAATTATTGGATCAACAGGGTTATAGGTAAATAGTTCATTCGCTGTTGTTTACAGTAGTAAAGATAGCTAGTGTCACTATGAATAACAGAGGCAGACAACTAAATTCATTTTTATAATTAGTTCTTTGAGAGATTCATATAGTGTGCTGCTCTGATTATATTTATCCCTCCCCTAATTCTTAATCAATTGTTTTATCTGTTTCCCTGTCCTAATTAATCTTTCTTAACTTTTTGAGAATTTAATATATTATCACTGCATTTATTTCTTCTGCTCCCTTTGTAGTCACCAGCTCCTCCCATGTCCTCCCCTCTCTCCAAAGTTCTCCCTTACTTATTATTCTTGCACAGACACACACATATGCATATATATGCATATCTACAAACACAAAAACATATATACGTATATACCCTTCTGAGTCCACATAGTACTGCTCATATGTGTGTGTTTAAGGCTGAGCATGTGGAATTTGACAACGCATCAGGATCTCATCCCTGAAGAAGAGTGATTCTCCCTATCTCTGCAGCCATTAATTGACTGTAGCTCTTCATCTAGCATTGGGCCCTTGTGAGATTTCTCCCAATCAAATTGGCAGGGAAGCTGATGGTGTCAGTATGCTGGCGTTTCAGAAGGCATATTGTGAGCTTTGTGGTTATAGCTACTCTGTCATATATATATGTCATATATACATATATATATGACATCATCTTGCAGTTGTCCTGGTCCTCTCACTCTGAAGATCATTCCACACCATCTTTTGCAAGGTTCAAAGCCTTTGGTATAGGAGTCATATTGTAGATTTAGCTACTGGGAATTGACATCCTGTGGGCAGTCCACTTGTTTCTATATTTTGAACAGTTGTAGATTTCAGTAAAAGTTCTAAAATCAAGATAAAAATCAATGTTCCTTCTTTTGATGGGGCAAATCTTCTTCTTTTATATCTGTGAAGGTGAATAAAGTGTGGAATAGTTTAAGCTCATGAGTGAGTGTATGTGTGTACTCAAGCATGTCATTTGAACGCACACACATAAACATATATACGTATACTCACACATATCTGCATGTACATATATGCATGCATGCATACATACATATATATCATGTACATACATATATACAAGCTATACAAGTGTATTCTGCATATACACATACACATACATATATACTCACAGACACAGACACACACATGTGGTTATAGCCAAAGCCATAAACATCTCACTTCTTCCTGAAAACACTTGAGGATTTATTTTCCAGGACCTTCCTCCACTCTGTCTGTCTGTAGCATGTGTCATGTATCAAGAACAGGCTTTGCTCTCTTAGTAAGCTACCCCTCCATCGCCAGGGAATGTAATCTTGTATTGTGCACCACTACTAGAAAAGGTTTTTTTTGTTTTGTTTTATTACTACACATGAATGCCTTGTAGTCTTTTTGTGATGTAGTAAACAAACAAACAAAAACTGAGTAATGAAAGGAAGTGTCAGAGGTGGGTCAACATAAAGACCTGCACAGTCATCAACGGATTAAAACACAAAACAGCAGAAACAAATCTAAGGCTGCAGTGGAGTCTGTAAAAGCAGCATGGACAAAGAGTTTATAAATCACAGAGGTTTGTGAAGAACAATAAAAATCACTGCTGATTTCACATACTATGTAGGTAGTCTAGTCCTTAATTTTATTCCTAATCCACTTTCCTGATGTTTTTTAGTCTGGCAGGCAACCTCATGTCTTCCTACCCCAAGATCAACAATCTGATTTCAAGTAGGAACTATTCAATAATTATATGTCACAAGGAAATATTTCTACAATATTAAAAAACTTTCATGGGGGATAAATGTAGTTAATTATATTTTAATTATCACAGAGTATTTTCATGAGAAGAAAAATGCCAGGGAAGAATACTTTATTATACAAGAGGTTCAAGATATCAGTCATGTTATTATTTATTCACCCCATTCTACAATCAGTGCAGTTGTGACTCATGTACAAATTAAAACTATACACCCTGAAAACCTTAACCTATTGAAGGGATGTTTATTCACTGATAACAATTTTACTTCTTTTTTTTTTTAACCTCAGTGATGTTCAATACCACAGGATATGTTTTGTCCAAGAAATATCTTTCCTGAGAGCCAAGATAGAATGACAACATTGATTTATGATAGTTCATGGTTTAAAAAAAAAAGGTAAATTTTGAAAGGTGAACTGAATAACATCACTCTGGCAAATATATATTTAGATTTTTCCCTACTGTCATACAGTCCACATCCTATTCTCCTAACTCATAGAGTTAAAAATACCGTTATTAGTAATAAAGCCCCAGGATAGACATAGAAGCAGGGCTGATTTTGCTGTATTTCAGATCTTCAAAGAAAAGCTGCACTCTCTTCATTGATTCACAGCAGATAGGATAAACTGTGCTACTTTTAACATTTCTATCTCTCAAAGTTAGATTTCTTAGCTATTGCTTCCATGATCCTTCCAGGTCATTCCAAATAATTTAAAGTTATAAAAAAATTTCAATCATGATTGCTGTACTTCAGAGAATTCGAGAATTCTAGAACATGGCAGTGGGGGTGGGGTGGGGGAGACACCCATGCCCCCATCTTTAATCTGCCCTGGCAAATCAACTTCATTTAAAAATTATATTGATTTATTTTATAACTATACCAGGTAGAAAAACACACTAAAACCTCATTTTAACAAGTGATCTTACTACAGACTGAAGTCCCCATCAGGAGTGTTCCTTGTAAATACATTCTTAATTTCACCCATGAACACGATGTGTTTTGATTTAGTCTGAATTGTCCTGTACACCCAACTTGAAGACGTACTCTTTCTAAACCTTGAAATTAATTTATTTGTAACAGATGATTTGTATTTCTCAACCAAACAATTCTCTGTTCTTGGAATGTTTATGTCCCTTAGCAAGACCAAAAGGTCCTAAAGAGCTTGTCCTAGTGTTGACCACGTTTACGTCACTCTGTAAATGTCTGTGTCGGTTATCTGGGAGGGGGCTGAGAAGCCGGATCACAACCCATCTAACTGTCATTCCTCAGGGGTTTTCTATGCTTTTTTTTTTTTTTTTTGTAGTAGTTGTTGTTGTTGGGTGGTTGGTTGGTTGGTTGGTTGATTTGTTGGTTGGTTATTTGTGTATTTTGTTGATTTTTTTTTCTCTTAGGGTTTTTTTGTTTTTTGCATGTTTTGTTATTATTGTTTGTTTTTTTGCTTTTCTATTTTGAGATAGGGTCTCTTCCTGGCCTGGAGGCCAGCAGGGTATTAATCTGGCTGGCTAGCAAGCCTCAGTATTTGTGAACACAGTGTATTTGTGATCACAAGCACATACCAGTATTCCCTAAATTCTTACACGTGTCTGGGTATCAAACTCAAGTTCTCATATCTGCAGAGCAAGCCATTACTGAGGAGCCATCTCTTCAGTGCCAACTATTTCCTTTTTCCAGACTGTTTGTTTTAATCTGCCACATTTTCCTTCAGTGGCTCTATATCACATCTATAGGGATACTACTTAAACCACAAGCTTTGAGATAATTCTGTAGAAAGCCCTTACTGGAAACTACAGTCTAAGTTCCCTATTTATCCCCACAGCCTCTTCCACTCTTGTTGGCCAAACCTGTACTCTGTACTTTGTAGAAAGCACTGGATACAACTACAACACACTTAGGAGGCAAAGTATTATTAAACCCATTTTACTGATGAGTAAATAAAAGTTATAAGCCAGATGACCTAAAGATACTAAGAAATGAGACCCAATCTAGCTTCTCCTCCAAAGCCTCTGCTTTCTCTGAATCCAGCTGCATACAGTGAGATGACTTGGCTGCTTTGGGGTCCTCTCATCATTCAGGCTCAGGTTGCCTGAAAAGATTATGATATCTTGCAAGGAAGAACATAAAACTTTACCCCATCATAGCCTTCCACAGATTTACAAAAGAAAATAAAAAAAAAATAAAATTCAAACTGCATATATTATCCTCTCAAATCCAAGTCCTCCTCACATGGAGCACTTGTGTAGGGACTTCTACTGAGTGTGCTTGCCATTTTAAGTTATGAAAGTGTCACTTGGCTTCATTCCCTACTCCACATGACTGTGTAAATGGACCAGATTTGTCTTGGATCTCCAGGAAGTCACCCTTAGTCAATATTTATGATACACACCTCATGAGTATGGCAAGACCACTAAGCTAAACAGTAAACTAGAGATTTCTCGAGCTTTCAAATTTTCAAACATTATCCTTTCATAAGTTCATGAACATTTAAACTATCTAACTATAGCATAGGATCAAGTATATGCCTGTATATGTGTTACATATTAACAGAATGCCAACTTATATCTTCATATGAGTTCAGCATTGTCTAAGGTTCCAAAACATGCTGTAGTCACTAGAAAAATTTGTAATATACACAGTGATAACACAGTCCCAATTCTCTTAGCTGAATCCGTGATATCCAGCAGTCCAGTGCACCACTGAAGGAGGTTTACAACTTGTTTTAATGTAGATGGAAAATTCACAGACTCTCGACAAGTAGAGTGACTTACTTATCACACTTAGTAATTCCCTAGGAGAGTGTTTATAGATGTTTGTCTAAGTACATTTCCATAATGCCCTGTCCTTAATGGCCCAGACAACTTGGTGTGAACAAGCACCGTGAAAGCTTCCCAGAAGTGCATTAGTGTGTAAACGTTCACTCCTATGCCTGTTCTTCTTCTTACAAGACAGATACTAATAATCCTCTTCAAACCATGTCACAGTGCACACTAACTGTGTGACATACCACCAAAGAAGTTTTCATGCTAAAACCAAACCCTTTGTTGTTTCTTCCATTCTGACATTCTACCACTGAAACTTAAGTCTCTAGAGACAGGGGTGTATTTTCCCTTTCTTTCTATGAATGTCATTCTGCTTAGCAATATATAAGATGCACACTTCTGTTTGCTGGTGCAGGTCTACAATGCCTCCCATACTAATCACAAGTAAAAGCAACAACTTTCCAACCTCAAGAACTAAACTTGTAAACCTTAACATGAAGGCTTGCAGGCCACTCAGGCAAGTTCATTATATGGTAGATTTCCATTCAAATGAGATTGCTGTTAAAGCTGGAGCTATTAGTTAGCAGACATGACACTCAGCATCCCTCAAGAATATGCTTCAATCAAAATGATATTAAAAGTGAACAAAGCAAATGAAGATATATTTTATCACAGGACAGTTTCAAAATGCAGTAGAAGCCTTAACTATTGATTTCCTAATGACTCTTATTGTAAAAAGGCTTCTTTTTTTCCCCCTGATGCCATAAATTCAAGTTTAAACAGAGTGAGAAGCTTTTAGCTAGAAAATTTTACATCTGTTTATGTGTGAAATTAAAGCCACTAGAATTGAAAGAAGAAGAAAAAAAATAACCGAGGGGGTTTTCAAAAATTTAAAACTCCCTCATGCATAAATGGAGCTCATCAAACAAAGTAATTTCCCCGCAGAAAACACTCCATCTTTTGTTTTATGTAACTTATCAACATGAATATTTTATTTTCAGGGAAACTGCCTTTTCCCCTTTGTATTTCAGTTTTCACACAGTGTCTCAACTCAATAGGCTTCTGTTCTTCCACACCATTCTATTATTCAGGTCAGTTGCAATAAAATATTTTCCTTGCCTGGTATAAGCAGCAATTATAGATTGAGCTTTGCTAATTCAGCTTTTCATTCTTTGTCCTGTTGTGTTTTAAAATCTGGAAACACTCACTGCTGCCACTTGAATTTTCACACAGGAAACACAATGTTATTTTTGAGGGTTGTATGTTATCCAGCATACCTGCTAACTTGGAAAGCGTATGGGAGGGGCATTTTATTCTTGGTCCAACTGAGAATATAAAATTGCCGTGAAGTCTCAAATCTAGTGCTCAGTTTACTGCATGAACCTCATTCAGCTTAGTGAGTCAGACTTTCTCACCCAGTTGTCTTGGACTTTGAACTCAATATACCACATGAGTCTTTTTTTTTTTTGCCATTTTTTTATTAATTTATTCTTGTTACATCACAATGGTTATCCCATCCCTTGTATCCTCCCATTCTCCCCTCCCTCCCATTTTCCCCTTATTCCCCTCCCCTATGATTGTTCCTTTGATGCATGATGATTTATTTATTCTTTTGTGTCCTCATATCCTAGTTTAAGGTTGGAGCAGCTTGTTAAGATTTCTAATACTGACTGCACTTAAATAACTGCCTTTTGATGCAAGAATGTTAAAGAAGCCTGCCCTGTCGAAGGATTTGCAAACGTTTCTGTTTACATTTAAAACTTCAGCCAGTGTTTAAATCAATCTTATTCCTTCCTTCTATGAGATTTGTCGGTCAGCTATCACTGTGACAAAATGAGTCAGACAACAAACTTTAAAGGAAGAACAGTTGAGTGTGGGCTGCAGTTTCTGAGGTTTCAGATCACGAGCACTTTACCTCTACTGTGTGATGAGTCACAGCACTGGAACGAGAGTACACGATATATTAAAGATGCTCACGCAAGGGAGGCAGAAAAGTAAAAAGACAGTCAGGGGAGGGACTTCAATATTCTCTTTAAGGCAACGTGGCAATGCTATAACTTTCTTTTATAGTTGCCACATTCCAAAAGTGCCACCTGCCTGGACCATACTTTCAATAAATACATGAGCCTTAGGAGCATTTAAGATCCAAGATTCTTCCTTCTTTGCTTCCACTTTCCTCTTATCAGCTGGGGCAACAGCAGTGTCTGGGGCAGGACCTCCTGTTGGTGCATGTCCAACTGCTGGAGCTGGCCCACAAGCCCCTCCATTGCAAATGAGACTCCCAACGTTAACACTGGCCAGGGCCTTTGTGAACAAGCCAGGCCAGAAAGGCTCAACCTTGACACCAGCTGCTTTCATAAGGGCATTGATCTTATGCTCCTTGACCAACACCTCGTCGTCGTGAAGAACAAGGGCAGAGTAGATGCAGGTGATCTCAGAGACAGAGGACATATTGTATGAGAAAATTAAATGATTAATTTTAAAAACCTGAAAAAAAAACCCACCAGCTCTGTATGTTTTATATCTGAGAATGTAACATCTTTCTGTTCTTCACAAATGAAAAATAATTCTTCCTAATTTTATTAATATAGAAATAAACAAAATGTATGTATTATATGGTTTTTTAAAAAGATCCAAACTGAAAAGGGAAATGAAATAATGAGTTGTGTTCTGGAGATGTCTGGGTCAGTAAAGTGCTTTCCTTATGACCATACACACATGAGTATGGAACCCTAGCACCTGTGCAGAAGCCCTGGTACATCTGTGTATGTGCTTGAAGCCCAAGTGATGGTCTGTAGAGAAAGGCAGATCCCTGGTACTCACTGGCCAGACAGCCTGGACAAAACCATGAGCATCAGTTTCACTGAGAATAGCTATTAAGTATCACAAAGTAAACAAACAAAAAAAGAAGATTGTTTATTTAACCAGGTAGCAGAGCTGTTCCAGTTCTGGAGAGCTTACAAATGTATAGGTCCAAATCGCTTGCTCATTGGTGTTAATTACCTTACACACTAACCTGTTGCATTCAAAGCTTTGCTTAATCACTGAATATCAACTGTAGCAGAGAAGGGCGTTCATAATCCATCTGACTCTTTCAAAATTACTCTAATTATGTTGGATGCTGATCACACCCAAGCTGAATATGTAGAAAAAAATAATTCTCTTCAAATGAATACAATAAAAATAGAAAGCATTACATATTCTTCTATTTTAATATAACTCCATATAGCTTGTATCTTACAACTATCTTAAAACCTCAAAGTGAAACACTGAAAAATAATGACCGGTCAAACATTAATCACCTTTGATTTTTATTTAGATTTTCTTATTTTAAATACAGGCCTATAAATAGTGCCAATAGCCAATGATCATAAACCATGTCAAGGCTGAGTTTCTGACAAATGTGCTTTTCAGTTTGCTTTAGTCTCTGGTTCCAGTGTAGCATTGCCCTTTAAAAATGCTGCAATAAATCAGGGCTGTTCCCCGCACTGTGATGCTGTGATGTAAATGACCACAAAGCCTCAGCATAACTCATACATGCAGAATGGTATGCTCAAATCTCTCATTCATGGAAATAGAATTTAATTTGAAGCAAGTCAGTTGTTCATCATTTCTATTAAGAACTTTTCAAAAAATAAAAATAAATAAAGCGATTAAACCACATTGTCCCTATTCTACCATGGTGGTCTGCCGTTGTAAAATCTGCCATTCCCTCTTAGTGCAGCATTCAAACTAGACATATAGCGGCTGCTATATGATGCAATAGCTATATAAGAAATGGATTTTTCCTAGTATTATTTATAGGCATATATAATAAAGAATAACCACAAATCCAGTCTTTATTCAATCCTTAAATGAAGACACTGTCTTAAAAAACCAAAGCAAACATTCAAACCCTAGTTTGGCTGTTCGTTGGGCTATTAAAGCTCATTGTATTTGAGATATCAGTAGAGTATTCAGGCATGATGTGCCAATCAAAGGAAAGCAGGCAGAACATTTGCATTGGGAAATTATGGCAGCCGACTTAAGGATCACACATCAATTAGTTCCAGTAATATTTAATGTGAAATATCTTAAAAATAAAGAAATGTAATGGAAAGTGTTATCACTTTATATGATAATATCTTAGTCTTTTTAGATTTCTGTAAATCAAATATGCCTACAAAATTTTGCTCACTTCCTTGCAAGCAGGATTATCATATATACCATACGTTCATGTGTGTGTTTTACTTCTTGTAATAGTCAGGGTTCAGGACCACCGAAAGAGCAATAGAGGCAGATATTTACATTATAATTTAGACAGGACAGTCTCCACACTAGAGTGGAGAGTGGGATATGACTTTCTCATGTACTCTGGTGCCTCACATTTGACTATGTCCCCTGGATGGGGAGACCTGGTGGCACTCAGAGGAAGGACAGCAGGTCACCGAGAAGAGACTTGATACCCTATGAGCATATACAGGGGGAGGTAATCCTTCTCAGGAACAGTCATAGGGGAGGGGAATAAGGGGAAAATGGGAGGGAGGGGAGAATGGGAGGATACAAGGGATGGGATAACCATAGAGATGTAACAAGAATAAATTAATAAAATAAATTTTTAAAAAATAATAATTTATAACAGTAGAAAAATTATAGCTATAAAGTGGCAACACAAATAATCTTGTAGTTGGGGTGCCCACAACATGTGGAAATGAATTAAAGGGTCACATCATTATTGGAATAACTTACAGGCTGCACTCCAGCTAATCCAACAATGACTGACTGTGAATGGAAAGTCCAAAAATCGGATAGTTTCTCAGCCCACAAGGCTAGATGTCTTAGCTAGTCTTAACTATATGCTGGAATACCAAAGAGTTAGTCTCCAATGCCAGTGAAGAAATGGATGTAATTAGCAAGGAGAGAACAATTGGGCTAAATGCAAAAGCTTCTTACTTAACTGAGTTGGTAGAATTATTGTCTAGCATGCATGAGGCCCTTGGTTTGATCACCAATGCTACATACACTGTAGCTGATATTACACAATTGTACTCTAAGCACAGAAGGGTTTGAGGTCTGGAGATTAGGAGTTGAAGATCATTTTTTCTACATAGCAAATTCAATGCCAACATTGGGCCTCAGTTCCAAAAATTCCTATACTAGATAATCCACAAAACCATAAATTATAGCACCTATCAATTTTTTATAAAGTGATACAAACATCTCTGTATTCCATGCTCATCATATTGATTGCCTTTGTAGAAAACAAGAATCAGACTGACACATGATAAAAAAACTATTTTTCTATATGACTTCTTTATCTGAAATAAGTTATGTTTCATGTATCAGAACATGTTGGAAATGCACATGATTATCGTTTTCCCCAACTAACTTGTCAATCAACCCTAGGTTAAGGCAAAATAGATTTTGTATTAAAAATTTGCAAACTTACAGGTAAAACTTCATACCTCTTATAACAAAACCTGAAAGTGGAAAAAAGATTAATTACGAAGTGTACACATATGCTAGAGACTAGAAGCCACCTGTGCACATGAATGAATCTTTTTCAAATGCAAAATTTTCACAGAGATGTATTATTTCCTATTGTGATATTTCTGTGCCAAAATGTACAGCAAGAATTTTGTTTAATCTCATAGAACATAGAGTCAATTACTAATGAGTAATGCTTTGAAAAGTTGGTATTTGTTATTTTATTTTGGTAACATCATCTTCAAGTTTTTGATGTTATATCAGCATTCATCAGGCCATTTTAAATACTACCTCAAGAAATAAAAGTACATGGAACACAATGAATTCCAAATAGAAAACGATTCTGCCTTGGTTTCTAGTAGATCCAAATTATAAAATAGAATTTTAACAAAAAGAAAGTAATTGCAAGATTTAAAGAGCTATAATTAATTACTACTTGGTATGTGGAGAATTGAATTCTTAAGGCATGCATTAAAAACAACATTTAAAGATGAATCTCATGTTTTGTACTAATAAATGTGCATCCAAAAGAGGGACTGACTAGGGGAGAATCTAAAACTATTATCTAAATTATTATCTAAATCTACAACTGCTAAACAAACACAGTATTAAAGCACACCCCCAAATTCTTATCTTTATACTCATAGTTTAGTTCATTGCTCAAACATAACACAGAAATTTCTTTGTGAAATAGATGCAGAGGAATACAGAGACCCACAATGACTATGAAGTGTTCATCTCCAAATCGATCATCCTACCACACTCCTTTTCTCTCAGGCTAAGAGATAATTGCCTAAAAGGGAGCAAAAAGATTTTAATAGGCAGGATAAATAGACATCTGCAGTGTGACATTGGCTGGATATGAACAATCCATTGCACCTAAGAAATCACAGCAGCTGTGACTTCATGCATAAGTCCTACCTAAGATAGAACCAGTCCAATTTCCTCTCTATTTTTCTTCACAGATGTTGTCTCTGAAAATCTACCTATACTCTAGCACATGGTCTTATTCCCAGCTACATACAGGCAGCACTAAATGAACTTGGAGTGGGATGGGAGAGAGAAAAGGAAAAAGAAGGAGGAGGAGGGAAGGAGGAGGGAGGGGAGGAGGAGGAGGATGAAACAGACAGACAGAGACAATGAAGTTGCCAAGAAAAGTTGTGGAAGAATAGAAGAAATTGCAGGGAAGGGAAAGAAAAATAAATGTTAACAAAACACTTAAAAGTAGCATAGTTTCATCTTAACATCTGAACAAACCTTGTATAAGAGAAAGTTGAGATTATCTTGGACATAATTTTAGACATAAATTCTCTATGAAACTGTTTTAATCATGAAAAATAACTATCATGAGAGCTTGTGTCTATTTTCTCATGCTAAGATGGAACAATCATCACCCCTGCCTTTTCACAAGAATATTATAATACATGCTTGAAAACACATAAAGCTTTTCGTAAGGTTGGATATGCATGCCTGTGTGTATGAGCTGTCTTCCCCCTGAGGGACACAGATTACATCTTCAGGGAGGTCTACCAGGAGTGGCTCTGTTGAGCACTCCACCATAACTCTGATAATACTATTTCTGGAAATTATTCCTTGCACTGGTTCTTCCTAAGCAAGAATTGAAGAGCTCATATAACTCAGAATCATAAATTTCATAATTTATTTTAAGCTTTATACATGCTCTGAAACTTAAATAAGTGGCACCAAATATAACTCTATTTATAATGAATTGCTGTACTCAGTAAGATCTGATTACCCTCCTTCAGGCATTATCTTAAATACATGTAATGAATTAAATAAATCATGAATGATCCAATTTTTCTCATTTCTTCCATGTATCTGATTAATGACTTACTTTGTTTTTAAATCACATTTTGGAAGTCTTATGAATCTATTTGACTACACCAAATTCATATTTTAAAGGCCATCTTTCCTTTTTATTAATTAAAATTTTATTATAAAGAACTTGTAAACAAACAAACAAACAAGAAACAACCGCACACACCAAAATTAACCAGAACTTACATCTTAATGAAGTTAGAATAGATGTTCTGAAGCTGTGAATTTCACATTAGATTTCACATTTTTGCTTGAATTTACTTTTATGTATTTAGCCATCACCAAAACCCCCTAAAATATAAAAGAGTTAAAATAATCAAACAATTAGCTTTATATCCTTTTCCATGTTTCAACCGTCTATTGCCTGCATCCCACCCTTTCTCACTGCCGAGTATTTACCCTTTCTTCTGCTTGTATCCCAGGCTGACCTGGATCTTACCACATGGGCAAGAATGTATTTGAACTTCTAATCCTCCTGTCTCTACCTCCCAAGTGCTAAGATTACAAACTCTTGACAATTTTTACTCAGTGCTGAAGATAAAAGCAGGGGTTCATAAATGCTTGGTGACCACTGAACCAACTGAGCCACATTTCCAGCAAATTCCAGCAAATTTGACAAAGTAAAATGATCCCTATGACAAACAAGAAGTCATTAATATTGACAATTATTTTAATAGATAATAATGCAAATCTGACAAAGCACAAATAGAATGTGGTAGTTATTCTAGATATTAAAATTCTCAAAGAGCTGAGGGGGACCTCCTCCCCCTGTATATGCTCCTAGGGTATCCAGTCTCTTCTTGGTGACTTATTATCTTTCCTCTGAGTGCCACCAGGCCTCCCCATCTAAGGGACATGGTCCAATATGGGGCACCAGAGTTTGTGTGAAAGTCAGATCTCCTTCTCCCCTTAATGGTGGAGAATGTCCTGTCCATCGACTAGACTGGGTAGGGGTTCAAAGTTTACTGCCTATATTTTCCTTGGCTGGTGCCATAGTTTGAGGAGGACCCCAGGGCCCAGACCCGCCTGTAGTTTTCCAGGACCCTCTGGATCCTTCTATTTTTCTTATTCTCCCAGGCTTCTCACACCTACAGTCTCAATAGGATTTTCTCCCCTCTGACCCACTTTCCTGGTAGGTAAAGTTTTTCATGGGGGCGTACCCCTTGGCCTAGTGTCTCGATATAAGTGAGTATATACCATTTGACTCTTTTTGCTTCTGGGTGAACTCACTCATTATGATAATTTCTAGTTCAATCCATTTGGCCACAAATTTCAGAAATTCCTTGTTTTTAATAGCTGAGTAGTATTCCATTGTGTAAATATACCACAGTTTCTTTATCCATTCTTCTACTCAGTCACAGACATAGGGGAAGGGAGTAGAGGTGGAAGCGGGAGGGAGGAAAGAAAGGGAGGAAACAAGGGATGGGCTAACAATTGAGATGTAATATGAATAAATTAATAAAAAAATAAAATAAATAAAATAAAAAACCCGTGAGATCTGACTCTCACATGAACTCTGGTGCCCCTTTTCTGACCATGCCCCCTGGATTGGGAGTCCTGACAGCACTCAGAGGAGGGATAGCAAGTTACCAAGAAGAGACTCGATATCCTAAGAGCATATATAGGGGGAGGAGGTCTCCCTCAATCACAGACATAGGGGAGGGGAGAAGGGGGGAAGTGGGAGGGAGGGAAGAATGGGAGGAAACAGGGAAAGGGCTAACAATCGAGATGTAATACGAATAAATTAATAAAAATAAAGAAAGGAAGGAAGAAAGAAAGAAAGAAAGAAAGAAAGAAAGAAAGAAAAATTCCCAAAGAGCATCTGTCCCTCTTGATGTAGCTGTGCTTTAAGACCAGATGTACTATTTAAGTGCTAAAAGCTCTTAAGTACTTTGCTATGGAGGTGTATAAAGTATCAATTTAAAAACACAGTAAAAACTAACGGAGATGATCATAAATAACATTTTATAGCCTTGATAATCATATCACTGTTATGGTAGTCTAATACCAGCACTGTTTTGATTTTTTATTTTCTGTTTGAGTTGAACTGACTTCTCATTTGTGCTGCAGAAAACAGAACAGAGAGGAATCCCTGAATGTCATTTGCAGACATCCTCACATATTGCTACTTCTACAGGTGGAAACATTTGCATCATTGACATATATCTCCACAGACTTGCTAGCTGATTTTATTTGACATTGAAACATCATGTCTATGGATTTATATTATAAAAGTCTCATGAGAATGCCAATGACACTAAACCTCTTTCAGTGCAGGAGAATTGGTGGCATATTGAAAAGCATTGTGAAAAATTGACTAGAATAGCTCATTTCTGGGGGTTTTGCTTTATTAAAATAGAAAAATTCTGTTTAGTTACTTAGGAAAACTTTTTTAGGTTTTCTTTTCCAAAATATCATGACTTTAAAACAGTTTATTTTGATTTTAAAAAATATTGGATTTCTTTTTGCTTTGCTCTTTTAATTAGCTTTATTTTAGTGGCCGTGCTACTCAAGCCAGAAAATGAAGACAGATGCTTAAATCATTTTGTTTAGCTCTTACTCCAATGTAAACTACAGGATATGGCTATAGAAAAATGTGGTAAGAGTTAGTTCTGAGTATTGCAAACATAAGCCATATATAGTTTCTATTACTAAAACAAAAATTATAATTCACAAGGTTGGTCTATAAGCTGTTTAGTGATAATGTTTAAGAAGTCAAATTTCATATGGATGAAAGGTTCTCTTTCTTTATTTATATTTTTATCTTATTTTGGTTTCATGTTCAAGTATGGCAGCCATTTCATCCCTTGCTTACAGTATCATGGGGCATGTTATTTAGTGACAGTTACAGGAATAGCCTTCTCTGCAGTTTGCTCTTTCCCAGCATGAAGGAAAATGAGTTGGATGGTTTTCAGTTATGGGGCATGTCTATGAATCTTTCAGATGGCCTCAATTTTGTATGCTGCTAGCCAAATCACTTTTATTCCTCTCTAGGACATGGATGCTAATGTAGACGCTTCCCCGGAGTCTCTTACATTTATGCAAAGGAAGTCTGGATGGTTGGGAAAGCAACCCTCAATGAGTTTCTTGTCTGGATTTATGGAGTTCAGAAGAGCCATACCATCTTTCACAGCTCAGCTGACAGGACCACAATGCCTGTCACTACTCAGTGATTTTAAATCACCTACTAGGGTTTATTGCTGATCTTAGCTCAGCTGCTTCATCAGTGCATTCATTGTAAAATGCATGTATCATAAACAGAGGAGGGAAAATTTTTGAGCATTTTTTGAATCTAATCAATGTCTAAAAAGACTTTCATACTAGGATAAATCTATCACTTAGTAGTTAGTGATAGATAAAGAGTCTATTGTGTTGAGAAGTTACTGTTGTGCCTGACTAAAGGAAAAAGCTCAGCTCTGTGGTCAGGTAGAATTAATATGACTATAGGGCTATATTAGCTAGAAAATGTCAAGTGAAGTCATAAAACTGATATTCACACTAATTTAGAGTCTTATGAAACAGTACCAATCCAGTTATGATACAGAATTTTACATGACAACTTTACTGACCATTAAGTGCCCAGGCAGCAGGCTATCCAATTCTCTCTGGGCATGCTACATTCAATAACTTTCTATTACACATTTGAAAGATCATATGATATTTTCTTTGTGTCTATAGCTTCATTCTTTTAATATAATGATCCATATCATACACTGTCTTCTTTTCCAAGTGGATTTAGTTAAAGTATAATTGTAAAAGTTGAGTTTTGTTCACTTTGGGTATGGTTTTTTTTTCTGTATTTTGAGGGACTTTGTTAGTATGGTGTGTTTTTTTTAATTTTATTTTGAGAGAAGAACTTACAAGTTGGGTGGGGAGGGAGGGAGAGAGTATCTAGAAAGACTTGAGGCAGGTGAAAATATAATCAAAATGCACTTACATTAAAATTGTTTCAAAAAATAAAAATATATTAAAAGGCTGAAGGAAGTACTAAGTTGTGAGAGTTGTAAGCCCATGTGATCCTAGATCATGAGAATGAATTCATTGTGTTTTTATTTATATGTAAACACGTATCAGGATGAAGTCGGCCACATGTGCTCATGTTCACGAGGAGTCCAGATAAGGGGGTCATAGTCCCTGAAGCTATGGAATTGGAGGTGGTTGGAAGAAACCCTGTGTGGATTAAGGGACACAAATTCATGCTCTCTGGAAAGCAAGAAGTGCTCTTAACCTCTGAGCCATCTCTTTAGCCCCATAACAAGGTGAAAGGATTTCAGGCATTCTCCCCCATTCTCAGCACAAACTCAATTCCTAAAATGTCATACATATGATATATGGTAAAATACTTTGAAACTTTCTAAACATTTGAACTTTTTTTCTCTATTTTTATCATAGCTAGGGATGAAACCTAGCATCTCACAGATGCTGTGTCAACAATTATAATAGTTAATTTTGGATGTCACCTTGAGACAATTAGATCAAAATTTTAGCAGCTGTATTGGTATTTACATTTCTCTTTAATAATATTCAGAGTATCTTCCTATACCAAAACTCTAGAACACAGAGGTGAATGTGCTACCTAGGCATCAGTTCAACATCACCATATTTAATAGATGTGGAAGTGTTGGGTTCAATGGTGAGGTCATGCTGTCAGCTTGTGGAGAGCTAACTATTGTATTGACAACAACCTGAATTTTGGGCAGATTCCTAGGTGGCCCTTTTGGCCAACAATTTAATTATATGTAACACAAATCCTTGGACTGGAAGCTTCATTTGGTGACAAGAGATGGCCAGTTGGGACTCTGTCTCTTCAGCTATTTGACAATTTCATTTTGATTGCCTATGTATATGAATATATTTTAAAAACTACTACTGTATTAGGTTACAATACTGCCCCACAGATTGTTTATAATTTTAGCTGTTTCCTTCCACATTCTCCCCTCATGTCTATCTCCTTTCCCCTCCCTTCGTGACCCTTCATTTCTCATACCCCTATTAATCTATAACTATATACTTTATTTCTATTTCCTAATGATATCCATCTATACCCTCTACTTCCTTACAGTATTACCTGCTCTCTGCAGTTGTAGAGATTGTAGCTTGATAATCATTGACTTAATAGCTAATACCCACACATAAACGAATGCTTACCATATTTGTCTTTTAGTGTTTGAAAAACCTCCTTCAAGATTTTTTCCAGTTTTATTCATTTACCTGCTATTACTATACCAAATTTCATGGTGTCATTTTTAATGGCTGATTAATATTCCATTTTGTGAATATATTAAATTTTATTTAGGTTTTAATATTTATTTATTATATTTCAGTGCACATAATACAAGATTTTCTCTAGTATTTTTCTTTTTTACTGTTATTTTATTTTTTAAATATGCATTATATTATTACACACATATAGATTAAACTACCTACAGCAAGAAGAACCACAAAACAATCAGGAATTAAATAACTATTACATTCATAGTGTGTTTGCCTATTTGTATTTGTCAGCCTTAAGAAAACATCTTTCCTATCTTGGAGCATCTAAAATTCTGAATGTAAATCAATATCTATCATATCTTGTCATTATCAACTTAAAACATCTACCTAGACCTAAAAACATCTTAACCCCTAAACAACTAAGCTTAATTGTAAAACTAAGCTATCTGGTCTTAAACTCAATCAGAGACTTGAGAAGGAATAAAATTAATTATCTGAGTATACAAGGAGTTAAGTTAGTGGCTTCCCAAATGCTTTAGGACTTTTTATACATTTATTTATATGTGTGTACACATATATACACTACAGTATTTGCTTTAATTTTTAGGTTTTATATACTATTATAGTTATTTGTTTATTACTTATTTATATGTGTGTATGTTCATACATATACTCCATGGCATAAGTCAACCAGTAGGAATAAATTGTGACCTTCAGCAATGTGGGTAGCAAGGACTGAAATCAGTTCATCAGAATTTCTGAAATCTCACTTTGATATTTCCCTTGTCTGTTTTTTACTTTAATATTTACAATTATGTCTGTATAGTCACATATATTTCATATACCTATGGACCATATATTTTATATTAACATAAATTTTATTGCACATATTTATATTAATGTACATTATAACATACCAATATATTTTTATTTTTCCAGCTCTAAAAAAAAAAACATTTCAGATA
Organism: Acomys percivali; assembly: GCA_907169655.1. Classification (NCBI taxonomy): domain Eukaryota; kingdom Metazoa; phylum Chordata; class Mammalia; order Rodentia; family Muridae; genus Acomys; species Acomys percivali. The sequence continues at coordinate 81,271,916 of OU015751.1, read as the reverse complement.
AATTAGTTAGAGGCATTAATTAGAAATTAATTTAAAGGATTTATTTCTGTAGCCATAAGAATAACTGAGGTCATAAGGTAGTATCCATCAATCTTCCATCTCTCAATGATTTAATGAAATACACTGTACCTCCTAACTGCACACACTCAGCTAAAATGTGGGATGGACACAATTTAATGTTGCCATCATCTTACATTAAAAGCCGAGCTGATGGAAGAATCCCATCTAGAAAGCCCAAGTTTTGGGAAGTGAAAAAGTTGACCACCCTCATACTGACACACCTGGGGTGACAATCATGCTCACAGTTGCTGAACAGCACTAGTCACAAATATCAGAAAATGGTGAGAGAATTGCAATGCTGACAGAAACCTTGAGGAAAATGACCATTTAGAAAATGGAATTTGCTTGCTAGTCAACTACAGACTAAGTTGTTATAGGCCAAGTGACAGCTTGGACACATCAGCCAGCTCTAGCTTGGCACTCAGAACCTGCCAAGAAAGCAGAACAGCTATGAGTGAAGGAGAGTACTCCTAGAAACAAAAGTAAATGCTGGCTAAAGATTCCTCAGCAGGTAAGGCACCGTGGCCACTCAGACGACTAGATTTTAGGTCCCATAATCTAAAACCTGAAGCATGCAGCTACTTGTAACTCCCACTCCATCAGATGACATCTTTTGGCTCCTGTGAGTGCCTACAAACACAAGTGCACACACACACACACACACACACACACACACACACACACACACATATACACTCTCATGAAACTTAACTAAATTCTTAAACATTAATGGTTCCATCTGGTCAGTAGTATTTCTCAGTGAGTAAAGGTATTGGTGCTTTGGCTGACCCGAGTTTAATCCCTGAGACCTCATGATGGGACAAAGCTGACACAAATGTAACTGTAGGAACACAAGTGCACACACACACACACACACACACACACACACACACTCACACACACACACACTACATAAACAAATAAACGAATACATTTTTTAAGGAAAATGCTATCAACTTGGTACCCTTAATTTACCTGTTGCGGAAGGCGAGGTATTCAGTACACATATTTAAAAGAATTTGGCTTGAGCTGAGTGGTGATTTGTACTAACTTCAAATTTCTTGCTTTTTAAGCACATAAATGGAAACATCTGTCTTTGGGTAGAATGTAGAGTACTTTTAAAATCACAAATATGTTCATAATACTACATTGATATCATTTCTAGCATTCAGAATATGAAGTACATCAGTAAACCCAGCTGGGATAGGTTTATAATCTAAATAAAAGATAACAAAATTGCAATTATAAGCACAGATGGAAGTGTACAGCTATGGATATTGTCACTTTATATAAATCTAAGAACAATTAGAAGGCAAAAGATATTGATTGGGGAACACAGAGCCCCACAATTGAACAATCTGGAATGCCTGTTCGTATTCCCTCAACTTTTCCCATGACTTGCCTGCCAGCATTTTGTGTCATCTCCTTGTCAGTTCACTGACACTCTGTAACTCAGTTGAATAAATGAATCAGTAAACAATAAAAACTATGTTGAGGCATGCTGTCACTTACAAAACAAATGCAAGTTGGCTAAGAATACAGAAGGAAGAAAACAGGATGTTGAATTATTAGAAGAAATCTGTGAATAATTAAAGATGAAGCCACACACAGAGGATTGCAGGTAGAGTGAAGAAAGGCTTGCTATAATCAAGAGATTTGAATTATGATGGCTAGTTCTATGTTTTAAGCATAAAACATTATATTTAAAGGATAAAGTAATATATTTTAGTAATATTAGATCCTTTCAGGGCAACTATCAACCAAAACTCCAATAGTAAAATGATTAGACGCTCATGTAAATGGGCTTTGAGGTCCAGTCTTGATGCTGCTATTCTGAGAACACGTAATATTCCTGGAATAATTGGATTACATTGCCTGCTGCTCTTATATCTCATCTCATTTACACATGTGCTTGATACTCAGAGAAAATATTCAGAGTAACCACTGCATGCTGCAAGCACAAATGAATATTATTTCTATGCAGATTTTTTTTGGCAACTGCTTAAAACATTTGGAGATAGACCTGTAGGATCAACAACAGGGAGAGAGGATGAAGGTTTAACATTCTGTTCACAGGTCTGCCTCTAGCTCTCTATTTAATTGACTTGGGCTTCACCTCCATCTCCTGGCTGTACCATCTGGCTCACTGCACCGAGATTAGTCATGATACATGTCTAGAAATATAATAGTTATCATTTAAAATTCAAATCTACTGCTATCAAAGAGAGAAAGGGGATGACAACAGACATTAAGACTTGTAGCACTTACCTACAAGACTTGATGTCTTCATGTCCTGATGAAAGTTGACATCAGCTTTTAAAAGTACATAACAATATGCTTTACACTATAGTTAATTAGATATGCATTCATACTAGTTACATCTTTGTATTGCTATAAGGTAATACATGACAAAATAATTTAAGGAAGGAAGCATTTATTTTAGCTTCACACTTTGAAGGTATAGTTTATCATGGTAGAGAAAGTATTATAGCAGGAGTTTGAATCAAGTTGGTCTATTTGTATTCTCTATCATGGAGAGAAGGAGAGGGAAAGAGAGAGGGAGAGAGAGAGACAGAGAGAGAGAGACAGAGACAGAGAGAGACAGAGACAGAGACAGAGAGACAGAGAGAACATATATGTGTATTTACATGTGAGTATGAAGGGGAATCTCAGGTGTTATTCCTCAGGCAAAAATCTATCTTTTATTTTTATTTAATTAATTAATTGTAAGACAGAGATTTTTTTGGTTTTTTGTTTGTTTTTTGTTTGTTTGTTTTTTTACTAAAGCCTGTCAAATAGGCTAGACTAACTTGCAATGAGACCCAGAGATCAGCCTGCCTTGAATCCCTCAGTACTAGAATTACAAAAACAATGTCATGTGCTTGGCTTTTTAGATGTGCATTCTAGGAATCAAACTCAGGTCCTAATTCTTCTAAGGTGAGCATTTTATCAATTCATCAAAAATTTCCATAATGAATGTAAAAACTTACTTCATATTTCTTTGGACAGATTATGTCAGCTCCTTCATGAAAAACACAATAGAAATTATATTTATTGACTATTTACAATTTCTATGTCAGAGATTACTTTTGCACATGTGTGTAAGTGTGATTGTTGGTGTGTGTCAGTGCTTTTGTTTGAATTTGACACAAGCCTTTAGCTCCTAAAAAGAGAGAATTGTTCAAAGTCATCTAACATAGGTGTTTGTCTCCAGTACATTAATCATTTTATTATGAAATTTAGTGCACAACATATATTCTTTAGTGGTTAGTCACTAGGACATTGGTTTAAGATAGTATTGCAAACAAACAAAAAAGAGAGAGAGAAGAATATACCATAATCATTGGGGTCCTGCTCAAACTAAGGCCCTAGCCAAGGACAATACAGGTGGTAAAACTTAAACCCCTACCCTGATCTAGCCCATGGACAGAACAGTCTCCACACTTGAGTGGAGAGAGGGATTTGACTTTCTCATGTACTCTGGTGCCTCACATCTGACTATGTCCCCTGGCGGGGGAGACCTAGTGGCACTCAGAGGAAGGACAGCAGGTCACTGAGAAGAGACTTGATACCCTATGAGCATATACAGGGGGAGGTAATCCCTCTGAGGAACAGTCATAGGGGAAGGGAATAAGGGGAAAATGGGAGGGAGGGGAGAATGGGAGGATACAAGGGATGGGATAACCATAGAGATGTAACAAGAATAAATTAATTAAAAATAAAAAAAATTATATATATAAAAAAAAGAATATACCATAATCTCCACCCACATCTAGATGGGCAAGTAAAGATAATGTACGTATGTGGATATGCTTCAAATGCACCACAGCAAAACGCCAGCTAGAAGGTATAGTAATTGAATGGCCACTTTGTACAATTTCCCTCTAGAGGACAAAGAAATTAAATTCATATTCTAAGCTGAGCACACATTTTAGTAATAGTTAAAAGCTGATTACTCTTTAGCAGCACTGCTTAAATTAAGTACTTCCATTAAGCATCGCATCAACTAACACACTAACATTTCAGTTTCTCGGCAAAATATTAATGTAAACTCTGCGCCAGAGAAGCATTACAAGACTGGAAGTAGGCATCCAGTGGCTTCCATAACAGCTCCTCCTTCTCTCACAACCCTTTAGAGACAGGTGCAAATAAAGTGTGTACTCACCTAGAACAGGGATGAGGCAGGTGTCTCAGTATTGCACGTGCACAAACACAAAAGGATCAAAAGGAATGTGGCTATAGATCTCCTCTTTATTTGGCTTTGACATCACTAGCCTTGAAACGTCATACACTATATAAAGTGACAATTGAGAAGGAACAGAAAGTTCATAGCTAATCTTTCATGTGACAGATATCAACCGAGAATCAGAAAGCTGAAGTGATTTGCATAAGATCACAGAGAGACAGGAGCACATTCACATAAAACCCTAACTTTGAGGTAGCCGCATTACTTGTATTGGTAAATACTGGCAGTTCTGTAAAATCAAATGTTTAAACAAGATTGATACTTCGAGGCACACAACACAAAGGGCTCTTTCTGTTCTTGAAGTTATTAAACGGAAAGTAGAATGGTGCATGATCTATTGGTCTGAGATACTTAGATATCTACATTGAGTGTCCTTGCTCAAAGCCCTGTGTCCAGGCCTGTCTGCAGAAGAGTGAGGATGGAAAGGGGGATGAGAAACAGGTGGAACCAGAAGAGAGGGAGGAGGAGGGGGAAGGCAACTTAACATTCTGCTCTCTCCGAACTTCACATTTCTCACATTACACAAGTAGCATGTGGTGGGAGGGAGGTGGTTTTCTCAGCATTGTGCTGATATAGTTTGTAGATTTGATTCCCTCAGCATTTGAAAAGATCTTCAGCTACATGAACTAAATATGTAACATTTCTTTAGAAGACAAAGCCACGCTGGGTCTAAGTATAGTGTTTCCAATGACAAAAAATAACACTAACATGTGTTCTACCATATAAAAGATAGAAATCTTAATGCAGTTATAAATTCTTTATTGTTCCAGACTTGTACATTTTAACCTTCTATTCTTTACCTATTTTTGTGGGTTATATAAGGTAATCAATCAACTCAGAATGCACAAGGTTTCTTAATTCACAACATTTGCATAACAAAATCCACATTACAACTACTGTGAAGAAAGCCACTAACAGTTCTATAAAGTGCTCATGGACCTGCCTTTCTCATGGTCAAATAAATTCCTACTTTCACCAGTAACTAAGTATTGAAACATAGGTTTAACTTTCATTAATATAAACTCAGTGAGATCAGAGTATAAGTTTGTGATCCACTATGAGCGAAATAATTGTAAATGCACCAGGTGTGGTGACACACTCCTGTAATTCCAACACTAGAGAAGGAAAAAGCAGGTAGATCTCTCTGAATTCCAGGCCAGCCTGGACTACAAAGTGAGTTTAGGACAGCCAAGGCTACACAGAGAAACCCTGTTGTGAAAAACCAAAAACCAAACAAACAAAAGAAAGAAAGAAAGAAAATCTGTAATTATTGTTTTTATTTCCTCTGATGAGGGATTAGATGAGAGGCTTTTTCAAGCCTTCCTAGCTCTTTCTGAAGTGGCTGGTTCAACTGAGCTGTTCTGGCCTAAACTCCTCTCTAAGCTAATTCAAATTTGCTTCTTTTGGCTTCTGACTGAATTGCTCTGCCTGCCTTCAAACTAGTTCTGGCAATATGTTTAAATTTTCTGATTCCTTCTTTTTTTCTGGCTTTCTCTATTTTCACCTGTCTCTATCTGGTTCTCTCTGCAACGTGTTTCTATAAAACTATACCGGTAAACAAAATCTTCGTGAATCGCTCTCTCACTCTCTCTTTCTCTCTCTCTCCCCCTGTATTGCTTTTATATAGCCTCTTTCCTCTCCTGGTCTTATAAGAGTTGGGCATATCCTATCTCTGACTCATTCTGTCAAATCTTTCTCTGATTTAATACTTTGTCTGCCCCTAAATTAGAAGTCACTTTCAAACAGGGCTGCTTCCTTCTCTATACTAACCTCATCTTCATTGCTTGGGATTGAAGATGTATATGGTGGTACGTACTTCAGCCAGATCACACTGTAATCCAGAGCATGTCTGCTCCAGCAAGACCACATAGACCTAAAAAGGATGTGATCCCTTGCCAGAATATCCATCTTACTGGATGAAAATTCCTCTGCAAACACTTGCCAGACAATATAAACAAATAAGAATTTATTTTAGTTCCAGATTTTGGAGGGCTCAGTGGTAAGTAAAGGTGCATCTGAAAGCAGGGAAAACATTGTGCCTGACCATTGGCTTTTCTTTTACTTTTCACTTAATTGGTTTTCTACCTCTTTCCTTATTCCTTCCTGATTCCTGTAGAATGGTGTATTTGTATTTAGAGTGGATCTTCCGTGCATTAACTCCTTTTCAGATTTTTAAATATATTTTAAACATAAAAATATGAAGGAAATGAATAAAATGATGTGATCTATCTTCGATTTCCCTCTCACACAAGTTCTTTAGTCTCTGGTAATGTTATTTTGCTCCTTTGCTTCTTCTCTCCTTCTGTCTTTTAAGTTCAAAACCATTGTTGTGCGCAATTGTGCTCTTGCCTCCAAAGTTTGGATTATGTTTACGATCATTGTTACTATTAGTGACAATGTCGTTTTTCAAATTTCTGGAAGAAAAAAAACAAGTAAGTTAGACCTATATAGCTATACGCTCTTTGCATATGTAGACTGACATGTAAGTCAGTAAAAAAATGACACTTAGGTAAACAAAATGATACAGTTAAAAGCATTAAGACAAAGCTAACCTAGAGTGATCCTGGAGAGCGTTCTTTTGCATAGTTCATAATTTAGTACTGTAAAAGAGGTTAACTATGAGAACCAGTTAATAAAATACCCATGTCAGTGCTGCCACTTCAATTCCACTTTGACAATTAAAAAAAAAAAAACTCCTATTTGTTCAGAATGCCCATTACTTCAATATATGTGTAAATTGAATATTGTCAGATGTAAAAGAAAAAAAGCCTGCATAAGGGTTTCAAGAAGTGAATAATTTGCATTCTTAGATTTCAGGGAAATTGGCTTAAGCAAAATATTAATGTGACAGGTCTCTATGAGCTTGGAGGAAGAGGAGCATAGTAATGCACTGGTCTTGTTTCACGGAGGGAATATGACACTCTGGACAGCTCAGGAGACTGGCTGCAACATGCAGATGAAATGAAAGGCTCTCGCTAAAGCTGCCCTGCACTGCTCAGTGATGCTCCGTCCTCGCAGACATTAATGAGTCACTAGCTATTTTCCCATGCTTGTCATAACCTTTGTGTCACCATTTCAGTGAAGAGAGAGTAAAAGACATGGAACTTCAGGGAGAGAGCGTCAAAGCAGGGCTGTCAAGGGCTGGCAGCCCAATGTGATCTGACTTCTGCTCTACCCACTGTTCCCTGAGAGGCTCATGTCAATCTCACTTGGCCAAAGTTTTCAAACACAGTACTTAATTTACAAAATGTCTGAACACAATCAAGTTGTCACCACCCCATCTTACCAGCTTTCAGGTAACGATACTAATTTAGAGATCCAAATTTAAATCACTGTGCTTTTATTAGGTGCTAAGAAACAAGAATGTGGATTCTGTCTTGTAAAGTAGTAAGTATAAGACATTTTTAAAATTATCTCCGAGTTCATATGACACTTAAAGTCACACCTTTTCCTCGGGGATACATATCCATGTGAGATTTCGTGATAAACTTGGGGTAAATTTTGGCTTATCCTAGACTCCACTCAATATTAATGATGAATAAAAGCTATCAATATTTAAAACTATGTGATGTCAGAGCATGATGTTCTATTTGGGCATTAGGATATTCCATTTGAATAATATTTGCTAGGAAAATCATTGAAATTCTCCCTCTCTCTCTCTCTCTCTCTCTCTCTCTCTCTCTCTCTCTCTCTCTCCAATGTTAGCATGTAAAGCAACAAAGATATTTCCAAAAAGGTAAAGAGAAATAAATAATATGTCATATATTCTTGCATTGTTAATACTAATTGATTCCATCTTTGGAGATCTGTAAGTACAGATAAATACAGTCCATGTGATTAAAGCTGTTCTAAGGCAGAGTGTAGAAGAAAAGTAAAGGTAAATTCTTGCCCCTGGGGTTGTGTCTATCTCTCAGAACTCACCTGAGATCTGCTCAGCTCTGAGCAGAGGAAACAAAATCATTAAAGTATGTGGGTATGAAAATTTTATAATCTGCTTATAATTTGTAAGATACAGTATATTAACTATTTTTCTCAGAAAAAGGAAATGTATAATTAGTTTGAAAAACCTTTGCTTTCTTTAATTCCTAATTAGAGCCTTTTTCTGTAACTCCAAAGATATTTTACTTTCCTCGATTTGACACAAAATAAACTATTCTATGTGTAATTGAATTTAAAAACTCATATGTGCACACATTCGTATAGGTATCTGTACTTGTGTGTTTATATTTTACTTGTTGTATTTAGAAAAAAGCAAAATTTTCTGAAGAAGTTACAGAAACAAACTGTGGTCTTTAATTGAACTTTTCTTGTTTAAATCCCAAGTAATATGATGAATGTTTCCCACAGAGATCTGGAGATTAGACATGCTTCTAACTTTTCATTCTTCTCCTTCTTTCTTCCCATCGGCCTGCTTAAAGCAAACTTTATATACCAACCTCAAGAGAGAAATGCTGCTTTTAAAAAAAGAGAGAGAGAGAGACAGAGAGACAGAGACAGAGAGAGAGAGTGAGAGAAAGAAAGAGAGACAGAAACAGAGAGAGAGTGAGAGAAAGAAAGAGAAAGAGACAGAGAGAGAGAGACAGAGACAGAGAGAGGAGACAGAGACAGAGACAGAGATCTGAGAGAGCTCAATTGGTAAAGCCCCAGTATTAGAGGAAGAAAGAAGTTGCGGAGAGAAAGTGATATTCTTTACATGATTGCTAAAGAGTACCTTCCTGTGCTTGTTGCTTAATTCTCATTGATGAAAAATTAGTCCTGTACAAAGGGAGAAGAAAGGCAGATATGTGTCAGTTTTCAGAAAGACTTCCACAAAAAAAAAAAAAAAGACCTTTGTCTGTTTCCTGACAGAGATAAAGGTGGCATACTTCCACAGTCCTCAGCCAATGAAGATGATTTTGGTAGAGACTGATACACAGATGAATGAATATAGGCTAAGTCATAACTTTCTCCATTTGACTACATTTTCTGTTTTTCAATTAAATGAGTTTATCATGTACCTGTTGTTTCAATGTATGCATATGCTGGAATGGCTAAATTTTACTCACCCCACACTCACTCAACTCACATTTCTAATTAGAACACTTCAACTCTATTTTTGAAAACAATTTAAAATAGTCAACACAGTGTCTCTAGAAATTAATCCTTGTAGTTAACTGAGGTCGTTTTTCCTTTTGACACACCCCTAGCTTATTGCATCCACTGTCCTCTGATAACTACCGTTGCCCTTTCCACTTCTGAGTTCAACAGTTTTATTTCCCAGCCTGGTACTTCTTTCTTTGTCTTACTTATTTACTTTACTCTGCAGGTTTCTTTACCTTGCCACAAATGGCAACACCACTTTTGGTCTACACCATATTTTCTCTGTCCTTCCACCAGTTTAAGTTCCTAGTGCTTAGAAAAGAAAGTAAGTCTTTGTAAAGGATTCTCTTTATTTACTTCCTAAAGTTCATTTCTGTCGAATTTGAATTCTATACCAATGTATCAAAATCAAACTTATTTTGCATCAGTATAAAAAAAAAATTCTATACAAATGAATTAAAAATAACCTTGGTTGTTTGTAACAGTTAAGGTCTTATGTTGAGGAGCAGTTTCAATAACCTACTTTTTGTCCTTTAATTCCTATATATTCCTATATTCCTTGTTCTTTTCAACCCCTGTCTCCATGGCTAAGAAAGAAAGATAAAGGAAAAGAAAGTCCAACCTGAGTCAAACCTTGTTTGCACTCTGAATAAAACCAATAATAACTTATAAGCAATTCCCGATAAAAATAAATATCCATATGCCAAGAAAACAACAAAACCCTACATAACCGACCCTAAGGGAAATGGAGAAAAGCTCTTTTTTAAGGCTCCTTTTAGCTGATTTGGGACAAATAATAAATGTAACATTTATATAATCCTTGATTGTTTCATGGTCCTTCTTGCTGTATGTAGTTTATTGTATATATGGTAATAATATAAATGCATATGTCAAAAGTACAAAAATTATTTTTAAAATAATAATTTTTAAAATACTGAAGAAAAAAATTTTTACAAAATGTTTTTCTCTCACTTCCTCATTCCTAATGTCTACCTTGGCTTTAAATACCTGACACTTGATTTAAGTTAATATATACCACACACGTTGTGGATATCCAGGCACCAAATTGGTTGTAGAAAACTGTTTAATGGTAAAGTTAAGATATATTAAGTAGTATTTGTAAAACATCCTTTTCAAAATTGATCAGAGAATCCTGAAAGAAAGGTGGCTCTGAACTATAGACCTTAGGGAAGGACTTTGTCTCTAGTTTAGATGCTCTATGCTAAAAACAGTTATGGAAATACAACTTTGCAGAGTGAACAAGATGTGGATCAATAAAGCATAATGAATAAATAACATATATATATAGAGATATAGATATATATAGATATTACAAATATCATTTGGCAGAAGCATAGAAAAGGAGACAGAAGAAAAGGAAGGGGAAAGAAAGAAAGGAAGGAATGAAGGCAAAGAGGGACAGATTTTATCATACTATAATAAAATTTAAAACACCAGAGCAGGGCCTAGTCAGAGTATCAGAAAAGGCCTTATAAAAACATTAGTTTTAAGTTGTCTCCAAAAATATCTAAGTGTAATGATCTAATGAGATTTTGTGTTCCTACATACATTCTAGATGGAGAAGGAAAATCAGATTCCCTGCAGCATCTAATATCTGAAAGGAAACAAGTGTGTAATTACCTAGGGAGACTATTGAAGAAACAACTGAAAATGAAGACAAATTATTCAAGACACAACTAAGATAAATTTTATTCTTTCCTTTGTCTTATCCTTCTACTGAAAGGACTCGTGCACCTCTCCATTTTTTAGCATCTTTGTAGATCCAAAAAACAGCACTGAATGCCAATAATCTCAGCTCACCAGTGAGAACACACCAACCAGCAAATTGGTGGAGCTAGTGAGTTTTAAGAAAGAGGATAGTTTATAAGAGTAACCCAGTTGATTTAAAACAGGAATTATAAAGTACAATAAGTAATCTAAAATTGTATAATTAAACAAACAAGTTGTTTCCACAAAAACATAATTAGAAACTAAGAAGAACATATTTATATTATGAAAATGACAAAATTATGAAGAGGATAAAAAAATGTGGGACTTCAGATTGTGTGCTGAAATTTCCTTAACTACCATGGAACTCTTACTTTGCCCAGGATAGTTCTAGAAATATAGAGCATCTAAAGATGCTCAGAATTGAGTCTACTCTTCTAAGTATTTGCATAGACTATCCATTTAAATAAAGTGAGTATCCAATGATTATATTCATTTGCATTCTTATAGTAAATTGTTAGATTACTTTTTTTAATGGAAAATTTTCTTTTGTAATGCTTACTTTGTGGAATGACCACCTGCAATATTAAAAAGTATTCATAAAATATATTTTTAGCTCAATAAGCATATAAAATAGTTGTAAAAACGTAAAGAAAATATAAGATAAAGTTTTATAGAGTTTAAAGTTTTATTATGAATTACATTGAACAAAATTTTTCTTCAACACCGATACAAAATCGTCCCACTAACTCCCAGAAAATCGTGTAAAACAAAAGCAGAAAGAGTAAAGGGTAGATACTACAATATCCACGGAGTTCAGCTGTTGTTTGGAATTAGGACCTGTAAATAAAGAATATTATTATCTCATGATCCAAGAACAGGACAAAAGGAAGGACTTCTACAGCATAGTAAGTCGGAACCAAGCATTTAAGAATAATGGAGAAGCCCACAGGTCCTAAGACTATAAGGAAATCTACTAAAGACCCTCATCAAAAGAAAGTAATCTTCAGGTCTCTTTTTAACACCCCAACAAAGGAACCAAAACATGAAACCCTGAATCATATGAAGACACAGAATTTGCATATTTTTAACTGAGTATTCAAAGATGCACAATGTTTTTGAACCTATTTGAAAATGCATTTTATACAAAAATGCATTTATAACAGAATTGATCTCTGTCTGTCTGTCTGTCTGTCTGTCTGTCTGTCTGTCTGTCTCTCTCTCTGTCTCCCCTGTGTGTGTCTGTATGTCTGTCTCTATTTCTTGTTACCAATATTAGAGACTAAGTCCAATTACACGTTCTGCAAGCTCTATAAAATACACCTTCATTTTTGGCATTAAGATTGTTGAGAGTATTACAATGTAATCTAAGCTGTCCTCAACCTTTCAGTTCTCCTGCCTCACAGTTTAGAGTTCAGTGACGACCCTGTACCCTACATCCATGTGAACAAACTTTCTATAATGTTGGTGGTTATATTAGCCTTTAATTTTCATAAATTTACAAATAAAACTGGATCCATCTTCTAGACAGATGATTTCTTGATATAATCACACTATTTTTAAATACATTTTCCTCACTTGATTACAAATTGCTCATTGGAGTATATATTCCTTTAAGCACACCTTAGACAGTCTCACATTGATTGTCACAGACTTTTTAAATATTCTAGACACTTGCTTTGATTTCACACTCAATATCTAACTCTCCGAATTTGATAAGTAGCCTTGCAAAGTTATAAGCAGCTTGTGACAAGTGTCTGCAGTGAATGCAAACACAAGCAAAATTAGCTTTTATTTCTCAGAGTCATTAAACACTAGATGTGAACAATATAAATTACTTCGTGTCATTTTTTACATTGGAGCAGTTGAAAGCTTCCTTTGTAAAGTGAAGTACTGATAGGCAAACTGACGGTTTGTTCAATTTCATGTTCACATTACTGCAATTCCTGGTGGGCTTTCATTTCAAACTGGGATTCCTTTGATACTCAGGCATCTTATGTCTTATTTCTCCAGGCTATGATCTCTATATTCACTGCTTCTTTTGGAAAATTAGAACTTCTGTCTTTCACAGTATTAAGGAGAGACTTTTTAAAAACTATATGCTTATGACCTGACCCTGACCCCTCAAAAAACCACAAACACGAACACAAATACATTAGCTGGGAAAAATGACAGGAGTTTGGATTTGTTGTAACTGCAAAAACAAAACAAAACAAACAACAATGACAACAACAAAAACCAAAACCAAAATACTTCTATCATTAGCATGCTGCTTTTATTATAAAATATAGTTCTATAAGTTTTGAGTTTCATCAAAATATCTCCTCATAATTTAACAAGATGTTACCTTGACAAGGTTCAACTTAAATCACATTGTGATCTGTGTTATTGACTCAGAAGACGCTTTCTGCAATAGAGTGACAATAAGAATCTAACTTATAATCCTACAGCAGTGAAACTCAGGGTTAAATAACTCAAGTGACTTAGCACTTGTGCTAGAATTGTTGATTTGGCAAAAAGATAATACACAGAGTAAATTCTATAGTTAATATAGTGACTATGCTCTCTGTACATCTGCATACTAGAAAAAACCCAGAATGTTTTTAGTTATATGCTTTCATATGGAGAATTTCAGACATATACTTAGAATCAAGGCAATTATCTTCTCAGACCTATAATGCAATTTGTGGTAGGTCCTGGATCCATAATAAACATAGGCTCTTAATTTTTCATATTCTTTTATTTTGAATTCTAAAAGTAGACCTAGGTTACAAATTTAAGGTTACTTCACAATTAAAAATATTTATGAAAGTTGATTACCACCAATATAGACGATTAAGCTAATTACTTGACATTCTTAAGGCTCCAAGTTATTATGCTTATGTAAAAGAAAGTGCGTATACTGAAAACGTTTTTTTAAAAAAAGCACTAGCATAAACACATGAACAAAACAGCAAAACAATATGTACTCATATTCCAAATGAAACATTTGTACTCCAAATTCCAAATGTAAATATTTGATGCCATGGAAGTTGAATTCAGGACAATTCCGACACACATGTGGCAGTTGCCTAACAATTACCTCTAGAGAAGGGCATAGGTTGAATAACATAAGGTGAAAGCCAAAGGATGAGAGATGTGGCACTGGGGAAAAGATAGCCAGGTAAGGTGACAGTGTGAAACCCTCACTTGGAAGCACAAGTTAAGACTTAATATGTACCTTGGTAAACATATCAACATAATCAAAAACAGTGAATGTTGAAAGCTGAAATATCTCCATTATTACTCAGAAGAGCATCTCACAGATATAAAACATCTTTCAACTATTCCTTTTTTATTTCAGAAGTTGGAACAGGAACTCAAACAGGGCAGGAATCTGGAAGGAGGAGCTGATGCAGAGGCCATGGAGGAATTCCTTTTATTGGCTTGCTTCCTGTGGATGGCTCAGCCTGCTTTCTTGTAAAACCCAGGACCACTTGCCCGGAGGTCGCCCCATACACAATTGAATGTGCCCTAACCCATCAAACATTAATAAAGATAAGGCACTTCAAGCTTGCCTACAGGATAATCTTGTGAAGGACCTTCATTAACTGAGGTTCATTCCTTTGAGATGACATTAGCTTGTTTTGTTAACAAAAATCTATCTAGCATAGACCCAATACTTCAGATTCATGTTTAATGAAGCTTAGAGCTAGGAAAAATCTTTCTTTTGGTCCTGTGGTCCTATATGTGTGTTCAAGTACAATTGTCTATGAGCAAGTGATCAGTGTGTGCTAAAATTCTGGCAATTGAAACTTTTTCCTTCTGGATGTTGACAGCCTGAGACTGCTTGCCTCAGACATCTACTACACAAGACTAGCTAACGGACTCCCCACCCCTCCTGCTGTTCATAATAAAGGTTCTGAGTTCCAGCTGTGGTGTATTTGGTGTCAGTCCATTCTAGTGTCCACAACCTATCTGACCCCAGCCTTTCTGTATGTGTGTCTATATGTGTATCTTTTCTCTATTCTCTCACTACCATAATCAGATCAAGTCCAAAACCATGAAGAATGTCGCAGACATGAATAAATATCTCTACAGGATGGCGTACAGTATTTTAAAATATCCTAAAAAAAAAAACAAATGAAATTTTGAAGCCCAGTGACTTATATCTCTTGGAGAGACAAACAAACAAACAAATAAAAAACAAAACCAAAAACCTAAGTCCCTGGGTGGCCTTTAAGCCATATAAATAAAAACACCAAGACCTTTTAAGATTTTCACAATTTAAGCCATAGCTCGGCCGACTCTCAACTATCTTACGTTGCCTCAGTCAGCCACATGGCCAGATATCCCCCCAGGCCCAGAAGCATGTCTTCTTCCATGTCTCCTGGCAAAAGACTTCTCTCTTTTCCGTTCCCAGATTTCCTTTTTCCCTACCAGGAAGTCCTGATTTCCACTTCCTGGCCTTCCATCCAGCTAATTGATCAATCAAATCTTTATTGACATCTGCTACATCCACGCAAGACATTTCCCCATATGCAATGCTGCTCATATTTCATACATTCAAAGTAGATACATTTTACTTATTAATAAAATTAGTGTATTTTCAAAAATCATTTATAAGTGAAACTGTGTGAGATATCTAGTTATGTTTTCCTTATGAAATGTTTAGAAGATGATTTTCTGGTCATTGTCCAACTGGAAAGTCCATTGTAGTTAAAAAGTGTTTAAGTGGTTGTATAAGCAATTGAATTATTTTTAAGTTATTAAAGCTGCTTCTATGCTTTGTCAAAATTACCACAACAAAAATTAATACTTTAATTAAACTTTCAATACTATTCTCTAATAGTACTGTAATTATTTACCTAAATTAAAATTCATGTAACATATTTATTCTCAATTATTAAAGTATATAGTGTTGCTTATAATTCTACTTAATCAGGCTGATATATTGAGCCTCTATCAGCATAGTTTTTCTTCCACATATATACATACAATGCCAATCTTAATGAAGAAACAGAAACTAGACTAGCTGTCCTTCACAGCACTCTTACCAATGAAATTATACATTTTAATTAACATAGAACAAAGGCAGTAATTACTACTGGACCCAAGTGTCCTTTTGCATGGACCAAGGCAACTTTTGTTTTGCTTCTTTTTAAATAACAAAGAAAGCTCCCTTGCCAAAGCTGCATGAAATCAATACATTTTTCTCAGATAAATGATTCTAACATGAGAGAACACTTGATGTAGAAGATAATATTTAGATGAAACTTCTTTCTGGTGTTTTCAAGGAGACAGTTACATTTATTGAAACCCAAACACCTTCATAATTACAGATACCAGAGATGAATCTGAAGTCAGCTCTCACCTGAAGCCAGAGATCTGTCCACACTGCCATGAAAGAGAGAGCTTGAGGCTACATGGTTCAAATGCTTAGGCTGTCATGAGAGCCTTAGAGAAGAAACAGTTTTAACAAAGCAGTTACAGATGATAAACCACCTCTCTGCTAAAGACTTTTTCCACACAATTTCGTGAAGAAGTCCATCTTTACTAAGAACTCAGGTCTTGTTAAAATAAAACCTGACACCAGTAACTACCCAATTAAATTATTTCCCACAATATGTCATAATAAAATAATGACTATATTAACTGATATTTCAAATAGAATTTCCTCAGGACTGTTATGCAGATGAAGGTTCTCCTTGATATTCAAAAATGTGCATCCTAGTGACCTTACAGTTGATGCAGCTGGGTTTTTAAGATACCAGTTTACTGAATTAACAGGCAAGGTGCATCAAATGCTTGAATCAATGTGGATTCTTGGCATTGTCTCCTGGACAATCAGCTGATTAAGGGAAAATATTAATTTTCAAATAGATTCAGTGAGTCAATGTTTATTATGGCAGAAAATACATAGTATAAATATTTTATTGGAAATAACCCTTTAATACAATTTATTAGAATTGTGGTTTCCCCTCTCCCAATTCATTTCAGATCATCCAAATAGGCCTACTCATTCCAATCCCCACCTTTCCTGTCTCTTTTATTAGAATACAAAATATCTAAAAGTAATCATAACAAATAAATTTAGAATACATAAAAATAAATAAGCCAGAATAGGATCAAATAAGCCACAGACAGAAGAAAAAGAACCAAAGTTGAAAAAATACATACAGGTGCAGGACACACACATTCACACACAGAGAAATACTATGAAAACTCAAAACCAGTAATCATAATGTATATGCAAAGGACCTGTTTTTTGTTTGTTTGTTTGTTTGTTTGTTTGTTTGTTTGTTTTAAAGCATTATGAGATAAAGAACATGCAAAAATGCCTTTGAGTTCATTTTGTGATGGCTCTCTCCTGGAGATCATGGAGCCTGGCCCCATTGTTTGTATACCCAATGAGACTCTATGGGAGAAAACTAATTTTTCATTAGCAAGCACTTATCAGTTAGAGATAGCTTCTTGGCTGAGGATAGGATTTGTGTCCACTTCCCCTCTCAGTACTGGGATCTCATCATGCCCAGACCTGTGCAGTCTTGCTTAAATATTACATAGCAAATAGATAGTCATATTACATAATCATTTTTGAAAGGTGATGTTACCAGCTCTAAAAATGCTCATTAATCTTGAAATATTACAGTTGTATTTTAACATTTATACAATTCTGTATGCCAAGATTTCTGAAAACAAAGTATATGCTTTTAAGCATTTTGTGTACAAGTCTTGGCACTGATCCGCATAGCTCCAAACCACTGTTCAGTGTTTGATGTTTCTCTCAATTTGTAATTATCCTAATTCCATAACATATGACTTTCTTACAAAAAAGAAGAAAAATCTGACTCTGATCTCAATTTGCCAAAATTGTACTTCTCCTCACATTTTAAGCCAAATATAAAAGAGGGCAATTTTGTGTTTAATTTGGTTTTAAAATAACTTTAAAACTAAAATGACTTACTAAGTTATCTAATTGGATTGGAAGCAATAGCATCCAAGCTGAATCATACTAAATCATCAAAAATAGTAACTTTGATCTGCTTTTCTATTTTAAAACCCTTGGATACTAGACAGAAATTAGAAATATTGTGTCATCTAGTCTAAAGAAAGTAACTTTTGGAAATGAGAGTTTCATGTGTAAAAACTTCCACTTTGTTTTTATTTATATATGGTTAAATGTTCTTTTAGATTTATTTTTATTTCATGTCTAAGAATGTTTGCCTACATGTGTGTATGAGCTCTGTACATGTGGCTTTATGCCTGTGGTGTTCAGAAGAGGGAATTAGAGACCCTAGAATTGGAGTTATAAATAGTTGTGAGCCAACACATAGCAGGTGGAAACTGAATCCAGGTCCTCTGTAAGAACAGCAACTGTTCTTAGTCATTGAGCCTTCTCTCTGGGCCTTTATTGATTTTTAAAGTTACTATTCTCTACTCCTTTCCATAGTTATATTTCATATTTCTCACACCAGATGTCCAAAGAGTAGTTCCATACTCTAGGTAACACCTAGAAGATACCAGGTGGGTGTCCTGCAATTCAGTTCAATTCTGACCATCTACCTAAGGATATTTTGATGCTTAAGAAGGCTTGGGTACATGAAACTTCTCTAAGGATTATATTAACAAGATCAAGACTATCAATTACACATCTGGGTTCCTACCTTCCCACTATCTTAACTAAATTTGCTTGTACAGTTTACATAGCTCAAAAAAAATTCCAATTACATTTGCTTGATAGTTTAAAATGTTTATAATAAAAGATGCAATTAAAGTGTCAGGTGAATGGGGTACAGAGTCTCAACTGTAGATTCAGCATGCACCACTATCTCAACACATCCTGATTGATGTTTCCTAGATTCCACAGCACAGAGAATTTCATGTAGCCTTCTTCAGAGAATTTCATGTAGCCTTCTTCAGGTAGGCAGAGTTGTCATTATCTCCACTTTCAGCAGCTCTTACCTCCACAGAGGTAACTTGGCTTGATCTTGCTGGTGACAAATCCTTTTTAGAAGCCCATCAAGATTCACTTATTTAGAACAGAATGCATATTACTCAGGAACTACTGGGGATGTAGAAGCCATGGGTGAGGAACTACAACCAAACATTAGTATGAAAGATTCTATTGGCATCCTTCTCTACAAAGGAGGTCTGTCTGTCCCAGGCACTGAAGCAGAGGAAACAGACTGCAACAAATGTTCTCCCAGTACTTTTTGTTAAGGAAAGGTCAAAAGTTTTAGGAGTTTATGCAAAGGATTTGAGAAATAATCCGATATGCTGTGTCTTATTATTTTGTAAGTCCAAAAGACTAAAGAAAATGAGTTATTGTTACAAAATTTAAATACAAAGTCACAGACAAGTAAAGATAAGTGGAAAATTCACGCTAGTTCTACACTACAGCGTCGAATAGAACAAACAAGAAAGGAATTGGGAGATGTCGTGCTGGTAAAGAGCTTCCCAGACAAGTGTGAGCATATTATTTTGGATTCCCAGAGCTCACTTAAAAGCCAGGTGGATGTGACAATCTGACATTAATTCCAGGAGCACATGCTGTTAATTTTGAGTTTTCCTTAACAATGTCTCCGTCAACCATAATAACATACAGGTAAATCACACTGTTATTAGTAGGGGAGTGTGTCACTCCATGTACAGGAAAACTAAGTTTTCCCCAACTTACACTTTTTCACCAATCAGGCCATACTGATCTTTTTTAAAACAAGGTCTTTCTACATCACAAACTGACCTCAAATTTGTCACCTTCCTGCGTCTTGTTTCCGGAGACTGTGATCATTGGCATGTGCAACTAGGCTAGCTTACCGTTTTTCATCTGAATTTGAAGTTTATTACAGATTTGAAAACTTTTCAAAATAATGTAAGTCAATTATTTAACTAGGACATTAACAAGGTGATATTGAGTCACTAATCTCTATTCATGTAGATAGAGCATGAACTACTACTCCTCCAGTGACCGGCTAAAAACAAGCACAAGTAAAACCTTCAAGACCTTGAACTATATACAAAAAAAGTAGGAAAATGTTCAAACTATTACTGTGCTATACATATAATGGATGAGGTGACTACGCAGAGGGATGATGTTGCTTGATATTAGTAAATTTCATTCGAACATATTTTTGTGGTAGATATTCAAGAAAATGTATTCGAATTTAAGAGTCATGTTTCCATGGTGGATTTTTTTTTTTGTCTGTTTATGTATTTTCAGAAGTGTGGTGTTTTGTTTTCTGAGATGGCATTTTGGTGTTTTAGTTTTGGTTTTGAAGAAAAATGCCTATTGAATATTCATGAATGCAAGTGGATTCTTCAGAGGATTTTGAATAGATAAGGAAATCTTTATTGTGCTCTGCTACATATACTCATGATTTTACGTTGTTTTATTTTTATTAAATTTATTTGTTTATTCACTTTACAACCAGGATCAAGCCCCTCCCTCTTTTCCTCTTGGTCATGCCTTCCACCTTCTTCCCCACTTCCCTCTCCTTTTCTCCTCAGAAATGTGGAGACTCCCCATAATAACCCACCTCAGCATATCAAGTTACATCAGGACTAAACATGCATGGACTGCAACTAAGACTCTGATACATAGATTCAGAATTCTTAAACACGCTTTATGAAAACATCAACAAAAATGGTTATTATGACTCTGCTGGATATGGAAGGTGGAAAGTGGCAAGCTGACATTTAAACTATGGGGAAAACATCACAGCAAGATAATTCAGTTGAAGATGATTGTAGGGGCATATTTCTGCAGTTCTATCACTGGAGAGTTAGAGGCAGGAAGACCACACATTTAGCCAGCCTTAGCTATACAGGACCACACCTAAACTAAAAGAAAACCAACTTACACCTGAACTACATTTAACTCCATTTCCTCCTGAAATCACTCTGAACAATGGGATGGAGAGATACCTCAGTGGTTACGGTAATTTGTTGCTCTTGTAGAGGACCTGTCTTTAATTCATAGCACTTATATAATGGTTCACAAACATCCTTAACTCTATTCCAAAATACTTTCCTTATCTCTGTGGGCAACAAGCATGCACACGGTGCTTATATACACAAGAAGACAAAACGCTCACACATAAGATAAAAATGAATTAATCTAATTTTAAAAATCAACTTTATGGTTGATTTTTAATAGCACTCTGGCCATTGAAACAGGAAGGCTAACTACATATCTGTACCTACACCTCCTTTCCCGTATCTTCTAATCCTGCCCTAAGGAAAGGGCTGGAAGAAAACTTCTTACCTACAGAGAAGTATTCAAGAGATCACAGATAATATATAAGCCCAGATCAGCAAATCAAAAGAAGGGAAACACACACATCATAATAAGAAAATAAGGAGAAGCAAACATTTCTCAATGATAACACTCAACTTCAATGATCTCAATGTCCATTGCTAATTAGAATGCATGCAAAATGGGGTGTGGTCTTGTTGGAGAAATGGTGTAACTGGGGGTGGGCTCTGGGGTTTCAAATGTTCAAGCAAGGACCAGTATCTCCTTTTCCTGCCACTTTCAGATCCAGATGTAGAAACCTTAGCTCCTCCAGCACCGTGTTTGCCTGCATGCCACCATACCTCCCACCATGCTGATAATGGACTAACCTTCTGAAACTATAAGCCAGCCCAGTTAAATATTACCCTTTATAGGGGTTGCCGTGGCCATGATCTGTCTTCACAGCAACAGAACATTGACTAAGACACACTGATAGTGAGAAATTTTAATATCTAATTCTTGTCATTAGCTATGTCGTCCAAAGAAAAATTAAACGGAGAAATGCTGGAGTTATAACATGAAGTTATAAGCCAAATGGACCTAATAGATATACGCAGAACATTCTACCCAAACACAGAAGAGTAAACCTTCTTGTCAATACCCCTCGACTTCTTTTCCAAAATTGGCCAGATACTTAGACACAGAGAAAGTGCAGCAGATACAAAAATATAAAATAACACCCTGCAACCTCTCTGATTTTCATGGATTAAAGTGGACTCCAACAACAACAGAAAGCTTACAAAAACTTGGACACTGAAAAACTCACTACTGCATTAAAATAAATAAATAAAGGAAGAAATTAAAAACACTCTAGGATTGAATAAAAACAAGTACAAAACACACCCAAATGTATGGGACACAATAAATTTTGTTCTGAGAAGTAAGATTGTAGCATTGAGTGCTTACATTAAAAAAATAATTAGAGAAATCTCATACTAGTAACTTAACAGCACACCTGAAAGCTCTTTTAAAAAAGAAAAGAAAAAACACATGTCCAAAAGTAGTAGATGGCAAGAAATAATCAAACTCAAGGCTAAAAAGAATAAAAAAAATGAATAAGCAAACAACAATCAAAAGCCTATACCAAAAACTAAATAAATAAATAAACCAAAGACTTGGTTATTAGAGAGAATAAGGACTTGGTTATTTGAGAGAATAAGATTGAAAACTCCTTATCCAAATTAACTAAAAGGTAGAGAGAGAATTATACAGATTATCAAAATAGGAATAAAAAGTGGCACATGACACAGATACTGAAGAAATCCAGAGACTCATAAAAATATACTTTAAAACCAGCACTCCACATTATGGGAAATTAAAAAGAAATATATAATTTTCTCCATACTTACAAAATACTAAATTTAAATCAAGACCAGATAAGAAATTTAAACAAACCTATAACCCCTAAGGAATTGAAGTCTCCAAGCCCTGGGCCAGATGGCATTAAGGCAGAATTCTACCAGTTTTTCAAAGAAGAGTTAATGTCACCCTAAACACAGGAGAAACATTGATCAATTTATTCTAGGAGAGCACAATTACCCTGGAACCCAACTCACATGAAGACCTCCCCAAATTACATCCAATGTCCATTATGAACATAGAATCAAATCTACTCAAGAAAATACTTACAAACTGAATCCGAGAATCAAAAAGATCATCAAACATGATGAAGTAGACTACATCCCAGTGATGCAGGGATGGTTCAACATATGTCAAATGATAAATGTAATCAACCACATAAAAAAATTGAAGAGGCAAAAGCACGGTATCATCTCATTAGATGCAAAAAAAGATTTTTGGCAAAATGCAATGCCCCTTTATGATAAAAATGCTGAGAGATTAGGAATACAAGGGCATACCTCAACATAATAAAGGCAGTTAGCAGGAAGCCAATAACCAATATTAACTTAAATGGAGTAAAGCTCAATACAATTCCACAAAAATAAGGAACAAGAAAAGATTGTGTACTCTCTATATACTTCTTCAATATGGTACTTGAAATCTTTGTTAGAGCAATCAGACAACTAGAGGGGGTAAAAATTGGAAAGGAAGAAGTCAGAGCATCTTTACTTGCATATGATGTCATAATAAATATAGGTGATCCTACAAATTCTACCAGCAATCTTCTACATATGATATGTTTAGCAATGTAGCTGGATACAAAATAAAATAAAATTTCATCAGCATTCCTACGTACAAATGAAAAAATTCACCAAGAAATAAACTAAAAGTACAGCACCATTGACAATGGCTTCAAATAATACAATACACCTTGTGGTAACACATTCTAACCATGAAAGTGAAAGACTTCTAAATAAAATCTTGAAGATATTAAAGAAAATATCAAATCAGAAGATCTCCCATGATCAAGAATTGGTAGAATTAATATAGCAAAAATGTCCATGATAACAATATCAATCTATATTTATGGAAGAGATGGTGGATGGAAGGATGGAGTTGGGCTGTGGGGGTGAGAAGTTGTCAGGAGCTTCACAAAGACACTATCAAAGCTGAGGGATCTGTACCCAGGAGGCCCTGCACAGACTGATACACCAACCAAGGACAGTGCAAACAGAGGACCTGGACTCCCTGTTTGGGTGTAGCCAATGAATAGTTCATTCCCTACATGGAGAAGCAAGTGGGTGCATCTGGGGACTGCCTCTGATGCCTGGGATTTGATCACTGCCACTTGGTGGAGAGGCCTTGTGGGAACACAGAGGAATAGGACAAGATCTGATAGGCTATGGTCAGAAGGTGGGGGAAGAAGGCCCCAGCTGTCAGTGGTCTAGGGGAGGGGAATAGATCAGAGAGGGAGAAAGGAAGATAAGAGGGAGGGGATTACAATCTGGATCTAATGTGAATACATTATAATAAAAATTTTAAAAATCAATCTATAGATTCAATGCAATCCACATTAAAATTCCAACATGATTCTTGATAAATCTTAAAAGAATAATTTTAAGCTCCATATGGGAGCACAAAAAAGCCAAAATCTAAGACAATCATAATAACAAAAGAATTGCCAGAGAAATTCTCATCCCTAATTTCAAGTTTTACTGCCAAGCCATAGTAATAAAAACAAGAAAGTATTGGTAACAAAATAAAATAAAATAAAACCCCCAAACAGACATGTTGATCAATGGGATTACCCACACACAAATTCATACACCTATGGACATGTAATTTTTTTTATAAAGAAACCAGGAATACACACTAGAAAATAAAGCAAAATCGAACAAACAAACAAAAAGTAGGAACTTCAAGAAATCTTTGTCAGACTGTATGGCTGCCTGTAGAAGAATCAAAACAGAACTGTACTTATCAACCTCTATAAACTCAACTCCAAATGATTCAAAAAAATCTCAACATAAAACCATATATATGGAATGGGAAGACAAAGCGGTGAATTCCCTAGAACTCACTGGCACCGGAAAAGATTTTCAAAACAGAACATTATCGGTATAGGCAATAAATAAGCAATAAGTGGGACCTCATAAACTTAAATTTTTCTGCATGGCAAAGGACACTATCATTTGGATAAATCATCACATTGAAGAATGGGAAAAGGATTTTAGCAACCACAGGTCCAAAAGAGGACTAATATTCTACATATATAATTAATTAAAAAAAATCTAGGTATCAAGGAAACAAGTAACCCAATTAAAAATTAAGTATAGATCTAAGCAAAATATTCTCAAAAGAGAAAACTCAAATGGCTGAGAGATACAGAAAGAAATGTTCAACATCTTTAAATCTCATGGAAATGCAGATCAAAACTACTTTGAGATTTTATCTTATGTACATCATAATGACTAAGATCAAAAACATGAGTGACAGCTCATGCTGGCATGGATGTAAAGAGAAGAGAACACTCATGCATCACTGGCACTGCAAGTAGGGAAATTAGTACAGCCATTTCTTCAGGAAGATGGGAATCAATCTCCCTCAAGATGCTGCTGTATGACTCTTTTAAAAATTAAAAGTTTATTCTTCTTGCATATATTACATCCCTACTGCCATTTCCCCTTTCCCTCCCTCCAGTGTCTTTCCAAAACCTCCACTTTCCACCAAATCCATGCCCTCCATCCACTTCTCAGAAAAGAGCAGGCCTTCCAGGGACATCAGCTGTGGTAAGACCAGGCTCAGTCAAGGTTGGATGAGGCAGTTGATTATCTGGTCTGTGGCTTTGTTTTGTTCTTCTTTTTTTCCCTTATTTTCTTTTAAAATTATAATTTATTCACATTACATCTTGATTGTTATCACCTTGCTCTTATCTTCCCATTCCCACCCTCCCTCCCTCTTCTGCCTTATTCTCCACCCTTAGACCACTGACAGGGTTGGGGGCGGATTCTTCTGCATTGTCTGACCACAGCCTTTCAGATCTCATCAGGATATTATGCATCCCCATCTTCTGTGTGCTCAAAAGGCTGCCACACAAAGGGGAAGTGATCAGATCATGGGCAACAGAATGCATGTCAGAGGTTCAGAGGCAGTCCCTGACACACACACACACACACACACACACACACACACACACACACACACA
>OU015751.1:81232925-81245971 GCA_907169655.1 Acomys percivali | reverse complement strand
CACACACACACACACACACACACACACACACACACACACACACACACGCACGCACGCACGCACGCACGCGCGCGCGCGCGCTCGCACTCGAGCACCTACTGAGAATGCTACTTCTGACCAGAATCTCTAGGTTCTCTGTATGCATTGTCCTTGGCTAGTGCATCAGTTTGCACAAGTCCCTCTGTGTCCACATCTGCCAACCTTGATAGTCTCCCTGAGGAGCTCCTTACCCTGCGGTCCTTCCATCTCCCCACTCTTCCACACAACTCTCCGTGCTCCACCCAGCATCCATCTGAGAGTTCCAGTATCTGTCCAGATCCCCCACTGACTGGAATCTCTCAAAGGACATCTATGTTGGGCTAATATCCAATTATAAGTGAGTATATATCATATCATTCTGGGTCTTTCTTACCTCAATCAGTATGATCTTTTCTAGATTCATCTATTTGCCTACAAATTTCAAGGCTTCCTTGTTTTTAATAGCTTTGTAGTATTCCATTGTGTAAATATACCACAGTTTCTTTATCCATTCTTCAGTTGAAGGATACCTATGTTGTTTCCAGATTCTGGCTATTATGAATAAAGCTGCCATGAATATATTTGAGCAAATGTCCTCAGTGGAGCATCTTTCAGGTCTGTGAGCAGGAGTGGTTTAGCTAGGTCTCCACATCCCAACAAGCAAAGTAGCTGGTTTCAAAATCAACTAAAAAAATCAGTAGCCCTCCTATAGACAAATGACCAATGGGCTAAGAAAGAATTTAGGGAAACTACACCTTTCATAATAGCCACAAATAATATAAATTATTTTGGTGTAACTCTAACCAAGCAAGTGATAGACTTGTATGAAAACAATGTCAAGTCTCTAAATAAGAAAACTGAAAAGGATATCAAGGGTGAGCTGTGTTTTTGTGGTGTCCTTGACCCTTCTGATTCCAATGATCCTTCTTTCCTTCCTCCACAGAACTCCCCACCCTTTAACTCATGTTTGGCTGTGGGACTCTGCATCTACTCTCTTCAGTTGCTGGATGAAGCTTCTCTGATCTCTCTAATGCAGATTATGCTAACCTCTGGCCCCAGCACATCCTATAGGCACAGCAAACTGTAGCTAATGATTTTGTGGATGAGTTGATGTCCCAATCATTCCACTGTAAGCCTTCCCTGGGTACAAAGCATTGCCTTTTCAGGCTCCATGTCCCATATTACTAGAAGTCTTCCTTAATTACACTGTTGTGGATTCTATGGAGTTTCCATTGCACTAGATTTCTACCAGGAAATGATTCCCAATGCTAGTCCTCACTCCAAGTGTTCTCTCTTGCCACACCCCCTACCTGATCCCTCCTGTTCCCATACTCCCAGCCCCCATCAACCCACAGAATCTGTTCTATTTCCCCTTCCAAGGGAGATGCTTTCTCTCCCCACTTAAGCCCTTCTTGTTACTTAGCCTCCCTATGTCTGAGAATTGTTGCATGATTCTCCTTTATAGCTAACATAAGTTACAAGTGAGTATATACTGTGTTTGTGTTTCTGGGTATGGGTTATTCCATTGCAAATAACTTTTTTCTAGTTATATCAATTTGTAAATAACTTTCATGATGTCATTTAAAAATAGGTGAGTAATATTCCATTGTATAAATGTACCACATTTTTTATCCATTTCTCTCATGAAGGAGAGCTATACTACAGAGGAACAGTAATAAAAACATGTTATTATCATTAAAACCTACACCTTGGTTGATGGAATTAAATAGGAGACACAGATGTTAGTCCATACACCTATAGATACCTGATTTCTTATAAAGAAACCAGAAATATACACGGCAAAAGAGAAAGCATCTTCAACAAATAGTGCTGGTCTAAATGGATATTGGTATATAGAAGAATGCAAATAGATCCATATCTACCATCCTGCACAAAACTCAAGTCCAAGTGGTTTAAAGACCTCAACATAAAACCAGAAACACTGAATGTGGTAGGAAAAGAGTGTGGGGACTAACTTTGAGCCCATTGGTACAGGAGACAACTTCCTTACCAGAGCACCAATAACAAAGACAGTAAGATCAATAATAAATGGTACCCAATGAATCCTAAAAACTTCCATAAGTCAGCTACATTTATGTACTTATCCATCACCAAAATAAAACAAAACAAAAACCAAACCAAACCAAACAAAAAACCCATAACAGAACTGGAAGTAACTAAACTACATTTATATAAATTTTATAATTCATGTCCATCACCAACATTCAGTCTTCCTCATCCTCTTTTTTTTTAATTTTATTTTTATTATTTTTTAAATTTTTTATTAATTTATTCTTGTTACATCCCATTGGTTATCCCATCCCTTGTATCCTCCCATTCTTCCCTCCCTCCCATTTTCCCCTTACTCCCCTCTCCTATGACTGTTCCTGAGGGAGATTACCTCCCCCTGTATATGCTCATAAGGTATCAAGTCTCTTCTTGGTAACCTGCTGTCCTTCCTCTGAGTGCTACTAGGTCTCTCCCTCCAGGGGACATGGTCAAATGTGAGGCATCAGAGTACATGAAAAAGTCATATCCCACTCTCCACTCAAGTGTGGAGACTGTTCTGACCATTGGCTAGGTCTGGGTAGGGGTTTAAAGTTTACCGCCTGTATTGTCCTTGGCTGGTGCCTTAGTTTGAGTAGGACCCCTGGGCCCAAGTCTGCCTATCATAATGTTCTACTTGTAGGTTTCTAGGACCCTCTGGATCCTTCTACTTTGCTATTCTCCCATGCTTCTCTCATCTAGAGTCCCAATAGGAAATTCAGTTCTTTTCTATATGGAAAAGGACAACATTTTTAAAGTGTGCAAATATACGTGTTGGAGGAGATGTAGGGCTCTAGATTAGTGTCCAGGAGTGAGATGGCTGTATCAAATGGTAGTTCTATTTTTGAGTTTTTTGAAAAATTTCCCAACTGATTTCTACAATGGCTTTGTTAATTTACATCCCCATCAATAAAGAATGAATGTGTCTTTGTCTTTAATATTTTTTCCCAGAGTTTTTGATAATAGCCATTATGACAGGGGTGAGGTGATGCTTCAACGGAGATTTAGTTTCCATTTCACTGATGGCCAGGGGTATGAATGACTTTTACGTTGACCCAGAGATTATTAGGAAGAAGAAAATAACTGCCCTTTCTTTCCTGTTTATAAGATTCTAATGGAATTATACTTTCCTTTGAGGTGTTGAAAAACTCCAAAAACATATAGATTATTGGAAAACTTAAACTAATTTATGCAGTTATTTTCAGACATACAAACCCAGTGTACTTAATGAATTTATGATGGCTTTGTTCTCCCCACTGTGAAAAAAAAGCCAGTTCTGTATCAAGAAAGAACACTGATTTCCTCTTTGGGGCTTTAAGTCATTAGTAGAGCACTTGCTCCATGATGCCCTTGATTCAACTCCTGTACTGCTATAGAAAAAAGGAATGAAAGAAAGAAAAGGAAGAAAGAGAAAGAAAGAAAGAAAGAAAGAAAGAAAGAAAGAAAGAAAGAAAGAAAGAAAGAAAGAAATGAAAGGGAAGTAAAGTAAAAGAGAAGACAAGGGAGGAAGGAGAAAGGAAAAGGGAGGAACATTGATTTCAGCATTGTTAAACTCTTTGTGTTTATATCTGGACTTTGGACATACATTTCAACTCATTGCAACACAACTTCTGTTTCCTTCCTTCAGTGAATTAAAAAAATTTGATATGCACTTCAAAAAAGAAAATGTCTAAAACTTATGTGAATGCTTTTAATGATACAGAATAGTTAATAAACTCTTGGTAGAGAAAAATGGTTTATATTCTGTTAGCTGTTACATAAAAAAGTTACTTTTTAAAAAAATAACACTAATGGTTTTGCTGGTTTTTGATTTTCAGTGTAATGTATAGCTGGATGCAAACACCCCTTCCCTATAGAAGGTGTTTAGAAGTTCATTAGGTGCCCCAAACTCATAAGACACATGAAAGGCTCAGAGGTTCACAAAACATAAAGCATTCCTAGGCTGTAGAAGCAGTTAGCAAAATCAAATCTGAACAGACTTTAAGGGAACTGCCTGCAGATGTTCAGACAACTTCAGGGAAGTAACTTTCATCAGCCATCATCACACAGCTGGGCTTTCCATTAAGGACCTGCCTTTTGAGCCACCAATATCCATCAAAAGAACTGAAACTCATGGGTCCACCAGCTGGATCTGGAAAGAAATATTTCTTTGGTTTATCATTTTCATCTCTACCTTTGCAAATAGATGATATCAACTCCCTGGGAAAAGTGTTGCCTCAGGCATTTCCTATACTTGTTTACAATAAGTCTAAATTGCTTCACTTAATTTGAATTTCTTGACTAACAAATGGTGCTTTTAATATATGTATATCATAATTAAAATTTGTCATACCCATGTAGTTTCTACATGATTGACATAGCAGATTTCAGTTCTGATTTTAATGAGAGCTTTGGATTAGCTGTATCAGAAGTATCTTTTATTAAAAAAGAGTTTATTATTGTTGAATGAATTTTGTTAAAGTACCTAATAATTTAATTTACAAAGAGGTAAATGAAGACATATGATTTAATAAGTGTACTTATACTACAATGTAGAAAAACAATAGAAAATTATTTTCCTCTTATCGTTGTATGCTCTATTTGTTTGGGCTTGTTATAAAGACCTATCTTTCTATTAACCCTTTTTATACTGTGACTCTTCATCAGAAGATGCATTTTTATTACCAATTTGCCATAAAATATCATCAAATTCACATTGTAGTCCTAGTTGTTTGCTGAGTGAGACAATAGAAAGCCAAAGAAGGACTATCCACATAAACATAAAGATATCTGCCCCAAACCTGATGACCTGAATTCTATCCTCAGGATCCACTTAGTTAAAAGACAGGCTCCATCCAT
Source organism: Acomys percivali (assembly GCA_907169655.1). Lineage (NCBI taxonomy): Eukaryota > Metazoa > Chordata > Mammalia > Rodentia > Muridae > Acomys > Acomys percivali. Next base: position 81,241,069 of record OU015751.1, on the reverse strand, counting down.
ACATTGTATGTACTCTGACCTCTACACACTTACCTTGACACCTGAAGAATTCCTTATAACAAAGTAAAATGTAATATAGATTTTCAAAAACCCTAAGGAAAAGAAGGTGACCCAAAATCTATTGTAGACATCATGTACATTGGTTATATCGGAAACCTGATTTATGTACTCAACCAAAGAAGAAAGTATTTTCTTACAACTCAATTTATTTCTAATTTTTTATAGAAGCAATTGTCACAAAATTTACTTTTCTAGTTAATAACTTATTCATTCATTCATTCAATTGCTTGTGAAGTAGCTTGATTTTCTATTTCAATGTAGTCACTTTGTACAATATTCTTGGTAATAACCAGGCAAGGAAATGTCTCCATTCTGATTTCATTGCCTTGGAAGCTATGTTAATACTGACAAAATCAAGTAATATAGAAGGGAATTTATTAAAACTTAAAATACTGCTATATGTGGTTTTGTATACATCTGTCAACTGTTGAATACATTAGTCTTACTTTGTTTATTTTTCTCATTATACTAGCTGGTTAGCTGAAATATACAAACATTATACTATCTAAAATGATTGGGAAGATTGAGAGAATTTTTAAAATTTTTTCATAATGGTTTAATTATCAAGTTAAATATGGATTTCTTTTATTTGTATCTTGAATAGTTTCCAATCTTGAAAGAGTATGAAATTTTAGAAAAACTTTTATAAGTAAATGTCCTTGATGTTTTTCAAAACAATTTAAAATCATTTATTATTTAACCATTCCATATACCTATGTAATACATTTTAGTTGCTTTCATTCCTGCTATTTTCTTTCTCATCCCCTTCACTCTCTTATTGGAATACATCTCATAAAGTCACATCCTTCTTGCATGTCTCCTTTAATGTATTTGATTATATTTTCTTGTGTGAGTACATCCAGGAGTTCATTTACTGAAGTAAGTGCAATTTAGCAGTTCCTACAAGGCTGAAAAATATGATAACTTTTCTTGCAACAACAGGTAATTTACTCACTTGGTTCCAGTTTTGATTTTCTCTCATGATGTTCTTGTGACTCTTCTTTTAATTCAGTCTTAACATTATCATGTGACGAAGTAGGTTTCAATATAGTGTTTTTGTCATTTGCATCATTATAGTTTCTTAAAATATATTTCCTTTTCTCCAATGTCGTTCTCTGTGTCCTCTGTGCCATTCCCGTCTAGCCCTCTTCTCAGGCTGTTGTTCTTGTTCATGTCACTTCTTCATCTTAACCTTATCACTTCCTTCTTTTTCATGATCCTTTCTAGTTTTATAATGTGATTGCACTGGCACATTCACACATGTACACACACATGCACACACACACACACACACACACACACACACACACACACAGAGAGAGAGAGAGACCCTACTGTGACATATTTATAGCCATTTTGATTGCTATTTACAATATCTAGGAAAAAGGATGAATCTGGATGGCCATCAATGTACAAGTAGTTAATTAAATATTATGCATACATAATTTTACTAATCTGTAAAGAAAGATAAAATCATTTGCTGGAGAGATGGCTTAGTGGGGTAAAGGTATTGCAGCCAAGCCTGGGAATCTGAGTTCAAGTCACAGGAACCACATGCTGGAAGGAATGCCCTCACTACCACAAGCTAACTTCTGTCCTTCAATGTACACTGTGGCATGTGCACCTTTCACATCCTCATATACAATAAATAAATATAATAAAACTTTTAAAGAAAAGTCAATTATGACATTGACAGAGAAAGAAATGGAGCCAGAAAACATTATGTTAAAACAATAATTCAGTTTCAAAATGACAAATACTATCTGTATTCTCTCACATTTGGAACTGTTTTAAAAGTGTGTGTGTGTGTGTGTGTGTGTGTGTGTGTGTGTGTGTGTAGTCCATGAGACCAACACTATTAAAGACATTCAACAATTTATTCCCATCCAGTGCTTCTGATGTACTCTGCCATCTCATTTTATTTCATTTGTCACTATTAGAGTCTCATCTTGGAAAAATGATTAAATCTATTCAGAAATAGGAATTCTTTAAGCTTTAACAAGACACATAATGTTTAATGTAATTGTATGAAATTACAAACTAATGCCTGTATATAGAGTGAATTCACACAAACTAAATTAACTTCTTTGATTTAGGTTGCTTACTGGAATCCTAAGTGGGGAGAGATAAGACAGTAGAATAAACAGACTTGACCATAATATAAAATGTGCTTCCACAGTGACTTGTGCATAAAAAATAGTTTAACAATTTCCTTGCCTCCTTGATGATGGAAGACTTCAAGATCTTGATTATAATTAATCCTCTTGCTACAACTGTAGGAGTTCAGGACCCTAGAAAGTCACAATGCTTGAAGGTAAAGGCTACAATTACAGGTGCACATTAAGCCTTCATATATTCCAAGAGAGAAAACATTTATGTACTCTATTTCATGTATTTTGGGCTTATAAACAGTTATTTATGTATTTTTGAACTAAGGTAAAATGTGGAAATGCTATTATTAACATTTGTAGGATTTTGTTAGTTTGATTTTATTTTTTAGTTTTTGAGAATATCGTTTATAACTATGCATGTCTTCCTAATAAAATAATATCAAGTTATAAATATTTATGCCTTTAAGATTTTTTCTTAAACTAGATCCCCAAAACATGATCAAAATGCAGAAACATAGACAAAATGGAGACATGGGTTATGAAAACCTAATTCACATACCAATGTTCTCTTTCATAGCACAAGAGCAACACAGTCACTTCTGCATTGCTCTGTTGTCTCACACTTTGCCTTTGATAATTGTCTTTCTTTCTTTTTCTGTTGCTGTGGTGAAATATACTAATGAAAGCAACTGAAAAGAGAAAAAGCTTCCACAGCGCACAGCTTGAGTTATAGTCCGTCATGATGGGTCAGTCAAGACAAGCCGGAGTGAAGCCACTGCTCACATCACAGCATTCACAATCGGAAAACAAAGGGAGATCTACACAGACCATGTACTGTAGTACCAAGCAAAGTGTTCTTTGTTTTTTCATTGTATATACTCCAGGAGCTCCTAAGAAAGGGATCGTAGCACTCAGGATGTGATCATAGTACCTCAATTCATATAATCAAGAAAATACTTCACAGGCATGGTCACAGGCCCATATCCTAAGACATTCTAAACTTCTCTTGTTAACATTAACCACTACATGCATTAGTTCCCCAAAGTTTAAATCTCAAGAACTGTAGAACTACAAAAGTTTTTTCTAAAATGGTTGAAATGAAGAAACTTAAGATAAGACAGTTAATAAACACAGTGTCCACATGGGATCCCTAAAATAGTAAAAACACATCTTTAGAGTGAATCTGTCTTTGGATGCATTTGTTTCTACTCCTGTCATCTATAAATGTGACTATATGGAACAATCTCCACTTTCAACATTCACTTGCACCCATTTTTCACATTACTTTATGTAAACTACTTGACTTAGTATAAATTCATACTTATTTTCAAGCAAGTGTGTATATATTCTGTTATCCAACTTGAATTCTTGAAGTCCAAACTGCTTTGAATTTTCTGAGTTGCAAAAGCGCAGACCCACAGGCTCCTTGCTTCTGTTAGATTGTAACACAGAGCAAGCACACATATGCATGTATACACACACACTAACAAAGGAAAAATAAAATTCTCAGATATCTGACTATGATACTTCATGAAAAACAAAATGTTGTTTTTTCTTTTTATTATATGTATATGAATATAATTTATATGCTGTGAATATTGTAATATTGCTTTATATATTTTAATGTAAACCAACACAATGAAGCATACTAAATCTCCAGATTTATTCATTGTCATAAATACAAAGCTTCACTTTTGGTCTTCAAGATCTTGTCTGCCCCATCCCCCACTAACAGTTAATACTTTACTCTCTGCTTCCGTTTTATTTATTTAAAATATATTTCATACACATACAAGTAGTACACAACTGATTTTTAATCTAATAATTGTTGTAGGAGGTTTTCTCCTTCTGTCCACAACAACTGGAATAATGAAACATGAGACTCATTAAATATACAAAAATCTTGGCCTAACAGATAGTCTCACTCTGAGTAGCTCATAAATTAAAATAGATTTATTCTAATCTACATTCTGTCACTTGGCTTGTTACCTGAGCTCAGGCACCATGCATATATCTTCCTCACCTGGCTTTATCCCAGAATCTTTTCTGCCTGCCAGAAGTCCCAGCTATTTCCTGCATTAGCCATTGGCCATAGCTTTTTAATTGACAAGTGATGTATCCATACAATGCACAAGTGAGTCCTTATACAAATAATCACTTTTTTCATTTTTTATTAATTTATTCATATTACATCTCAATTGTTAGCCCATCCTTTGTAACCTCCCAATCCTCCCTCCCTCCTACTCCCCCTTACTCCCCTCCCCTATGTCTATGACTGAGGGAGACCTCCTCCCCCTGTATATGCTCATAGGGTATTGAGTCTCTTCTTCGTGACCTGTTATTCTTCCTCTGAGTGCCACCAGGCCTCCCCATGAAGGAGACGTGGTCAGAAATGGGGCCCCAGAGTTTGTATGAAAGTCAGACCTCACCACACAACGGTGGAGAATGTTCTGTCCATTGGCTAGGTCTGGGTAGGGGTTCAAAGTTTACTGTCTATAGTTTCCTTGGCTGGTGCCATAGTTTGAGCAGAAAGGACCCCGGGACCCAGATCTGACCGTCAGAATGTTCTTCTTGTAGGTTTCTAAGACCCTCTGGATCCTTCTATTTCCCCATTCTCCAATGCTTCTCTCACCTAAAGTCCCAATAGGATGTCTTCACCTCTGATGCACTTTCCTGGTAAGTAAAGTCTTTCATGGGACATACCCCTTGGGCTAGTGTCTCGATATGAGTGAGTATATACCTTTTGTCTCTTTTTATTTCTTGATGAACTCACTCATTATGATAATTTCTAGTTCAGTCCATTTGTGCAAAATTTCGAGATTTCCTTGTTTTTAATAGCTGAGTAGTATTCCATAGTATAAATGTACCACAGTTTCTTTCTTTTTTTTTTTTTTGACATTTTTTAAATTTATTTTGTTAATTTATTCTTGTTACATCTCTATGGTTATCCCATCCCTTGTATCCTCCCATTCTCCCCTCCCTCCCATTTTCCCCTTATTCCCCTCCCCTATGACTGTTCCTGAGAGGGATTACCTCCCCCTGTATATGCTCATAGGGTATCAAGTCTCTTCTCTGTGACCTGCTGTCCTTCCTTTGAGTGCCACTAGGTCTCTCCCTCCAGGGGACATAGTCAAATGTGAGACACCAGAGTACATGAGAAAGTCATAATGAGTGAGTTAACCCAGAAGCAGAAAGACTCAAATGGTATATACTCACTTATATCTGCATACTAGCCCAAGGGGCATATCCCACGAAAGCCTTCCCTTACCAGGAAACTGGGACAGAGGGGAGGACATCCTACTGGGACTCTAGATGAGAGAACCATGTGAGAATTGGAATGTAGAAGGATCCAGTGGGTCCTAGAAACCTACAAGTAGAACATTATGATAGGCAGATTTGGGCCAAGGGGTCCCCCTCAAACTAAGGCACTAGCCAAGGACAATACAGGCAGTAAAATTTAAACCCCTACCCAGATCTAGCCAATGTACCACAGTTTCTTTATCCATTCTTCTACTGAGGTACACTTAGGCTGTTTCCATGTTCTGGTTATTATGAATAAGGCAGCTATGCACATGGTTGAGCATATATTCTTGTTGTGTGGTAGAGCATCTTCTGGGTATATTCCAAGGAGTAGAATAGCTGGGTCTTGAGGAAGCCCTATTCCCATTTTTCTGAGAAAGCGCCAGATAGATTTCCAAAGTGGTTGTACTAGTTTGCATTCCCACCAGCAATGAAGGAGTATTCCTCTCTCTCCACATCCTCGCCAACATGTGGTGTCACTTGAGTTTTTGATCTTAGCCATTCTGATGGGTGTAAGATGAAATCTCAGTGTCATTTTGATTTGCATTTCTCTGATGACTAACGAGGCCAAGCATTTCTTTAAGTGTTTCTCAGCCATTTGATATTCCTCTGTTGAGAATTGTCTGTTTAGTTCTGAGCCCCATTTCTCAATTGGGTTATTTGGTTTGGTGGTGTTTAATTTCTTGAGTTCTTTATATATTTCAATATTAGACCTTTGTTAGATGAAGGGTTGGTGAAGATCTTTTCCCAGTCTGTAGGCTGTTGCTTTGTTCTGTTGACAGTGTCTCCTGAATACAGAAGCTTCTCAGCCTCACAAATAATCACTTAAAACAGACATTTAGTGTTTGCTTTGGCAGCACATATAATACAATTAGAATAATACAGAGAAGATTAGCATAGCTCCTGCATATAATTTCTCTTTTGGCCATTGCTGCAAAAATATGCAATAAAATACTCACAAAACTGGTCCAAGAACACATTATCCAGCATAGCCAAGTAGGCTTCATACAAAGCGTGCAGGGGTAGTTCAATACATGGAATACACCCATGTAATCCACCATATAAACAAACTGAAAAAAAAAAACTCCACATGATCATCTCCTCAGATGCTGAAAAAACATTTTACAAAATCCAATACCCGTTCATATTAAAAGACTTGGAGAGATCAGAGGTACAAGGCATGTACCTAAACATAGTAAAGGCAGAATATAGCAAGCCTAGGTCAATATCTAACTAAATGTAGAGAAGTATACATCAATTTTAGTGAAATCAGCTACATGGACAAGGCTGTCTACTATTTCCATATCTCTTTAATATAGTACTTAAGCCTTAGCTAGAGCAATAAAACAACTAAAAGGAGATCACAGAGATACAAAATGGAAAGGGAGAAATCAAAGTATTACTATTCACAGATGATATGATAGAGTACATAAGTGACACCATAAATTCTACCAAGGAATTCCTACAGCTAATAAGTTCCTTCAGCAAAGTGGCTAGATATAAAATTAACTCAAAAATGTGAGTAGCCCTCCTTTATACAAAAGATAAACAGGCTGAGAAAGAAATTAGGGAAACAATATCCTTCACAAGACACACACACACACCAAAAAACAAAACAAACAAACAAACTACTCCATAAATTATCTTAGTGTAACTCTAACCAAGCAAGTGAAAGACTTGTAAAAAAAAAAATCTTCAAGTATCTGAAGCAAGAAATTGAAGAAGAGACCAGAAGACGGAAATATCTCCCTTGCTCATGGATCAGTAGGATTAATATTGTAAAAATGGCCATCTTATCAAAAGCGCTCTACAGATTCAATGCAATTCCCATCAACATGATAACCCAATTATTTACAGATCTTGAAAGAACAATTCTCAACTTAATATGGAAAAGAAAAAAACTTGAATAGATAAGACAAGCCTGTACAATAAAAGATTTTCTGAAATTATATCTCAAGCTGTACTATAGGGAAACAGTAGCAAAACTACATGGTACTGTCATGGAAACAGACTGGTGGATCTTTAACATCGAATCAAAGACCCAGCAATATGCTCACACATATGGACAGTTAGAAGAAAAAGGGGAGGAAAACCTTGAGCTCATTAGCATAAGAGACAAATTCTTGAACAGAACCTCAACAGTTCAGGCTCTCATATCAACAATTAACTAATGGGACCTCATGAAACTGAAAAGCTTCTGTAAGGCAAACGACACTGTGAACAGAACAAAGCGACAGACTACAGATTGGGAAAAGATCTTTACCAAACCTATATTGGACAAAGGGCAAATACTAAAATATATAAAGAACTCAAGAAATTAAACAACACCAAACCAAAGTGGGTTGCAGAGCTAAACAGAGAATTCTCAACAGAGGAATATCGAATGGCTGAGAAACACTTAGAAATGTTCAATGTCCTTAGTCATCAGGGAAATGCAAATGAAAAGGAAAATGAGATTCCATCTTTTATCTGTCAGAATGGCTAAAATAAAAAAAACTCAAGTGATAGCATATGCTCAAGAGGATGTGGAGAAGGGGGAACACTCCTTCATTGCTGGTGGGAGTGCAAACTTTTACAACCACTTTGGAAATCAATCTGGCAGTTTCTTAGAACATTAGAAATAATTGTACCTCAAGACTCAGCTAAACCACTCCTGGGCATATACCCAAAAAA
>OU015751.1:81220290-81232915 GCA_907169655.1 Acomys percivali | reverse complement strand
ATGCAAAATATTTTCTTATGTAACAGATTTGGTTCTGTGACCAGTTTCTTTGGATTCAAAGCTATCTTTATGAAAATAAGTAGTTATCCTCCAAATTCTCTTCTGATTATTTTTTTTTGCATAAGTGGAGCAAGGTAGTTAAGACTGAAAGAAGAAACCAACTTAATGATTTTTAGGATGGTTCCAACTCTGCAGGACATTGATTCAATTTAACCTGTAGATATTAATTCCTCAGCATGATATAATAGCTATTTTTAAAAATCCGAGTAACTACAAGAAAGGAAGCATGTGGAGATTCAAGATGCTTTTACTTGCAGTAGTTCAACCTGTGCATTGATTTATCTCCAAACACTCCCTGGTACTCAGAACACTATGGGCATTCAGGAATTTGGAGGGCATGCAAAAAGCAAGAACAAACACAAACAAACAACAACAATAACAAACACTTGTTCTATATCAGCGCTATAATCTGCATCTCCCAAAACTAGTTGATTTCATAATTGACTCCTGAGAGAACTTTTTATATTTAAAATTTTCCTGCATACTATTATAGAAACAAAAGATGCTATGAAAGTTATTTAATTCCAATGCTCTCTTCCCTAAATTCATATTTCTTGAAGATGTCTATTGAAAACACATTGATGACTTTATGATATCTGAGGACAGTCTGATATAGTGTGGCTAGTCCAAAAAATTATCTCTGAGCATTGTTAAATCTGGCCCTCAAAATAAAATTATTTACAATGCCTTGAGGGTGGAAAGTTCAGATAGTAAGAATGCATAGATTATAGAAGCCATTTTTTAAACTCTTGTTTTGAAAAGCCAATTCCATGCTTTACGCATGATTTTCAAATTATTTTTAAAAGCTTATTGGACTTTGTTTTACAATCTCATACAATGTTTTATAACAAGAGCATAACAAAATGATAAAATGTAAGATAGTATCATATTTTATGATTCTGTTAGATGTAAAATACTAATAAAATTATCTCTATTTTTATATGTGAAAATATTGCCATTGACAAAAACAACATACATTTTTTTTGTATTTTAACTGATCACTGAGAATATCCTGCAAAATTGAAGCCTTATAAATTTTTATCGAGATACTTGATTTAAAATAATTATAAAAAGTTTCATTTCACATAACAAGTATTTTTACTTACATATACATGTAATGTAGATAAAGAAATGTCTAATGGCACCAGCCAAGGACAATACAGGCTGTAAAATTTAAACTCCTACCCAGATCTAGCCAATGGACAGAACATTCTCCACAGTTGAGTAGAGAGTGGGGTATGACTTTCACATGAACTCTGGTGCCCCATATTTGACCATGTTCCCTGGAGGGGGACACCTGGTGGCACTCAGAGGAAGGATAGCAGGCTACCAAGAAGAGACTTGATACCCTATGAGCATATAGAGGGGGAGGAAGTCTCCCTCAGTCACAGTCATAGGGGAGGGGAATAAGGAGAAAATAGGAGGGAGGAAAGAATGGGAGGATACAAGGGATGGGATAACCATTGAGATGTAACAAGAATAAATTAATAAAAAATTTTTAAAAAGAGCAACTTCAAGGATATATGAAGGAAAGATATTGCAAGATATATAGAATCAAATTACTCTAATATGCACATCCAAAGGATATCCAAAACTGTGTTTTCCATGTTTTTCTTGCAGAGAAACTTCCACTGTAATAAGAAATATGCACAAATATTTTAATGATAAACAGTAAACAGTAAACAAACTTTACTGATGAAATTGATTGGAGATTCTTTTATAAGAGAATAAGTCATGTTACAGGATGTATGTTTGAGCATTATGTGTATGCCTGGTTTTGTAAATGTAATTCATTAGAAAGATTTATTAAAAGAACTTATTTAAAAATAATTTTTAAAAATAAATTTTATTTTATTTACTTTATTCTATTTATTTTTTAAAAAGAAGTTGTCATAAGTTAAGAGACAACATCGGGACATGTGAGAGGGCCTGGAGATAGAGGGAGGTGGGAAAATGATTATAATTTCTATACATAAAATTCTCAAAAAGTTAAAATGTATTGCAATGAAAATATCTACCTGATAACTTTACTTCCTCCGAATTCATATCCTAGCTCTATATGCAAACAAGGGACATGGAAGAAAGTATAATTTTAATGAAGAATGAATGAGAATGAAGATAAATTGCAAACATATTCAACAGAAATTGGTATCATGGAGTCTGATTCTTGCTCAGGGCAATGGCTCAGCTTTAATCCAGGAAGTAGGAAGAAAATTCAAGCCAAGAAAATCATATCTAAACCCTGCTGGGGAAATATAATTAAAACGAAGCCTTACCCCCTACTCATAACCTCTACACAGGATATAACATAATAACAACTCTTACTATTTAATAAACATTACATTAGAGTGCCATAAGTATCACAAACAACCTTGTCAGAGATTGCAAACACTATAAGAAATCCCGCTCAAACTATGGCACCAGCCAAGGACAATACAGGCAGTAAACTTCAAACCCCTACCCAGATCTACCCAATGGACAGGACATTCTCCACAGTTGCATGGAGAGTGGGGTCTGACTTTCACACATACTCTGGTGCCTCATATTTGACCATTTCCTCTGGAGGGGGAGACCTGGTGGCACTCAGAGGAAGGATAGCAAGCTCCCAAGAAGAGACTTGATACCCTATGAGCATATACAGGGTGAGGGGTTCCCCTCAGTCATAGTCATAGGGGAGGGGAATAAGGGGGAAATGGGAGGGAGAGAAGAATGGGAGGATACAAGGGATGGGATAACCATTGAGATGTAATATGAATAAATTAATAAAACAAAAAAGCTCAAAAAAAAAGGAAAAGAAATCTCATGTTTTGTGTAGTCAAAGAGATATAACTGAGACATTCATGTTTGCATGATTAAGAATATTTCTCAAACAAAAGGACTTGGGAACTATATTTAGAACACATGCATGTATATTGTTACTTGCTTATTAGAATGACTACTTGAATCAGCTGAATATCCTTATTGAAAAAAACAGCAGCAAAAAAAAATTTAACTTCTGTGGGTAATAGAAAGTTTACTTGGTGGGGATATGGTGACGTTTGGGGGAAATTGTGCTCACAGGTGTACTATCTCCTTTGGTGTTCATGTTTCAAAAAACAGCTCATCCTCTCCATGGGGAAGAGGGGGAGCAGGGGACTGCCTCTGACAAGATCTCTGGTGCTCTGGATTTGATCATTCCCCCTTGGCTGAGAGGCCCTGTGGAAACACAAAGGAGGCCGTGCAGACTGTCTGGATGCAGACTTGATAGGTTGTAGTCAGAAGGTGGGGGAGGAAGATCCCACCTGTCAGCGGTCATGGTGAGGGGAATAGAAGGGGGGGGAGTAAGATGCAATGTGAGTAAATTATAATAAAAAAGAAAGAAAAGTCTATCTACTATCTACTGTAAGAAGTTTCTATGATGAGAAATGAATGATGTATAGATACAGTCATTCTATTGCTATGCTCCTTGAGGAGAATAACCTAGAAGTTTTCCCTAGGGTCCAAAAGCTATCTAGTCTCAGGTTCTTGGCCATTTTTGCAGTGCCTTAGCCCCATCTCATGCCATAGGCCTAAAATACAATGAAAAGCAGATTTATTACTCTCATACTATTTCTGCCACTATTTCAGGAAGATACATCTCAGGGAGGTTGCTGTTGTAGGTCACAGGGTTTGAAGCTGGGAGATAATTGATGAATATTTTTCTCCTCTGGTAGCATACAAAGAACCACCAGGGAACATGAAACTAACAATGCCTCAATTAGATATGGTATGCTACCTAGTAAAATTCTCATTGCCAGGAATGGGTTAAATAGTATTAAGTGGTTGACCAAAGAGTTCACATAGAGGAAAGACAGCAGGTCACCTAGAAGAGACTTGATACCCTATGAGCATATATAGAGGGAGGTAATCTCTCTCAGGAACAGTCATAGGAGAGGGGAATAAGGGGAAAATGGGAGGGAGGGGAGAATGGGAGGATACATAGAGATGTAACAAGAATAAATTAATAAAAAATAAATAAATTTTTAAAAATTAAAAAAAAAAAAAAGAAAAAGAAAAAAAAAAGAAATCCTTCCGCAAACATCACAGGCTATTATCAAGTCTGTTACGTTTACCTTTCTTAACCTGAGGGTGAAGCCTTATTGCTAAAGACTTATTTCTATCATCACATTTTGAACTGACGCCCAACTGGAATCTCCCCCACCCCCATCCTGGGGGCATCAGTTGTTGTAAAAGGTTAGCTCATACATGCCTACTTTTTCTACAGAAGGTTTTAAGCACATTGTAGATGGGTAAAAAATATGATTAGATATTTTCTATGATAAAATATCCTGATGCAATGGAGGAAAGAAAAGTGTTATCCTTACGAAAAAACAACTGAGAATTATCTAAAATCTATTGTTGAAAAGAACTAATGATATCAATATTTTGCAATGATATTATTTATTCCCTTGATTGTTGAATATGTGTAAATTTTAATTTATGTCCATACGGTATTCTATATTTGATTTTAAATAGTACCAGTGTTATATTATGTTTAGCAGATATTTAAATATAAAACCAAAGATCATTTGTGATTTGTGAGTTTTTTATCATGACTACATTAATGATGACTTTTCCTAAGGAGTTATTATGAGAAAAAATGAACATCTATTTTAACTCCCAGTTCCTGAGATCTGAACTGTTTCATTTCCTAGCATTTTCGAGTGACATAAATCATTTCTCAAGGATCTTAGGACGTTTTCCCCATTTTGACATGGTTAACTAACCAAATGAGCTAAGACGTGCAAATGCTCATCAAGGAAAAGGTCTGAGAACCATTCTCTTAGTGAATGATCACCACCTTCCCATTCCACCTCATCGTCATCAGTAGAATATCAGTTCTAGTGGTCTCTATATTTAGAGTCTTATGCCCTAAAAGGAAAATACATTATTCTTTAGTAAACCTAAATTATTGAGCTGAACTAAAACTTTGTATTTCCTACTAAAACCTCTCAAGATTTTATTATACTATTGACATACATAAAATTTTCAGGGTCTTGGAGCCAAAACTGCAGACATGCTTTCTCTCTAGATTACATCAGTATTCCTTTGTTTTTGTAGCTCACAATGATTCCAGAAAACCATTGCCATCTACAGCCACTGTAAACTGATAGCATGTTTTTAAGGTATGAAGTTTATTTGATATTACAAGATACACACTACATGTAGGTTATATATTTACATAAACATCACTAAGAACAGCAACGATGATTCATTTGACAAAAAATGTAGAAAAGATGGAAGAAAAAATGTTGGGGATGGTCTGGTGTATTTTGATGTTAATTACTGTTTTTTATCTGTGACCCACCTTTTGTTTAATAAAAAGCCATCCCATCTGGACAACACAGAGGAAATAGGTGGGCTAGGAAAGAGAGGAATTCAGAGAAAAAAAAAAAAAAGATTGCCAAGAGGAGAGAGACCCAAAGTGAAAAAAGAAAGGCTGCCATGGGTTAGTTGGGAAAGGAACACATGGCCCCCAGAGTGGATGGAGAATCCAGCCTAGATGAAGAACATGAACAAGTATTTGGGAATATGGATGGGAGGCAACCTGATAGAAGTTATTAAAGGCAGATGGCATGGGATCAAGACAGGGATCCCCTACATGCCCCATTATGGGAGGTAGTTTAGAGGATTGATATCCGCCCTGCTCCAGGTTAGCTAAGGCTATTTTAACATAAAACAAGTGTCTGTGTCTTAATTGATTGTTAGCCGGGCCTACAGGTAATACAGATAATTTTTTAAAACAATTAAAAAAAAATAAAAACCAAGATGACTTTCAATGAATGCTCATTCCCCTCGGCCCAGTATTCAGTGCTGTGCCAAAGGACTATTACTGGCTGTAATCCTTAAGTGAGGGGGCTAATAGGGTTTTGCTCAAAGTTCTGTGGCTTGAGACACTCTACGTTCCATGATTATTGATGGTATAGTTTGTAACATTATTTTTATTCAACCCTGACCACTGGAAAATTAAAACAACTTTGATCACAGGAAATTCTAGGCATGGCTTTTCATTTGTAACTATCAATTATTCAAAAAATAGTCTAAGAGGGCTTTTGGAAGTCTTTGGGGGGGGGCTAAAGTAATTTAGGTAGCAAATGTGAATGATCTCAAGGTTTTTCAAACATGGGGTATAAAAACGCAGTATTAAACAGTCACATTGCCATCTACTGACGACTTTTTATACAATATCTAACATTTTTTCACTAATCTGACTGTGCACTTAAAGGATCTATCACTTGACATGTGACAGCATAAAAATGGGGCGTGTGACATATCTCTCCCTCATCATATCTACTTGAAATAATCTCGACATTCAGAGAAGCCATTTCAAGCTATTCAGTGTTTCACTTTTCTATCCTGCAATTAGACACATTTATTAATGACATTATTATATAGTATTTCATAGCTGGTAAAACTGTTTTCAGCAAAGTGACTACAGAGGGTATGTTAATAAATCTGTCCTGAATGTACAGCACACTGAGACTTGCTAATAGGATTTTCATAATAACAGCATTTCTCTCACAGCACTTTTTATAATACCAATCACTGTATTATGGCAGTTGTTATTACATAATGTGAAAAATAGGATTTGTGTTAAGGACGTGCATTACACCCCAAAACACAAAGGTACAATTGTAGCTGAAGCACCTGTGTCTTGACCATTTTCACTCTCATCTTTTCCTCTGGAACATTTATTTTTCTTTCATCTGCCAGGGATACTGTGATGTAAATATCTAGCACTAGTTTAAATAGAGCAAGATTTACATTATAACTGCCAATGATCTACTTGGTCTAAGGCACAGCACCCTGCTAACCATTACTGGGTCTTAGTTAAGATATCCCAGGGCCAGGAGTCATCAGCTTATGCATCCAGGACCATCCATTTCCCAGCTTACTGGCCAGAACCAACTTTTATATTTATCATGTTTTCCTGTCCTAAGGGAGTAGTTTCCTCTCCAGTTAATATTTAGCTTTGTGTATTATCTTTCCACAAGAGAATGCTTATGCGCACTTGAGCCACTTTTTAGACAACCATGTTCAGTGAATTTTTAAGTACATTAAAATAAAAAGTGAGGAAGCATGTGCACAGTTTGTTGCCAAAGTCATGAGACTCACGTGAAGTATAATATATACACAAAGGCCTGGATACAAAGCCTGTGTAACAGTCAACAAGCAATCCACATTATTTTTCACTTATAACTGGCATAAACTAGGTTTAAAATAATTAAAAATCAATTCAGATCGCATTAATTAGCTTATTTTCTTGTATGCTTTTGTCTTGAGTCAATCAATGATGGTGAACTCACACTGAAAAATTTAGAGCTGTACTTTCTTCAGGTAGGACCTACCATCACATAGTTCATCCCAACTTTCTCTGTTCAGGTTTATTATGAATCACAGTGAATGAAAGGTTCCCCTAAACAAAGATCTGAGGAAGAAGAACACTCTGTTCTCAGAATGCCAGTGGACTATGAAAGTGAAATCATGGAAGAGAAGATGAAAGCCCCAAATTTTGCTACATTTCAGCTAGATTTAAAGTACTCTTAAAGAGTCTTGCTTATTCAAACATATAAAATAAAGCCAGAGAGTATATAACATTCAAAGTAAAAATAATCATAATTTCTCATTTTGAAAAATAAAGGTTGTTGAATTTAAACACATTCAAAACTAGCTAAGAGGAATCATAAAGTTAATGCATAGTAAGTTAATATTTATTTTGTATAGGGTGGGATATCAGAATACAAGATAGACATACAAGAAAAACTATAGGGGCGTGGTGGAGGGTGCAAGGAAGGTAGACCTCACTAGCTGAAAACTCTTTCAAGATGTGAGTCAAGAACTCTTGCACAAGTAACAATGCCTACAGTAAGATGAGGTTACTCATCTATAAAGATTTCAAGTAAAAATGTTAACGTAACCCAGGATCACATTTAAATCATAACCATGTAACAAGTGTGGACTTTCTCCTTTTCTAACCCTAGACCCACAAAATTTTTTAAAAACCCATCAAAAGCTTCATCCACAGTGCAAGTATGCCTTACTCCCTGTGAGTAGGCAGACCTAGTTACCCAGATTGTATTATATCAGATGTAATCCTACCCAAGTGACCACTGAAAAACACTCTAGGACCTCATCTGTCAAAAAGGCAGATGTGTGTGTGTGTGTGTGTGTGTGTGTGTGTGTGTGTGTGTGTGTGTCTGTGTGTGTGTGGGGGGGTGTTCCTTACAGAACACTTTAACAACATAACTTAGGAGCAACCAAAAGTGTACACCTGGCTTCTGCTGAGATGTACACGAGCACCTGTCAGCACACCCAAGCTTACTATATTTTATTTCACGGTATTCCTCTGTTTAATTACTCCTCATGCTTCAACCTATTTTTATAGCTTCAAATAAGCACAAAGTCTGTGTGATATTGTTTTTCTCTGGAAATTCTTTTCTACATGGAGTCAAGAACCATGGCTTGGCCGGAATAGAGGTCTCAAAAACAGTTCCTCAGGCTGCTGCACACAGCACCACAGAGCTGTGTTTCTGTCCCTCTCCTCAGCTGCTACCAACGGTAGGGCTTATGTGGAAATAATGAATAATAATGAAACATCAAGGTATGAACAACATCGGAGTCATCAGGAAGATGTCAGGATTTGAGGTTGATAGTTCTATAAAGGAAAATTACCAATGCAGGGAACTAGACCAAGAAAGCACAGGACACCTCAGCCAAGGGTTATTTCATCATGGAAGAATGCACTTTATTTGCCTCTTAGTGTTAATTAAAGTCTCAGGCATCAGAGGCTACATATTTGCTTATTGTCTGTTGGTAAGGAGGTGAATGGTATGCATTAGAGCAGATAACCCCCAGGATAAGTTCTACTGCTCTGACAGTTATAAACTCCGCCTTCTGTTTCTTATCCTGTGCTCATGCGTGCATGTACACTTAAGTACAGGTGCATAGGGAAGCCCAAGGCCAGCATCAGATGTCCTCTCCTATCACTTGTCTTTTTGTCTTTTTTTTTAAACAAAGTTGGTCTTCCGTTGAAGCTGAATATCACCCATTTTTGCTGAGTTGTTGGCTTCAGAAACCCCAGAGATTATTTTGTCGGTAACTACTCAGCTCTGGAGTTGCAGGCATACACCACCATGTTTGGTCTTTTACATGGATACCAGGAATTGAACTCAGCTTCTCATGCATCCTAGAAAGCACCTGATTCTCTGAGCTACCTCCCAATGCCCCAATTTAACCCTTTGAAGGGCTTTTACATACCCATGTTCTGAAATGGTCTTTCAAGGAGTTTTATCATCTTGCAGCCTTCATCGTTAATAAGTGAATGCATCATTGAGAAATGACATTCTGTATTTGCATGCCAGTAACTTTAACTTATAAGGAAACATTAGATGCTTATGTGTAGATTCATGACCACAAGACCCTTGAATAATTTATTGAAAGCAACTATGTAGAAGACCTTTCTGTATTTGGCATGAGGATACAGATACTTTGGCCTATTTTCACGACCTGGGTTGGGCAAATTAAGGATATTAATTCTCAGCATTCTAATTTGAAAATAGGAGTGATGTTTGTACTACCAATATCAAATTGAACAATTGCTAGTATTCTACAGAGAACCTATCACAGAAAATAAAGGTGAGTAAACACAGGATAAATGGAAGTTACTGTGACTTTTATTCCTCAAATCTGCAGAAATGAATATGTAACTTGGACCAAAAATAGTATGCTTTCCAAAATGTACATATTTGAAGCTTGAGAAAACACATAGACTTGGACATGTTTAGGATATATATGTGTGTGTGTCATTTAGCTTAATATCAGGAATTAAAGGAACACAAAGTCTATTATCTTTATCATTTACTCTTAGAAATATGAATGCATAAATGGCTTCTTATACACACAAATAAATACTTGGGCTTCTTGGCTTTTGAAATTAAAAAGCTGAGAATTTGAAAGATTTATTTTTCACAACAAAAATGATGAAATCAAGAATTTGAGCAATAGAAGAAAATCACAATTTGTGATAAAAAGGCTAACATGTATATTTGCTTTAAGAAAATATATATGACTAGAAATGTGAAGTAAATGAACATTCAGTTAAGATTTAACAAAAAGTGCACACTGTTTTTTTTCTGAAACAATTTTAGCTTCCTCAGATTTCAAGTTGAATAATTGTTGGATGTCAATTCAATAAGATTTTGATATTCAAGTTATAATTTGTTAAATCATTTATGTATAACAAGGATACCTGAAACAATTATACCACTTAACACTTTTAATAACTATTACTCAAAGTACAATGCAAATGGTACATACTATAATAGCATGGTCCAGTAGAAATCATCAGTATCTAATAAGTAGTGACTTTATACAGCCAGAAAAAAAATCTCATGGTGCAAGTATGAGCTTGGGACATTTGCCATTAGTATAGAACTTTCTTAGCATACTTTATTTATCCCCCACACAAGAAAAAATTAGTAGGCAAATGGAATGCAATCTTACTTTTTATTGAACAGAGGTATATAACAGAGACATATAAATATGTACAAAACAGAAGCATATAGATATGCGCAGATGTGGATATTCATAAATGTCTATTCACATGCACACAGATGCAGATAGAAATATGCATAGGTAATGACTGAACATTAATATATGCATCTGTTCATAACTTTCCACAAGATATACAGCGCAGAACATTTAGCTAGAGTTACTAGCCTACCTCTGTGCATTCCTCTCTATGTTTACCATCACAAAGCAAATGTCTTCTTGGATTTAGATGAAATATTAAATGAAAGTTGGAGGAGAACTAATATTCCCTTGGCTGCAATGAAATTTCTCTGGCAGTGCTAGGGAAAATGGTGGTAAGAAAAGTGGAGTTACGTTTCAAAGTCAGCAACAGGGAAGTAAAAGTAACAAATCTAGAGAATGCCACAGTTTTACCCACTGTGTAGCAACCAGATTCGGCTCCTTAACTATAGTCACATGGCAGTTGTGAGATGGACAGAGGAGGCAAACTCTAGTCAGTCGAAGATAGTGCCTGAAGACCATTTTGTTCAGGTCACAAATATGCTCCACACTCTCTTTCAGGACCCTATATTTATATTGCTATCATATTGAATTATAATTCATTTACTTCTCCCCATTGTCAAAATAAATTTCAGATTGTAGATAGAGGAAAGGAATTGCTCACTGTGTGAAAACAGCTCTTTAGTATTTAAGCGGATACAAAATGATAATATCTGTAAAACTAATAGTGAAATCCAAATGTGCTTTTGTTGGAAGTTCTTTAGCACTCTGTCTTATCGTGTCTCATTTTCTCTGGTGCACTAGGCCGAAATTGCCACTTATAATGTGTGATGAACATACAGAAGCTTGCATGTTGCTCTTTGTTTTATCCAGGAGCAAGTAGATTTTACAAATAGGCTTGATTACTCTGTGATAGAAAAATGTGACCATCTGTAACAATTCATATTGTGAACTTATTACGTAGATAATTATTATGATTAGTGTTACAATTCAGCAATCAGAAATCTGTACAGGATCCAAAGGAACACAGCAGGATAATACTCCATCTAAATGGGCTCAGGAAAAATGCAATTTATTTGGCACACTCCACAAGAGAGGCAAAATCAATTGGACATGTAGAGTAATCTTTTTCTCTCCCCGCATAGCTTGGCAAGAAGCCAGTGAGAGAACATGCAATAGACTCATGGCTCTGCCTGCGTGTGACATCAGAACCCCTTTCTGCTACACTCAAGGTATGTATTGCTGGAATTCTCCTTCTCTGGGAAAGGTTGGTTTTCATGAAGATGCCTCCTCATATAACACAGGACACATAGTTCATCTTCAAGTACTTTCTTTATAGCACTCATTTATTAAATGATCCCCCCTTAGTTCAACACTACTTAAGGTAAATTACAGCAATTGTGGTCCAGAAAAAGATGTATTTTTCAAAGTTAATGTGGAAGTGGTAGAAGTCAGGAAACCAGAAAGGGATGGTAAGAGGAGAATTAAAAAGGCTTCCATAAAACAAAAAACCCAGAAGAGCTAAAACAATCTTGTACAATAAAAGGTGCTCCAGAGGAATTTCCATACTGGATCTCAAACTGTACTATAAAGCAGAGTAATTAAAACAGCATGGTACTGGCACAGCAACAGGCTGATAGATCAGTGGAATCAAATCGAAGACTCAGATATGAATCCACACACATATGATCACTTGATTTTTTGACAAAGAAGCCAAATCCATTCAATGGAAAAAGGATAGCATCTTCAACAAATGGTGCTGGTCTAACTGGATGTCTACGTGTAAAAAAATGCACCTGGACCCATATTTGTCACCTTGCACAAAACTCAAATTCAAGTGGATTAAAGACCTCAACATAAAAACAGAGACACTAAGTCACTTAGAAGAAAAAGTGGGGAAGAGCCTGGAACATATTGGCACAGGAGACAACTTCCTGAACAGAACACCAACAGCCCAGGCCTTAATGTCAACAATTAATAAATGGGACCTCATGAGGCTGAGAAGCTTCTGTAAGGC
>OU015751.1:81204307-81215290 GCA_907169655.1 Acomys percivali | reverse complement strand
TTTTTTTTTAAATTAAAATGATAATACATTTTACACATTTGCTAGTATCTTTGTCATCATAGGTTGTTTTATACCAAAATATTATACATCTATATTTTGAAAAGAGAGCCAATATGAAAATCAATTAGTTAAACTGCTATTTGTCTTTGGGTGGGCTTCTATACCAACCATTCCCAATAGTTCTGACTTCATGCTTTGGACAGGACTTCCAAATGGGTAACATTGTTTTATGAAAATGTCTTATACTCTTTGGACACTGAGTGTTTACTCCTTCAAATGTGTTTGGCCCCTGTTTCATAAAAGTGGTATCTGAATACACTCATGATGGCCTCTGAACTCCTGGATAACTGTCCGTGCCCTTCCTGTCCAGCAGGAATAAGACGCAAGACAACCAGGTTCCTTCTCAAGACAGTTTACTCAGGAATGCAGATACAGCTAAGCGAGGAGTGGCCCCGTCCCCAACCGGGCTGTAGCTTATATCCTAGGCAGGAGCCAATCAGGGGGAGCCGCGTGTAGCCTCTCCATAGGTCCAGTATAGGTCACAGGGACCAATGTGCCTGGTGCTTTTGCCTCAAAGCCATATAAGGACTTGTTTACCAAGGAGAGCACTCACCGTCGGGAGGGTGGAAGGCGGAAGCCAGCGCCATCTTTAAGGCGCAGCAATAACGCAGCTCTCGAAAGATAACGGTACAGTTTGCTTTGGGCTACCATGGTATAAATGTGTGCTGTATGGATATCCCTGAAGGGAGTTAGAACCTTGAGGTTTATTTGTTCTGGCCACTTGCCTTTGTGATAAAAATAAATAAATAAAACTAAACCTGAACCAGCCTGAGTTCTTAGGGGGAAAATGAGTTAGAATCCAAGCACATAAACACACATGACTGTATGTGCTGGACTGCAGGTATGTGATTCACCCTAGCCAAGGCTAGTCTGGCTCAGGCAACATCCAACTAGAGCCACCTGGGGAAAAACACATCCAAGAGCATGGGCCCTACACCTACTGGCCTCAGGATTGTGAGCACTGATGCTTACTGGTGATATGCTAATGAGGTTCTGGACTTGTTTGTGTATGTGGAGAGTAGAAAAGCAATGCCCAAATTCACATAGAATAACAACAACAAAAATAACAAAAACAAAACAAAACAGCAATAAAAACACATCTTCATTAAGTATCAAACAATTTCTAAAGGTCTGGATAATGTACAAAGATACTCTTTTCTTTCTTTTTTTATTTGTATTTTTTAGTTTTTTACATATGCATTTAAATTATTACAGCTGTATACAATAAACTACCTATAGCAAGTTTTCTTAAGTCATCAAATCAGAGTTTTTTGCTATATCCACAGTCACAGGGGATTCTTCCTGTAATAGACATACTGGAGTGAATTAGGTAGAAAGGAATTTAGGGAATAAAGAAAAAAACTTTGAAACAGGCGTGGTAGCACATGCCTGTAATTCCAGTACTAAGGGAGGCAAAGGCAGGTGGATCCCTGTGATTTTGAGGTCAGCCTGTTCTACAAAGTGACTCTAAGACAGCCAAGGCTACACAGAAGAACATTGTCTCAACCCCCGCCCCTCAAAACACAAAATATTTGTTGTGGGATTACGATGTCAATACTCTTCCTCTATTTCACCCAACAAAATAAGTAGTAAAAATATTACCTTCTATTAGATATTTGACACTGAACATAATCACCAATGTATCAATGAAGACTAAGACCCAGTTTGTGTTTAACAAATATTATTATTATTATTATTATTATTATTATTACTATTAAAAATTGACAAGTTATATAAATGACCGACTCATAGTGCAAGTTATTTCAACTATGTAAACTTTGAACTCCAGCGATAAAAGTCCCCTTTGGCTCACCTAATTAATATGCCAAACTAAATATAAAAACCTCATAAAAGAGGGGGTTCCATTTTTACCATTTTGAAACACCATTTGCTTATGGGCTATGTCTATCTCCTCTCTATCTTTTGTCCCCCATGGACAAATAACCCTTCTCTTCTCTCTTGCCCATTTCTCCTTTCTCCCTTGTGCTCTGCCCCCTTCAGCCCCTTCTTTCTCTCATTTTTTTGTCCCTTCTGTGTGCCTTTTATCCCTCTGAGGCCACTAAATCTCCCTTGCTCTGAGAACTTGGTCTTGGGATGTCAGGCTAACTCTAAGGTTCTCTACACTTATATTATAGCCAAAAAATAATAAGTGGCTACCTTGAAACACCGCCCCCCCCAAATCTATAGTTGGAGAAAGAACAGTGAACCAAAGCACTGATTAAAAGACTTTAAGAGAAAAGCACTTACAAATGACTATGTGTGATAGACGTTTTATGAGACTATTCCTGGGGAAATGTTAACAAATACATCTCAAGAGTCCTCACAGGGGGAACTGGAGCTTGGGAAGACCAAAGTAAAATACCACCAAAGACCAGCTTGGTGAACCAATGAACTTATTGGGTTTACTTAACAAAGAGCAGGGCTCAAAGGCAGCTGCACCACTGAAACGCACTGCCCCCCTTCACCATAAGTGATGGATCACAGACGGTGGAACCTTGGAGCTCACTGCACAACTGAGGGACAGTTTATGAAGCTGCACAGTACCAATTAAGTTAGCTTAGCCTGTATCCGACTCTGTTGGGAACCTCCATTGGCCTGTCTTCTGAGCAGTCATGTTGCTTACATAAAGTTGAAAGGGGGAGAGTATTTTACATCTGGTCAGTTTCATGAACTTGCTGAGAATTCTGAGTCTTTCAGCTCTTGAATCTCACCCAGCCTCTCTCTAGAACTTCCTAAGCCTTAAAGAGCTTCCAATTGGAATGAAATTTTATCCCAGAGACAGTTGCTATACTCATGGATTATTATCTGGGGCTCTAAGAGATTATATATTATTCAGAGTTTTTGTATGAAAATGGATATTTCTCATCAACCATTGAAGACTTGTCATAGACATCATATCTCAAAAATTCTTTAATATTTCTCTTAACAGAACTTCAAATTTTTTATACTTTAAACTGTTGCTCACAGATCTCAAGCAAGAAGTGCTTTTAGCACTGTTCTTACTAATGCACAATTCATACTTGAAAATTTGAAAACGCCAGTGTTTCATTTTGCTCTAGATTATTCATAGATATAAAAATACAGTTCAAAATACTAATCTCCCAAAAATACCCAGACTGCTTTTCCAATTTCCTAACATATAAAAATGGCCTCTTGTAAAATTATGTAATTCGAGATTTGGGTTTAATTCATGGATCCTGATAAATCCTGCCATTACCTTATGTTAGAAGTACTAAAGACTTCAGATTCTTAGAAAGTTCTTCAGTGCAATGGTTTGAGCACTTTATGTACATTGTCTTTGATAGCAGGTCCCTCTCTATGGTTCCTACTTAGCCCTGAATGGAGTTATTTTACAGAACTAGCTCCACAGGTCCTGTTAAAAAAGACATTTGTAACAAACTCCAATTCCTACCTATGTGTTGACATAAACCAAACTTTGGCTCAGCATATGTGCCCATTAATTTATAACAGTGGAAGTTACATGTATTTTGAGTGTTGGAAACACCTTAGAATAGCTTAAGTTATAATTATGTCCAAAGAGTGATTTTGAAATTTATATATTTTAAATTTTCATTATATTTTATTTATGTATTTTGTGTGTGTGCTTTCCACAGTACAGAGGTGGAGGTTAGAGGGCAACTTACAAGGGTCAGTTCTCCCCTTCTATCACGAGGAATGTGGGAATGGAATTTAGGTCATCAGACTCAAAGGCGAGTGCTTAGCTGCTGAATTATCTTGCCTCCCCAAGACTAATTTTTAAGACACATTCCCATGTTTCCATATATTCTTATATTAAAAATAACAATTTTTTTACAGTAGCAAATTTTTATGTTACTAATGTCTCCTTGTGCAATTAGGAAGCCTGTGAAAGTTACCAATATTCCAGACCCAAGAGTAATGCAATATTTTAGGTGAGTGTATTTCTAGTTTCTAACTTTCTGTGTATTTTTAGCACCAAATAAAACCTGACCTAAAATAGTCCCCCATGCTGCCCATGGACATCTATTAAAGTGACTCATAGGCTGAAGGATTTCTGAGGTTAATCATTTTGATTAATTTGTAATTACCTCTACCTTTATTCCAGAAGAAAGGATCAATATTGCCATTTGAAAAAATCAGGCTATGACCCAGTGGAGCTTTCCAAAAGTGTGCGGTTGAGTCTTGACAAATAAACTTCCATGCCTCACCAAGAAAACACACTCTCTGCTCATTAGAAAGTTTCTTAGAAATAGAGAAAAACACCTTCCACCACTGAAGAAACTCCTTCTTCCTCTTCCCCTCTTTCTCTTCATTTTAATTCTATTACCCTCTGCCCCTTCTTCTACTATCACCATCTCTTATTCTTTGGTTTTGGAAGAGGATATTTCAAAGCATCCAAGCCAGTTATTATCACTAAAATTACATTTGACTACCAGAAAGTTAAGCTCTACTGCATGTCTCAATTTTTCAAGAAATTATAAATTCTGCTTTCTAAAAAATATGTATTTAAAGTAGAAATGAAAGGTTCTGAAACCTTAAATTAAATTTACCGCTACACAACTTCCAGTGTCGTTATTCTGGCAGTCTGCAGCACATGATTCAGATGAAGTTCTGTAAGGCATTACATCAGACACTGGATAAGAACAGCAAACACATTATGCCATGTTTCAGAAGGCACAGTTTTCAGTAAGAAAAACCAAATGAACTCGGCAGACTATATTGACAGTTAGTTTCAGAGATGATAAACTTTTGTCAATCCTTCCAGAGTACTACTTGTGCATCCAGTGTTTTGGTGATTATGTCTTTTTAATATGTACATCCCCAAAGCATGTAGCCTATGTGTACACATGTGTGTTAAACATAGCTTATACTAGTTTTCAAAATTCTATAAAGTCCAATTTTTTAATAAAAATCATTGAATGAAAATGTTTCTATGTGATTTATACCATGTTACACAAATGCGAATCTCAAAACTAATTACGCCTTCCATTTTAAGTGCTGAACTAACCATGATGATTGAATTACAACTTTCCAGAGTCCAGAACACTGGAAACATGCTTGGCATGACTTCTAAAAAGTCTCCAGTCATTAACTACTGCTAATGATGCTGCTGTCTTATCATCAGCTTCTGTGGAGACTATTGCCGCCTTGGTCTTCTCTTGAGTTTGCAAGGTGGCATGCCCCGGAGCATATGCTGCCAGCTCTCTCTGTGAACAAAGACTTCTTCCTTTCTTCACAGACACTTACTTGTTGTCTGAAGCCTTGCCAAAACTCTTGGAGTTTGATGAATTTATTCTTAAAGATGAAACCCTATCAGAATGCTTCAATTTAAAGTAAAAGCCATCCAGTTCATGGCAATCTCATTCACGGTGGCCATAGGGCTGCCAGACTTGCCATCTGGAGAAGTAGTCTCACCGATGAATGTTTCTTAATTGGAAAATAAACTAGGTGGCAAAGAAGTAAGTTCTTGCTCTCCACAGCCCAGAAGACACTACTAGGACTCTCACTAAACTCTCTCAACTAACTGCGACACAGCCTTCATGAATCTCTGCTTTTCAGGCACTTGACAAAAGACTAGAGTGTAGGCAGTAGTTATGGGTAAGAGGTTAAATGTCATTAACTATTAGCATCTCTTATAAAGCAAACCATTCATGTTTTCTACAGCAGTGATTTTTTTCCCCACAAAGCCACAGAACCCGACTCTACTCAGAATGCTTGCAAATCTCAGGCTCTACTGGGACACTCTTAGTTTACTTGTTTTTTATGACAGTTTTATCACACAGATATTTTATTTATAGTAGTTTATATTATAAAGTAATACCTGACAATTGACCCCAAAACTTAAGCTAAATAAGAAATATTGGGTCTAGTAGTATAGTAAAGTTGTAGAATGCTTGCTTAGTCCACACAAGCTTGAGACTAGACACTGAAAACATGAGCAGTGACAGTTTTTCTTGTCTCATGCAGTATCTGAGGAAGATGTTTAGCTGTAAGTGATGAGTATTTTATCAGGGAGTAAATCATCTTTCTCTCAATCACCTTGGCCAGTACTGGCCTGCATACTTCTAAGCCTAATCCTGTCAGGTAGAAGGGTATGGGAGTCTCAGCTTGGGGCTACATAGCCCTTATTAATGAGCTCCTTGTAACACAGTATGAATAAATCAAAAGGAGGTTGGGGTTGCAGCTGCACACAAAAGATGAAGACATGAGTTCAAATCCCAATGACACTCCCAGAAAAAAAAACAAAAGCCTTGCATGTCTGTGTGTAGCTATATGCCCCTCATCCCAGTACTGTGGGAAGTACAGACAGGAGCACCATGGGGGATTGTGGTCTACCAGCCTTACCTCAGGGGAAGAGTGATAGGGGCCACTATCTAAAGTCCCCTTCCACACTTCATATGCTGATTACGGACATGGCATCATCAACATAAACACATACATACACTAGCACACAGACAAAGAAGGACAGACCAAGATGTGAACCACATTTTGCCGATATCTGACGAGTGGCACCCAATCAACTGTAGTTTTTATCACTGCCACTCATTTAGCCTAATAAACGTGGAAACATATTACACAATAATATGAACCTCGGATAGGAAACATATACAGGGACCATCTCACAGACCGGCTTCCATATCTTCCCAACATATATCTCCAACTGATATGACCAATCTATTGATATATTTCTACCACTAATCTAAAAGACAGAAATCCCAAAGACATTATAAACAATTATGCAATAAGAATCAAGTTTGCTAAGTACAAGGAGTTAAGGCAGACACACAAGTTTAGAAGATGTGTATATTTTATACATGAAGACAGAACTGTGATGATATGAAATCATTTAGATTGTTGATGTGGAGAAGAGTTACTAAATTCTGTTGTTCCAGAATGTCTTGGGAATTGGAAGGAAATCATAATTAAGGGTATTTATGGGGACTTGATGCTGACCATAAAGGAAGACTCAGAGAGAAGGAAACTCCCATGGGTGTTTAAAATGACCCACTGTGAAGTGTTGAGGGACATATAACCTGAAAATAGAAGTGAGAAATAAACAGTAAAATCATTGGAGGTCAAATTATGAGTATAAAGAAAACAGAAATGAAGAAGGAGCTGAGAGAGGGAAGGGTGGAAGAAGGAAGTCTTTAATGGGAAAAAGAGAAAAATATAAATCATTACATTTTGATTAAACAGTTATGAGTTCAAAGCACAAATTCACATACATCATGAGGCTTTCTCCTGTGTGCATACATGTAGTACACGAGAGAGCACGCACGCACACACACATGCACACACACACACACACACACACACACACACCACACTCTCATATTAACACACTCACAAACACATATATAAAACACATATGGTATATAAATTAATAAAACTAAGATGATGACACTGAGAAAATTTCTATTTTCCTTTTATGCCTAGGAGCTCCATCTCCCCTAGTGAGTTGTGTAGTATTTAATATTATCAGCTTGACAAGATCTAGAGTTTCCTAGGAGATAAACCTCTTTCCTATCTCTGAGGAAGTTTCTAGATTGGGTTTACTGAAATGGAAAAGCCCACCCTAACTAAGGATGGAAGCATTCCATGGCTCGTGGATTCAAAAAATAAAAATAAAAAAGGAGTACTGAATCTTAAAGTTTTAAAAAGCTGCTTTATTTAGAGTTCTTAAATACTTCACCTCACTTCTAACCCTCCAATTTAGGTAGAATGTAAATAGGATAAAGAGCTTGTGGACCTATTTAGATGTAGCTCTTTGGGACAATTCTACTCTGTGTTGTCAGGATTCCCACAGCCCAGTTCAATAGCCAACACCAAACAGCAACACAAGTCTATAGCAGTGGCACAATCCAGCACAAACTGGAAGGCTCCGCCAAATTGGCAAGAGGCAGTGGCAGCTAAGTAGCTGAGAGGCAGAATCAGCCTAAGTACCAGGAGAAGGTCTCTAGAATGTTTCTCTGTGGAGCAAAAACTAGGGAGATAGTAATGCAATGCAATGCAAAAAAGCCTTGTCCCACTGTCCTCCATGGTTCTTTTCATATTCCTTCTAAGCATCACTTGCCCTCTCACATGCCTGCACCCAGCAAAAACATCACATGCCCTCTCATATGACATCTTCCAGAAAACATCACATGCCTTCTCACAAGACAGCTTTCAGCACAGCACCACGTGACACAATTGAGTCTTCAAAGAAACCAGAGACTTTCACTTCAGAGTGCTAACTGTGGTGCCCAACGCTCTGCCTTCTGACTGGATGCAAAGTGTATGCATCCTGCTGCCTCAATGGCCTGCCATTATCCTTTCCCTGCCAAGATAAGTGTATCCTCGAATTGTGAGCTAAAAGAAAATAAATAGGAGTTCCTGTTAGGTATTTTGCCTCATCAATACGAGAACTAACACATCCCTCCAGTTACTATTGGTTTTTTTCCCCCATAACTAACATAACTGTAATAAAAGTTATTTACAAATAGAGAACCGTGTGTTTAGGAGTATGGTCTTCCCAGCCAAGCAAATCATCCAACAGATGTAATTCAGTGATTGGATATTTGTTCAGGTTACACTGAACTTTTGCCTAGTGTAAATAATTTCAAGATAAAAATATATATGTATAAATATTTTCTTTTAATAACTTAAAAGTTAACTTTTCAGAAGAGAATTTAACTGAATAGCTAAAACAGGATAACTTGCATTGGTGTTTGCCTACCACACTTATACGAAATAAACAGAATGTCAACACATTCAATGCAAGAGCAAAGAGGAAGGAGGTGTCAACAAAACACATATGAAGGCATTTTGGGTTGGTTCACACCAGTATAATCACCTATATCTAGTGTTCTGTAAGATCCAATGGGACAAGAGAAAGAACAGCAGAAACAGTGAGGTTTGGATCATCTGCAGTACCTGTGCATTCTGAGCTCAGCACCACACATGCTTGCTTGCCAAGCCTTTCTTGTCATCAGACACCACTGAAGAGCACACTTGACTGACCCTGAAGTCAGCAGGAAGCCCTCAACCTTGGCCTCATTAGCACCATGCCATAACCAATAGAGCAGATTTTGCAAGTGACACATCACAGCAAGTGAGTGATAAGTTCTTGTTTCCCATCTGAGGTCACTTGCTGCAGCCTGTGCACCGCATTCCCTTCTGTTGAACTCCCCAGCCATCTCACATCACAAGCCTTACTCAGGGATTTGTGGTTGTTGTGAGCTTTGCAGTGATCCACGGTTCTTGAAGATTCTTTCCATTGGAGAGATTAGGATAGGTTATGCTTTATCAGCGATAAACATTAGTTCTCTGGTCCTTCCACCATTTTTGTCTATTTGTTTTTAATGGTTTATTTAAGGGATACAGTAAGACATTTTGGTTGCATACATAGTGTAACGAATACCATCTGGTAACTATAGCTCATGATCTACCAAATTAGCCTAACTACCTTCTTATACAGTTATTTTATTTTTTAAAAAAATATTTTTTATTCATTTATTTATTCATATTACATCTCATTTGTTATCCCATCCCTTGTATCCTCTCATTCTCCCCTCCCTCCCAGTTTGCCCTTATTCCCCTCCCCTATGACTGTTCCTGAGAGGGATTATCTCCACCTGTATATGCTCATAGGGTATCAAGTCTCTTCTCGGTGACCTGCTGTCCTTCCTCTGAGTGCCTCCAGGCCTCCCCATCCAGGGTGCAGTTATTTTCAATCTCCTCCAACCCATGTTCTGCCTCCTCTCCTCACCATGTGTCCTTTCTTCTATTTCTCGCTCATCCCTCTTCTTTTTTTCTAATTTCCCTTTCTTCTCTATTTCCTTCTCCTCATCTTCTTTCTCCTACTTTTCTTCCTCATCCATTGTCTCCTCTTCTTTTTTTCCTTTCTCCCTCTTGATGGTAAAAGTACCTGAAATTTCTCACTGACTTGTCAGTATGACATACACTATCACGCAGGAGAATGAGCAGGCTGCACACTTGATCTCCAAATATCCTTCCTATGTGACTTCACTGAGAACAATTTTTCCTGGTTGGCCCAACATCAAGCATCCACTTTAACCAAAGCTTAGTTCATTGCTTTCACATATTTGACATTTTGAGATTCTACACACATGAGTGATCATGTAGTATTTGTGTGTGTGTGTGTGTGTGTGTGTGTGTGTGTGTGTGTGTGTGTGTGTGTGTGTGTGTGTTTCAGGTTATTTCATTTATTTTTTTCTAGCACTATGTTTTCCTAGGTTCTCCATATTTTTCAAATGAAAAAATTTCCTCCTCTCTCCAGAATTTCTGTGTTTGACACTGATCCTGAAGAGTCTACTTTAAATTGGTAACCACATATAATAAATGTACAATTAAAATTTTCATATAAGATGTTTTGGTTTACTTTAGAGAGCTAAAGGAACCTTCTATTTTTGGTAGAAATCTTAGTCTAAGTACAGTACTCCAGCTATTTTGCTCTTTAACAAATGATGTGAAAACGCCAGGCATTTCAGGTTGCAATATGTGCTTTTCTTAGGGCTTCATGCTATTGATTTAAAATAACGTAATGGCTATTTTCCTATCCATTAATTATATTGTATTAGCCAAACATGACTACATTACAAAAGCAAGGTGAAAGTTAGAAGTTTCATGACTTCTGTATGGTAGTTTCACTTTGAATTATTTGTATATGTCTGAAGTAAATATATGCAATTACTCAAAGAAAAGGAAATGTCACGACCTTTGTTATCCAATAACCCATTGCGAGGTCCTCATCGGGCTTCCCTAACAGGAAAATGAACCACAAGACAAAGTAGTTCTATCTTGTCCTTGGCAAACTGAATCTAAAGATGATTATTTCTTTCCCTGTCTACCTGTCTCTCCCTGTGTCTCTGTCTTTAACACTGCTTCCCTGTCATATTCTCTCTCTCTCTCTCTCTCTCTCTCTCTCTCTCTCTCTCTCTCTCT
>OU015751.1:81169333-81204297 GCA_907169655.1 Acomys percivali | reverse complement strand
TCTCTCTCTCTCTCTCTCTCTCTCTCTCTCTCTCTCTCTCTCTCTCTCTCTCTCTCTCTCTCTCTCTCTCTCCAACTTTAGTTATCTGTGCTCCTCTTACATGCTGCTGCAAGGCTGACAAGTGCTAGTGCCCAGCGCTAAAGCAACTGGGATAAAGTAGGCAGCAACCTTCTTTCAGAGTCACATGGAATTAAAGGGGAAGCAGGAGAGCATTCGTCCTGTGGTGGGTAGTGCGAAGATGGAGACAAGCAGAGGCTGTCCAAGGATTACGTTATTCATTATTTCTTCTTAATCATTTGGACGACACCAGAATGGCCTGGCTCCACTGTAGGAAGCAGCACAGACTGTCTATGCAGTCTTGTGTATGGCTTCCCTCAGAGTGAGCTGGTGGTAAGGCCAATAGGAGCATTTTGCTTTATCTTAATGAAGCTGAGGAGTGAAGCTGAGGCACTAATATTTATTGAATTGTTTTGAACTACAGTGAATATAAGAGTGTGTTCTTCTTAAGATGTTGCTTGATTTGATCTAGGATCCTGATACTTTGATCTGTCCTTACTATGAAGATACTTCTAAAAAAAATTTCAGATACATTCAGGTAAAAATATTTATACAAAGATTCAGAATTCCCAAGTGAAAGAAGTATTATGTTAATTTGATTTTTTAAAAAAAGCAAAATAAAATGTGTACTTCAGAAAACTGACTCATACCCTCTCAGGTAATGATGATAATCCAACCTGCAATAGGAGCCCTTTTTGATATATCCATTATTGATTTGCAAATGTTTTCAAACGCTTTAAATTAAGTAAAAAATGATGCTCAAAACATATGTGCAGAGTGGATAGTTATCAATTAAGTAACTTAATTTTGAACTTTCATATATTAAGATTTTTTTTGGTTTTTTGAGACAGGGTTTCTCTATGTGACAGTCCTGGCTATTGTGGACTCATTTTTTTATATATTAAGATTAAAATGTTTAATTATCAATTCAACTTTTCTTTCATCTGCTAATATGGAAAATGAATCTAAACAAATACCTTTTACCAATGAGAAAAGTAAAGGTGCTGTTCTTGTTACATAATTCATCCTAAAAATTATTTCTAAAATATGACTGTTGTACCCTTTTTCATCAACTAAAGTTTAACCAAGACTCACACCATACCTACCTGTTGCTTCCCAGAAACTGCTCTCTACCAAGAGGATGCACAAATGAAACATTAGAATCAATTGCTTTCACACACTTTCCAAGCCCGTATTAACATCTCTGTCTGGAGTCTGTGGAAATTTAGGTTGCCTTGGATGTTCACTCAGAAGGGACCTCACCACCTCCCAATCATATTAATAATATCAGTGGGTGTACACCCAATCATCCTCAGACCTTACAATATTCAGAGTAACAAACTGACAGATGCATGCTTTCTTCATGCTCTGCTTATTGCAACCTCATGTACTATAGTAATTTAAATCAGAAATGACTTTTAAATTTAACTAGAATAGAGAGCATGTTTTTAGCAAGAAGAGGGTCTGGTGCTGTGCACTATGGTTTCACTAAATTCCAAATAAATCAACAGGCAGTAACAAACACACAGGAATTTGAATCTCTTTAGAAGTAGAATTGCCACACCCATTAGTATTTGAATTACGAGTTTGCTTCTGTCTCTTTTACAAAGATTTAGTTGCAGTATAGAGGGAGAACTCTCTGCTACATCAATTGATAGAAATTGTGCTGCAAAGGACCCTGTTTATAGTGGTGATAAAGACAAGTCAAAGTGTCCAACCATCTTGAAATTGAGTTTTAAGAAATGAACAGATGGTGAACCACAAAAATACATGAGTAAATACTGCAGTGGAGATAATCATACCACTATGTTAATTACAGAAGCAGCTACACTTGAGCACCATTACTTACATACAGACTATGCATTCATCAGCCCTACTGTGTGCACAGACTGTACTTCATCAGCCCTACTGTGTGCACAGTGCCCTATTGCTAGCAATGCAGTAGAAGGTGAGACAAAATCTTTGTCTGCCTAAGATTGACAGTCCTCCAGTGGTCAGCTTGAGTGGGAGCCCAGTGTGAGAATTGAAGCAGATATTTAAAGGCATGTTCTAAATACTGGAAAATGGAACTTCAAGCCTTCAAAATCAGTTCAGAAATTAATCTTAATCAAAGGGCTAAGGTAACCTTTAAGGAGGGAAAACTATAATGTATTTTGGTCACATTTAAAATGCTTCTGGATTATGAGGGGAAGTGACAACTGTGGTTTTCTTCCTTACATATCTTGTTGTTTCAAATTGTAAAGTGTAAAAATATTATCTGTGATGGGAAAAAAATAAGGTTCTGTGCAGCAGAAGAACAAATAAAGAGATATAAATTAAAGTAAGTACAAAAACAACACTTCTGGGTATTTGTAAAAGAATAGAAGACAAGAGAGGAAGGAATCCCAAATGATCTAATAAAGATGTTAAATGCCATACCCCACACACATGCTCATGAGCGCAAGTTTACATGCACACTTGTGTTCCTTCTCTCTCCTCTCTCTTTCTCTCTCTTCCTCACACACTCACTCGCGCACACGCGTGTGCGCGCACACACACACACACACACACACACACACACACACACCTTTAACCAGAGGATGTGTTGCAGCAAGGCATTTGCTACAACAGCATACTCATAACAGGACTACCTGACAGCTCATTTCTATCAGCCTCCACTTCCTCACACTCTAAAACACTCTGTAACTGTTATTTATGTGACTCCTTTTCATCTCACTCTGAAGAACACTAGTTTCTGACAGCTTTCTTTATAGTAAAAATTTTAAATAACTCATTTCTCACTTATCTGTTATATTTCACATAAAATTTGCATAATTTTTAGATATTGATGGATGTATTGAAATATCTCACAAACTAAATGTTGCTTTTGCCTGTTTGATCAATTGTTTTGTTTATAAGACAGGGTCTTACGTAGCCCAGGCTGGACTCAAGTTAACAATTTAGCCAAAGTCGCCTGGAACTTCTGATCCTATGGCTTCTTCGTTAGCAGTTCTGGGAAGACAAACATGTGCCACAGTGCTTAGATCATGATAAGTATCTAATTAAAAGTGAAAATTATACACAGTAATATTCCCAGGAGAAAGATATATTATAGGGTTGGTCAGGTGAAGGAGTTTCACCAACACATCTTCCTGCCCACCTGTGACACTCAGAAGCAAGGACTCCTTTTCTTTTGTTACTTCCTTCCTCTTCCACAACCAGGAACACAGCAGATGGTAAAGTGTTCTTCCTCATGTACAGAGTTGGTTCTACAGAAGGATTCCACCTATGGGTGCCTGTAATATTTACTCCTCCTCTCCCCAGCGCTGCAGAGGCCTGAGAGCTAGAAGCTCTCTATTCCTCAGGTAATCATCATCAGCCTCTGATGAATCATTAAAATTAAGACTAAAGCCTTGCTCTCAGCCTCTGGCGGCAGCTCTTTCTGCTCCATGGTTACTGGCTCATATGTGACTCACTGCTGGGGTACCATCTCTCTACAAAGCAGTGCGCTCCTGTAACTCACAACCTCATTTTTGTGATGAATTGTAGGAAGTTTATTAGTTTTCAGTGATCTCACCTTTGTGATAGTGAGGACAAGAGTGACAGTTTCCAGCTCTTTATATTTCAAAGCCAACTCTCAAAATATAGCATTTAAAAGAACCCCTTTCCCAGTATAAAAAGTTCCGTAGACAGCAAATGGAAAGTAGAGAAAAATAAAAACTGTCATCAAGTTTTTGCTTTCCATTCATTCACAAAAATAAAAGTAGTTATAGTCACATTCTAATTTTGGACATACAATTTTCTCATCAAATTTTTTTTATCATACATGCTTGCCACAGAACCCTCACAAATTAATCCCAACCAATAAAAATGCCAATCATGTAGGATAATTATTTATCATACATTGTTATCATGGCTGTTGTCAATCAACAGTTTTATAAAGCTGGAGTGCAAGAGACATACTGAACACTTATTTCACACACATATGAAACAGATAATAGGGACATATTTCAGTTATTAAGAGATATTATGTTGTTTTGAAAAATCCAAAATTTCCTTCCAGTTCTCTCTACTCCATGCCATGTTTCTACATCTTCCTTGAATAGTATGACAGATAATCTATCTGCCGCACACTTCAGAGTACCCAGCATTTGCTTTACCGATGTCATAATCTTATGCATAAAACTCATCTGTCAGTGGCTCTCCAAGTCTTCTGTTCTCTATTGACTTTACTCTGAAAACTCCAAATGACTGTGCTCAACGGTGTTATCCCTCTTCTGTTCTCTCCATTCTATGTCTCTGGATCTCTGTGAAAATGAAGAAATTGTAATAACTTCTTGTTACACACCCTTTTAGCTTTGAACTTACATGGCCCATAAGCAATTCTGCGCTGAAAGTATGTTTAGACATGTTTGCACAGTTACTCAGGGCTTGAAACATATAAGAAAGTTTGGAATCTGCACCTTTGAGTTCTCCTCTCATCCACCCTCCCTCCCTCCTTCCCACTCCCCTTCTTTCTCTTCTTTCTTTTCCTTCTTTCCTTCCTTCCTTTCTTCCTTCTTTCCTTAATTCCATCTTTCCTTCTTGTGGTACAGTGTTTTTCACTCTCAAAGATTCTGATTTTTTTAATTCACATTGACTACTAGTCTCTGATAAGCATACAGTTCATGACTTGAACTACCCACTCATTTCACTGGAAACACTTTTGCAGGGTGTTTCCAAGAATGTCTGGAGTTTGACATGGGCTATACATTCGTTGTTTTACTGTTTCATTTATGTTCTTGGCTTCCTTCATGTTAGACTTTCTGTCCCTGTGTCAAATATCTTAGACTATCCATACTATGAAAGAAAAGCATGATTTCATTGATGGTTACAGACATTCCCACATGTGGTATGCTGCTGGCTCTATTGTTTTTGGGAAGTAAGACAAAGAAACACCATGAAGGTGGGAGTGTGTGGCAGAGCAGCTTATTTCTTTGTGAACAAGAGACAGAGAGAGCACAAAGGACCGGAGAAAGGAAACATGTCCCCAAGGTATGCTCCTGCTAATCAGACCTTATTCCTACCTCCCATCTCCTCCCAATGAAGCCATTGGAGGATTAATTCACTGATCATGTCAGAATCCTAAAACTTTAATTGCTTCACCAGTGCCTACCGACTGGAAACTAGTCACTCAGTGTGCCAGACTTTGTGGAAGAAGCTCTCAAACCATAAACACAAAAGCTACTCCTTGATCTTTTGGCAATTAGTTGTCCTAGTTCCCTGTCTATCCCACCTTATTCTTAACTTTAAAGAGCAATGCTTTCTTCTAGGGAAGGTTTCTGTCTTCTAGGAAACAATTGTCACCTCTGAGTCCTACTGGGACTCTAGGTAAGAGAAATATGGGAGAAAGGGGAAATAGAAGGATCCAGAGGGTCCTAGAAACCTACAAGAAGAACATTAGGAAGGACAAATCTGGGCCCAGGGGTCCTACTCAAACTATAGCACCAGTCAAGGACAATACATGCAGTAAACTTTGAACCCCTACCCAGATCTAACCAATGGACAGGGCATTCTCCACAGTTGAGTGGAGAGTGGCATCTGACTTTCACAAGAACTCTGGTGCCCCATATTTGACCATGTCCCCTAGATGGAGAGGCCTGGTGGCACTCAGAGGAAGGATGGCAGGCTGCCAAGAAAAAACTTGATACCCTATGAGCATATACAGGGGGAGGAGGTTCCCCTCAGTCACAGTCATAGGGGAGGAGAGTAAGGGGAAAATGGGAGGGAGGAAGGAATGGGAGGATACAAGGGATGGGATAACAATTGAGATGTAATATGAATAAATTAATAAATATATTTAAAAAGATATAAGTGAGTATATAGCATTTGACTCTTTCTGCTTCTGGGTTAACTCACTCATTATGACCATTTCTAGTTCAATCCATTTGTCCACAAAATTCAGAAATTCCTTGTTTTTAATAGCTGAGTAGTATTCCACAGTGTAAATGTACCACAGTTTCTTTATCCATTCTTCCATGAGGGACACTTAGGCTGTTTCCATTTCCTGGCTATTATGAAAAAGGCTGCTTTGAACATGGTTGAGCATATGTCCCTGTTATGTGCTGGAGTTTCTTCTGGGTATATTCCAAGGAGTGGAATAGCTGGGTCTTGAGGAAGCACTATTGCCAGTTGTCTGAGATAGGACCAGATCAATTTCCAAAGTGGTTGTACTAGTTTGCATTCCCACCAGCAATGAAGGAGTGTTCCTTTTTCTCTACATACTTGCTAGCATGTGATGTCACTTGAATTTTTGATCTTAGCCACTCTGATGGGTGCAAGATGGAATTTCAGAGTCCTTTTGATTTGCATTTTTCTGATGACTAAAGACGTTGAACATTTCTTTAAGTGTTTCTCAGTCATTCAGTATTCCTCTGTTGGGAATTCTCTGTTTAGTTCTGAGCCCCATTTCTCAATTGACTTATTTGGTTTGTGGTATTTAATTTCTTAAGTTTTTTTTTTTTTTTTTTTACATATTTTGGATATTAGACCTTTGTCAGATGTAGGGTTGGTGAAGATCTTTTCCCAGTCTGTAGGCTGTCTCTTTGTTCTGTTGACAGTGTTTCCTGCCTTACAGAAGCTTCTCAGTCTCATGAGGTCCTATTTATTAATTGTTGACCTTAAGGCCTGGGCTGTTGGTGTTCTGTTCAGGAAGTTGTCTCCTGTGCCAATGTGTTACAGGCTCTTCCCCACTTTTTCTTCTAACTGATTCAGTGTCTCTGGACTTATGTTGAGGTCTTTAATCCACTTGGATTTGAGTTTTTGTACATGGTGACAAATATGGGTCTGTGGAGGAATGCTGAGTGAATGTATCAACTGTTAATAAAACACTGTTTAGCCAATTAGCTGGGCAGAAGGACAAAAAAGTGGAAGGCAGGACTTCCTGGAGGGGAGGAGATAGTTTGACGGTTGAGGAAAGGGAGGATGTTTTGATGGTTGGAGGAAGACAGTGGGGACTTGACAAGGACCAGCCCAGGGGTCATAGTAACAAGTGCTTGGAATATATGTGTCATAAGGTTTAGAGTAGTTTTTTAGTTTATGAATAGATTAGAATCAGTTTAGATTTTGCCCAGCGAAGTGCTGGCAGCTTTAAAGTACGTTTTAGTCTCCCTGTGTCAGGTATTTGCTTTGTAGGCCGAGCAGATACAAATTACTGTAATATGGGTCTAATTGCATTTTTCTACATGGAGACATCCAGTTAGACCAGCACCATTTGTTGAAGATGCTATCCTTTTTCCATTGAATATATTTGGTTTCTTTATCAAAGATAAAGTGACTAAATGTGTGTGGATTCATATCTGGGTCTTCAATTCAACTCCATTGATCAACCAGCCTATTGCTGTGCCAGTACCATGCTGTTTTAATTACTATTGCTCTATAGTACAGCTAGAAATCGGGTATGGAGATTCCCCTTTCATCTTGTCCTGGTGAAGAATGAGGGCAGAGTAGATACAGGTGAGCTTGGTGACTGAGAACATCTTGTGGACTGCCGGTATGATGTTAGCTGCTGGATGAGCTGAGCGCCTCATCCCAACACGGCCTTACCTCCCTTGGAAGGACTAAGCACCTTGGCAGCAGCTGAAGAAAAGCGGTATTTAATTATTTGAGAAACTTCTGCATTCACTTGTATTCCATGATGACTTTACTAACATAGCACCTTTATTTGGTGCTATAGGAAGTTAAATAAGAACTAGTTAAGCAGAAGCTGATAGCCTACAAGGGTATTAGAACCCACAATGACTTATAATCTCTTATAATAAAAGAAAAAGAAAAAAATCTCTTATAGTAGACCTATTGGTTACTTAAATATTCCTATTAAATTTAATAAGAACATATATTAATAATATAATTTTAATTACAAGTCAATTTTCTCAAATTTCAATTTATGTTAAAATAAAATTTACTGTCCAGTCCAATCAAAATATTTCTTGTATATTAATTCTTGTACTACAGGAAAAACTGATAATCATTCATAGAGTTCAGTTGCCTATAAATCTGATAACTTGATTAAAAAAGAGCTCGAAGCAGCCCAGGCTACTTATTCTAAACCATAGATCAGTATTAAAACTACTGTTGAATTTAACAAGAAAACTAGAATGCTAGAGTAAAAGCTATGGGAAATCTCTGACAGAGCACTATGACCAAGTACCCTCAGGCAAAAAAAGGGCAGGTTAGCATGAGGGAGTGGGGAATAAGTTTTGATTTATGAATTTCTTCTTGCTATATTGCCTTTGGTGGGTGATATTTCTAGATTTATGTGGCTATAATATAGAAACATATCAGAGAAACTGAATACCTTGACATATGAAGAATGAAATGATACATCATGATTAAGTCCAATGTTTATAGGAATACAGTAAAAGTCAATACCTCTAGTGTACTGCACCATGCAAAGATATTATTTCTATGCATGAGGAGTTATAAGAAACAGAAATCTCACCTTTATGTACATGCTAAGAAATAATAGTAATAATATTGATATAACAGTGGCATTTAAATAATATAAATAATCATGCACAATTCTAAGTGTTTATTTTTATGTCTATCTGTCTTCTATTAATACCTTTCACAGAGAGTATGTGAATCCTCTGTTAGTGTGAGCAGCCGTACTTCAAGAGCTTGTGGTAAGAAACCTGGATAAGCTGTAAAATGTGTGAATATTTATCCAAATTGCAATAGTACAGTCTCCAATGTGACTGTGTTAGAACATGAATGCAAACTGATTTTAGTTATTTCCCTCAGATAACAAGTATTTAAAAGAGAACAGGCCAAATGAATATCTAAAGATGCTGGAAGGACAACCCCACAGTAAGTGGACTGGATCTGCCATTCAGGAAAGTTGTATGAATTAAAGATGTGTGTTTCTAATGCTACACTGTAGCTGTGGCCACTCTTTGGGGATTGATCCTTGGCAGTTACTTTCATGTTCCCTTTCCTTCTTGTCCACAAGGTTGTTTCCTCCCCCTAAGCAGTTTTCAAGGATTAGGTCCTTTCCTTTCCCCAGCATTCTTAAATTCTAAAGAGAAATCGCACTTCACTTATCAAGGCTTTATGCATGAAATGATTGTTCTTTGGATTTGCAGAATCCAGAACATGCATGACCGTCAGAGAATGTCAGAGTGTAGAACGGTCTTCCTTGCTCTTTTGAGCCAATGCTTCCACTAACATAAAGCAAACACAATTCTGTGTGCTCTCACTGACAGAATAGTATTTAGTTCTCCTAAAAACTGCACTAACAAACATCAGGAGGTTGGAGTCCTTTGTAAAACTCTAATCTGAGAAAGAGGAGAAAGGATGACAGTCCACTCAGCAAGTATCTTTGCTAGTGTTTCTTTTTTTCCCTCTCCAAGGAACTCTTTTGTAATATACGCCCCCAATGCAACATCTATCCTGAGGTCCTGAAGCCAAAGCTCTGGGAATGAGAGCCATAGCATCCAGTGTGGCCCATGCATAAACACAGCTCCTTTTTATTAGGTCTCCAGTATTGGCTTTTGAGCCATGAGTAGCGTGTAACTGAGTCTGAAGAAATTCCAGTCTGTAGTCTAACATTTTTCACATGGTTCTGTGAGCATGATTATCAAGGTGGTTTATAGGCATAGGGAGTTGAAAAAAATATGTCTATCCCTAAAGTAATAGTGAGTAAAATAAATTGAATGCTAGTGAAAGCCACAAGCTAGTAGCACATTCAATAATAACACTCAGACTTCAAACTTAGTGTTAAAAAGATATCAGGAAGTAGAACTAGTCACCTTCTGATTAGCTTAACATACCCTAGGATAGCCCAGACTGGGAGGTCACTTATAAGCAATAGGAGTAGTTTGGCATAACATTAGAAAGCCTTAATGGGAACAATATAAAGACCAAGAAAGGAAAGCATAATAAAATCTAACAAGGAAAGAAATTTATGGAGATTCAGAAGAACAATATTATCTGAGCCAAAAGTGTGTCTAGCTTTGCTCTTTATGTGACTCTCAAATGAAACAGTCAATCAAGGAAACTGGACACATCAGTGGGAATCACTCTAAAATGATTATAGTGACTTAGGTGTGTTGGTACCTGCTTACATTATCCCCCACACCAAGAAGCAGAGGCAAGAGGATGGAGTGTTCAAGGTGAGCACAGACACAGCAAGAATCTGTCTACAACAAATAACACTAATTAAATCCCCCCAAGTCATTGTAAATTCATCACTTTTACTTACCTGTTTCTTGTTCTTCCTCTGTCTCTTTTCATCTATCCTGAAAATCTGAGAACATTAACTGGACATCTAGAAACAAGTTAGGGAGGAAGTATCATTGGAGCACAAAGGAGCACCTTGCAGCACTCTAAACATGTCTCATGGCAATGGAAATTCTCTCCATTCAAAACACATCTTTTAATATTTTAATTAGGATACTGCAGTATGTGAAAGGAACATCTGATTTTAGAAATGCAAATGAAGATGTGCCATGAAACAAAGATACAGAATTAAAAAGGTAATAAGCAGTTCAGCAACCAACCAGGAAGAGACAGAATGAGAGAAAGATCCTGCGAAATAACCTGATTTTTTTTTAATAATCTGATTTTTTAAAATGAAAATTATAGTAGTGTTTTTCAAATTTAGCAATTTGACAAGGTTAATGACAATTTTAATACACTTTTTACTGAGAAATGCAATAATTATCTTTGACTAATAAACTTGAAATCCATCAAACTGATTGCATATGGATGGTAAGCAGAAATGCCTGGCCCTGTATCCAGTGTGTCCAGAAAGCTGTGAGACCTCCCTTCAGTTAGTCTTCGCTTCCTTCTTCACACTCATTTTTCCTCAATTGCTTATTGCTGTGAAACTAAACTTCTTTTTCAGATTATGTATGAGATGCAGTTGGTTTTTTTAGTCTTCTTCGTTTAAACAACGAAACTAAATACTTGAAAGGCTAAAGAACTTGGCTAGTGACTTGCAAGGACTGAAGTCAAAGCTTACCTTCTCACCAACCAGGTTTCTCTAACTTTGGACATCCAGATTAGTATTCTTGTGTCTTAGAGGAGAATTTTGCCTCACGTTTTAAAAAAAAAATTGAGCTTGTTTTGTATTCTTCTTCAATCATAAGAAAGAAAAACTTGATGGGGGTGAGGTTGAAAGAACTATGCACCTTTTCCCAATAAAATCTAAAGACTTCTTCCCCCATGGCAGCTATGTTAGTCATCAGTCTAGCAAAGCTGGGAGGAGAGATAAGCATGATAAAGTCATAGAAACCAACAGACAAGGTGAGCAGAGAAGGTCGTAAACCCTCTGGAATACACAAACAGAGCACTGGCTTCTACAAATCAAAAGGCTGCGACTGCATTCAGATGAGAGCAGAGCCTTAGAGATGAGGTCTCACTGCGTTTCTGGAACTGCCTACTTAATGTGTCTACCAGTATATTTAAATTATGTCTTGGTTCCTAAATTGTATTTATTCTTGTTTCTACAACTGTTTTAAAACTATAATCACATTGGAAGATATAACTTATGGTAGTGTGAATGTGAGTTTCTGGGCCATGGCCATTCGTATTTGGCTTCACAATAAACCACCCCTTACTCATTTTGGTAAGAGTTGGTTTTGTGATAACAGTACACTCTAGGGCTCCATTTGAGTAAGGAGGGTTGGGGAGAGTAGGGTGATGAAAGCATGCTTAGCACCACGAATGACTGGCATCTAGTTAAGGAGTTACACAGACTTACCTAGGGAGCTAAAGAATG
This sequence comes from Acomys percivali, assembly GCA_907169655.1. Lineage (NCBI taxonomy): Eukaryota > Metazoa > Chordata > Mammalia > Rodentia > Muridae > Acomys > Acomys percivali. The sequence goes on along the minus strand of OU015751.1, from coordinate 81,192,500 downwards.
CAATGCAGGTCCACACTGCAAATCATCTTCTAACAGTGCATTGTCAAACATGCTTAACACCATGAATGACTGGCATCTAGTTAAGGAGTTACACAGACTTACCTAGGGAGCTGAAGAATGCAATGCAGGTCCACACTGCAAATCATCTTCTAACAGTGCATTGTCAAACATGTTGGATTTTAAATTAGGCAAGAAGGAACAATTTAGAAGCTGCTTGAAAGTGCATTTTAGTTGCAGTATTTAGATTGCATTATAGTCGCTTTGGCATTATCAAATTACTTACTATCCAGGGAAGTCACATGATTCATTTGTGCAAGGAAGTTGATAGTACCAATCTTATGGAACTTTAAGTTGACCTTGAAGATTAATTTAAATTATGCATTTATATCATATTACATAAAAACATACATGCTATAAAAATGTTCTTCATAGTGCTTAGCACAATTATTGTAAATTACCAATTAACATTGCTGTTCATAATAGTGGTGCTCACAGCTTGTTTTAAGAATCAAGGATGGATTTTTATCATTCTTATATGTTTTCTGATACACAGATTATACACCAATAGTAAAAATTATGTAAATAAAAATGGGTTCATTTCAGGGGGTATTATTTGTTCGTGTCTTCAAAATGATGGAGTTTTTTAAGTGAGACTGAAAAGAGAGTATTAAATATATATATTTTTTCCAGGTGTTGTTCAAAGTTTAATAGAGATAAATCAAAAGAGTATACACACACACACACACACACACACACACACACACACACACACACACACATTTACTTTGAAAAAACATATAAAACAAAGCCACAAGACTCCAAAGTAATGTACACCTAAAAATAATAAGCTACATTGTTGAGGAGTCATAGAAAGACTATAGCAACCTAAATAAGACCTGTAGAGTTAAAATATGAACAGACTTCTAAGGCAGAAAGGGAACTCTCACAGGGCTTCACCCCATACAAAGAACTATAGGCCACCAATGAGTGCTAAAAGAGGGAGAATTGATATTTCTTAGTGATGAGCATTCCAGATGGCTCTCTAATACAAAGTAGTTTGTCATGAAAGCAGGTTTTATTTATATATTTATGCATATACATATGGTAGGTAATAATTTTAAAAAAGAAAGGCATCAGTTTGAGAGGGAGTGAGGCAGGAGATGTGAGGGGCTCCTGAGAGCATGGGAAAGACTGTAGAGAGAACAGGGAAGAGGGGAAGTAAGCAATATCTCAACTTAAAACTTTAATACAAAAGAAACTAAAAATAAGCCAGCTGGATAAGAATATGAGAAAAAAAGAAGAAAAGGACCAACAATTTAAAAAATAGCTAGTGACGTCACTGTTAAGTAATTATCTATATTTTTATATAAATGGAAAATAATACATTTTTAATTATTGGATAGACATGTTTTAACTGTAACACTAAATAGTAAAATGATTTTTCCCTATGAAATTTATACACTATATAGTAAATAGGGACTTTGAAAGACTTGCAGTATAGTGTATATAACATTATTTTTCTCTAGAGGTTACTTCATTAAAACAGAATTTATGATAATGAAAACAGAAAAAAAAAATCAATGTTTCCTAACAAGGAAAGAGATAGATGAATTAGAGTACATCTATCACTAGACTATTATGCGGCCATTAAGGTAATGGTTTCTTTATAATTAATTACACAAGAATTTTTTCAATAGCAATTTCAAATGATAAATGGTTGATTAAAATTCATGTGTATTTTATGACTATGCACATACACATATGCTAATACTCATATATGTTGAAATGCAAGAATCAATGTGTGCATAGCCATGTACATTCAAACCCAGAGTATGGTTTAACACATTATCAATAGAACTTAGACCATAAGACAGTTTTGTTCGATGAATTTGTAAGGATTTTCCAGGTTGCCAAATCCAAAGTTTATTTTCATAGTAAAGAAAATATTATTTCCAAAAATACATTTGCACTCTAGTGGACACCAGCACCACTCATTTTAACATAATGTCAAGGAAAATGGTTATATGATCATTACAATTTACAAACATCTCTGGCTATTAAATGACTAACATTGGACATCATTGGGCAAAAACAGTTCTTTAAGGACAATTTGATCTTATAATTGTACTAAGACACTTACAGAAGTCTCTACTAAATGTCCTACATCATCAGCAAAAGGATGGCTTTTCAGAACACATTGGTAGCATGATTTTTTTCATAGAAGCATATCCTATGCATGATAAGTTGGCTATTATCCCCAGCAATGGTGTGAATGTAGCGAAACTATCCATTCTCATAGTCTCACACAGTTCTCCTCACTGTCCCAGTCACTTAGGATCTTCAGCACAGCCTTTTACAAGACAAGGATGCAGAATTATATTTTCTGTGTATACTATTAAATGCCCTGTAATAAACTCAAAGTAACAGTTTGCTACCACATTATATAATTTTATCTTCAATTATTTAGCTCTTTCACTATTTAACCTCTCTTCAACTCTTCCATGCTAAACAGAAAATGATTTTTTTTCCTGTGCTATGATTTTACCACAACAAAAAGAACCAAGCAAACATGGTGACACATACCTGCAACCACAGGACTCAGGAGGATGAGTGAAGAAGACCAAGGACTAGAAGCCAAACTGTACACTGATCCTGTTTCAAAACAACAATGGCCAAAACAATAATAATTAATTAATTTGTAATGCCAGAAATCACTAGTGAGGTACAAAGAAGTTTCTGTTCACAAGGAGAAGATTAAACTTACATTGATTATGGAAATTTTACTAAAACTTTTATTATTGCTGTTGGGAACTTTAGAATAATAAAAACTGTCTTAAGAAAATATATTATGTCCATGGTATGTTTTCCTAATTGTTTGTCACTTGGTGTGCCAGTTTCATGACTTATTCAATAGCAGTTCATTAAACAGAAGCAGCAGTGGGTATGTACTTTGGCATCAGATAATCAAATAATGTACCTTAGAAAATATGAAGTCATCTTAACCGAAGTGCTGATGCTTACTTTTGCTGCAGACATACATACAAGAGGCAGCATATGCTCAACTTCAGCAACCAAAGGACACACAGCATGTGCTGTTTAAGACCTGGAAATAAAGGGAATGAGAACAAGAAAATGTAAATGATTCCAAGCTAAATCAGTATTAAGTACATAAGTTATGCATCCCTGGTTTTGTTCTCTGCTAATCAAGGTTTATGGAATTTGAAAACAAATTAAAACCATTCACTCTGGTTTTACACAATATTTACCACTTTCCAAATCAATGGCCATCAAAATAATTCATTCAAATTCTATGTACACCTACCTAGTGGCAACCATATATACTAAGCTTATCAATGTGAGGAGATTTCACACCGTATTCTAACTTTAATGAAAACACCCTCCAGCATTCTTGCAGTCATTCCATCCTAACAGTGGGCATTAGTTTCTTTCGCCATTGGAAAATATTTTCCAAATAATCAAACCAAATGAGAATAAACAGTTATCTGAATTCCATTCTTAGGTAGTAATAAGATGCTATATTGTATTTCAGTTATATAAACATTGAGAAAATCGATTTACTAGGAAATATATTATGGATTTCTTGACTTTCTGGTCCTTCGTAGAGTTCTTGAGTAAATTTTGAAAGTATTATACTGTTCATCTTTCATCTTAGGCTACAGCTTGCACCAGAATGCCATATTTGGTTTTGGAAAGATCCCAGGCTGTGCCTTATTTGAAGAAAATAAATAAATGAATACAAATTTCTTAACAGTTTTAAAATAACTATTCATAGTTCACTTAACAGTAGAAGCATAAAATGTTCATATGACTCAGAACTCCAAAAATTACAGTGGGATTGATAGCATTAAACATAGATCCCAAAATAGTGAGGTTTAGGTAGCAGCAGGACCATACCTTCAGAAAATTAGATATGGTATGTAACTGTTGATGAATTAAGGTGGGAGAAATAAATTTAAGAGGAATCTTGGAGGAATTTTCAAAGAAATCAAGAATAAAAAGGCTATGCATAAGATGTCTGCAGTGGAATTATAGGAATAAATACTGATTTCTTATAGAAAGAATCCATACTTATTAAATATAGAAAGTAAAAGAAAGCTGTCTCAATGATGATAAGCTGTATTTAACAGAAATTAAATTCTAAAAAAAAAGTATGCCTTAGAAAATACCGAGAATAAGAAATAACCTATAGACTTGAGCTTTCACCATGGAAATGTCTCTTTGCAACAGAGACAATTACAGAAAACCATAAACAATCAAAACCCAGAGTTATGGAGCCGAGTCCCAATGGATACATCTACAGTATAAATACCACACCTAGGGATTAAGGAATCATTAATAAGGGAGCAGAAAGATTGTAAGAGCCAGAGAAACAGGAGTTTGCTTTGAGACTGTCTTTTGTAGTAAAGTCAGAAGAGACACACATAAACTCAAACCAACATGACTGCCCAAACATGGGCTGAGCAAAGATGACAAAAATAAACATGATAATATGGACAGGGGAAACTCCAAGAGGCCATAAGCCCAGGCAAAGGACTATAGGTAGCTAAGAAATATTGAAAATGGGGAAAATAGTCTTCTTCAAAGAACACATCAATTGGTTATTCAATACTAAATAATCATCTCTGAAATTGTACACACAAATAACATTATATGGACTGACCAAGTTATATGAATTAATTTGGATATATACAGATACACACATAGGTAACAAAAATTAATGAAAAAGAGGTCACAAATTTTAAACATATCAAGGAGAAGTATATGGGGGGCTTTGGAGAAAGGAAAGGGAAAGTAGAAAAGATTATCATGTAAGTATATTTAATCTCAAAAAGAAAACAAATAACAATAAAAAAATTTTAAGTTGTATTAGAAGAGAAAATGTGGTTTTGTTTTCTTTATTGTTACTGTTGATTTTATCCAGCTGAATTTAAACTTCCTGTAAGAATAGGAAAGCAAAGCATCAGAAGTTTGAGATCTGGGTACAGAGATAATTTCAAAATTCATTAATGTATTAAAGCAGAGGAGTAGATGATGGTTGGAAGAATGTTCCTGAGAATTGCTAAGTTAAAGTTAAAAAATAGAAAAGTTGGAAGGAATGTAAGGAATGATGTTTAATAAAGAACATTCAACTATGAACACGTAAATCAATTGTGATTCCCTTTTCTGCTTGCCAGCACTTGCCAATGAAAATGGGTTTTATTGATATTCAACTCAGAATGAAACAGTTCAATAATATTTACAATTTTATTGAGGATTTTACAGCCTATGGAATGCCCCTCAGGTGATAAAAGTATTGAAATACACTTCTATGATACTGATGGGGTAACTTTTTCTCTCTCCAACTTCAAAGCAATAAATAAATTTTATCACTTATGTAGCAAATTACAGAAAGATAAAAAGTTTGTAGTGCCAAGAAAATTTTTGTATATTAGGCAAATTCTTATCCAAATGGCAGTATTTTTTATTGATCTGATAAGTTATTACTCATCTTTATTTCCTTTATCTTATACACAGCAAAGTAAATGAAAGATGAGCAATCATTTCTTTCATGAACAAGAGAATTGACAAAAGTAATCATTGCAACATATTTATAAAGATAAAACCTATCATGCAAGTAGTAATCATGGAAATAATGAGGGTATATGAATAGGAGTCATAAATCTGCCAAATTCAGGGTTCAAATGAAAGTTGTCTACATTAACAGGGAATTTCTTCCTTGAATGTATTTCATTTATGGAAAGCAAAAAACCCACATTACTTTTGTCAGAACACTCAAGCCCACATTTTTTAATTTTAATTAAAATGATAGGTTCCCCTGGACTTACTAACCATTTAAGCCTGCAAGTCCTTTCTTCCTTGTAGTCAAGTCTAAATTCATTTATTATGTGGCCTTTCCTGGGGAAACATCCTGGGGAAAGATCATCCACACCAGGCCAAAGAATGATTCCACCCAGACCTAATTTTATAAAGCAATGGTGAAGTCACTTACAGGAACACTGATGACTCAGAAGCTGCATCATCATCATCATCATCATCATCATCATCATCACCTCTCCTCTTCTCTCTCTCTCTCTCTCTCTCTCTCTCTCTCTCTCTCTCTCACACACACACACACACACACACACAGGACTTATGGTTAATTCATTCATAAACTTAGAGAGGGAGCTTGTGATTCTTGTAACTTTCTGAGCCTTCTGTGCCTAGCAAAGTTCCTGAGTCTTATGCACCTTGCAGGCTCAGGGAAAGCATAATTTAATGTCAAAGATCTGTCCTTTATTCACTGGATCATAGACACCTTGGATCATATGTGCATCTCTCTTTATTTACCAAAAATGATCTTTGTCAAGATACTTTTTAGTTGTGCATGGGAAAAGAAAAATCTTATAAGGCCTACTAAATGTATTAGGTTTTTAAATTTCAAGGTTATCTAAGAACAGCTAAAGATACTGTAGAAATCTGGGTGTGAAAACATACTGACATTATCATCATCATCAATACCCTCTCCCTTTGTAACTGTCACCATGTCAGTTGAAGATAAAGCAAATGTATTCTCAACTCTTCATCCCGTGTTTAAAATATAGGGTGAATTCCAGAAATTCTTTTTTTCTCCAAACTCACCAATATCCACCCTGAAGTAGATGGGATTTCCTCCATCAGCTTAGATGTAAGACATGCTTTGATGAGGCAAGCATTGCATACACTGGGATAGTCTGTCATTATGGTTAAACTTTTATCACCTACCCAAAAAAGAATATGCTGAGTAGGTACAATAATAAAAGAAAAAAGACAAGAAGAAAGAAAGAGAGAAAGAGAGGGGGGGAGAGAGAGAGAGAGAGAGAGAGAGAGAGAGAGAGAGAGAGAGAGAGAGAGAGAAACACATACTGTAACCAAATAAAAATCAGAGCCTTCATCCAAGTTCAGCTAATTAGTTTGAGCCAAGCCTAGATCACAACCATGCCGTCTCCTAACCAAGAAATGGTACTGAAAGCCCTCAAGATTTGACTTCTTATAATACAATAAAATAACAGGAACAAACATAAATAACTGCAAAGAATTGAAATGTAAAGTTTTTCAAAACAAGACCATATGTTTTGGAGCCATGTTATAAATGTAATCTAAATATAAATGCACATTGTAAAAGAAAAAGGATCACATTGTTTGGTTGCATGGAAGTGGATGGGAAAGGTGGAGTGTTAACCAGGACACTGCTGGTGAGCAGAGCTAGAGGAAGCCCCTCTGTTTGGCACACCATCATGAAGGCTGGTGAAGTGTTGCCTGAAGATGGAAGAAATTATTTTTGTGTATGCCCCTTAGAAAATGAGGCTGGAGACATGAAGGATATCTACCAAATATGAGACTGTAGTTCCGGGGTATGGAACAGGAACAACTAAGTTTAAATATAAGCTCCTATGACTACTACCTTGTGTTTGTTATTTTTCTATTGCAGTAACAAAACACCTAAACACCATGACCAGCCAACTTATGAAAGAGAGTATTTAATTTGGAGTTCATAGTTCCAGACAGTTGGCATGGAACATGGCTGGGGGTAGTCAGACATGATACTGGTGCATAACCTGAGAGATTACATCCTTATATGAAAGTGGAAGGCAGAGGGAGGTAGGGAGAGAGAGAGAGACAGACAGACAGACAGAGACAGACAGAGATAGAGACAGAGACACAGACAGAGACAGAGACACAGGCAGACAGACAGACAGACAGACAGACAGACAGACAGACAGACTGTGGTAGGACTTTTAAACTTCAAAGCGTACCCTCAGTGGCATAACTCCTCTGGCAAAGTGATGCTTCCTAATCCTTCCCAAACACTTCTATGAACAGAAGGCCATGCATTCAAATACACAAGCCTATTAGCACCATTTCCATTCAAACCATTACATACATGATATGACTTAGTATGTTATTTTACACCCAGCCACAGAATAATCACAATGGCTGGATATGTCCTCCTAACCCCCACCCTTGATCTTTAGCTTTGAATAAAGATTTTGTCACCTAAGGAAGATACTACCATCCAATTGGAGCACAGATTCACAGATTCAAATGGGGAAAGACATACGAGACATCAGAGACATACGAAGATCTCATTGACTCACAACAACAAAAAACATCAGTAAAAAAAAAAAAAAAGCAATTATAATTTAAGTACAATGGAGATCCCATACCTCCTGGACTTGGAGAAATGGCAGTTTTCATGAAAAGGAAAGATATTGCTACTAGGTCGGTATAGAACCTCAGAGCTTGTGAAACTCATGAATTGATATTAATGCTTAAAACCTTGGGGAAATGAGCAACTCTAAATTTATCCCTGAATAAATTTAATTCATTTCAACAAATATTTATCAAGCATTCTCTATGTGTGAAGTGTAATTTATAAACAAGAATGAAAGAAGCAGGCCTGGAGCATTCTACCATAGTCTGCACTTGTTCTCCGTGTCTGTCTTGAAACTGTGACAGGTTCTTCCACCGTTTCTTGACACAGGCTGCCCTCTTGGTTGACAGAGCCCGGGAGCAGTGCAGGTGAAAGTTATGTTTCCTGTATTTTAGAATTTTTTTTCATTTATATGTGTGAGGGTTTAAGGGCTTGGGAATCTGAGGAAAGATGATGTAATGTGCAGGTGGAGCTCAGAGAACAACCTGTAGGAGTCTATTCTTTGCTTCTACCTGTGGCTTTCAGGAACTGGATTCAGTTCATAAAGCTTAAGGGAAATGCCCTTAAATGATGATCTCTCTCTGGCCCTAAGATATGTGTTTGCTGATGATCAGTGATGTCAATTAATTTTGCACTCACCATCCTTTCATCATGTGCACTACGTTGTTTCTTTGTTGTTGGTGGTAGTGGTTGTTGGTTTGTTTGTTTTATGTATCTATGATGAAAAGATTAACCAAATCTGTTCCTGAACTGTTTTCTGTAGACTTACAACTTCTAAAGTATAAAGTTTTGGATGGAAGTTGGATGAAGAATTAAGTAATGTCTGGATTTTCACTTTGGAAAACAGCTACTTAAGCAGGTGGTGAACCTAATTTTTTTTTCGATTTTGTTAGATTTTTGTTTCGTAACCAGCACAGCAAATACTAGGTTTCCAAAAGGTTTTTTAAAAAAGGAAAGAAAAGACTCTCTTGACACTCTGAACATGACTTAGGCAAAGTAGGACTTATTAGTACTGTGTAGATACCAGAACATAATCACAGCAGAAGAGCTCCGCTCTCAAAGAGCCACACATCCATATTGTGATGAAGCCATACATCTGTTCCCATGGGAAAGTTCTAAGCCTTTGGCCTCCTTTCCTTGACTCACTCAGCTATTAGTCTGAAGTTTTCCTGGCTTCACCAGACACATCTGAAATAAATAAACTCCACCATAATTGCGGTTATTAAAACTGCCAGCTGTCCTAAGCCTAACAAAAATCAATAATATTTAAACAGTTGAACTTCATCTAGTTGGCATCCCAGACTGGATAGAATACAGTGGGAAAAAAAATGCTACAGGGTCTGGTTTTTTTATATTAGCATTTTCTAACCTATATGTATGTGACAATTAAACTTTCCATTTTTACCTTTAAAAATATGTTAATTGTACAATGATTTTATTTGTATTGTGAGTCACTAAGACTTAAATTTTCTGCTCCAAGAATAGATAATCAGCGTGGAAGTTTTATTTATACTTTTTGTCACAATAAACAGAGGATCCACATAAGTTTTGAAGAGTATTATTGCCAATTTATTTCCTTTTAGCTTCTTGACACTTCTGTAGCATCGCTGAAGAAGACTCTCTCTCTCTGCCTCTCTCTCTGCCTCTTTCTCTCTCTCTGCCTCTCTCTCTCTGCCTCTCTCTCTTTGCCTCTCTCTCTCTCCCTCTCTCTCTCTCTGCCTCTCTCTCTCTGCCTCTCTCTCTGTGTCCCTCTCTCCCTCTCTCTCCCTCTCTCTCTCTCTCTCTCTGCCTCTCTCTCTTTGCCTCTCTCTCTCTCTGCCTCTCTCTCTGTGTCTCTCTCTGCCTCTCTCTCTCTCTCTCCCTCTCTCTCTCTGCCTCTCTCTCTGCCTCTCTCTCTCTCTGCCTCTCTCTCTTTGCCTCTCTATCTCTCCCTCTCTCTCTCTCTGCCTCTCTCTCTCTGCCTCTCTCTCTCTGCCTCTCTCTCTGTCTCCCTCTCTCCCTCTCTCTCCCTCTCTCTCTCTCTCTGCCTCTCTCTCTTTGCCTCTCTCTCTCTCTCTGCCTCTCTCTCTCTCTGTGTCTCTCTCTGCCTCTCTCTCTCCCTCTCTCTGCCTCTCTCTCTCTCTGCCTCTCTCTCTCTTTGTCACTCCTCATTTCTCTCCCTCTCTTTTCTCCCTACTTTTCCCTTTTTGTGTGTGCATGTCCCAATAATTGAATCATTGATAATATTTTACACAACCTTTCCTAAGAGGCACAAAATGATTAAGTTTATTCAAATAAAACTGAATAAAATATCAGACTCACAATGCCCCTTATCAGTTATCATACAAATGCCTCTCCTTAAAGTATACCCCCATGGGCTCATTTGAAACAATATATGTCATATTACAAAAAGACATTTGTGGCATACTACCTAGGCAACCATGATTAACACTGTTTTGATAAAAAGGTCTAAGAACATTTACAAAGCAAACATTCCATATCCTTTAAACAGATGACTGTGCTACAAAACAAATTTGATATAAATGATGCATATTATTTACTTTTTATATACAGACTCCATGCAAAAATTATATACATCTACAAATGATGTTATTTCTTATAAATGTTTTGGATAAAGTACTAAGATGATCAATTCACATTCCAAATGAGTTACCATTGGGGCTTTACTTCTGCAAAACATTATGGTCTAAGACTCACTTTGTGCTGATACAAGGAAACAGAGTAGACACATAAAGAATGTAGGAAAATGATGACCAGAACCCAACTATAAAGTTTTTCAATTTTACACAGCTTGATATTTTAAACTTAAAATTATTGATTGAAACCCAAATAACAAAAGAGCAGGGGTCACCCAGAAATAATGTTAGGAATCATACGATCTAAGAATTCCACTTAGAGGACACAATTTTATTTATCAGAGAAAGAAAATTTGACAGAACATATTTTTAGTACAAGTAAGAAATAAAGTTGACCTATGAATTACTCCCTACAAATACTATTATTAAGTAGAATCAATAATCCAAGAGCTGATATATTTATCATAGCAAGAGTAAACATCAAAAGCACAATTTTTGGCGACTTAAGTAGTGAGAAATCAAAAGGAAACTTTGCTGTGATGCCATTGAGTCATCTCCAATCCCCAGGCTTTACATATACCACTGTTCTCTCTTAAACAGGCTATCTGCTGCCTGGCATCAGCCAAAACGTCTGCCAGAAAACAAGGGTTTCTTTTGTTAAAATACTAACTGGAAATGTGTTCCCACTATAGAAAAGAAAAACACTGTAATGAATTATGAAGCAATCTCAAATGCTAGAGTCTGATTTATTATAAATTTGATGACACTTCACTTGAATCATTCACAAGTATGAAGCCCTTCTAAGACTATGGGTGGGACTGAGAAAAAAAAAGTTTGTTAAATTTGCAAAGGTGGGATCATTTGGTATTTTTTAAAAGAGGATACTTCCTGAATGAAATAGGCCTGAACCCCTACACAACTGCGATTTATTCTTCCTAAATGTAAATAAAATACAGAAAACTCTAATAAGGACTCATGTTGGTTTCTCAAATGATTAAGGCATATCCTGGTTATAAGATATTATTTTTTTCTGATTTGAAAAACAAGGAAGTTTTTAAAATTTTTCTTGTCTTTTTTCTTTTGTAATATAGTTTATTAATTTATTCATATTACATCTCAGTTGTTATCCCATCCCTTGTATCCTCCCATTACTCCCTCCATCCCATTTTCCCCTCACTCCCTTCCCCTGTGACTGTGACTTAAATGATTTTTAAAATTTATATGATTAGAACAGAGTTTCTTTGAGGTACACTAATATCCCTTGCACTATATTGCATTTTCAGCACTCATTTATTTTCTACTGCTGGTTTAGCTAATGCTTACTTAATTGGAGGAAATTGATTTATAATGCAAGATCACATAACTACGGAGTTGAGAATGACTCACAAAGAGTGATGTTTACAATGGTTTTTAGGGCCAAGAGTATCCCCACTAAACATCCCCTTTGACACTTACTGCTCTCTTCATACATCATACACGTTTTACTAACTGTACTTTTGAAAACTTATACTTTTGCTTTCTCAAAAAGTATTCCATTTTGTTTTCCAGATGCAAGCATAAAATATTCTGTGTAAATCTCAATCCTGTATACTGAGTAATGAGAGTCTACAGTGTTTAGAATTTCAGAAACCATGTTCTCTGTCATAAATACATGTGTTCTGATGAATAACATCAGATAGAAATGAATACTTTTCCCAAAAATTAAATTATTTATTCACTTCAGATCACTTCACAGTGTCCTCTCCTTCCAGTTCCCCCTCACATGCTTCTTCCCCATTATCTCTCCCCTTCTCCTCAGAGAAAAAGAGGTCCCCATGGGTACCAATCTACTCTTACACATGGAGTCACAACAAGACTAAGCATATATTCCTCCCACTGAGGCCTGACAAGGCAACCAAACTAGAGAAAGGGCATGTTTTATAATAACAAAATGGTACCTAGATACCTATTTCCCCTAGTGTGAAATCATAGAGTGTGATCAATCCAAAATACCAGGACAATCTAATAGGACACTCTAATAGAAAGATGGATGTGAGGTATCTTTTCTTTCTTAAAACCAGCCTAATGTCATTGTCTTGCATCTAAAGATTTATGGTGTCACTGGATAGCAATAATGACAAAATAAAATAAACTTAGTAACAATAGTAGCTGATGTTTGGTTTCTCAAACACTGTCTCATTTGTTCTCTCCAACATCCAGTGAATTGACTATCATTAGACCTAGAAAGCATTAAGAGAATCAGTGATTTGTTCATGTTAACATAGCAAATACTGACAACATTGTTCTTACTTCAATTTATTCACAAACGATTTTAAAAGTATCTGAGACATAAAGGGCGATCCAAACTTTGATTAAGTTGTATATAATGTAACCTGCACTACAGATTTATTTATGTAGCAATGTGCATATGAGTTTCGAGTTACAATTCTTTCCTTGAAAATGATGAGCTTGTAAAATTCACCCTACACTTCTGGTGATAGTAAAAATCATCACAGGCCTTCTAGGGAAAAGAAAGTAAACACATGTAACCTCAGGAATATAGAGGAAAATCATGTTGAGTAAAGAACATAAGAAACATGTATTTATTTATACCACAACATCACAATCACATATATAGTAACATGAACAAAAGAGTAAAGATAAGAATAACATCAAAAGCACTGAACATTTTTCAAGAACACATACAAATTTAAGAAATAGAATTTACCTCATTTGATGCTTACTAAGAAAGGGATACAAAATATAAAGTAAAATGAATTAAATTGAAACCAGAGTAATATTTTTACATGGAGTTAGAATGGCAATGTTCCCAGCATAAGACATATTAATAGTTCAAATAATAGTTCAAATAAACCTTGAGGAGTCTGATTTAATGCTCTGTCTAAGATTGTTGGAGCCTCAGGAAAAAAAAAACACTGAAAAGGCAAAAGTTCAGTCTAAAATAAGAATTAACGTTACATTCCCAAAGCCATCAATAGACCCAAGATAGTCTCCTCCAGTCACTAGCTGTTACTGATCTCATTTAATCAGATTATTTAGTAAAGTAAGACATTTAATTAAATTCTCACTTGAATAGCTAGAAGAGATAGAAAACAAAGGTGTGTGCACTAAAGACAAACCAGTGCACTGAAGTATAGTTTGTAGATTCTTATGATGTAAAGATAAATTTCACCATATTTGGCTAGACATAAAGATCCCTTGAGTCTCTTGTAGTATTAATATCTATATTTGACTCTTTGCTCCCTTGTCTCATTGTCCCTGTATCTCTCTTTGATCTTCCATAAACAATATTAAAGATTAATTACTTGGAACATTTAAAATTACCATATGCCAGATGATGCTGTGTTCTGTTTTGAGCTTAGATAATTATTTAATTCCCACCATTCTTAATTTATTATTAGCACATATCACTTACCAGCACATAGTTTGATAAACTTTTTAAAACTTATATTGTAAGAGTTTACAATAGAGTTTTATGAGCCAAGAGCTTAAATTACCTTAAATGGACATGTCAACAGTTTGATTTCTGTATAGGATATCATGAAAAGTATGCACTAATACTATCATTTTCCTTTTATCCCCAAATAACCCAGTGTAGTACCACTAGGATCATTCTCATATTATACCACGCTGTGTTTCCATGTTGAACACTGTATTTCTCTTTCCTATCTCTTGTTTATCTGCTTATTGGAAAAGTCATGCCTGGTTCATAGTAAGCACATATATATTATGTTGTTTATAAGATAGCATAAGATAGCTAAGGGAATATTATATTTGTCTTCAGAATATAATTCCATCAAGTACACAGGAAAGTTCATCAGAGGGAAAAAGAAAAAGAAAAAAAAGCTTTATTTTCTAGACCTGACTTGAATGAGCAAACATTGTATATTTATGGAAGTCTATTAATAAAAGACACATTCCAGTGGCAGTATTTTGGTTTAAATTTCTTTCTTTAGATGCAAATTATCAGGTGCTGGCAGCCTCATCATAGCTGAACATTAGTGTTTGCTCAGTTTTCAGGGCCCCGCTCTTCAAAATGGAATATTTTCAGGTCTGGAAACTCTATTTCGAAAAGCCCACATGAATTGGTTGGGTAGAAGAGATAACAAGGCAGCTGCAGAGTCAGTGGTAATAGCACTCATTCCTCTCAAAATGCAAGGTATAATAAACTTTAAAAAGCTGCAAATGCAGATTGGGATATCCAGCCCAGGCTGCAGGAAACAAAATTCCTACTGTATTAACCCAGACCCAGTTTGCTGTTGGGTACTTGGCACTATGGAGAGTGCAATTCGTTTCCTATTTAGAAAAGTGTCATGGATGCAGTTAGACAGTAGCTTTCTCGGGCTCCTTCAGGATTAACAATTACCTGTACCCTTGAAACAGAGGGAAAGGCAACTGGAGGGCCAGCAAGGGTAGACAGCTGGTCAATCCTCTGGGCTGGGACTGCATAAAGACTCGGCACTGTGGTTTAAAGTGTGGGTTGTCATTAAATTGGCATTTAATTGAACACTATAAACAATGTCAGTAGTACAACCATGTTGCTAACGATTAACCCTAAAGTAATCAGATGTTGTTATCTGTCTTCTGGTGGCTTCTCGAAATGTCACTTATCCAAGGGCTGTCTGGGGGGAAATAAGAATATACCAATGATGTAAAGGGGGGAATAATTCACATATATCTGTGCCAAATGAGAACCCCCCATTCTTACCTGCCTCACCTACAACTATATCATAAGAAGTACCTATGAGTCACTGTACATACAGCCAATGTAATTGTATTTTAAAAGAATTGATTAAGCTTTGTTGTTTAGAGGTTAACATGTTTTTAGGTCTAGACAGAAGGCTTAAGGTGGATAGGGATGAGATATGCTAGATATTGATTTATGTTCAGAGGTGTAGACTCACCAAATAGGAAAGATGTTTTCTACAAGGTTGTCAAATACAAATAGGCAAAACACTATGAATGTAACATTTATATTACTCCTAATTGTTTTGTGGTCCTTCTTGCTGTATGTAGCTTATTGTATATATGTATAATAACCTAAATGTATATGCAAACATAAAAAATAATAATAAAAGCTTTTCAAAAATGATTCCTAAATGAACGGTTGATGATTAAGAGTAAAATCCACTGATAGTTTATGTCTTGAAATTATTTGTTTTGAGCTTGATTTAAACTTAGTTAAAAAGCATTGGTATTTGAGATGCCAGTTAAATTTTATAGCAAACAAAAATGGTAGCTGCAGACTTTGTGATCTTGTCCCTCCACAATATTCACTACCTGATCATACATAATCCTTTCTATAACTGCTACTTCTGAGATTCCACTTCTCTCTCTGCACATACATATATTCTTCTTTGAATAAACCACTTCCCTTTGTATCCATTTATACATAGGATATACGTGTGGCATTTTCAAAGCCTCAGATTTTGACCAGAAAACAAAGCACTACTTAGAGAAAGCCTCATTCTCTATGGGTATGTGTGAACAAGGACTGAACTAGTGAAGTAAAAGCTTAAACCAAGGATGAAGTGAGGCAAGGAAAAGAGATAGTGATTGAGAAATGTGCAGAATATCACTGGAGAGCTGGTTCACATTTTTTTTTGAGTGAGAGAGAAACACTGTAGATATTTAAGATAGGCAGAGAGTCTCTGAAGAGCTGGCTCAGGAGAATCTATGACTGGGGGAGACACAGTAATCAGCTTAATATATCAGACACTCAGTTATTTCAGGATAAGCCAGTTTTACGCCTTGAAAATCATCTAAAAATTGATGTTGTTATGTTCTCTTTATCCGAGGCAGCTAAGAGAGATTGGTTTGGAATGACGCCATCCCATTTTCAGTTTACTGAATACTTACTGATCTCCTGCTCTCTGCTACCCATCAGATGAAGCACCAGACCCACAGTCATGAGCTAGACATGGACAGAGGCCTCAAGGAGTACTTGAAAGGGGTGAGCGGTCACATACCTCTTTGAAAAGAAGTCTAAAGTAAGTCCAAATGGCTGAAACATTAGTTGTATTCCTTATATTAGTCTAATGTGAACAAAAGTCACATCCGAAATAAAGCAGGAGATATCACAAGTCAGCCCAATGACACGGAACAGGGCAGAAATGAGTAGCTGGGGAGTTTGTTGGCGCAATATCTGAACTCAAAGACACTGGTGCAGAGTGGGAGATAAAAGGCTAGCGAGAAACAGAAAAGGGGGAAAACAAAGGCCTGGGGTTCTGTACAGAACAAAACAGGGAAGAACTAGAAGACTTTAAACAGAGATGGTGCATTTTAACATTAGAGAATCCACCCAAGCGGCAGCGTAGAGAAAGACAGATTGGCATTAAGAAGAGCAGCAGCCAGTTCAGCTGGGTGGTGTGCACACTCCCCAAGAGTGCCAGAGATCATGGGGAAAGCTGGTGCCTCACTAGGAATGGAGAAGAGGACTCGAGAGACACTTGAGAAAGAAAAATAAGCCAAGAATCATCCTGCTATCCGTTGGGAGTCAAATTGGAGGGGAAGCTAAGCAACTGAATCCAGGAACTTGGTGGACTTTTCAGGTATTCAGCATACTTGCTACAGTTAGCTTTTGTCCACCACACCTTCCAGCATGCACACTCCGATGCCAAAAAAGGAAGAATTTACAAGTAGTGAATTGAAGCCTTTCATTTAGTTGATCTTGACAATTTGAAAATCACTGCACAGTATCTCCACCTACTTCTAGTCATAAACAACCACAGCATCCTCATTTGTGCATCACATCCAAAAGCTAAATCCAGAAATTTCTGACAAGTCACTTCAAGTGCATGGCCTTAAACTTCATCCTGGAAGGAAAATGCTTTATCACAGTGGTGAAGCTATTATTCTGTCCCTGACCAACTCATCCTAAAGCAGCATCGGCTAATGGTTGTGAACACATATATAACATCAGCAAAGGTAGAATCCTGGTTTCCCAACATGCTGACTGGGTCACACATAAATCTTCCTCTTTCAGCTTCCAAATCAGAACTAGCTGTGGCACCCTCCATAGACATCTTGATGACAAAAGCAGGCTTCAGTGTTTCTGGGTTGCATTTCACAATATACTCTAACTAAACATACTGTCAATGAAAAGATATTTCAGTTTCCACTTTTGTTCTATAAAAAGGTCATTTCAAATCTATCTATCTATTTATCTATTATCTATCTATCTATATGTATATACATATATGTATATATAATTAAACATATATTTATCATATATATTTAAGATGAAGAACACGGTGCTATAAAAATTTTACAGATAATAAAACTGTCAGCAGGGAATAAAATCAGCACATCCATCATTTCATAAAGCAGTAATAGCACACTGGCTTTCATTTTATGTTAAAGACAGTTGAAGTCTGCTCTATGTGAATCCCATGCATAATACAACTGAACACATGGGGTGACATTATTCATTCCCTTTCTAGACTTGTTCATTCAACAAACTTTCTATTTGGTATCTCTATGGCCTGCACACCTTCCTTCTTTAGGCCTTTTGGGTGTTTGTTTAAAAAACACCCTACTCCTGGATGTTCAGTTCCTTTGTTACTCTGTCACCCTCCAATCTAGTTGTGGTTTAAGCCATACCAATATGTAGTCTTTAACTGAAGATTTTCCCACTCCTTTGATATCTATTTCTTTGTCCTCAGTATACTGAACCTTCCCCTACAGCAAAGTCACAGATGATACTGAAAACATCACAACTGTGAGACGAAAAGGGACCGAATTGTAAACAGCCTCACTTTCATAAACCACTGCTCTGCTCTAGGAAAAGATTTGTTTATACAATCAGCCAAAGAAGAGAAAAATTTCCAAGATGCCACTAAAGTGGAGAAATGGGTTGAATTGATTGCTATCTGTACATGAATTCTTTTCCAACTAACCTTTTCCCCTGACAAAGGTATTGTTAAAGAGGAAAAATGTGAACAAACTAAACATTAAGCAACACCAGCAAAGGTTAAGTAAAACCAGTGTTTTGCAGAGGGAAAAATTAAGCTATGAATTAGTACCAAGACAAGTCAAACAGCAAGCAGAGCTATGTCCATCGCAAAAGCATTCTATCTACTTGTATCACTCAGTTTCATCCTTTGTTCTCTAGATTTAGGAGATGTAAAGGCTATAAAGTTTTAAGTGCTTTATAATACCATGAGAACTAATTATTGTAATGAATTTTATGACATGGACTTCATAGCTTAATAAAGTTTTCTTTAAAAAAATACATCTTGGGATTTGAAAACAAATCATTTTTCTATGCAATCCTCAAGCCATAGATGCCTTTTTATTGAAAGATAATTAATGCTGCAGTTAATTTTTTCTATACCCTTTTCTCTTTTAATCCAAAGACATTCTTGACAGAGTTTGTCTTGGTAATAGCTGACTGCTCTTTTTTTTTTTTTATATATATAATCACTCCTTTCTCCTCCAGACAGGCCAATGTCTTTGGTGATTAACAAGGGACAGCCTTGTCTGTCTCCATTAGTCCTGGATACTTAGCAGTTCACCACATGCATTGCCACTAATTGCAGCAAAAAGAATTCATCTAGCTTTTTTTCCTTTTTATGTTTTACTTTTTCTGAAACAGAGCAGGCAAGCAGTATTACCCCTAGGAGGAATGACGGGATAATGTTGCCCATACTTACTCATAATCAACATTTTTTAAAAGCATTACTTTATTTCATAAAAATGACATATAATTTAAAGGCTCATGGATCCCCTCCATGTAATATGTTAATGTGCTTTAAATTTGTAGCTACAGAAATAATAAAGTAAAGACTATCATATCACACAGATAGAATATCTAAGTGCTTCAGTATTATTTTTAAACTTTGAATATTTGGACATTTTATTGTTTATTTTCCTGTTGCTATGATAAAACACCATGATTGAGAAAACTTACAGAAGAGAGGATTTATTTTGCCTGACAGTTCCAGAAGGAAAAGAGTCCATGATATTATGAAATGCAGGCATAGCAATAAGTAAGTGGCAGGCATGGCAACAGAAGCAGGAAGCTGAGAGCTCACATCCTATACTGCGAGCACAAGCCACAGAGAGGAATGTCACAAAACTTTTTTCACAAAGCCTGCCACTAGCTTTCTCTATCAAGGCTGTATCATCTAAATGTCCTCATATATTGCAACTAACTGGGACCAAGGATTCAAATGACAGAGACTGTAGGAGACATTCCACATTCAAGACACTAGACCTACTAAACTATTAGAGTTCAGCTAGGAACTAAAGTATAAATTGTAGAATGTATTCAGCAATAGTAAATCAAATAACTATAATTCAGAAATACTGATTTTATAAACTAAACCAAATGCTTGTCTTCAGGTATCTTTATTCTATTTCTTTGCTACATATAATGTTGGTTATCAAATTCAAAATCTTAACAACTCACAAAGTAAAACAGAATATAGCTAATGTTCTTTGAAGATTAAATCAATTATTATCAATGTAATCCTTTCAATTTTAACTCTCTTTGAAGAAAAAGAACAGAAAACTTGTAATGATGTTTGTATATCAATGAAATGTTAGGAGTTCAGATAGAATATGAGATTAATGCATCTGCAAAAAGGCAATAACATAAGGCTATGACCAAGACTCTAATTCTTATCAGGGTCAGCATCCATTGTAGATAATAAAATCACAGAGGTCAATGCAAGACAGGGAGTTAATTGCAGAGCAAGAACTGTGAGACCCTCATGTATCTGCCAGCCATTAGAGATCAGGAAGGCTAAGCAATAGATGCATGTAAATCTCGGACTAGGATTCAAGGTCAGGGTAGCAATGAAAAAAATATTTCTATTTGTTTGCTTGTATGTCTGAGTATACATGTCCATCGATGCATATATAAAAACCAGAAAATGATGTCAGGTATCCTTTCCTGTTTCTTGCAATCCTATTTCAGTGAGGTCTCTCACTAAACTTAGGGCTCACTTTTCCTTCTGTATGGTGGCAGCCAGAAAGCCTCAGCAATCCTGCTGTCTCTGCCTCCCCGCTTATCTTCAGTGTTGTGGTTATAGGAACATGAGGCCATGCTTACCTCATTACATCAATGCTAGGGATTGAACTCAAGTCTTCATGCTGGCTCAGCAAGCAAAGCCATGCAGCCATGTCCCAAGAGCAAGCATACACACACATATTTAAGCACAAAGAGCTAGTACTTACAAATGTTTGTCATTCAGGCTCTTTGCCAAGTCTCTAAATCTAGTAGCTTAACTATTAGTAGTCCTATGGGATGCACCAGCTTTACCATGACTAAACAGCTCATCACAGTCACACTTAAGAGGATATCAACCAACATAAGACAGCCACTTTGGAAAGGAGTTGTAGCTTAAGAGAAAATGAGGTAGAGGGAGGGAGAGAGAGAGATGGAGAGAGAGAGAGAGAGAGAGAGAGAGAGATGGAGAGAGAGAGAGAGAGAGAGAGAGAGAGAATCAAGCAAAAATAAAATTTACATCAAAATTCAAACTATAGAGATGAAAATTTTAAACATATGTAAATCAGCTGAGTGTCTTTAATCCCAGCACTCAGGTAGTCAGAGGCAGGTGAATTGCTCTGAGTACAAGGCCAGCCTGGTCTGCAAAGCTAGTCCAGGACAGCTAAGTCTACACAGAGAAAACCTGTCTCAACAAACCAATATATATATAATATTTAATAAAAATATATAATATTTTATGCAAGATTTAATTTAAGAACTCCTACAAAATCAGTTTATAAGAATAAAAATCCTTCTGGTCCCAGATCTTAGACAAATTTCAAGGATAACAAGAAAAAGACTGAGTTTGAAAAGCCACAAACAAATTTGAATACTCAACAAAGAGAGCAACCCAATCCTCTGTGGAAAGGCAGAGATAAATTTTAACACATGCAAATGTGATATAAATAAAATTGACGAAGAAAAGTAGAAGCACTTTCAGTGTGCAGTGCTGCAAATGCCTGTTGGAAACTCAATAAATGAATACATACAATGCTCTGCAGCAAGGCTATCATCACCACTCTGTTCGTGATCTGGGCCTTCAGTACCCACACTGAAAATTCTATTGATTTTTGTTTGTGGGTGTTAAAGGGAAGGAAGAGTAGCTTTATAATCAAAATCCTAGCACAATTATTGAAGTCAGAGTTTGCATTTTTTAAATCATAGAAAAATGGACACTTCAGTGAAAACCGTCTGCTACGTCTTGCTCTAAAGAGTGAGTCTAAAAATATATACCCAACTAACAGCCAGTGAAATGACATTCTACTAGTTCAAGGACCAATTATCTCTGACCAGACATGAAGTGATTATATTTAAATAGATTATGATACCAGAAAATACTATGTAAAAGAATGGTTTGAAGACTGAGAAACAAGGAATATGGGAAGGCTCTGTGAGTGTAAGATGTCAGTAGCACGAGGGTGACACTGACAGAGAGTACAAAGGTGATGAGCCTGATTTAATTTATTTCTCCTTTGATCAGAATGCTACATGCTTGTTGCTATGCACATGATATAGAAAAAAAAATCAGATGAAGCAAGCTGATAGAATGTCTGTCGTGTGTTCTCATTAAACAATGGTTCTCATGTGTTTTTTTAGGAAAGAGATGGCTATCTGGAAAATACAGTGGTGCTAGCACTTCATAGAGACCTATTATATGCTGTGATATACCATACAAAAAAATTTCATCCAGTCAGATATGCATGTGAAAGAATTACGTCTGATCTAGCAATGTTACTTTGTTTCAAGACAAGTGTTAATTTAATCTCAACATGACTACCTTCAAATCAGTTTTATTGAGGAATCACTTTTGTTTGTGCAAGCATCTGCATCCTTAACAATGTACAGCCCATTGATCTGAATAGATGTATTTGTGGATTATCTGAACAATCGGAATGCAGAATAGTCACATCATTTCCAAACATGAATCACATGCTTGTACATGATGTTGAAAGACCGTGACTTATAAACTCTTCATCATCCTGAATATTCTTGTAGTCACTAGAATTGTGTACATAAGCAATCATCTGAAATATATTTTTTGTGGTTTTCAGCTTCTTTAATTCAACCCAACAAATTTCATATTCATGACTACTGTTCAGTCTTGATCATTTTTATCACCAGGTTACCTATGTATGAGTCTTTGGTAGAAATGTACACCCATGTTTTAGAACGGTATCTAAGAATACAAGCATCTGGTTTTGTGTTAAATTTTGCTTTAATAGTCAAGAAAATACCAAACAATACTCCAATGTCTTTCAAAAATGGGCAGAGAGGGTTCCAAGGACCCCACATTTTTCCAGAATTTGATTTTTCTAATATGTTTAATTTTGGTCATTCACATTTGTTTGGTGTGTGTGGGGTGTGTGTGTGTGTGTGTGTGTGTGTGTGTGTGTGTGTGTGTGTGTG